>OX454525.1:300326551-301526551 GCA_949715645.1 Portevinia maculata
AAAAAAAAAAATTATCTTTGTTTTTTTTCTTTGTTCGCTGCCCCCTACCAAAGGTAAGGAGCTAACAAATTCAAGTCATAAAAACGGCATACATACGTTGTTGTTGCTATCCCACCAGTGGCTAGATAGTAAAACAAATAGTATACGCCTGACAAAAGCGTTATCAGGGCTTAACAACACTGATAAGAAGAATAAAAGCCTAATCCAGATTTGCGTCTAAAATGTCTACTATGGATGAGGTAGAAATCTACAAGCTCATCAGCAGGCAGCGAGCTCTGCCTGATGAGTTAGCAAAAATTAAAATCAACATCGGTAAGGACGGCCCACGACGATGGACCACTAAGTACCGAGATGAGAAACTGAAGAAAATAAATTCACTATGGTCGGAGATGAAGGCCAACCACGAGAAACTTAAGGGCGCCATGAAGCCAGATACACCCTATATAGAGGGCAATACAATTGGAAAGGTCGAGCAGTTGTACCTCAGTATAAGGACTAGCCTTGAAACGATTGCTTCTGACGAGGAGCAGGAAGGAGAAGAAGGCGAAGTCCCTGGAGCAGAGGGTCCAACAACGACAAGGCCAACGGGCACCAAGCCCAAACCTCTTCGACGTGCCATACAAGAAACGACCACCGAAGGTCAAGCTGAAGAAACGACCGCCGAAGGTCAAGCTGAAGAAACGACCACCGAAGGTCAAACTGTTGCAACAAAGCTGCTAAGAAGACAGAAATTGGTAGCGGATACGTTAAAGCGGCTTATCAACAGTCTCGACGAAAGAGATGCAGCCATACAGTCAAAATCTTTCTACGAGCTGAAGATTCAAGGACTGAACCAATATTGGATCCAATTAGAGGAGCTTCACCAAGACCTAGGTGAACTCACTCACGATCCTACCATGCTAGGGTATGACATGAGGGAATACATTGAGTTGGAGAACAAGGTTCAACAATTAGTGATACTGCTATCTACCAAGTTGGAAGCACCCTCAAATACTCCTGAACAGGCACCACAGTCCAACCCATCTATGCTACATCTACCGAAAATTACGATTCCAATATTTGATGGGGACTATGCAAAGTGGCGACAATTTTCCGATCTCTACGTACAGATGATCCACAGGCAATCGATGAGTAACTGCCAAAAAATGTGGTACCTTAAAACAAATTTGGTAGGAGAGGCAGAAAAACTTTTGAGGCATTTCACGTTGTCAGACGACAACTATAATGCAGCATGGAAGATGCTACAAGAGAGGTACGAGAACCCAAGACTACTTGTTGCCTCTCTGGTTAACAAATAGCTCAACCAGCCGGGGAATGCGTCTGAGCAACCATCTGCCACCTGCATCAAGGCCTTGCACGATACTACAAAGGAATGCCTTCTAGGGTTAGAAAACCTGAAGGTTTCAACCGCAACATGGGACCCACTGCTTCTCCATATTTTGTACAAGAAATTGGATCGAAACACTCACGCCCTGTATGAGCAAGGTTTGACCACCCCAAAGGAGTTGCAGTCTATTAAATCATTTTTGACATTGCTTGAGATACGCTTCCAGTCGCTCGAAGCTCTAGGAAATAAGGGAAAACGGATTGATGAAGTTAGGACCCAAACAAGATCCTCAGCACCAGCAACATCAGCTATAACAAAGCAAAAACACCAACCACTGTCGGGATGCATTCTATGTAAACAAGATCATCCATTGTATCAATGCATAAAATTTGCACAAATGAATCCAGCAAATCGTAACCAGCTTGTAGCCCAAGCAAAACTCTGCAAGAATTGTCTCAGGAGGGGACACTACGCATCAAACTGTGCACTTAGAGGATGCAAAAGATGCAATGAAAAACACAATACTCTAACATAGTGACGATATTCAACCACATTGTTCATCGCACAATACAATCAAAACCCAGCACACGGCAGCACAATCCAATTCAGTAGCGGTCAGTTCACAGAAACCTGCTAAGCCTACGTCGGCACTCACCACAACAGCGAATTGTAAAAAGGAAAAGTTCATCATTCTCGGCACTGCCAGGGTAAAGCTAGCAAATCAAAATGGAATAGAAATTGAATGCCGTGCTCTCTTGGACTCCGGATCACAAGTGAATCTTATCAGCGATCGGGCTGTTAAAAGGCTGGGATTAACATCATCATCTACTAACATACGCATACAGGGTATTGGTCAAGGTCAGCAGAAGTCCCAAAGAAGGGTGAATGTACTATTAAGTTCTACAAGGAACACCTTCTCAACCACATTAGAAGCGTTCGTACTAGGTACTATTATATCAACCCAACCGAGTAAACAATTGGAAATATCTTCTTGGAATATACCACATAATGTTCAGTTAGCAGATCCTACGTTCCACAACTCAGATCATATTGATGTTCTTTTGGGATCTGAACTCTTCTTCCAACTCCTGTCTATTGGTCAAATCAATTTGGGGGCAAATCTACCAACATTGCAAAACACCGTCTTCGGTTGGATTGTAGCAGGAGGAGTTGAGCAACCCTTCACAAACCGGGTTACCTGCGGAATGTGCTCAGGAGAAGAAGAAGATATAAACACAGCAATCAGCCGATTCTGGGACATCGAACAACTAGATGAAGTGCAAGACAAGGGGCTAACAACAGGAGATCGACGTTGTGAAACTTACTTTGAACAAACATGCAAAAGAGAAGGTAATGGCCGGTTTGTTGTAAGTCTACCATTCTCAGATGATCCAAAAACCCTAGGCCAATCGAAGGATATAGCTCTACGTCGATTTCTATCAATCGAACGACGTCTGGTAAGAAATTCGGAGCTGCGGCAGCAATATACCGCCTTCATGGAAGAATATCAAAAATTGGGACACATGAAAGAAATCAAAAGTGAGTCCATACCTTCCTCCCACTGCTTTCTTCCACATCATTGCGTGATAAAGCCGGACAGCAGTTCTACGAAGCTGAGAGTGGTGTTCGATGCCTCGGCAAAAACCACTACTAATATCTCATTGAACAACATTCTTCATACCGGGCCAGTACTTCAAGAAGAACTATTCAACATACTTCTAAGATTTCGGTTACCCCGTTTCGTTTTTACTGCCGACATTGAAAAGATGTACAGGCAAATTCAAGTTAATGAGCAAGATAAAAACTACCAACTTATCTGGTGGCGAAATGACCAAGGCCAACAATTGAAGTGTTATCAATTAAACACTGTCACATATGGAACCTCGGCTGCCCCATATTTGGCAATAAAATGTTTGCTGCGTTTGGCACAAGATGGAGGTGCAAGATACCCCATAGGCGCTGATATTCTGCGGGAAAATTTCTACGTTGATGATGTCATGACAGGATCAGATAGCATGACAACAGCACGCGACATGCAATCACAACTTGTCGCATTGCTCAATACTGCAGGTTTTAAGCTACGAAAATGGTGTGCTAACCATCCTCAGCTACTCAACGGTATCGCACCAGAGGACTAAGGACTGACACATAGTGCAATTGAACTTCTCCGATGAAAAGGATTCAGCAATTAAAACACTTGGTTTAATATGGCTACCAAAATCGGACCATTTCTGCTTAAAAATTAACACTCCAAAAATTGAAAAAATCACCAAAAGAACAGTGGCATCGGATATAGCTCGACTTTTTGACCCGCTTGGATTATTCGCTCCTGTAATTGTTACCGCAAAAATCTACTTACAGGAGTTATGGGGACTAAAACAGGACTGGGATGCCTCACTGCCACTCGACTTGCACACACGATGGACAAGATTTCGCAACAGTCTTGTATGCCTCGAAGGACTCCAAGTTCCTCGACACGCCTTCGGCAACAGTATTCCACATTCCTCTCAGTTGCATGCATTTGCTGACGCTTCCGCGA
Organism: Portevinia maculata; assembly: GCA_949715645.1. Taxonomy (NCBI): domain Eukaryota; kingdom Metazoa; phylum Arthropoda; class Insecta; order Diptera; family Syrphidae; genus Portevinia; species Portevinia maculata. The sequence continues at coordinate 300,330,418 of OX454525.1, forward strand.
AGGCTTATGGTGCTGCTATATACATACGTTCGACTGACACTGATGGAAAGATAATCGTCCAACTACTGTGCTCCAAATCTAGAGTAGCTCCACCGCCACCAAAGAAAATCGCACTCCCAAGATTAGAATTATGTGCCGCGGAATTAGGAGCCAAGCTTCTTGACAGGGTAAAGCGCTGAATTAAAATTAAAAACCAGCCAACTGACCTCTGGACTGACTCGGAAATAGTGTTAGCATGGATAAATTCGAGTTCAACCGACTTCCAGGTTTTCGTTGGGAATCGAATAGCCTCCATTCATAAGCTCTCCATACCACAGCAATGGAGACACGTAAGGTCAAAGGAAAATCCGGCGGACCCATTATCCAGAGGCATCCCCCCAGAAAAATTGAGCACCTGCAATCTATGGTTCTACGGACCACCATTCCTACATGGCAGTAGCACAATTTGGCCTCCTCCTTATACAAAGAATACTCAATGTAACTTGGAGCGTAAGCAGTCTGCAGCAGCCGCTACCACCGAACAAAAAACCGGCACAAACAGTTATCTGGACACCATCCATCATCAAAATTCATTTAAAAGGCTTCAAAGCATTATGGCATACGTGCTACGGTTTATCAACAATAGACGGAAGACAAACTATCAATCACTGGAACTTCAAGCTGCTGAATTAGAGAACGCCCGATATGTAATAGTAAAGATTATGCAAAGGGAAGGCTTCGTAGCAGATTTGACACACTTAATGAGGTTCCACGAGTGTCCAAGGAACAGCTTCTTAGCCGGACTCACACCCTTCATTGACCAGTCAGGTATTATAAGAGTTGGTGGAAGGTTGGAAGCATCGAGTTTGCCTTACGCCTCAAAACATCCAATGCTTCTGCCTTACGGACATCCAGTCACTAAGATAATACTCAATGAAATACACATAAACAACTACCATATTGCGCCACAAGCATTACTTGGAATTACCAGACAAACTTATTGGCCTATTAAAGGAAAAATAATTGCGAGATCTGTCGTTCAAAATTGTGTATTTTGCGCGAAAGCAAAACCTAAAATTATCAATCAGTTAATGGGAAATCTTCCATCGACAAGAGTTCAGCCTGCAAGACCGTTTATAAATTCTGGAGGGGATTTCTGCGGACCAGTATGGACTCATTTTAAGATAAGAGGAAAGCGACCTCAGAAGTCATACATCGCAGTGTTTTGCTGCTTTTCGACGAAGGCGGTTCACTTAGAGTTAGTAACTGACCTCTCCACTGAAGGTTTTATTGGAGCCCTAAAGCGATTTACCGCAAGACGTGGAAATTGCCGAAACCTTTATTGTGACAATGGAACTAACTTCATCGGCGCAAGGAATCAGTTGCATGAAATCAAGGAAATTGTGGACTCTCAGTACGCTATCAACAAGGTAACGAGAGCATGTAGTTCCAAAGGAACAGATTTTCATTTAATACCACCTCGAGCACCACATTTCGGCGGCCTTTGGGAAGCCGCCGTCAAGTCTGCCAAACATCTTCTACGATCAACACTTGAATCTGCGTCATTAACGTACGAGGAAATGGAAACGGTCGTTACTGAAGTTGAAGCTATATTGAATTCGAGACCTACAACACCAATGTCTACCGATCCCAACGACTTATTGGCCTTAACTCCAGGTCACTTTCTCATTGGCGAACCACTTAATTCGTTAGTTGACTCTCACGCAGAGCCACTAAACATAAACTGTGCTAAACGATGGAAACTTGTAACATACATAAAGAATGAATTTTGGAGGCGATGGCAATTGGAATACCTAAACCAGTTGCAATATCGCTCAAAGTGGAAACAGCGTGCTCAGAATATAAAGTTGGGCACAATGGTTATCATGAAGGAAGATAACATTCCACCACTACGATGGAAGCTGGGTCGGATCATCAAGGCTTATCCAGGAGACGACGGATTTATTCGCGTGGTTGACGTTCGAACTTCTAATGGAATTCTGCGTCGCCCTATACATAAGTTGGCGCCACTCCCAATTGAACCACGGAGATAGCACATGAATCCGCAGAGTCCGTGCCGCAAGATCAATACGGGCCGGAAGACTCAACAGTACAACCCGGTAGAGAATCCATCGGAAATAAAAAGGAAAATTCGTCAGGCAATTTGTCCCCTAAAAAGAAAATGAAGGTATCTCTGGGATCTAGTCTTGTTACATTGTTTATTACCTGCTTAGTAATGACTTCAACAAAAGCGGTACATATTGAAACCACACCATTCGACAACCAACCAGGAATATTCTTTGAAAATCTAGGACCAGCGGGTATAATTAGCAGTGAGTGGACCTTGGTCATCTACTATAATATGGACTTATATTGGAAGGAAGTCCAACTTCTTAATACTCATTATGGAAGATTGGAAGAGGTGTGCGAGCTTTTGCATCACAACCGGGAGTGTCAGCCTATTATTAACCAATTTCAACACCTGATCAATGAATTGACGCAAAATAATGAGCTTTTAAAAAACCGAGTTAATAGTAGAGCCAAAAGAGGAGCAGTCAACATCATCGGCAATGTAGCAAATGCACTGTTTGGGATACTTGATTCTGAATATGCCAACTATGTGGAAGACACTATCCAAAAGGTCGAACAAAATGAATCATATCTCAATGAATTATTAAAAAATCAAACTTCACTAATAGATGCAACACTCAACATCATGCGGAAGGACCATCAGGCAGTAAGCCACCAAGACCTCAAGCACTCCTGTCGGTGGAACTGCGCGCGCACCTTCTGCGTGCCCTTCCACTAGTATGACTGATGTATTTCCAATGATTGGATTTACTCAGATTAACCTTCAACACTCCAAGGCTGCTACTGCACTCATCAGTAAGAAGCTTTCTGTGTTGAATACAAAAGCCCACATAATATCCATACAGGAGCCATGGGTGTGGAAAAATCGCATCTGTGGCCTTGGAGGTGTCCGTGGCACTACGATACTCTGTGACGAGCGGTCCGAGAGACCAAGGGCTTGTCTTGCTGTGTCGAACCTTTTCTCAGCGACTAAGCTTGGACAATTTTGTGGCCAAGATTTGGTTGCTGCAGCCATTAGCTACGAAACGAATGGAAATTGGAAGACCTTCATCGTGGCATCAGCTTATCTCCCCTATGATTCGGTAGTGCCTCCACCACCGAGGGCAATTGCTGAACTCATTGACTATTGCGACACCAGGAAGATGGGCCTAGTTATATGCTGTGATGCCAATGCTCAAAACACTGTTTGGGGCAGCAGCAAATGCAACATGCGAGGAAACCATCTCCTGGATTTCATTCTATCATCTGATCTTACTATCAACAATGTTGGCTCGCAACCAACTTTTGTGACGTCAAGAAGACAGGAAGTGATCGACCTAACTTTATCAAATAGATACTTTAAGGCGGTTACTAACTGGAGGGTCTCTTCGGAGGTGTCCCTCTCAGACCATAGATATATCGAATTCCAAATCGAATGCGAAGCCATAACTTTGCAGGAGAGGAGGAATCCGAGAAAAACCAACTGGATACGCTTCAGGGAGGAATTAGGGAAAACTCTCAAAACTCCAACCAAACTCAGGACGAGACAAAAGGTAGAGGAAGCTGTTCAAGACCTGAATAGTGCCATTACTAGCTGTTTTGAACTGACGTGCCCAGTAAGCAAACCCCCTGGCAGAACACCGGTTCCCTGGTGGAGCTCGGAACTGCAAAGAATTCGTAGAGAAGCTAGAAAGCTTCTAAATAGGTCACTCAAGACTGATTTGGAGACAGACTGGAATCTCTACCGATCGAAGCAGAAGGAATATAAGAGGCTAATTCGGGTATCCAAAAGTGCTTCTTATAAGAATTTCTGCGAAAAGATTGAAAAGCTGGGTGAAACTAGTAGGTTGGTTAAAGTTCTGAAAAAGGGCAAACCAGCCAAACTGGACTCACTTAGAAAACTTGATGGCACCTTCACTGAGACGAAAGCGGAAACTCTTAGTTATCTGCTGGAGTCTCACTTTCCGGGTAACCAGATTACAATTGGTTCACAACCAGCCCCGATTACCGAGACTATGAGTGAGCCAAGACAAACAACTCGGCGTAGCTGGTATATTGCGAAGGCCGTGGTGACGGACGAGGCCATTAAATACGCATTTGCGTCTTTTGACGGCTTCAAGTCGCCTGGTACGGACGGAATATACCCAGCCATGCTGCAACAATGTACAAACCAGCTGCTACCGACTATGAAGAAAATCTTCACCGGTGTCCTAGCACTGGCATACATTCCAACACCCTGGCGTACAGTTAGAGTGGCATTCATACCAAAAATTGGCAGAAGTGACTACTCGCTCGCCAAGAGCTTCAGACCAATCAGTCTGACTTCTTTCTTGCTGAAAAGCTTGGAAAGGCTGGTCGAGCTTCACGTGCGCAAAGGTGCTTTGCGATTGCACCCACTGTCTCCGATGCAACATGCCTATCAACGCGGAAAATCCTGCGAGACTGCGCTCCAAAATCTAGTTGGTAGAATTGAAGGCGCGCTTGACAGAAAAGAATACGCGATGGGCATTTTCATCGATATTGAGGGTGCTTTTGACAATGCGACTTTTGATAGCATGTGCAGCTCCGCCAGACAACACGGAGTAGACGAACCATTGGTGTTGTGGATTAAAGCAATGCTAATGAATAGAACGTTGGTTGCGGATGCGGATTGTGGCCGCTATGTTATGGCGGGGGTAAACAGAGGCTGCCCGCAAGGCGGCGTCATGTCTCCACTGCTGTGGTGTATGCTGGTCGACTCTCTGTTGAACGCACTCAACAGTTCTAATATTTACGCTCAGGCGTACGCGGATGATGTTGCCGTGCTTTCTGTTGGATCATGCCTAGCGACTGTATGCGCCAAGGCGCAGGCGGCCCTTGACGTGATCGACGAATGGTGCACTAGGAATGGGCTCTCGGTCAATCCTCTTAAAACTGAGGTTGTTCTCTTTACGAGAAGGAGGAAGCTGGTCGGGTTGACTGAGCCAGTGCTAAAAGGCGTCACAATCCAACTCTCCAATGAAGCAAAGTATCTGGGAGTCATCCTGGATAGCAAACTTCTTTGGTCCAAACATGTTGAGCTGAAGACTGCCAAGGCGCTGTCTATTTTCTGGCAGTGCAAAGGCATTTTCGGCAAGACATGGGGCTTATCACCGAAAAGAGTCCTATGTATTTATACGGGTATGATAAGACCATTTATAGCATACGCATCGGTTGTTTGGTGGAATAAGCTTTCACGTAAATACGTCACTGCTGCTTTTGCCAAACTCCAAAGGCAGGTATGTCTCGGCTGCACGGGGGCCTTCCCCAGCACGCCTGGCTCCGGCCTAGATGCACTATTGAACCTTCCGCCCCTTGATGTTTACATCATGGGCTGTACAATCAAGGCTATCTCACGTCTTACAAGAGGTGGCTTTTGGTATAACTCGCACTGGAGTTTTGATGAACTTGCGCAACGGTTGTCCTTCGACTCCTGTCTTATGGATATGCCGTCTGATGCGATGACACCGGAACTTCGGCTAAAGCGCAAATACGAAGTCGACTTTCCTCGCGTCCAGGACTGGCTCTGGCCGGACTCTGAACCTGGAAGGGAATGCAGTCGAATCTTTACGGATGGCTCCAAAACTGATCAAGGATCTGGTGCTGGTGTCTTCGTGGAGAGCGATAGCGTTAGACTTTTCTTTCCGTTAGGCAAACATGCGTCAGTCTTCCAAACAGAGACTTATGCTATCCTAATGGCCATGGACTATGTTACGAGGAACAGGTGGAGGGGGCGAAGTATCTGCGTCTGTAGCGACAGTCAGGCTGCGCTTAAGGCCTTACTCAAACCCTTAACTACCTCCAAAATAGTACGTGAATGCAAGATATCTCTGAATTCGGTCGGAAGGCTGAATTCACTTAAACTTGTCTGGGTCCCGGGTCATAACGGGATCACGGGAAATGAGATCTCCGATGAACTTGCTAGACAAGGCTCAGAGGGGGACCTCTCAGGACCTGAACCAGCGATCTGTCTGCCTGCGTCCTCGGTCAGGGCTTCCATTGACGGTTGGGTTTCCTATGAACACAATCGCCGTTGGCATGACTCTCCAGGGTGCAGACAGACTAAGCAAATGCTCCCCGACGTCTGTGGGAAATCCGCGGCATTCTTGTTGTCTCTCAACAGAAAAGACTGCAGACAGACTACTGGCGTTCTTACGGGACACTACGCTTTTGCCAAACACCTTAAGGTGCTAGGCCTAAGCGACACCACCAACTGCGAAGCCTGTGGAGAAAGCGACGACACTGCGGAACATTTCGTCTGTGATTGTCCTGCTTTTGCTCGTATCAGGTGGCAGGTATTTGGTGCGGATATGGTGAGTGCTGTAAACCTAAGCTCCTTATCATTGAAGCGCCTTCTCGTTTTTCTTAGAAAAACGAGTAAATTCCCACAGTAAAATGTGGTGTGTCTGCCTGGCAGTACAATGGACCAGTATTGAGTCTGAGTGCTCCAGTGCAGAAAGTTTCACACATCCCGACAAAAAAAAAAAAAAAAAAAAAAAAAAAAAAAGCCACCAATTTCAACAACTAGAAGACCACATTAACCGAATAATACTAGATGTACATCAAACTCATAAAGAACTCTATCAAACACAACTCTCACAATCATTTGTTTCAATAGCTATCCAGTCAATATTGCTCGCCAAAAATTTTCATCGTATACAAGGCGCAATTCTGGATATCATGATGGATACACAGCACGGAAAAATGAGTACGCAGCTATTACCACCAAATCAGCTCATAGGGGAGATTAACAAAATACAATCCAATCTACCCACGTCACTGAAACTTCCATCCACAGTGGACACCATTCTAGATTTCTACAGTCTCATGCATATTCAGGGGACAGCAAGCGCGAACTATGTCATATTTAAAATCACTATCCCAATTTTGGCATCAGCAAATTTTGAACTATTTCATGTGATACCAGTTCCAGTAAAGGCTAACAATACATTCGTGGCGATTCAACCATCATTTCCTTACCTGTTAGTTAACTTATTTCGTGACCAATATTATCCACTAACCCACCATGAGCTAAGCTCCTGCACCTCAATAAAGGAAGACAAAATCATATGCAAGCAACAGCGACCCATGTACAAGAATGGATCCCCAATTAGCGCATGTGAAATAAACTTCATGAATCAAGCAAAACAATCACCTTCATGTCGTATAGCAAGGATAGAAGGAGTATCTCATTGGATTCAACTGCATGCGCCAAATCAATGGATATATTCGTTGGATGAACGAACAACACTGAACGTGGTATGTGATAAAACTGTTACACAGTTTAGTCTTCAGCAATCAGGACTACTAAAAATGCAGCCAGGATGTGTCATTAAACAAGATCTATTCACAATTCAGGCGCACAATTTGCTATCATCAGAAGGAAGAATATCATATACCCCGCCTACCAATATTACTGAAGCACTTGTTCCGAATCTCACCATGTCAACAATACACTTGACGCCTCATTACCAAATACATCTTGACGAATTAGAAGACATTAAGAGAAAACTGCTACAAATGGAAAATGGGTTGCCCACAGCTTTAAACCATCATGACATTCATCACTACAGCATAACCAGTTTTAGTCTCCTCACTATAACTGCCATCATATGTTACCTGGTGTGGAACAGATGGCGGTCAATTACCAAGAACGCAGAAAATAATCGCTCAATTCACAAGACGAGTCATCGTACCAACATGCCTAAGGACTTGGCTCAAGGCGATCATTTGACAGACGCAGACTTTATGATCACAATCGACTCTAACTCTAGTTGAATGTACCATCCAACGGGGGGAGAATGTTAAGAAGCTCTAACACCCTAACTTTTACACCCAAGTGTACCCATTCCAGTCGAGTGTCTTTCTTGCCCTACTGTAAACGTACTCCCATTTCGCCATCCGAATCCATCCCATATGACACCAGCATAAATGCAACGAACGATACCCACGTATCGTAATCAGGAATGTGCAGGTGCAACCAGAATACTTCACTCGCGGATCTGCATGAATGCAACAAGCTGACGATACACAAGTGTCATAATCAGGAATGTGCATGTGTAACCAGAGTACCTCACTCCTGGATCTTCATGAAGACAACGATCAGACGATACACAAGTGTCACAGTCAGGAATGTGCATGCGCAACAAAAACCCTCAACCACAGATACAACGATCTGTGGCATTCGATTTTATACCACCTCCCAGTCCCATTCGTGAAATTGTAAATTAGTATATAAGATAGAATTATTTAGATTAATAAATCACTTGTTAAGAATTAAGCACAAGAGACGGTGTTCATCACTTATCATTTTTACTACCTTGATGTACTGGTTTATGTGCCTTTATATCGCCATCCACTTCGGCAAGTTTATGTGCTTGACGAATTCTCTTTGAGGATCAAAATAGGTTCTCCCGAACACTAATAATGGAATTAAACTAAAAGATTTACGAATTGTAAACGATACTTGTTTAGCCAATCTTTTAAAAGGAAGCCCACATTGTGACTTTAAGGAAAATAAAAAAATAGAAATTAAGCAAATACTAAGCAAAAACTACAAGTTAGAAACATAGAGAACCGAAAACTTAAATTAAGAAATTAAGAACAAGAATATCGCGCATGTATCTATAAATATTGGAACAACTCTTCTAATAATCTCCATTTTAATTACAATCATTTTTATTTTAAAATCTATAAATAAAACTAAAATCAAATATTGAAAATATAGATTCTTCGGAGCAGAATCCTAAGGGGGGAGGAGTTACGTCATACACGTCACATCTCCTTGCATTCAATGGCATACGCCTTTTTGCTTAGTCGGCATTTTGTCGGCTAACGGCACTTTCCTTCCCCACACCCCTTTGTAAATTCCACAACGGTTTCCCACGCCATTTTTGCAGGCATTGCAAATCCCAAACGGATATGCCCCCTTTCCCCTCTGCCCAACACGAGTGCAGATATTTGAAACCCACAGGTAAATCGTGGGATAGTTTAAGAATTCTAGATAGATAAGCGAAGCATTGTTAGAATTATTTTATAATATTGTACTCAGTTCTAATTCGACAATCAACGAGAGGTGCAGGCTTTTGCTCTGGACAGCGGCCTCTTCGTTGAATATAAATTAAATATAAATTGTTAAAATGAATAAATAAAGAATAAATAAAAGAAAAAAAAACTTTATGTTTTTTTTGTATTCAAAACATAACTCAAATTTATAACTAATCGATAATTCATATGTATGCCGATTATGTCCAGTTACATAGAAGTTGTCCCTTGGGTCTCATCGAGCACTGCGCCCAGACCTTAAATGACGATCTTCAGAATATAAATAACTAGTCACGAGACAATAGCTTAGTAATAAATCCTGAAAAATCGAAAGTCATTGTTATATCAAAGAAATCGGTAGACTTATCGTATTTTCCTCGAATCTATCTAAATAATGCTCCTCTGTTGACAATGCTAACCATCCGATCATATTTATTTGTAATAGAAATTTAACCTGGAACGACCACGTGAATGCAATTGTTGGTAAAGTTTACGGTGCTCTTCGAGTACTTTTGGTCACAAAAGATTTTACTTCCTTAAAACACGTAAAATGCTCGCAAAGACATTGGTTATACCAATCCTTACGTATGGATGTGAAGTTTTTTGTAAAAACGATTCGGTAAACCAGAGAAAACTTAAAGTGACATATAACAATGTTGCGCGATATATTTACGGGTTAGGGAGATACGATCATGTTTCGAGATTCTATAAAAGTATCTATGATATGTCGTTCAATAACCTTTTGAATTTCCGAACACTTTTGCCATTATTTAATATAATACAGAGCCACCACCCCTCATATCTTTACCATAGATTTACGTTCTTAGGATCAAACAGACTAACGCAACTCATCGTTCCCGGTTTACTTGTATGACATCAGAGAAGCAATTTCTCGTCAATGCCATTCGCTTATGGAGAAGAAGAAGTAATTTCACAGAATTTAGGACGCGATTGTAATCATTTTTCAACACATCTGACTAGTCTTTAGTTCTTCTAACTTTGTCTGACTCTGAACCAACATAACTTTATGACCTTCTGTTACAGATTTTCTTTCTTTCATTTTGCTTAACTTTTTTACTTGCTAAATTTTGTTTTCTCTCTTTTTCTTTTTAATGAATTTAATTTAATGAAATGTCACACCAATCTTTTACAAAACTATTGAATTTAATTTCCACTTTTGTCTCTTTGTACCGTATTGTTAATGCTTATTTTATCAAGCTTCGCAAAATTATAAGATATTGTATCTTAATGTGTACCTATGTATTCAAAGTAATAAATAAATAAATAAATAAATAAATATGTTTTGAATTATTAACTACAACTAGGTATATCACGTTTCACGAAATAAGAACGTTTTGCAGGTAACTTCCCATTTGAAGTTTCTGCTAGCCCGGCAAAATTTTCGCGCTAAGTCTAAGGGTTTGGTTCGTTGTATACGGCGCATTAAGTTTCTTTCATCTAAAACTTGGAGGACTGTAATATTTACGTGACTTTCTAGTCGACTTTCAGGCTTTCTCGCGTAGTTTTTGATTTCGGCTTCGGTTGTTTTAATGCCGAGATCTCTTTAGATATCGCTTTTTCTGATATAACAAGGCGCGTTAACAATACCTCTTAGCACTTTGTTTTCAAAAGTTTGTAAAATATTAATGTTACTTAATTTGGTACAACCCCAGAGTTGTATACCATATGTCCACACTGGTTTTAGCACTTGCTTATATAAAAGCAGTTTGTTATCTATATTAAGCTTGGAATATTTTCCAAGTAACTAATACATTTCTCTATATTTATTATTTAGTTCTTTTCGTTTTCTATACATGCGCTTTCCATTTCAGCTTTGCATCCTGTGTCATTCCAAGATAGTAAAATGTACATGAACAGATTTGGTTTCGTTGAGTGCGATTCGCCAAAGCTTAGTTCATTTATTTACTCTATCCAGAGCTTCTTGCCGTTCTTCCGCCGTCTGACTTCTTCTATCCTGTTCAGATTTATTCATGACAGGATTTCTTTTCAGCGGAGATTTTTGAAAGGTTAAAGTGGACATGCAATCTTGTTGGCAATAAGACTTCTAATGAAACCTTTCGGGTTCAGAAAAACACTGTATTTGAAAAATGCCGAAAATTGGCATTCCCAAAAATATGCCTATGAAACGAGTTGATAATGGGTCATCTTTAAAACTTCCAACCATTTAAAAAAATGGCGTGTGCTTTTAATTATTGTTCTACCATTGCAATATACTGGCCTTGCTATTGTCCATCTCTGTAATAGGGTACCTATAGCCCCTGAAAGAAAGAGTGCATACGGAAGCGAGATGGCAAGCGCTTGCCGTTTACACAGCCGGCGTCTCCACGAGACATAATTTTAGTCAAAGCCACGACTTAAATATACTCGTATCTTGTGTCGATCGTATTTTTTGGATTTAACATAAGTCTGGACATTTCAGTCAGACTTTATTTCCTGACATCTCTGTGGACATGAACCCTGACTGAAATTTGACATTTGGGGCTTAACAGGAGCATTTACAATCAAGTTAATTTGTTTTGATTGGTGTGTGGTAGTTTTCAGTATGGCGGATTTTCGTCTTTTTCAAATAGAAACGATTAAATTATTAATTTTTTTTAAGCAGAGTGAACAGCTGTGGAACTACAACAGCCATTTTCATAAACGAATGAACTTAAATAAATAAAGGCTTGGGAAGAGATTGCTAAGCAGTGTAAATCGGACCCGACACAAATAAAACATAATATAAAGTCGCTACGTTCCGCGAATGTAGCAGACAAAATAAGCTGGACAATTCGAAAAAAAAGTCAGGCGCTGGAACCGAGGAAGTGTATCAGCCGCACTTGTCTTACTACAATGCATTTTCCTTTTTATGATAATGTCACAGTTTTGCGTAAAACTAACAAACATGTTCTGGTTAGTAGAGCCTCGTCTTGAAAAATCGTTATTAATTATATTTCATTTTAATACTCTGTATGTTCTTGTAATGGTTGTGTTGAGGCGGATAGCGGGTCGTGTGGTGTTGATTTTGTTGGTAGATCAAAGCAAATTGTCGTGGTGTTATGCCCGTTAACACCGGCAGTAAATTGTTTTGGAAATCCAACGCGCGTCCTCACTTCACGGCACTGCTTAGGTAGTTAGTGTCAGAGTTTGTGTTAATGTATGTTTGTAATTTAGAATGTGTAGACATTTTGTAGTGGATGTGAGCAACATCTGTGGGTTGAGGAAATTTTTTTTTTCATTATACTCCCATGTCAGCCTTCATCCTCGTACTGAAATCGCCATTGCGGGACAATTCAAGTTGGCTTCGACACTCTGGCCAGACAACACGCGAAGGAAGGTACGTCGAGATCTTTGCTGAAGTAAATATAACCTGACTAGACGTTCCTAATAGGTGGGGCAGTGGAAAAAAACCTTGGGCTTTGAGCAAAGTATATCTGTTCAACAATAGGGCCCAGTTCTATTGAAAAATCGGTTACTTGAGGTACTTGCCAGAGAGGATTCTTATCCCCAAACTTAGAACAAGGGTTGTAGGCATAACGGCTTATGCAGATGACATAATATCATTGACATCCGAATATATATTTGTAGTTAGACTGCCTAGTTTTTTTTTTAAGACAGCAGTTCCATAACACAACTTAACCTTACCTAGTCATCCGAAACCTACATTCTGTTTCTGAGTGAAGGTTCATGTTTTAAGATGATACCACAAACCACAAGGGCTTGACAAGAAGCTCACTAGCTTCCAAATACTTGTCTCATCTAGCATAAGAATTTCCTTTCTTTGATTGTCAGAGCCGCTGAAGATTTTCTCAATGGGCTCGACGAAGTTGGTGTTCCCAATTATGAATCAATCCAAGAGCGGCAGTCCACTAGACACTACAATGAGTTTCTTGTCCCAAGAACGCGGATTCTGAACCAGTCCTAGCTAGCTCATCATTCGTTGCCTACAATACGCCGGTAGTCAGGTACCCATCAAGTTTAACTTTTTTGTGTCTAGCTAGAGTTTGTGGGGACAGTGGCGCAGAGGTAAGTGTGTTGGACTACTAATCATACGGTCTCAGGTTCGAATCCAGCCGGGGCATGTAACATCTGAGAAAGTTGTTTCCACTGCCGCACCTCCTGCGAACGTCTGACAAACATCCAAGAGTATTAATTGTCAGAGAAGCTTCTCAAATTTGCCGTTCGGATATTAATTTAGAGATAACAACGGATTGTAGCAGCAGTTGACTGTCATAGATTCCATTGAATCTTGGAGTGCAGCCTGACTATGCAAGAATATGTGGGGAGGATTACCCTGGCGTAGATATTAATGGCATGGACTTCTGCGTATAACATAGTGGGACAGGTACTGAGGCTTTGGTGTTGGGTCCAAGGATACCACCACCGACTTAGGATTCCGCTTTTTATCTGTCGGTGAACCAGATCAGACTTCTAGGGTCCAGTCCAGTCTACCTAAAAAAAGTCAAGTATTTAGGCTGCAGCTTAATCATGTACCCATGGCAGCCATCATTCAAATAAAGATGTGTTAGGGTGAAAGCCCAACAATACCATCTAGAGCTGTCGTTGGACAGCTGTACATGGCACCTGTAATGCCGAGACAGAAAATTCTGTGCAGTTGCTTGGGTCCATTGCGAGTTTGTGCGAATAGGCCTGACCATTATGATATACAGTCAGTGTATTTTGGAACTCAAAACCCAAGCCTAATGGCCCATGGCTCTATTGGCACGCTCTGTTAAAGACTTGATGCGCGTTCTAGTCTTTTTTCGAGGATTAAACCAAGATATTTGGTTAAATTGGATAAGCTAATGTATAGCCTTTGATGGTGAACAATTCAAAACTTACGAGTCTCCTTTCCATTCTTAAACGTAAAGTAAAGCATTCTGCAAGACGCCAGTGATCGTCGCATGCTGAATGCCATAAGGTCTTGCAATGAATTTCTAAATGAACTTACTCGCCCTATTCGCTAGTCCTTTAATTTGTCCACCGATAGTCCAATGTTGCTAGATGAGACCTATATGGCTTTTATTTTCCTTGGCAAAATGTTAGCGTGCCGCAGGTACGGCTATAACACCTTAATGTGCTCAATGCTTGTCGGAGGAATTTAGCCTGTTAAGAGCTCCTCGAAGACCTCGACCCAGTGGTACACGATCAGCCGACTTACTAAGAGAAGACGAGTTCTCCTCAACGTGTACTATTTCAGAGTCGGTAATCTCCGATAGGGTGTTCTTTAACGTCCTTAGTTAATGATGCCGTTTTAGAAGTATCAGTCTCTATTTGATTTACATTACGTATAGTAAACGGGAAAATAGGTCGCACACGAGACTTTGACATAAACACTCGCTGCACGCTGAATCGAAGTTCGCGACGAATCATGCTACCAGTAAGCTCATAGCAGTGCTCCTTTATTCAAAAATTAACGAAAAAGTAAGTTGTCGGCCTGATATACCAATTCCCGGGTATAGAAAGGCTTATATCCTAAATATATCCTTCAAAATGTTGCGAAGGACTACTGTTCAGGTCATCTGCTTGATAGAAGTAACTCCCCGATTTCAGAACGTTGTAATGCAAGTGACAAATTCAATAAAAATCAACGCCAGCAACGTGTCCAAACTTTAACTCGAATATCAGCTAATGACTGCTAGTGAAACTTACTCCGACAGTTGAACAAAATCTTCCATAATTTGCCCAAATGTTTACCCCTAGGAGGCATGCGGGCGTGTGTGCACAAGTACATCTTCATTAGAGTGAACTAATTTGTTCTCATGTCATACTGCATTAGGATGAAAGTGACACCGCAGGGATATGCGTTATGTAACATACACCAATGCCTTCAGAAACTATTAACAACAAGGCGGAACCCAGACATAAGCCAAACAACTGAAAAGCCATTAAACTTTCACATCATTCAAGATGACGCCCGCCGCTTTAAGAAGACGAACACGACGAAGACAAAGTGAGTGGAACACTGAAGAGAGTGTGCTGGTTATTGGTAATCAAATTTGGCATCGCTTTATTCTAGGGCTGTGCCAGTTTGTGGTACATGCATTGGAAGGTAATATGATATTGACGACTATTCATGGTAATGAAAACGTCATTGAATCAATTAAATTTAACGAATAATGATTCTCTGTCAAGGATATGTACAATAGACGTTCCATTGATTTTCAAATTCTCCCCGTCAACCGTCCAAAACAATACGGAGGACTATGTATACTTATGCGAACATTAATCAGCCGTTTCACCACATCAATGTTGTTTATTTACCTCCCATTATGAGCTTTGAGTAATAGCAGTGATTTCTAAAATGTCTGCTGACATGATTGCCGCAGAATCCTGCAGGCAGAACGCATAACCCACTAATGCGGTCTGTAATTGATTTCTCTCCAAAAACAAATTAATTCAAAAAATGTATGCTGACCTCATTTAAATTTCATTCCCAGCCTCTCATTAAGCCAACATGGACATCGCAGTGATACTCCTGAGTTCACATAATGTGCTAGCATATCACTACTGGGCTATTTCGGGCCCAACTTTGCTTGCAACTGCGGCACTGACCACAGCCCAATGCAAATATATTTTGTCGTCAGATTTTTACTCCCCGAGTGACAGCAGTATCCTTGATTATCGTTAAATTCCAGGGCATCAAGAGTGATGACGTCTAAAACCAATGCCGTTCATGGTAGGCGAGTATGATATACTCTAACTTAGGACACAACTACATATTACACTGTGTACAATTGTGATAACGGTGATGAACAATGTACTGCCAGCGCCAGCGTGCCGCGACTATCGCTTAGTGGTTTGGCCAAACATTTTTCGCAATTTTCATACAACCATACCATCAATGCACGGTATGCTGAGTGTGCCCTGGATATTTGCAAACTGCTACATCAGATGAAATGATCCACATTAAGGTCAATGCTTCTAACTCTGAAACTGCGTGTAATGAAATGTGGTTGTGTTCGGTAATGAAACGCCTCACCCTCAATCTAATATCATTTCCAGCTGTGTAAAATAGTTTCTTCCGATAGCAGTTAGAAGGCATGATGTTTGCTCTCTAATACCCGATACGGGAATGAATTACAACCGCATTCATCACGATTGTTGCGCGGAAAATTCGCAGGATAAACGCTTTGCGTTCGAATTAATTGTGGTATTTTCGAAATTGTAGAGCCAAATTTGATTATTTTGTCAAAATTGATGGTAGAACAAATAAATTGCATAAAATGTATTTCTGTAAATGGCAGTTTGTGTTATTGCATTCAGAAATTATTCCGTCATTTTTGTGTGCAAAATCCAATTGCAATAATTGTAAGTTATTTTCTTTGTGAGAATGTTATTCTCTACTTGATTTGTACAACATTTTGGGCCAGAGATGTTTTATTAATTTGCTAAGTTAGTATATTACTGACATGCATTCTGTGTAAGCTATAACTGTGAAATTTAGGGATTTCTGTTTCCATGACAGAACATAGGGAACACTACGTCTTCTTAGTTTATACCACGGTTCGTAAAATATCGTTCGCGAACGATAAAATAAGTATCTTTATTGGTCTTTATCGATCTTCTCACGAACCATAAAAAATAAACGTATTACCGCCTCTAGGTTCGTCAGACCATTGTGTCATATCAGCTAATTTCTCGTACTCCGGCCACATAGTTAAAGAACAAACTCCTAAAAGAACCGTATGGCAATACGAGAAAGTCAATTGGGAAAAACTAAATGATTTTTTTAAGAGTTTTAACTGGTCGCTGTGCTTCCTCGAAAGCGACGTGGATGCTGCTGCTGATTTGATAACAAACATGATTTTATTGGGTATGAAATACTTTATCCCTAACCGGATAAAAAGTATCTAACCCAAGGTAAACGCGTGGTGCGACTCGAGCTGCAAAGAGGCCATCGGGTTAAAAGAGGTAAGCTTTCGGTCTTATAAGGCCAACCCATCTGAGGAAAACCGGACAAAATTCAAACCAGCCAGAAATGACTGCAATGCCCTTATTAATCGTGTAAAATTATCCCACGACCAAAAGCTGAGGCAAAAAATACTACAAAGTCCCACTGGTAGTAAAAACTTTTGGTCGTTTGTCAAAAAAGTCAAGAATTCGGCCTCGTCATCTATCCCGACACTCATTTACATAGACATTACAGCCGTCAGCTCTTTAGATAAAGCCAATCTGCTTGCTGCTCAATTTGCAGCTGGCTCAACGATCCCAGATTGTGCTTTATCTCCCCCTGTACTCGATCGCGTTGAATACTCAATGGGACCAATCCACGTTCGCACTCGTACAGTGGCTAGAGTACTTCGAGATCTTGACATACACAAATCCGCTGGTCCAGATGGTATTTCCCCCATCGTTCTGAAAAGGTGTTCTTCTACGCTGGCAAAACCACTGCGTAAGCTTTTCTATCTGTCCTATTCTTCAGGGCTCTTCCCGGGAAGTTGGAAAACAGCATTTGTCCAGCCTGTAGCAAAAAAAAGGCGAGTCTTCTTCTCCCTCCTCCTACCGACCAAATGCACTTACGTCCCTTCTTTCTAAGGTCATGGAAACGCTGATCAACCGTCAGCTCATGAAATATCTTGAATCCCGAAAACTTCTCAATGACCGGCAGTACGGTTTTCGGGGCAATAGGTCCACCGGTGATTTGATGACATATCTAACCGAAAAGTTGAACCAATCTCTTCACCAAGGTGGTGAAAGTAAGATCGTTGCGCTTGATATTTCAAAGGCATTTGACAGAGTTTGGCATCAATCTCTCTTGTCGAAAATGCGTGCATTTGGAATCGATGACAATCTTCTTCAATGGATTAGAAATTACCTTTCGGACCGTTCAAGTTTCTTGGACGGTTTCAAGTCTGCAACCCACCGAATAAATGCTGGTCTTCCCCAAGGCTCCGACCTATCCCCGACTCTCTTTCTCATTTTAATAAATGATCTCCTGTCTGTTACTTCTAATCCAATCCATTGCTTTGCTGATGACAGTACCCTCAGCTTCTCATATTCGTTCCTTGGGTCACGCCCCACTTCTTCGGGTGTGGAACTGGAACGTCAACGTATGTTAAGCTCATTTAATTCCGATCTTAACAGCATAACTCAGTGGGGTTCAACCAATAGAGTGGAATTTAATGCTTCCAAAATACAATCCTGTCAACTGTCATTAAAGCAAAACCCACACGCACTGCCATTATCCATGAATGGCACTTGCATCGCTGAAACCGAAAGGCTTTCCATTCTCGGTATGTGTGTCAATGACAACCTTCGTCGGAATGACCACATATTCGATGTCGCCAAGAACGCTGTGAAATGTCTAGGCTTCCTTAAGCGATGTAAGAAATATTTCAACCCTTCTGATCTGGCTGCAATTTATAAGGCGTTTATTCGCCCGAAACTCGAGTACAACGCTCATATCTGGTCTGGTGCACCAATAACTTATTTGGAGCTACTTGACAGGATCCAAAAACGCGCGATAAAACTCATAGGCGACCGAGACATCGCGAGATCGATTGACTCTCTTAGTCATCGTCGACAAAAAACGTTTCTCACAGCTACGCCGTGAATATGAATTTTTAAACAAATTTCTATACAAACAGTACATAATGAACATTGAGTCTAAAATAACTAAAGATCCAAGAGGTTTTTGGACATTTCTGAAAAGTAAAAAAAAAGAATATGTCACTCTCCATAACATGGAATTTGATGGTGAAGTTTCTAGTAGCATCGATTCAACATGTGAGCTCTTTGCAAAGTTTTTCCAATCGGTATATGTCGATCACTCTAATGTTTGTTGGTCTCAAGTAGATCCTATTTATGGACTTAACTCTTGTTTAGGATCATTAAACTTTTCCACTGATGATGTTTTGCAGGGCATACAATCATTAGACTCTTGTCAAAGTGCTGGTCCTGACAGAATTCCTTTTGAGGTACTAAAGAGCTGCAAATCGTCGTTATCCTTCCCATTAAAACTTCTTTATAATTTATCTCTATCTACTGGCACATTCTTGGATGAATGGAAAACGTCATTCATAACCCCCATATTCAAAGCTGGCTCAAAGCAAAAAGTAAAAAATTATCGTGGTATATCAAAACTTTCTGCCATTCCAAAACTTTTTGAGTCCATTGTGACAACCAAACTCAATTTCTCATTCAAAGAACAAATCACTCCACACCAGCACGGCTTTGTATCTGGTAGATCTACAGTGACTAACCTAATGCTTTTCAGTAAATACCTCTTCGATTCCGTAGAATTAGGTTATCAGGTTGATGTTGTATTTACAGATTTTGTGAAAGCCTTCGACACTGTTTGTCACAATGTTCTCATCGAAAAATTAAGATCATTTGGTATTCATTCGAGCCTCCTTAAATGGATCTATAGTTACCTTACAAAAAGGAAGCAAATTGTTAAAATTGGTTCTTCTCAATCGAGGCCTATTGACGTTTTATCGGGTGTTCCTCAAGGCAGTCACTTAGGACCTCTACTGTTTAATATTTTTATCAACGATATTCCAACTACACTTCAGCATGCTCATTGCCTTATGTATGCTGACGATTTAAAAATATTTTTGCGTGTTAAAAGCATTTCCGATTGCAATAGGCTTCAATCCGATTTGAACTCAATTGTCAATTGGTGCAAGCTAAACCAGCTGTCCCTGAATATTACAAAATGTCATTCCTTATCTGTTTATCGTATTTCGTCTCCAGTTATTTATCAATATAACATTTCAGAAATTTCACTTTCTAACGTAACTGAAGTTAAAGATCTTGGGGTGATTTTTGACACTAAAATTTCATTTTCACTTCACATTGACTATGTTGTTGCTAAAGCTAACTCTATGCTTGGATTCCTCAAACGATCATGTGCCGTATTCTCTAGTCCTTATGCTCTTAAATCTGTTTATATGTCCCTTGTTCGTCCTTTTCTTGAATATTGTTCCATTATTTGGTGCCCAAACTATTTGACTTCCATAAATCGGTTGGAAAGAGTGCAAAAGTCATTTACAAGATTTGTAATTGCTCAATTGAAATGGAACCTTGATGAAAGACCCTCTTATTCTACTAGATGTGCATTAATAGGGTTAGATACCCTTGAGAAAAGACGTAATGTTCAATGTATACTGTTTGTTCATGATGTGTTTTCTTATCGTATAAAGTGTCCTGATATTTTAAAGAATTTTTTGTTTTACGCACCTGAAAGAATACTCAGATCTAGAAATTTATTATTTAATCCTAGGCATATTTACAATTATGGTCTTAATGAGCCTACTACTAAATGTATTAATTTATTCAATTCAGTTTGTACAGAAATTGATTTATGTGATGATAGAGAGAAAGTTAAATCAGTAATTTTAAATATTCATGTATCATAATATAATTTTGCTTCTAGTTAATTTTACTAATTCCTATAGTTACTTAAAATTTATTGTACCATACCTACTATATACTTTTAATTATTATATCACCATATATTATATCTGAAATCTGTTAGAGTTAAGCTCGGTAGATGAATAAAGCAAACTAAACTAAAAAAAAAAACAATGTCTCCTGTCTTACGTTATTTTATCGGTATTTCCACCGTAAGTGCTCTAACGAAATAGCCAGTTGCATTCCCTCCCTTGAACATTTCAACCGCAATACCCGCCATGCAAGGAATGCTCATCAATTTAACCTCAAGCCTGTATTCGGACGTACAGTGAAGTTCAAAGAATCTTTGCTCAGCCGTACAACACGAATGTGGAATACTCTTCCACGCTCAATTTTTCCTTTACATTATAACCAACGTGTATCGGCAACTCTCCTTTTCTTCTAATCCTAATTTCCCTAACGCCCGCGCTGTGTAGCCAATACATGATAAGGGTACCAAAAAAATCCCTTTAGTGAGCATAAATTATAAAAAAAAAAAATTTGAGTTAAATTAAATTAGGCAAACTTGCACAAGTAATGCTGGCACTGCCATCAACTCAAGTCTCTGTTGAACGGGCGTTTGGCGCTCTAACAATTCTTTAACAAAAAACAGAAACAAATTATCGAAAGAAACAACAAATAATGTTTTTTTAGTTAAACTGAATGCAAATTTATTCCAAAATCTTAATATGTAATAAAAATACTTTTCACTTATGTTCCTGTCGGGTTGGTTACCCACCAGGCGCGTCCCCAGGTGGTGGATAGGGGGACCTCGGTACGATACGTTCGTGATCCGAGGTTTTAGAGTCATAGCGGCATTTTATACACCGTCAAAGCTCTATCGCGAACCAAACCAAAAAAACAAGTATGCAGGAACAACTTAATGATTCAAATACTCCAGGTGGTACTCGCATGGGCGAAAATCCACCCGTGGTCTTTTCGACCACGGTCGGGGCACGGATTCTGGAGGCCCCAACCGACATACATATACCCCCCGCCTGTACAGGCGTTGACCTTCGAGTTGCGAAAAGGTTTGCTTCCGAAGATTCCTGCAGCTCTATCTCCGACACGTTCGGTAGACTGGGCTGGAAACATGAAGAAAGTGGCGGAGAGGTTCAACCTGATACGCTTAATCTTCAGGCCAATAGACAGACAGCCGATAGGTGTGATGCTGCCGACGAGGCCTGCGAAACCGAACAGGTGAAACGGGCCACAGAGGCGGCGTCCACTGGTCAGCGTCCATCTAAGAGCCAGCGAAAGAGGAAAAGGAGAAAGGCGGCTATCGTGCGGCGCAAAGAAACTGCACCGCCAGTTGAAGGCGCAAGCGCTGAGAACTGCCCTTCCCCGGCGGCGACGGCAAAGATATGCAGGTCGGCAGAGGTTACCCCAACCGAAACCAGCCAGCTGACTGAAACCAACGCTGCCTCCCCTTCCAATAGCTCCAACAGGAACAAACGGAGGAGGAAGACCTCAAGCACTCCTGTCGGTGGAACTGCGCGCGCACCTTCTGCGTGCCCTTCCACTAGAACACTTCCAGCTGATGTATTTCCAATGATTGGATTTACTCAGATTAACCTTCAACACTCCAAGGCTGCTACTGCACTCATCAGTAAGAAGCTTTCTGTGTTGAATACAAAAGCCCACATAATATCCATACAGGAGCCATGGGTGTGGAAAAATCGCATCTGTGGCCTTGGAGGTGTCCGTGGCACTACGATACTCTGTGACGAGCGGTCCGAGAGACCAAGGGCTTGTCTTGCTGTGTCGAACCTTTTCTCAGCGACTAAGCTTGGACAATTTTGTGGCCAAGATTTGGTTGCTGCAGCCATTAGCTACGAAACGAATGGAAATTGGAAGACCTTCATCGTGGCGTCAGCTTATCTCCACTATGATTCGGTAGTGCCTCCACCACCGAGGGCAATTGCTGAACTCATTGACTATTGCGACACCAGGAAGATGGGCCTAGTTATATGCTGTGATGCCAATGCTCAAAACACTGTTTGGGGCAGCAGCAAATGCAACATGCGAGGAAACCATCTCCTGGATTTCATTCTATCATCTGATCTTACTATCAACAATGTTGGCTCGCAACCAACTTTTGTGACGTCAAGAAGACAGGAAGTGATCGACCTAACTTTATCAAATAGATACTTTAAGGCGGTTACTAACTGGAGGGTCTCTTCGGAGGTGTCCCTCTCAGACCATAGATATATCGAATTCCAAATCGGATGCGAAGCCATAACTTTGCAGGAGAGGAGGAATCCGAGAAAAACCAACTGGATACGCTTCAGGGAGGAATTAGGGAAAACTCTCAAAACTCCAACCAAACTCAGGACGAGACAAAAGGTAGAGGAAGCTGTTCAAGACCTGAATAGTGCCATTACTAGCTGTTTTGAACTGACGTGCCCAGTAAGCAAACCCCCTGGCAGAACACCGGTTCCCTGGTGGAGCTCGGAACTGCAAAGAATTCGTAGAGAAGCTAGAAAGCTTCTAAATAGGTCACTCAAGACTGATTTGGAGACAGACTGGGATCTCTACCGATCGAAGCAGAAGGAATATAAGAGGCTAATTCGGGTATCGAAAAGTGCTTCTTATAAGAATTTCTGCGAAAAGATTGAAACGCTGGGTGAAACTAGTAGTGATTAATGGTTTTTAATGTGATACCACACAATTTTTCCTGGTTTTAATTTTTGTTTTCCGTCAATTCCTTTATTTGTTTTGAATGAATAGCCTTACATTCCTTACCACGTAAAGTGGACGGCTGGAGTTACAGCGCTGTTTCACGGTCAGCCACAACCGATCATCAGACTCCTTATGTGGTGCTGGTCCGTCTTTTTCCTTCATTTATCCCGAAATTCCATTTTCTTCCACTTACGTGGTAAGGAATGTAAGGCTATTCATTCAAAACAAATAAAGGAATTGACGGAAAACAAAAATTAAAACCAGGAAAAATTGTGTGGTATCACATTAAAAACCATTAATCATAAAAACATTCTCGACAAAAAACAATGTCAAAAGTCTTTCACCCTCTCTATCACCCATTTCAGTCCAACTATGCTTGTCGAAATGGAATAGAATTAGAGAAAACACAGAAAGAAACAACCTGAATGAATAACATAGTATACTTACAGGAGCAAAAGTTTGTCCAAGAAATTGCAAATAAAAACTGGATAAACTCGTGGCTTCAATGGCACAGTGCAAGAGTGCTTGCCTGAGAAGACGCTGGTCTAGGTTCGAATCCCAGTGGAAGAAAATGGAATTTCGGGATAAATGAAGGAAAAAGACGGACCAGCACCACATAAGGAGTCTGATGATCGGTTGTGGCTGACCGTGAAACAGCGCTGTAACTCCAGCCGTCCACTTTACGTGGTAAGGAATGTAAGGCTATTCATTCAAAACAAATAAAATGAAACTAGTAGGTTGGTTAAAGTTCTGAAAAAGGGCAAACCAGCCAAACTGGACTCACTTAGAAAACTTGATGGCACCTTCACTGAGACGAAAGCGGAAACTCTTAGTTATCTGCTGGAGTCTCACTTTCCGGGTAACCAGATTACAATTGGTTCACAACCAGCCCCGATTACCGAGACTATGAGTGAGCCAAGACAAACAACTCGGCGTAGCTGGTATATTGCGAAGACCGTGGTGACGGACGAGGCCATTAAATACGCATTTGCGTCTTTTGACGGCTTCAAGTCGCCTGGTACGGACGGAATATACCCAGCCATGCTGCAACAATGTACAAACCAGCTGCTACCGACTATGAAGAAAATCTTCACCGCTGTCCTAGCACTGGCATACATTCCAACACCCTGGCGTACAGTTAGAGTGGCATTCATACCAAAAATTGGCAGAAGTGACTACTCGCTCGCCAAGAGCTTCAGACCAATCAGTCTGACTTCTTTCTTGCTGAAAAGCTTGGAAAGGCTGGTCGAGCTTCACGTGCGCAAAGGTGCTTTACGATTGCACCCACTATCTCCGATGCAACATGCCTATCAACGCGGAAAATCCTGCGAGACTGCGCTCCAAAATCTAGTTGGTAGAATTGAAGGCGCGCTTGACAGGAAAGAATACGCGATGGGCATTTTCATCGATATTGAGGGTGCTTTTGACAATGCGACTTTTGATAGCATGTGCAGCTCCGCCAGACAACACGGAGTAGACGAACCATTGGTGTTGTGGATTAAAGCAATGCTAATGAATAGAACGTTGGTTGCGGATGCGGATTGTGGCCGCTATGTTATGGCGGGGGTAAACAGAGGCTGCCCGCAAGGCGGCGTCATGTCTCCACTGCTGTGGTGTATGCTGGTCGACTCTCTGTTGAACGCACTCAACAGTTCTAATATTTACGCTCAGGCGTACGCGGATGATGTTGCCGTGCTTTCTGTTGGATCATGCCTAGCGACTGTATGCGCCAAGGCGCAGGCGGCCCTTGACGTGATCGACGAATGGTGCACTAGGAATGGGCTCTCGGTCAATCCTCTTAAAACTGAGGTTGTTCTCTTTACGAGAAGGAGGAAGCTGGTCGGGTTGACTCAGCCAGTGCTAAAAGGCGTCACAATCCAACTCTCCAATGAAGCAAAGTATCTGGGAGTCATCCTGGATAGCAAACTTCTTTGGTCCAAACATGTTGAGCTGAAGACTGCCAAGGCGCTGTCTATTTTCTGGCAGTGCAAAGGCATTTTCGGCAAGACATGGGGCTTATCACCGAAAAGAGTCCTATGGATTTATACGGCTATGATAAGACCATTTATAGCATACGCATCGGTTGTTTGGTGGAATAAGCTTTCACGTAAATACGTCACTGCTGCTTTTGCCAAACTCCAAAGGCAGGTATGTCTCGGCTGCACGGGGGCCTTCCCCAGCACGCCTGGCTCCGGCCTAGATGCACTATTGAACCTTCCGCCCCTTGATGTTTACATCATGGGCTGTACAATCAAGGCTATCTCACGTCTTACAAGAGGTGGCTTTTGGTATAACTCGCACTGGAGTTTTGATAAACTTGCGCAACGGTTGTCCTTCGACTCCTGTCTTATGGATGTGCCGTCTGATGCGATGACACCGGAACTTCGGCTAAAGCGCAAATACGAGGTCGACTTTCCTCGCGTCCAGGACTGGCTCTGGCCGGACTCTGAACCTGGAAGGGAATGCAGTCGAATCTTTACGGATGGCTCTAAAACCGATCAAGGATCTGGTGCTGGTGTCTTCGTGGAGAGCGATAACGTTAGACTTTTCTTTCCGTTAGGCAAACATGCGTCAGTCTTCCAAACAGAGACTTATGCTATCCTAATGGCCATGGACTATGTTACGAGGAACAGGTGGAGGGGGCGAAGTATCTGCGTCTGTAGCGACAGTCAGGCTGCGCTTAAGGCCTTACTCAAACCCTTAACTACCTCCAAAATAGTACGTGAATGCAAGATATCTCTGAATTCGGTCGGAAGGCTGAATTCACTTAAACTTGTCTGGGTCCCGGGTCATAACGGGATCACGGGAAATGAGATCTCCGATGAACTTGCTAGACAAGGCTCAGAGGGGGACCTCTCAGGACCTGAACCTGCGATCTGTCTGCCTGCGTCCTCGGTCAGGGCTTCCATTGACGGTTGGGTTTCCTATGAACACAATCGCCGTTGGCATGACTCTCCAGGATGCAGACAGACTAAGCAAATGCTCCCCGACGTCTGTGGGAAATCCGCGGCATTCTTGTTGTCTCTCAACAGAAAAGACTGCAGACAGACTACTGGCGTTCTTACGGGACACTACGCTTTTGCCAAACACCTTAAGGTGCTAGGCCTAAGCGACACCACCATCTGCGAAGCCTGTGGAGAAAGCGACGACACTGCGGAACATTTCGTCTGTGATTGTCCTGCTTTTGCTCGTATCAGGTGGCAGGTATTTGGTGCGGATATGGTGAGTGCTGTAAACCTAAGCTCCTTATCATTGAAGCGCCTTCTCGTTTTTCTTAGAAAAACGAGTAAATTCCCACAGTAAAATGTGGTGTGTCTGCCTGGCAGTACAATGGACCAGTATTGAGTCTGAGTGCTCCAGTGCAGAAAGTTTCACACATCCCGACAAAAAAAAAAAAAAAAAAAAAAAAAAAAAAAACTAAAAAAAAAAAATGTCTCCTGTCTTACGTTATTTTATCGGTATTTCCACCGTAAGTGCTCTAACGAAATAGCCAGTTGCATTCCCTCCCTTGAACATTTCAACCGCAATACCCGCCATGCAAGGAATGCTCATCAATTTAACCTCAAGCCTGTATTCGGACGTACAGTGAAGTTCAAAGAATCTTTGCTCAGCCGTACAACACGAATGTGGAATACTCTTCCACGCTCAATTTTTCCTTTACATTATAACCAACGTGCATCGGCAACTCTCCTTTTCTTCTAATCCTAATTTCCCTAACGCCCGCGCTGTGTAGCCAATACATGATAAGGGTACCAAAAAAATCCCTTTAGTGAGCATAAATTATAAAAAAAAAAATTTGAGTTAAATTAAATTAGGCAAACTTGCACAAGTAATGCTGGCACTGCCATCAACTCAAGTCTCTGTTGAACGGGCTTTTGGCGCTCTAACAATTCTTTAACAAAAAACAGAAACAAATTATCGAAAGAAACAACAAATAATGTTTTTTTAGTTAAACTGAATGCAAATTTATTCCAAAATCTTAATATGTAATAAAAATACTTTTCACTTATGTTCTTTCAATATTAAAATGTGTAATATAATTTTCATGTAAAATTACTCTTTTTTCTCCATTCGCAAACGGATCTCCAATATTTCGCACGTGATAAATTCGCGAACGAACTATAATTTAGAGATCGCAACAGATTTGATTCGAAAACGAATTTTATTTTTAAACGAACCGAAAAATAAGGTTCGCGATCGAAACAGAAATCAAATTCCTTTGCGAACTTTTCATGAGAGAACGAATCATATTTTATCGTTCTGCGAACCTTGGTTTATACTCTCAGTATCGCTTACACAATTTAGAATTCTGACAGACTTTAACAGAATTGAAATCAAAACAGTTGCGTACGCAGACGACGTGGTTATTCTGGTATCTGGGATGTTCCCCTGAGTGATTAGTGATATCACAGAGAGGGCTCTCATTAAGTCAAGCTCATGTAGTGGCCTCAACGTGAATACGATTAAAACTGACCTCATCCTGTTTACCACAAAGTACCAGATCCCGACTTTTAACCTCCCTAAACTAAATAACCAAACACACTTCTTATCTTCTGAAGCTAAATATCGACGAATAATCCTAAATCGAAAGCAAAGCTGGGAGCAAAGCATTGAACACATGGTACGCAAAGCATGTGTCGCTTTCCACGCGTGTAGTAGAACTTTTGGCAAAAGGTGGGGTCTCCGGCCTAGAATGGTGTTGTGGATGTGCACAGGCGTCCTATTCTCACCTACGGGTCACTAGTATGGTGGCCGCGCTAAGTAAAGCCAACAACATCACTAACCTCAATCGAGTCCAGTGTAACCAGGGCTCTTCGGTCGTATCCGACCGAAGCCCGTAGCGTACTTTTTAGCCTCTTCCCTCTCGACCTTCACATCAGATTTACTGCATCTGGCAGTAAATCGGCCGTTCCCAGCGTGCCGTGTTAGAGGCCTTCACGGCGATTGAAGAACAGGCGAAATTGGTTGGCCTTGAAGTAAATGAGGACAAGATAAAGTACATACTATCAACAAACAAACAAAAATTGCGGGTGGCAATGGTGCGATGGTAGTGTATTCACAAAGTGATTGTCAGGTCGTGTGTTTGAATCCCAACCAGGGCCATGCTTTGTAAAAAAATTAATACACACATCAGTTCAAATCTCCCTTAAGAAATGAAGGCGCCACGTGGAGAAAAAAAACCTATCGCACCAAAAAAACTTATTTTCTTTCATGTAGTAAGCAGCACCTAAAAACAGACAATGAATCATTTGTTCTGCTTGCAGCAACAAAACGCCTGCGATGTGGCAACATTATAAGGGTACTGTATCAATTACAGAAAATAACTAGCGCACGCTAATTATAAAAAAAAAAAAAACATCTGTCAACCGCCTAGGACAAACGTCACTGTTGACAGCAATAACTTCGATGTAGTTAAGGAGTTCATCTAACTAGGAGTAAGCATCAACTGCACGATTTAGTGGAGATCCGGCGGAGAATTATGTTAGGAAACCGCTGCTACTTCGGTTTGGCAAAATAAATGGGTTCAAAACTCCTCACTCGAAGGAAAAAATGCATGCTCTATCGAACCTTAGGTTAGGTTAGGTTAGGTTAGGTTTATGTGGCTGTCGGCAGAAGCCGACACACTTAGACCAATTTAGGTCCATAGTGATACCACGTATATTATCTACCTCAACTCTGTAGGTGGGACTGGCCAACGACACGCGGTTGTTCTCAAACGGTCCCCCATCTACGTACTAACCGCGCCTAGCGTCGTTTAATTACGGTGATCTGATGAGAACCGATTAACTCGACGTGGTACGATCGTTGATTCTATCGAACCTTAATCCTACCAGTCCTGCTTTAAGGTGCCGAGTGCTGCCCCACCTCTTGCGAATGTCTGACAAACATCCAAGAGTGTCAATTGTCATGGGAAGCTTTTCAAATTTTGCCGTTCGGACTCGGCTTAAAATTGTTGATCCCTTCAGTTCGCACAAGAAAGCTGTTGGAGAATCTAGGTTTGAGGCCTATGTTAATGCCTAATAATTTTTTTTAAAAGTAAGTAGGTAGGTGACTATCACCTTATAAAGAACAAAAAGAAATGAAATTGACTATCAATTATCACTTATCACCTTAACCGAATCCGTCCCTATGCTTACGATAACTAAATCAAGATCCCATACATATCCTGGTATTAAATTGCTAACTTTAATAAATACATTCAATTCCAAAAAAATCAATCAATAAGCAAACTGATGAATCATAAATGGATTGGATGTTTTTCAAAAAAAAAAAGTTTATTCATTTATAGACAACCAAATTTCATGAATCCGAGATTCCTAAAATTTCATATCACTTTCTAATGACTCTTCTGAATCCCTCCATGAATCGAGCTTAAACAAAGTTTTCAGTTTTATTTTCTTCAATTGAATTACGGTTGCGGAACTACATACCTAAGCAATTGTGAATGAAGTGTTGCACATCACTAATGTTTTCTACCAGATTCAGATTCTCGTAATTTTTAAATGGATGTGTGTGTGATACCGAAACAATTTATTTCGGATGTTCTGCGGAAAATAACCGTATTTTTAAGCAATTTAAAAAAAAACGACAATCTCGTCACTGCCGGCAAGTTATTTATGGACTTCCGTCGAGAAATCACTGCTGACAAAGTTAAGTATACAGAAAAGGATACCAACTTTGTGTACTCTTCAACCCTCAATAACTAAGTGAAAATGGAGTTAAATACAATCGACAAGGTTGAAACCACCAAAATGTAGGCTTCTGATATGAAATCTTATCGCCTGTTCAGTACGGTTTATTTCGAGGTGGTTCTTTTTCCATTTTTTTACTTTTAAAAACATCATTCAAGAAACCTTTATATAAGAACCTTTAACAATATCTTTTAGCAAAATGAAAATTTAGATATTCTCGTAAATTACAAGCCTGTAAATAATTGCCAACCCCAGTAGGTATGAGAACATTTTCACAAGGTATTTATTCATTCGTGTCTTAATTTACTACTTAACCTCTAACACTAAGGCGACTATTACCACTCCTGGCTTGGTCATGTTCTCGTGCCTCCTATTGCTTCCACTTGAGTAACTGAAAATAAATGTTTGGGGTTGGGATAAAGTATCGCGAATCTTGAGGTTACATTGTATACGTCTTCTTTTGACAGCACTTTTTTGCGGATGAATGCTCGAACATAAGAACTTTCGTAAGAGAAACAAAAAGAAGGAAAACCATTTCGGTAATTAAAAGGAACCAGGATGGGGTAGTTATTTTTGTTACGTCTGTTTCGGACTTTTTACTATGTTGAAAATTTCATTACAAACTTTTTTTCCATATTTTTTTGTACGGGTGGAAGTTTTTCCTTTTTTGAAAAAAAAATGAAACGAAACGACGAGCCTTGATAATGACTTTCATTTCGCCGAAAGGCTTGTAAGCGAACCCAAATTTCTAGTGCGGTTTGCTGTTGAAACATTTCTTTTATTTTTTTGTTTTGCCTTTTTCTGTAGGAAATGTATTTGTTTTAAATACCGTTGTGCTGGGCTGGTAAATTTCGGTTGGGAAACTCTACAGAGGGTATATTATTGGTATTGAAATGAAACTGTTGTTAGGCTATAGAAAGAATAGTTAAACTCGAAATAAAAACGAAAAAAAGACACAAAACAAAATACATAGTTCATTCGAGTCTTTTCACTGAAAAACAAGCACAAAAGTGGAGAAGTCGATATGTGGTCGAAATACCTACCGAGAGGTTATTGCCTTCTATGAAGTGAAATGGAAGCTTTAATACAAGCATTACAGGTAGATTTTTGTCTGTGAACATAATGCATCTTGTATCTTGGGCTGCTTTGGTAACAAATACGGTGCGTGACATAACCCCAAGCGTCATAAGGCCAAATTCTAGCATTTGGTGTTATGACACCTTGAAAAAGCGTCATAAGGCCAATTTGGCTTGTTTATGGGATTGGTTTCGAAGTCGCAAGTAGATTCCATAAACAGTGCAATGCCTATGGGGGGACATGCTCCCCTCTTGTAACCCCCTGCTTGCGGTTACTGTCACTTTCCCAAAGCGACATAAGGCCACATTTCGAGATTTGGGCTTATGACGCTTGGGGTTATGTCACGGCACAGACAAATACATATGTACAAAAAAAAACTTGGGTTCATTAAATTCCCTGACAATCATTTCCTAAATGTCTCTCAGTTTTTCTTATTCAACAGTAAACATTTGTTGCTTCTAAACTTACACGTGCAGAGAGTGGGTGGGTTATGTTCTGTAATGAGGAAACCATTGCTTTAATAAAAATGCAAAAAACGAGGAGTTTCGAAGAATCGTTGCCACGGTTTTGTTTTTTTATACCCTATTCTAAGGGTATATTAATTTTGACGCATAGTTTGTAACATACCTTAATATTGCCCGTAGACCCCTAAAAGTTACTATATTTATGATCAGCATCGATAGTATGTAATGTCGATCTAGCCATGTCCGTCCGTCCGTCCGTCCGTCCGTCCGTCGGAAAAAATTAGGCCTTTAAACTGGACCTAGAGAGCTAAAATTTTAACCATATACTCTCTAGGGTCCCACTTTACGAATTTTTGAAATCCGCCCACAAACTCAAAAAAAACAACATTTTGAAAATCGAATTTTGAGCTAGAAAGGTGAAATTTTTAATCTATGACTCCTAAAACTGCTGGGGATAAAAAAATTTTCAAAATCCGCCCACTGACACGCCCACAAATAAATAAAACAATTTTTTTGAAAATGCAAAGTTTGAGCTAGGGAGCTGAAATTTATAATATATACTCTCTATGGGCCCTTTATGCTCATGTGTAAATATTTTCAAAATCCGCCCACTGACACGCCCACAATTAAATAAAACAATTTTATTGAAACACCCAAGTTTGAGCTAGGGAGCGTTTTTTTTTATAAAATCCTTTAAATGTTATATAACAAAATATGTAGAGCGTTCTTAACAATTCAACCATACTTAGACTTTTGTGACGCCCACTTATGAGGGATAGGAATAAGAATAGTGTATCCAACAGTTCGCCCAAGCGGACTGTAGCCCATCCCTTTGTTTTTGAACTCCATTTGGATGAAACACGGCGTTATTAATTTCGTTTATTTCGAGTTCAACGTCTTGAAGTGCAAAAATGGATGAAAAGGAAACATTTTTAAAATAATTTATCGGCGTCCATACCCAAGGAAATATCACAGAAACATTTCTAAAATGGGCGCAAACTAATTTACGAATCAATACAAATGCGTTAATTTAAATTATAGCCTTGAATTAAGTTTGACAAGTTTTATCTAGTTTGAAATCGAATTTAAGTTAAGTAATTTTTAGTTACACTTTTACTGAAGTTTTAAGCAAAGGACTGTTCAAACTACGTTTGTTTTTTCAACTGTACGATTTTAATTCAAGTTTTTTCTGTCTCATAACTGATATCTGATAACTGATAACTCACGCGGAGTTTACTACTTACTTTGAAAGTTTGAATGAACAACAATATTAAGAGTGGAACAAGAATGAAATTCAAACATCGCCAAAATAAATGACACGATGAAATTATCGATTTATTCCTTAAAATTATAAGCTTTTAAAAATCTCAATTTTCATGTATAAAATTTGTGGATTGATGCAATAGTATTGTTTTTTTTATCTTTGTGTAAATGGTGCGAAAATATCTTTCTCGATCCTAATATCAGCAAATGTCATTAATAAAGTTCGTGATTTGGGAGTGTTATGCGATGGTGAACTAAACTTACATTTCCATATTGATAACATAATAAGCCGCTCTAACTCCACGTTCGGTCGTAACGCGATGCTTTAGTTGGATGATCGGATGGTTTAACTCTTGAAAATGGCTCAATTCCAACATCATGTTGATGCTAATCTGATATTTTCATTGTCTCTCCACAAAATAGTATTTATATTCATGCCATACGCGTTACCTACACATTCGATTGAATATCCTCTATCTTGACATCTTTGTCCAAAGGAAGCTTACAATTTGGAATTCTGTTGGCTCTGATTGTTCCTAAAGCATTTATACCTCTTCCACGCAAATATAGCAATAAAGGCAACGTGGTATACAAATTGTCAAAGTAGATAATGTGTTGAACAAAATTTGGAGCAGTTTGTGATAATTGCACGACAACAACTGCCAATATCCGGTGCATCGGGTAAATTCCTATTATAGCCGGCACCATTGTAGATTTCGAAGCGGTAAGCCGTGAGAGTCGCATAGCACAAACAATTTGATTCCCCATTTATGCGGCTTGTTTCGAAGATATTGGTGTAAGTGGTGGTACATTTTTGTGCTGCACATTTGCTCATCAACATACAATCCAGCCGTTTTGGGAATTGAATCAAATTGCTGATTGAATTTATTAAATCATTTTCGTATGCGAAACAGTGGATCGTACCCTTGTTGACTTTTGTTAATGCGATGAGTTTCGGCTTGAAATGGTACCTAAATACTTTTTTGGCAATAAAAACTTTTTCAGCGTCATGGTTGTTTTTATGTGCTGGAATGCATTTTTCCCTTAGCAACTTTCCAAATTAGGGTTACGGTAAATCGACATGTGTAGTAGAATACCCATGTATTTGTAAATGTCCTCAGCGCTAGGTGAATACTGTGAATGGTGCTGCTCATTTGTTTCTTCAGAAATCATATCTCAAAGCTCATTATATAAAAATCTCCATTGGGGTTTTGCGATTTTTGCCTGAAGGGAGAAGTTTACTGTTTCCTCGAAATGCCACGTCGTTCATATGTAATTGCATTGATTTTTTTACCACGTAATATTGGTGAATTCCTTAGAATTCTTGCTGATACGAGTAGTATGCAATGCTGAAAATATGAGAAAGTTGTAGTATGCGCTATAGATTCAATAATTATTTGAAGCAAAAAAAAAATATTTATAGAAGTAAAAGTGATATTGAAAAAAATAAATAAAAACATACCGCACCCAATAAAACCACCAGCTACGATATTTGGGCCAATATTTTCGACAACAGGTAATGGCGATCGTTTTCTTTTTCGTGGCTTGATTCTCTCAGCTTCTTATTCTGTTATTGTTAACTTGGCTACTTCTGCTATATTTGTTGCTGTAAAAACTATAAAACAACATAGGGGCGGGCTACAGTCCGCTTTTGCGAACTGTTGGATACCCTATTCTTATTCCTATCCCTCATAAGTGGGTGTGACAAAAGTCCTAGTATGGTTGAATTGTTCAGAACGCTCTACATATTTTGTTACATTTAAAGGATTTTATCAAAAAAAAACCAAGCTTTTGTAAAAAAAGCGCTCCCTAGCTCAAACTTTGGTTTTTCAATAAAATTATTTTATTTAATTGTGGGCGTGTCAGTAAGCAGATTTAAAAAAAATTAACACATGAGCATAGAGGGCCAGTAGAGAGTATATATTATAAATTTCAGCTCCCTAGCTCAAACTTTGGATTTTCAAAAAAAGTGTTTTTTGTACATTGTGGGGCCGCTAGAGAATATATATTATAAATTTCAGCTCCCTAGCTCCGACGGACGGACATGGCTAGATCGACATTACTATCGATGCTGATCATAAATATAGTAACTTTAAGGGGTATACGTAATATTAAGGTACGAGTATGTTACAAACTATGTGTCAAAATTAATATACCCTTAGAATAGGGTATAATTAATACTTAAGCATGTAATTTTATTTAAAATATTTTTTTTTTGTATCTATACGTTGAATAATACCTAAATAGACATAAAAGAATATTTTCTTAAAATGTTGGAGCGTATGAAGGGTCATAACGACATTGGACAGGTTGTAGAACGTGGAGAGGGGAGAACGGCAACGGCAGCTGCCATAATGTAATAAATTAATCATTTAATGTATTCAATTGTTTTCTATCACAGTTTTCTAGCAATGGATGAATCAAGGACCAGTAGTATAACTAATAAGTACAGCTGCATTATGGTGTGAAAAATTGGGTTCATCTTAAGCAACGCAAATTCAGGCGGAGACTCAACTCACGTTCATAGTATCCGTTTTCCGAAAGTTTGACATATCTGGCAACTGACGCAGGCTTCGAATAACTTAGGATCGACGGACTGGAAAATGCATCGTGGACTTGTCCTCTCAAAAGTCAAGTGAGTCCACGTGAGACCTGGATGAAGCAGCGTTCTAGCTCAACAAAGTGCTGCTAACCTCCTACGATAGTAGTTGTGTCAGTAAACCAGTATGAAGAAACGTAAGGTTTCCTGGCGGAAGGACCAACTTGCTAAGCTCGGGAAGAATGTTAGGAAGCTCTTCATCGAGCCAAATAAATAAAATGATGGGACCATTACAGGATCGCTCTCACAGAATATAACTCAGAATTGAGAAGATTGAAACGAGCTACATGGACTAAATGCACCGATGGCATAGCAGATATGCCAGTCGCAACGCGTATCTATAAAGCTCTGGGTAAATAGCATACAAACTGTGTAGGATTACAAAAGAAACAGATGGTACCTACACGACGTAACCCGAGGATACTATAAAAAAACTCATTACAGGCTCACTTTCCAGGCTCATCTATCCGTGCTACACACGATAACTAAAACTCCACAGACCCCAAGGCCTTTGTAGTCAGTAGAGTCAACAGTTTCTTCTTTTCCCGTAAATTAAAGATTTGAACTCATTGAAGTTCAATTTCTTTGTAAAAGGAACAGCCAAAAAAACAAGTGTTCTTTTGTCATCATTACCTCCTACAGCTGATGCAGCGTTTGAACACCTAAAAAGAGTATATCTACAAATCCAGTTATGGTTAGGAAATGTAGATAACGTAGACATTGAAAATTGGGGCTGGAAGTATTTTAATAACATACTTATCCCAATAACAATGAATCAATCACCAGATCCAGATAATTTATTGAAAACTGTTGTTTTGTAGCTGCAAAAAGGGTTGTGTAGCTGCTGTGGATGTCGAAAGAGTGTAGCATGTCTACAGTGCAGCGAAAATACTTGTTTTAATACTCCGCCAATCATTGAAAGTGAAGTTGAAGAAAATACTTAAATAAACAAAAATGTAAATTGTTTAAATAAACAAATGATTTCTTGATAATTTTTTTTCTTTCATTTTCCTTCATTTATTTCTTTTTTCTAATTACTATCTCTATATGAATATATAAATTAACTGAATTTTGGCGTAGAAAAATGTTCTACAGCCTAATATTATGAGGTATTGTATCATTTAAACTATCAAAATTATAAATATTTCATTATTTTTTTTAAATCGAGATCACAATTTTTTAATAGGTAAACTTTTTTGTATATATGGTAAGCTCAACATTCCACTTTGAATTATAAAATTTCATTCACGGAAATCCGAGGTTTTTATGTTTTTAACGCCCCAGACACTCCACTATCTATCACTATGATTTTTCTCCATTTCTACAAAGAGAATTCACACGTAGGGACGAATTTTTAAACTCATAAACGGGCAAGGCTCAGGCCGCCTTCGAGTTTTTGTTTTTAAATCACACTTACATATTCAGTTCACACTAAACAAAAAAAAAAACTAAAATATATGTTTTTAATGCTTACCGAAAAAAAAATCATCAAAATCGAATACATGGAAATATATTTTTTTTAATTTTTTATTTTACACAAAATGATCAATAATTTTGTTGTCTTCCCTGACTTGTCAGATAGAAAAAGCTGTAAATATTGATTGGGCGCGAATTATTTTATAATTCAAATTTAATGAAGTCTATGTGTTTTGGTTTCTTTGAAATTAATAGAGCCAAGTAAATTAATAAAATCAATATATAAAAAACAGTAATACAATTTAAATTTATTGATTAAGCGAAAAGAGGTGTTGATGGTTCGGTGGTTAGCAGCAAAGTAAAAAGTCAGAGCCACGAATTCCAAATACAGAACCTCAGAGAATGGACTGTCTTATAATACACATGAAATTTTAGCGTTACAAATTTGCGCAAGAATAGCTACATATAATATTTGAGTGTATACTCAGTAATTTGCAATGCAATACAATTTAGTTAGAGCCATAATGTAAGTGTAAATGTAAGCATAAGTTAGTATGTATTTAGACAAACGAATAGAATAAACGTTATGAAAGAGTTAGAAAATATAAGAGTACATTAATATGTTAGATGAACAATTAAGCAGTAAATTCAAATTATGCAATCAGCTGGTTACGAGTAGGGTGAACCTCTATTGTTTGTACAACTATGGTGCGTATATTACAGAACACTTTGTAATAGCTGCCTCAGGGCAGTCTTACCTGTTCGATGCCCTCGACAATTAATAAAATAACATTTTACAGTACAACTTATGCTGGTGACAACAAAGAAAAGTAGCCAAAATAAGAAATCTTATGTGGATGCAATATTACTTCTCATCCCTTAAGGCAATTCATCAATCGAATCTATAGACCACACATTTTTCTAGCCGGGGCATACTGGATTGCGACACTGATACACTTATTGAAAGAAAGAAACAACTTATTTCAAGAAAGAACAATAAGTCGAATGTTGAAATAAATGTGCCCAGAGATTTGTATCAGTTTATCGAAGGGATTAATTCGAAAATAAAAGCTTTTGAAATGAAACCGT
Organism: Portevinia maculata; assembly: GCA_949715645.1. Lineage (NCBI taxonomy): Eukaryota > Metazoa > Arthropoda > Insecta > Diptera > Syrphidae > Portevinia > Portevinia maculata. The sequence continues at coordinate 300,368,208 of OX454525.1, forward strand.
CTGATTTCTTTAATTTTGGTGAGTTATCAAAAAAAAATTGGATTGGAAACGATGCAATTTAGAAGAAAACAAATTTACATGGAACACCTTACACATTCGTTATACCAGCGATTTCAAACAGATTTTGTGTATATCAAACTAAAACCCGAAAGAACCATTTAAATTACTTTTATTGCCCAAAAGAGTTTTTGCATATTTAGCTAGTATGTACGAGTATATCGATTGAAAAAAAGAAAACGAAGATGATGAAATTTAACATTATTAATTTCCCAGTGGAAGTTCTTGTAATGGGGCCGATTTTGTGAATCGCAGATTCGACATCTCCACGTTTCAAGGTCACCAGAATCCAAATACAACTTTTTTATATAGATGGCTGTGTGTGTGTATGTACGTATGTGCGTATGTGCGTTCGGAATTATCTTTCGCCACGATTATCTCGAGAACCAAAGATGATATTGACATGGGACCGGGTTTATTCGAAGCGCAACTCAAATTAGTTTTCTGATTAAGTTTTCAGCGAAATTGGTCTAGCCGTTTTTTGTCAGTAAATATTAAAGAGCATTTTTTAATATTAAATAATTCTTAACCATATCTTATGGTTAACCACATTTCAAAATTTCCCACTAATAGCATTGATCCCACTGGGAAATTAGTCGTGTGGACCTTGCGGGTCGCACCCAGACCACTTTTACCGTGCTGTCTTCTACCAGAACTTTTATTACGGATAATAATATCTAATCATATTCATAATAATAATAATAATAAAATAAATAATAATAATTAATTAAAAAATAAATATTGTTTTTAATTTCTTTTCATTGGGAAGTTAGTCGTGCGGACCTTGCACCCAGATCACTTTTTTTTCTATGTTTACCTTGTTTAATGTTTGGTATAAGTCCGAAATATTTTCAGTCATGCATTTTTTAATACAGGGTGGCTCACGAATCGTGCTGCAAAAACAAAATGTAATAATTTTTTTAATGTGTGAGTAATCGGCTTTTTTTTTATTTGGCAGGTTACTATTTAGATTTATCAAAATGAATGCTTGCGATACCGAAAAGAGGATTTGGATAGTGCAGCGGTACCATGCTTTGCTGTCCTTCATTTCCGTGCAAAGGGAAATAAGGCGGGAGTTTGGCGGCACTTCCCCGAGTAGATGGACCATTATGAGGCTAGTAAACATGTTAACCGAATTTGGAAGCATCGCACGAAGAGCGTACCATCGAGATCCCAATGTTCGGGTTCAAGGCAAATCCAAACATTTCGACTCGAAATATATCGGCGTAAATTGAAGTTATCATATACAACGGATAATTCATGATGTCATAAACTTGTTTCCGTACAAATTCCAAATTACAAGCAAGTTAAACCCTCTGGATTTTCCTATTCGAATGGAATTTGGCAAAAAAATTATGGAAATGACCGAAGAAGAAGAAGACAACAGCTTGATAAATTGCTTGCTTATGTCCGAAGAGGCAAAATTGCCATATATGGAGTGAATCTAATCCAGAAATACTCCATGAGACGGTACTGAACCCAGAACGAGTCACTGTGTGGTGCGCAGTTTCATCAAGGTGCATTGTGGGGCCATACCTCTTTGAAGAAAACGGTGTAACAGTAACTGTCATTGGGGATCGTTAGGAGTTTTTTTTACCCAGAACTGCGCCGAAAAAGTATCCGTTTCAACAGCATTTGGTTCCAGCAAGATATAGCAACTACACATATAGCCAAACTAGTTATGGCGGAGCTAAAAATTCCCCCATATGGAGAAACTCCACTTTCCGCTGGCCCCCAGGTCACCTGACCAGACTTTTTTTTATGGGGTAATGTCTTGCGAACTTCTGACAAACATCCAAGAGTATCAAATTGTCATGAGAAGCTTCTCTAATTTGCCGTCCTATTCGGCGTAAAACTGTAGGTCCCCTCCACTTCGCATGAAAGTGGTTGGAGAAGCTAGGTTCTAGGCCCTGCATGAGCCGTTAAGGCCGAATATGTATGTATGCGTATGTCATGCATTTTTTAAGTAACAGTAACTGTTTTTTAATGTTGTTTTCCATTTTTTTGTAAATGTTTTAAGTTATTTAAGAGACCTAATTTAAAATGATTTTAATATACCATATTAACTCCTCGCCACTTGAATAGGACACCCCTTACGTCTGTTTTCTATCCTTCATTGCTCCCAAGCCAAGCATGCTAGAGACTAAATTTTTCTTGTAAATTAAAGTTAATTTAATTGCTGTTATTTGATCAAAAGGAAGATTCAATGCTAGAGCTTTAAACTTTAACAAAATATTATCAACCAAAAACCGGCAAAATGCGTGGTCGATAATTTGCGCCACTTGAATAGGACACTTTAATAAAAAAAACATTTTAGAGATTTTCTGATTCTTTTTATTACAAAAATAACTTAAATTTAAGGTATGGTATGCTGGGGCACATTCGTTAACTTTTTGTCGAAGCTTCGTACTGAGTGTTCGGGCGTTGAACATACGAGAAAATTCCAGGGTAAAAAATCAACTTTCTATAAACTTTCAGAACTATCGAGTGGACTAGCGATAAAATAAAACTTATTGTTTCCACAACGTTATAAAATGGTTTGTGTATTTCACTCTTACGTTTTGCTTTTAAATAGCTTTGTTTATATAAAAAAGTTACATTATATAAAAGACAAAAAAAAAAGTGTTTGACATTTGTTCATTCAACATAATAATTGACGAATGGGTGCGTTTCACCTCACATGACGTCACCGTCACCTTCACCGTCACTGTCATCATTGCCGTCATCGTTGTTGTCATCGTTGTCGTCAACACACAGATAATTTGAATATTGAAGATCCATTTTTAAAAAACAAATTGCAAATATTGATTTTCGTTAATAATTTTTGTGTTTTAAAAACCCTTGGAAAAACTTGTTGTGAAGTATATTTAGACCGAAATTTCTTTCCTATATTGCTCTCCGAATTAGATGATCGCCTTAAAGGGTCTCGTTTTGAAAGTCTTGATTGTAGAGTTTGACGTTTAAGATCGTACTTTCTGGCCGCAGATGTATTCGTTTCTTTCTTCTTAATAACACCGTCAACTGGTCTTTTCAGTGACTCCTCATTTATAGAAAACCTGTTGGTTGTCTTTTGATAGGTTCGTATCATATCTATGTTATATAAAAATAACATGTAAAACAATGCGAACATTTTAATGTTAACTTTTAACTATATAGTTCACTTCACAACTTAATATACAAGCAGGATACAAAAATCTGTTTTTAGAACAATAAAATTGACCTACAAAAATGTCTTACTTACCTCTTGTACAAAATACCGAACGGAGAGGAGAAAAACACAAAAATGCACCTAACTTTTTTGAGTGCCTGACTACGATTGTCAAATTTTTATCGTGTTCATGTATTCAACAATGGATGGATTTATCGTCATAACTGCTGCTTACTTCAAAGTGCATCCCGTCGAAATCGGCTTTGACGAATGTGCTCCGATAATGAATGTGCCCCAGTTTACCATAATTGGAGTATTTTACATTAAATTTTTTTTTTTCAATAGTGTGTTGAGCCACCATGCTGTTTCAAAACTCCACACATCCGGTTTGGAAGGGATGTATACAAATTAGCCAAATAATTCAGTGAAGGCGAGCTCCAAGCTAATTTGCTTGGGTTAGTTCCGGTATACTCGAATATTGTTGCCCTGATCCGTTTACTTAACGTGTCAACCATCCCCAAACATTTTCAATGATATTTTTAAATCCAGAGAATAGGGCGGCCAGCTCAATAGCTCCACATTTTGGCTCTGTATATAGGTTTTAACTACCCGAGCTGTATGTATTAGCTCATTATCATGTTGATAAATCCACGGCAGAGGTACAAAAAGGGTATGAAAGTATGGAAAGGACTTTTTCAATATGCCATTTTAAGACAGCGCATTCATTGTGGTTGACATAAATTGTAGTTGGCAGGTTCCATAATTTGAAATGGCATAAATAATGTGTTTCTTTGTGGAGGTCATGGAAATAGTAGCTATAGCCATCGGGGCCTACCAAATTAAATTTTTTTTTTATCGGACTCTATGCCACTCCGAAGGCCAGGTCACATGTGCGCGACAAAACTGAGGCGTTGCTCTTTTCGAACCGGGTTGAGAGGTGGCTTCTTCTTGATTTTTAGTCTTTTCAGATGTTTAGCTTTCGAAATAACACGACGCATAGTTGTAAGATTTGCCTTGACACCGCATTTATCCCTGATTCTTGCCAAAGAGTCGTAAGAATTTTATGCTTTTCTTAAAATAAGTCGCCTTTCCGCATAAGTAAGCACGCTGTGTGTCCGGCCTTTCATGTTTTTTTCCATATTCATACTCATTACTTAAAAATCTCGATTTTTTTTTAGCTATTTTAGCAATAGATAAGCCAGCGTCCTTGTACTATGATTTATCCTTTTTCCGCCTCGGTTAGGTTTTAGTTTTTTTTTTTTTTAAATTAAATAGTCGAAAATAACAAAAAAAATCGATCAACAAAGAATATGAGTCCGCGTGCCAAGTATTCAAGTGGCGCAAAAATGTTGTTTTAATTCCAACGAATGTTAACATAAAGTGGGAAAAAACATATAACGGCTCTTTTCCAGAACTTGCAATTTTGTCACGGAGAAAGAAGAAGAGTTGGACAAAGATAACGGGCATAATATGATTATTTTATCATTCCGATTTCGAGTTATGAGCAATTGCAAATAGATCGTGCAGGGTGTCCTATTCAAGTGGCGACGAGTGTACGTTTGATATAGGTTTTGTTATTTTAACCCGTTTTGTTTATTCCTTTTAGAAAAATGTATGTTTAGGTTATATTAAAGAATGATTTTCCGTATCTAAACCAGTTGTATTTTTGATCCTTGGCCAATTGTAATCCTTTCTTTCCACCGTGCGAAAAAACTAAAGTCAATAAATTTTTTTTTTTAATTACAATTATTGTGTTATTATATTGTTATTATTGCTGCAATTTTATCTCAATTCATCTAAACTAGACTGAAGAGTCGGTAAAATACCTTTGATTTGATAATAATTTCAAGCCGATCAGACTTTTCTTCGATGTTCTAAAGTGATTTGTAATTTGTTTAAAACTTTGCAAAAACTGCTCTTTGAAAATGTTCAAAACGGACTTCAGGGGTTTTACCTTGTGACCAAAGAATTTAAAGTTTTGACACACAACACATTAAACACTATGGAAGATAAAAAACCACAATCCGCACTTAGTTCGAAAGTGTCAAACCAAAAGCAATCATCCGATATACACAACCGTTTTATCACAAAATGTTTAGGTCGGGGGTTAGGCAATATAATAATATTAATAGATGATTGTGTGATTTTTAGCCTAATGTTAAATGGACTATGAAAATAACGTTTAATGTTTGCCAGTGTTGCACCTAATCTCATTCAATTACAAAAATGCTGCTGTCAATAACTACCCGCCATCAACTAACTCAGATCAGGTGTTGATTGAAAGCGATTATGTATTATTATCGCATAATTTGAAAATGAAATATGCGGACATTATGCATGTTGAATAATATAGGTGTAGGTTTCTACTCTAACGTCATAACAAGGATTTCGAAAATTGATAGGTAGGTACTAATCGGTTGGCTTCGCACTAAGTAATTAGCAAAAATAAATGTTATTCAAAACATTTCCATTGACGCTACATAATAGAAACATCGATGCCAGGAAATAAGACCTCATTTATGTGTACAGAGGGTAACCATCCAATGTCACCTAACATGAAAGATGCAACCGCTAACAAATAATAAAATTCAATTATAATCATGGTAAGTACCGATCCTTGAACAGAATAATCATAATATAATTGCATCCATCATCATCATCAAGAGTCAAGGTAATTTACCGCAATCTACAAAAACGTCGGTCAAAATCACACCGACAAACATTAAGGCCTGAATTCTAAAAGCTTTCCCTCACTGGCAGAAAACAAAACAAATTGTTCGCCAGCACTTGTGGCTTGGTTACGGGTTCGTCCCTGAGGGTATATGCACCAGACAACCCCGCATACAGAAACAATTTTACTAATTTATCATGTTAATGAGGAAAGTTTTGTGTAAGTGTAATTCATCGGTAAGACGAACCACAGCACTGGCTAAGGCAGCAACTGAAATAAAAAGGATCTCATGTGAAAGACCACAAACCATATTTAATGAATACAGAAAAAGATAGATTACTCGCAGCATTAACACTTTAATTATACTAATCTGAACATTTATGGTGTACTCGAAAACACTGTCCGAAGGCCAAACTGAGGTTCTGTTGAGATTGTTTTGCGTTCAAACACACAAAGGCAAACAAACGAAATATGTGACTGATATAACGAAAGAGCTCATTCACGGTTTTTGGACTTAACACAATGACCAGATAAGTGTTAGAATGGAAAGGGTTGGTTTTTTAGTTCCTAAAAGATGCATAGGAGTTTTTGGTCCGACGAACGATGTAAGTGTTGCAATATTTCTATTTGGCGTTCTAAAAGGTACCATATGAGATAGATAGTTATTTTTACCTCCATCGCGTGCAAAGAAAACTTCGTGACATATGAATGTCGATTGTTTGGTTCAGTGTCTAATTGAACTGATTTTTCGGTTTTATTGAATTCGATTTTTACGGTTCTATATAAAACTTTTTTGGAATTGAGGTATCAATAACAGCTTGTTAGAAATTAAATAAATCGCCGAACATTAGTTTATGTCAATTTCCACCGCATATTTCATTTTGCTGGCGTTGGAATTAGATAGTGTTCGGGTTCCGGAGCTATTAATGCCAAACATGCGGCATGGGGAAATGTTACTGCAAATCCCAGGGGTAACCAGTTTCACAAGACTTCAACTGACGAACATAGATCAAAACATGAGGAACTGTTTGTGTGCGTTTGAGTACGATAGGGACCACTACAGACACCCTACAATCGATGCACTATATCGACAGAAAAGTAGACTGCTCTCGAGGCCTAAACGGCTGTACAGGCAATTTTTTGACCGCAACGACCCGAAAGTAAGGATGCTGAAGTCAGAGATCCGAATCCTGAAGCAGTTGCTAAAAGAAATTTACAGAAAATTTGATACAGACTTATTGGGGCAATAAAACATTTAGTCTGAATATGTTCCCACAGATAAATAAGTTGTTCATGAATAAGGATTACAATGATATTCCTTGTGTCGGAATCTTCCAGGCAACAGAAAACAGACAGACAGTGCTGACTGCTGGAATAATTCCGGAAACTGTCGCTTCAAACGCCGGTTTTTTCGTGGTCGAGGACCCACAGGAGAAAGTGGATTTGCTGGGCGCTTGTTTCGAAGCCGTGTATACGGTAACCAATCCTGTTCGCTGTAACCACGACATTGAGAATAGGGCTCTAGTGAGCCAATTCTATCTGCTCACCGAACTGAGAATAAAGGATTCACCGTATTCAATGACGAAAACCATGCTAATGCAGTTGTCGCCAATGGCCGAGATGCATCGCACTTGTTCGTGTCGAAGGATGATCTTGGATTGTTGATGGAAAGGATGGTCTCCCAAACGTCGAATTGAGACACCTGCCTCTGGAGGCTGTAGATATTCATACCACGCTGTTTAACAATGCGCCTACCCTATCCCGAAAAAGGGCAAAGATAGGACGAACCCTGCCAATCTCCGGTCGATTAGTTTGCATCCGAATATTGGCAAGGTCTTTGAAAAGGTTGTCAATAGAGCCCTGTTTATGTGGGTCGAGGACAATAACATTATTCCGTACAACCAGTTTGGTTTCAGGGCGGGGCATGACACTATTCATGCCGCGTCAAAATTGGTTTCCGACATCCGTGGAATAAATGCAAAAACCAATGCACTGGTGCTTGTCTGGTTGATTTTGAGAAGGCTTTCGACACCATATGGTTAGAGGGACTTTTTTACAACTTGAACAGGCGGGGGATGCACAAACCTTTGCTATATGTAATTTATAATATGCTTATGGGAAAAAGTTCGTTGTCAAATGTGGGAGCGTGACTTCGTGCAGAGTCTTTGAAATTAAAAATGGTTTACAGCAGGGGCGGTGAATTCTCCGATCCTGCTTAACATTTACACGAGTGATCTGGTGGGTTCGCTCAGACATGCTATAGCATATGCCGATGATTTGGTGGCATACAGATCAGATCCTAAAATCGGGGTCATTAACATTCTTTTGCAGCTTGACTTCGATCAAATTAACTCTCAGAAGACGAAAACAATCTTGTTCAGAACAACATTGGCTGGGGCCTCTAGGGATACCAGAACTGGAAGAAATTGGCCATTATTGGACAGCAGCCATTGGCGGTGAGAAGCGTAGATAGATATCTGGGTATCTGCCTTGCCAAGTATCTATATTACGATAGACATGTAGTTGCTTGTCTTACAAAGCAATTCTTCGTATTTTGTAGGCTTTTTGAGGTTGGAGGGGTCAAAATGCGCTCCCAAGACGGTGCGTTACTGTAGGTAGCATCCTCTTAGTTTCTAAGTTAGATTAAGTTAACTAGGCCGTTTCTGGGAAAGCCCGGGCTCGCCAACTTGTGATGGTACTTCCGGGAGGTGACTGACGCTGTAAGGCTTCAGTTGGCTTACGTCGGCGCGTGTGCACGTTGATGACTGCCACGCGCTCGGAAAGGAATTGGGATTTTGACCACTTGTTGCGTAAGCAACGAGTGCTCAGGATTCGCTATATACCTAAAAAACCATTTGTGAACTTTTTAATAACTTTGTTTTTTTTTATAAGCTTAAGTTTATTAAAATGTTGCTAGAATTAAGACATTAACGGCTATATTATTCATTCACTTTAATGCAGATTAAAACTACACCCGGGTGAGTCAAACCCAAAAATGTTTCCTCATATTATTCACTTGTTAAAACTGAAGTAATCCCATTATTTTTAACCTGGTCGGCATTTAAAGTAAAGTACTTTCACTCAATTTCATAATATTCGCTCTTTTTTTCAAGTTACATTTGAGATTTCTTCGTTCACAGTAGGTGGAAATTCAATAGGAAAGGTGAAAGTATATAAATAACAATATATAAAAAAATAAGTCATATAAATAATAATATGTATATAAATAAAGTACAGTACAGTCCTTGGCCAAATTATTAGACGCAATGTAGTTTTTTAATATTTTTATGTGTTGCACGAGTTTATATGTAATATTGTTATATTTAAACGTAGGTACACATAATGTGTTTTTATTTAGGAGATTTTGTATATGATTCCATTTTGTATTTAATTTTAACATGTTGCAGTACAGTCTTAACCAATTGATACGCGAAAGTAAACAAGTACAAACAAAGTACATAGAACTTTACAGTGCGTCTAATAAATTGGCCAGGGACTGTATATTAAAAATTAGAAAACATTCAAAATTAAAATGCATTTCATTCGCGACATTGACGAAATATTAATGTCTTCGACGTCAGAAGACGAATTCCTAGACGAGATTATGCAAGAGCTGGTAGTGAAACAACGTCCTCCTCGTCGAATATATCGAATGCATAATCGGGTTCGCGTTGGCGATTACGATGATATAGATTTCCACAATTATATTTGGCTTAAAAAATAACCGTTTTGGCTGCTACATTCGTTGGTCAGGTGAAAAACAAGTGCAATATACATTAGACTTTAAAAATACAAATTGGAAACGTTTTCGCTCGGAAGTTAAAAGAAAACTATAAAACATGCACACAAACCTGGAAAATATTACCAACGAGCATGATGTTGATGATACTATCCAACAATTTTCAAAGCACATTTTGAGTTCAGCTGATGCAAGTGTACCAAAAGTAGTTAAAAAACATTATTGCATGAAAATACCAGCTCATGTTCTTAAAATTATTAGATTGAGAAACATGCACAGACGAAATTGGCAAAGATATCGAGAACCTGTTTCTGGAAACAATGTTGAATATCTGAACAAATTAATTGCAATACTTATTCAAAGTCAGCGAAACCAAGTGTGGAATAATAAACATAATACCTTAGACAAAGCTTCCAAACCATTTTGGAACATAATGAAGCTAGTTAAGAATAAAAACAAACAAATTCCTTGCCTTAAAACGGCTACAAACACATACATTGCAGATGTTGACAAAGCAAATGTGCTTGGTTTTACCTTTTCTCAAAATCATAAGGTATCGCAACACTTGGGAGATTCAAATACGGACTTAATTGTTAACAACTCTGTGCAGGCCCTTAATATATCAAATTCGGAATTACCACCTGTTGATCTTATATCTGAAACGGATATACAGTTTTGTATAAACGAATTGAATGTTAAAAAGACAGGTGGACCTGATAATATTAGAAATATTTACCTTAAAAAACTACCGAAAATAGGGGTAATGTTTTTAGCCTTTGTTATAAACGCTTGCCTTAAAATGAAATATTTTCCATATCCCTGGAAAATAGCCAACGTTATACCTATTCCAAAAGCAGAGAAACCTTTTGATAGTCCGGACAGCTACCGACCAATAAGCTTACTAAGCAGTCTTAGCACAATATACGAAAGGGTCTTGAAGGAAAAAATTGAGAAAATAGTGGATGAGGACAAATTATTACCTGAGGTGCAGTTCGGTTTTAGGCCTTTTCATAGCACTACCCATCAGGTACTACGCATATGCAATATCGTTAAAAGAAACTGAGAAATAGGAAAATCAACGGGTATGATCCTACTTGACATAGAAAAGGCATTTGACTCTGTGTGGCAAAATGGCCTGGTACCTATATAAATTGATTACTCTCAATTTTCCCCAATTATTCTGTAAAATAGTTCAAAGTTTTTTGTCCAATCGCTGTTTTAAAGTCTGTGTTAATAAAAGTACTTCTTCTTTAATTAGTTTTTATGCTGGTGTACCTCAAGGCTGAGTACTGGGTCCGATATTATACAACTTATACACCTCAGATATCCCAAGTTTACCGAACTGTGATGCAGCAATATTTGCTGATGATACTGCTATATTTTCGTCACATGAATGTGGTATAAATGTTCAATCGAACCTAGAAAACGCAACGAAAATATTAGAACAGTACTATACTAAATGGAAAATCAAATTAAACGCGGGAAAAATGCAAGCCATATTTTTCACTCGAAAAAGGAAACCTTTTTTTCTTCGCGCTAATCAACTGTTAGTGAATGGTCAGCAAATTTCGTGGGAGCACTCCATAAACTATCTAGGTATTCATTTAGACGCGAAGTTGACATTTAAGGAACACACATCACAAACTCTGAAGAAAATTAATATTGCTATCAAAATGCTGAAAGTCCCTATTATCAAGGGAAAATAAAATAATAATATGCAAGGTTATTTTTCAAGCAATTCTTTTTTACGGATGTCAAGTTTGGGGTGATTCTGCGGATTGCCATATAAAAAAGATGCAAATATCGCAGAATAAAGTGTTAAAAATGATGATGAATTTTCCCTGGCATCATTCTACATCGGATCTACATATTCGCAACAATATTGAATTGATCTCTGATAGAATACGAAAACTCACTAACACATTTAGAATGCGATGTGATTACTCGGATAATCGATTAATAAATCAACTACATGTTTCTTCTTAGTACCTCGGATTTCTCTCTAATCACTTTCCATTCGTTTTTGATCAATGGTCTAATTAATTTATAAAAGTTATTTATTTATTTATTTATATTCAAAAATATGTACATACTTATTTTGTTCCTATTTTAACTTATTCTTTCATAATCTAAATGTTGTCTATTAATTAATTTATTACTTTTTGTTTTTCTATTTCTACTTATTATTTTTTTTTTCTTCTGTTATATGTTGTTTATTTCATAACCTATTTATTTATTTATTTATTTATTTATTTATTTTTTTCATTTTGTTGATTTTTGATAATTTTTTTTTTGTTATCGTTTATTATATTTTTTGGGTAATTAATTTATTTATTTGTTAATTTATTATTATTTGTATTATTATCAGTTTTTTCTTTATGTACTTATAATACCTAATTTAAGTGATCATATAAATAGACTGATCATGATTTCCTTGTTAAATAACTTCATTGCTGGTTCTTTTTTAACTATATGAAATATTTTATGTGATATGCATTTTTGTTTGTATCGAATTGGGGGTTTTGCCCGTTATTTCCTCCAGAATAATAATGTTTCTTGTATAAGTATAAATTTGAAGAAAATATCAGATAATATTTCAGTAGAAAGATACATAGTAATATCATATCTCTGAATTGTAAACTGTGCGGTAGTAATCCTTACCTATATATTAAAACGAAATAAATATATATATTCGATAATTCAGCAGAAATTGGATGGCGATAGACGTCGGTATGTAATTCATTAATTCATTAGATATCTGTATCGCGTTACTTATTTCCTAGTTTTTCTAGGTCCCTAGAACCGCCTCCGCCTGACAGAATTTTTTATGGCGGCGGGGACGAACATGGAACAATCTGGACAAAGAGAAAGGTAAAGGTAAAAGAAACATGGTGGTGGACAGATGAAGCTTAAGCAGTGCTAAGTCACCAAAAAGCGGCATTCAAAGCTTGGTCAAAGTGCTTCACTAATAATGGATATGAAGAAGCCCCCCTCGAATGGGAATACAGGAGGCGTACGAATAGAAAGTGCGCTCAAATTCAAGAAAAGTATGTGTAGGCGTAGGGCCTATATCGGGAGTTAAAAGATACGTATTCTTCGGCTACTGATAGAAACCAGCCTATCTACGAACTTTGGCAAATCATATCCAAATTGATAAAAGGCAATTCAATGCCTAACCACTGGGATAAAAGTTTTCTTCTTCTTTTGTACAAAGGAAAATGCAATACGCGAGACTGTGATAAATACCGTTCAATCAAGCTGACCTCACATACAATGAACATCGTTGAGCGGGTATAAGGTAACCGAATGCGGAAAATAATACGGCTTTCTGAAAAATAGTTCGGCTTTGTAGCAGGTAAATAAACTACAGATGCAATAAAAAGTATAAGGATCATGTTGGAAAAACAGCGTGCTTTCTTAAAGGTGCATAAATGGTCCTGGTTGATTTTGAAAAGGCATTTGAAAGGCAAACAAGGGATCTGTTACGGGTAGCGCTAAGACAAAGAGGAGTTCCAGAAACTTACGTACAGACGATATTAAACATGTATGAGGGAGTTAAGACAAGAGTAAGATGCCCCGCTGGGGCCACCGAGGAGTTCAGAACCAAAGTCGGTGTACACCAGCGAAGCACCTTAAATCCTTTGACTTTTATTAGAGTCCTTCATTATCTGCTTGAAGGAAAAGTGACGGACTCCGAAGTGCATCAGTATTTCTTTCCTGACGATGGTGCCATTATTAGCGAGGATCAAACGTCCTTGCAACGAGCAATAGATGTATCGGTTTAAGTTTTGGAGGGGAATGGGTAGATGGCTTATAAGTCCGAAAAAAGAAACAGAATACTTGTGCTGCCCATTCTCCGATCCCCTCCGACCTATTCCAGATATTTATATGAATGGAAGAGTGATTTCCAAGTGCGAAAAGTTTAAATATCTGGGATCTATGATCAATAGCGAAACAAGCTGTGATGACGAAAATAAGCATCGCGTAAGCGTAGGGTGGATGAAGTGGCCGGAAAACTCAGTTATCTACTGTGAAAGGAAGGCTCTAAGCCGCAGTTGTGCGCCCGACGCTCACGTACGGTTCACAACGTGGGCAGCGTACAAAAAGTATGAGGGCATATTAACTTCAGCTGAGATGAAGATGCTTCGCATGACATAAGGAGTAACAAAGATTGATCGAATAAGAAGTTCTAAGTTCCGAGGAAGCCTTCACGTCGAAGAACCTATATCGCGAAAATGGAGCGCGTCCGGCTCAGTTGGAACTGTAATGTTCAAATGAGAGATCCTATGAACCCTGTCGAAAAGACAATGGGCGCGTCAACTACTAGTGACTACTATTTTACCTTTTCTCATTGATCAAATAACTCACGTGACCATCGTTTAGATAGACATTTAATTAGTAGTGAACTTGCAGTTGACTTGCAAATTGAACGCGCCAAATATCAATCAATGTTTAAATGCACACGCGAAAGCGAGGCGGGCCTTAAAACTCCTGGATCACACAAATGAAACTACACATTATTTGATTTGCCTCATTGACCAACTGATTCAAGATAGCGAAACCTGCCGTTAGGTCGAACCGACGAACCCCATAGGCGGACGTAGGAATGCGGTTAAGAGGGAGTGTAATGATCCATTTAATTTAAGTTGTAGTAAACGTCATTTTATACCTAAAAGTATACCCACTGAATAACTCTCAAAGTCCCCATATCGTAGAATACCATGAAGCCGGCTATTCGCTGATGCGTATCAGCGCCTTGTTGATACCGGGTCAGTGGCATCAAATAAAGAAGAAAGACGTTCAGACGCAGCGGCGGCAGAAGTTAAGGGTTGAATTTTGCGTGTTGTGGGAGTTCAACCTTTAGTCAGCATCCGCAGACTAGCTGTGTTGTTGTAACTTCTAAGATAAAGGATTCACATCATTCTACAGAGTAGATAATAGATGACAGCCTTTCCATTTAACATCGGAACAGAATTTACTACCAGGAGGTAAGCAAAGAAGAGTGGAATTTCGTCAATGACTACCGCGCAAACAGGCAGAAAACGGGCGCTTCCTCAAGAATATTCACAAGAGATGATGACATAATTTGCACCTTTGGTCAGACTCCAATCCCCATTTAATACGCGCAACATCCTTTCGAAGGCAATAATCGAATTATTGTGACATTTTTTTTCAAAATGTGTTGTTTATTAGGGGGTTTAGCGTAAGTGTTTGGGATGGATTAATAGGACACACTAAATGATCATCCACAGACAGTTAATTTCCATTGCTACCTGGAATCTGATAGAGAATGATTGTTGGTGCTCCTTGGCGATGTTCTTTCAACAATATGGAGCACGTTGTCACAGTAGCAGCAGGGTAACTCGCTCCTCAACCATACTTTTTACGAACGGTGGATTGGTAGATTTCCTGACTTAACACCCATTGATTTTTTCTTCTGGGGTGCTATGAAAGCAAAAGTTTATTTTAGAGAAATGACGAGTCTGGAAGAGTTCTTAGAAAAAATTAATGCCGTTTTAGGTAAGATGAGAAAAAGTTTGCTGCTCGTTAATCTACTATCCGAAATGCTTAAACGCGCCTGAAAGTGTATTCAAATGAAAGGAAGGCACTTTGAACAATTCCTATAAACATTCCATAAACTGTTCCAAAAAGGTCCTTTTCACAGCACCACAAGAACATATCTAAGACTTATTATAAGGGTTAGTCAGTGGGTACACCTTTTTTTGACCATTTTTTCCTGGCAACAGATGCCTTTTAGTACAACTTCTGTTGATCGTATGTAAAAAAATTGCTTAGCACAATTTTTAGGAAATTTTTCAGGGATAAAAATTCCTTAAAAAAAAAATTATTAAGTACAAATTTTGAGAAAGCATAATGGAACAACACATTTTCATAATTTTGACTTAAGGAGCCATACCTTGTAGCTGTGCAGCTAGCTGTACCCAAAGTGTACAAGACTTCCATGCCCTACTAAATTGTCCTTCCAAAATGTACAAAATACATATTTTACCTATATTAGTTTGGAACCTATGGCGTTAAAAGTGGTTATACCTCCAAATTAGAAGTGTGCTACAACTTGAAATGGGCCATACAATTTTTTATTAGGGGGAACTTCAGGAATCTTCCCTTAAAGGATTATAATGAGACACCTGTATAGTGTATATCTATAGGCCGTCCAAACTCCAGTGGAATTGTGGGAATCTTTGTGACACATAAGAGAGTTTTGCAACAAAATTTACAAATATACCCCTGCTTCCGAGAGACATCTTGCTTGACCGACGATCGAGACAAGACTGGATTCCATTTTTACACAGCATCGTTGTTGGTGCATATCTAAATGCACATTTACCCACCCACCCTTGGTAAATTGTCAATGGGTGCTACAGTTCTCAAATATTTATGAATGAATACTATTCTATTTTTCTTATGACTAGACATTATTATATAGTTAGTATATTAATTTATTATTTTGGACCAAATTTTCTACTAGCTTTGTTTTTCAATAAGTATTTCTCATTTAAATCTATTTAACCTCTTTGGTTAATTTTTGTTAATTCAACTGCGATATCTGCGATATTTTACAATTACCTTTGACTTTTGACAAATAGAATCACTATATAATATTATCACCCGTGTTTCTTTATTAATCTAAATGGCAAAAACGATAAAGTAGAGACAAGCCGTAAACATTTCATTTCATCAAAAATGAGCTAGGGGAAAAAAATCCCAAGGGAAGTTTTTGTAGTTTTTTTCTGTTTTTGAACAGTCAATACCCGTGCTTAGACCACTCTTCTCAATTGTTTTTGTATTTACACATTACCCCAAGTATTATTTAATGCCTTCCATGTTAAACATCGGTCCTTTTTTTAAAACGGCCGTCGATGTCATAGGAAGCAAGGGCTTGCCATTTCGCTCCTTGGGCAAGCTATCTTTCAGGGGTTACCCAGAGGTTGTGTTCAGATCTTACGGGCCCTTTACAGGCAAGTAAAGTTTTAATGTAATGCTATTGGCTTTGAAGTTTTAAAAGTGGATGGAATTAAAAACCAAAAGCGTTATTGCCAGTTCGTTTCCTTGGCAATGCCTCACACAGGCCTAAAAAACCTCATTCGCCGAGAAGCAAAGTGGTAACGGCATTGATTCTCAAGTTTCAAAAGTGCTTGGGGTTTTAAAATAAGATCAATCTTCCTAAGCATGATTTTTCGAAGAGCAGCTTTTTCCAAGATTTTCATTGATGAAGTCAGTAGTGATTTCGCCTTGGAGAAGAAGTCCTTAGCATGACCGGTGCACTGAGAACCTCTCCCACTGCGGCGCTTCAACCCATGCTCCACCTTCTCCCGACTGACATCGTCGCCAAACAGTTGGCTGCCAGCTCAGCAATAAGACTGCGAAGCTCCAAACAATGGAAAGAGTAACAATCTGGACATGTCAATATATTATCGATGTATCGACATCCTGCTAAGGTCACCGACCACCTGCCCACTGAATACAATTTCAATCTGGGCTACCAACATCTAATCCCCGACAGAACCGAGTGGACACAAAGTCACGTCCTACACCACGAATCGCTGTCAATTTTTACGGATGGGTCCAAAACGGAGGACGGAGTCGGTTCCGGAGTTTTCTCTAACGACCAAGACATTCACCTCTCCTTTAACCTTCTACAAGACTGCAGCGTTTTTCAGGCCGAAGTCACCGCCGTCCGTCAAGCCGCTGACTGGCTCTCGATTAATATGATATCGAAATCAGATATAGTAATTTACATCGACAGCCAGGCGGCCATCAAATCCCTTGCATCCAGCACTATGAGATCGAAGGCAGTGAAAGACTGCCGCGCCCTCACCGGGCACTGTGCTATAGGAAGACATGCTCAAAGGCTGTGCATTCCCTACAATGATTTCTGCAGAAGCTGTAGGGACGAGGAGGAAGAGGACTATCAGTCACTTCCTTTGCACGTGTCCTGCACTCGCCAACATTAGGAAGGCTACACTGAGTGAATACCTTTTCAATGATCTTAACGATCTCAACAACGCCTGCACAGCATAAATTAGCTCTTTCATTCAGAGGAGCTAATGGTTCAATGAGTAAGAGGGTGACCCACCCACCTTACACATCGGCAGCACAATGGACCTACCTCTGGTTTAGGTGCATCCTCATCGAGGGCCGGTTCCAACTAACCAAGCAAGTAGTGATTTGGCAATGCCCGATGAAATTCCAAATGATTCCCTACTGGATTGTCTCTATCAACGCCATAACAATGAAGTGCACTACGCCTCTTAGGGAATGACCGTTATCAGACATGTGTTTATGCTTTGTCAGTTGATGATAGCATCTGTTTTGAAATTCCAACCACTTTTCGAGCTTGTACGTTGATTGGGGGATAGTAAAGCTTAAATAAACAACTTCTTTGTCCTCCCTGAATGAAGGCATACATAAGGAAGCGAGCGCTTGCTCATACAAAAATGGTGTTTTTAATAATTGTTCTACCATTACAATATACCGGCCTCAGTATTCTTCTTCACTGCAAAGGGTACAGGAAGGCCTGCTATTAAAACTTTCTGGTAGCCCCTAAACGAAGGCCTGCAAAAGTAAGCAAGATGGCAAGCGCTTGCTTCCTATGACATTGTCATGTTATAAGCAGGCACGAGGTATGGCATGGAATGCATGAAATAATACTTAGTGCAATGAGTTAATTCCCTGCTGGGCTGGTTTGCAACCTTTATTTGTGTATGATCTTGTTCCTGTAATGCATGCTGTTCTTAAGTAACTGGCGTGGGTCAACTATCCCCACCCTACCCTACTTCAAACATATTAAAAAATTAAATCATGGGTTTAGATTGCCTCATAATCTCAGTACCTCTGAGAATTTTTGTTTTTTTTTCTCGACATTTGAATAAGAAATTACCTCCGTTATTAAGTATGTCAAGATGTTGGTATTTTCAGCTCGCTATTCAAACGTTTTCAACTATACACCGCTACATCCTGCATCAAGTTCTTCAATTATCAGGATTAAACTACCTAGTGAGATCGCCAAAATGAATTTTTATTGTTCCATTCATAGTGGCGTGAAAGTTCCTGTAAATGTGTCACGACCAGAGCAGAAGCACAGTTATATGGAAAGACTTGGCGATGTTTTGTATATAATTACAATAGCGTTCGATGATGAACAAAATTGAATTGACTGCGGAAAAAATCACAACAACGACAACCGTAATAAAGTAGCGGTCAGAACCAGAAATTCAATTTAGAAACAAACAAAGATATCTATATCTTGAAATCCCCAATCGAATTACTTCAGCTGATGTGCTTCTATGATTATCGCGCTACAATATTCTTTAATTTGAATTGGAAAATCCACTAATGAGATTAAGCAGTGGATACCAAATGGACCCTTGGCGATAAGCATGCTTTTTTGTCATAAGTTTAAAGCAGATTTGAAATGTTTCTCTAACTAAATCATTTATAATTAAGTTTCAAAATAAATAAAGAAGTAAATTTGTAAATTGAAGAGGGTGCTGTTATTTCAATCTGAAATGAATAAAGAAATTTAATTATTAGGGGTTTCCAAGTCAGTGTTTTCTGTGAAGTTTGTTGATATCCTTAGCCTAGATATTGAGTGGGTAGCTAAATAATCTACTCTACGTTGTTTTAAACAATTCTATCTACTATTTAGGGTTTAATACAAGGGCTTAAAATTATGAAATTTTGTTATTAAATAACATTTATAAATGTATTAAGTTTTTCCACTTCAAAAATCGAACATACCAATTGATATATACAATACTAGCGACCCGCCCCGGATTCGCACGGGTGCAATGCTGATACCAAATACAGTGCTCTTCACTTGATTAGACGCACACATTTTTGTTTACATAATTTTTTTTTTTTTTGTTTTGAACTAAATATACGATACAATAAAATGTATTGGCTCATAGGGAGGAATTCATGCCTCTCAATCTACAACAAACTGCTTCTCTGCAAGCAAATATTAAAACCAATTTGGACATATGGCCTCCAGTTATGGGGGTGCACAAGAAAGACGTGGTACATACGTAATGCTGATCTATATAGGGATCTTGAAATGGTAGAGGACGAGGTTCGGAAGGTCGCAAGAAGACATGAAGTTAGGCTTCGCAACCATGCTAATTTAGAAGTAGTTCAACTACTTAATAACAACAATTTAGTTAAAAGATTACGTAGAGTTAAACCTTTTGAACTAGTTAACTATGTAAAAAGAAAAGAAATATATGTTTTACAACATAATCACACGAACAAAGTGATAATGAATTAAGAAAAAAAGGTAACAAACCAAAGTTAGTTCCTAAAAATAGTACATAAGTAGGTACATAAGCTCTGTGATTGTCCTGCTTTTGCGGATATCAGGTGGCAGGTATTTGGTGCGGATATGGTGAGTGCTGTAAACCTAAGCTCCTTATCATTGAAGCGCCTTCTCGTTTTTCTTAGAAAAACGAGTAAATTCCCACAGTAAAATGGGGTGTGTCTGCCTGGTAGTACAATAGACCAGTATTGAGTCTGAGTGCTCCAGTGCAGAAAGTCTCACACACCCCGACATAAAAAAAAGGTACATAAGCAAATTTTAAAACAAAATTGCTGATTAGTCTTTAGACTAGGTGCGATTACTGGACGGATGGTAACATAATGCCTTCCCTGGGTGTGATTCAAGTCTCACACTATCGCAAAGCTCGCAAGCGATGTTTTTCAACGATTTTCATATAGCTACACGCATGTTCACATGATGAGATGCACCCATTAAATTAGTTAGTTGGTCGCGATCTGTTACGTAGATTTTAATTAGTTACAAAGTTTAAGAAGTAAGGAGTGTTTTCTATTAATTTTCATTAAAAATGGGGGAAAAAATGTTTTAACCGCGGAAGAAAAAGGCAAAATTGACGCGTTGCATTCCGAAGGGTTTTCAATGAGAAGCATTGCCAAGAAAATAGGCAGAAGTGACAACGTTGTGAGAAATTACATAAAAAACAGTGCTTCATACGTTAAAAATTACAAGGGAAGGACAAAAACCGCTTTAACACCTCAGGACAAAAGAAAAATCATAAGAATAACGTCAAATTCAGCTGTCTTCACAAGCAAAATAAAGGAAAAAGCTGGGATCAACTGTTCGGCGAGCTATTTTGAGTGCAGAACATCTAAAATTAAAAAAAAAACTAAAAAAGCCCCCACTAAACGTCGTAAGAAAAGAACAGCGGTTGGAATTCGCACGCCTTCACATGACATGGGACACCAACCTTGGAAGAGCGCTAAATTGGCGAAATGTGTTTTTTTCAGATGAAAAAAAAATTAATTTGGATGGCCCTGATGGTTACAACTACTACTTCCATGATCTTAGAAAAAAGGAAAAGTTTTCGATACGTCACCATTCGAGGAAAGGAGGAGTAATGGTTTGGGGAGCCATTTCGTACTATGGGGCGTTCGATTTGGTTTCCATTTCCAACAAAACGACGGGAGTTTCCCACAAAACCCTTTTGCAATCAGCCTTCTCCGACATAAAAGAACTGTTCGGACATGTACAGTGGTTATTACAACAAGACAATTCGCCAATCTACAACGCTCGTGTAGTGAAAAGCTTTCTTGCCGAAAAGCTTTCTTACCTTTTATAACACTTTTGTTAACTACGATTCTAACAATTTCAGTTTTTCTCAAACAGTGGAAGCTGGCAAAGGTTATTCCCATTCTTAAAGGAAGAAAGCAGAACGAGTACCAACCGATATCCATACTCTCTTTTCTTTCTAAAGTATTCGAGAAAATTATTCAAAAACAGATTACCACGTATTTGAACGAAAAAGACTTGCTTTCCAACTTCCAATCAGGCTTTCGACCTAAGCGTAGCTGCACAACAGCAATCCTAAACGTTGTTGACGACATAAGAAACGCAGTAGACAGTGACTTGGTTACTTTTTTGGTGCTCCTCGATTTCTCGAAGTTTGATTTTGAACCTGAAGCAGTGAAACTGATCTTTTCCTATTTATCGGGTAGAAAACCAGTCGTTGCTATAGGAGGAAAAACATCTGGATTTTTAAGCTTACCCCAGGGTGGCCCTCAGGGCTCTATTTTGGGACCCCTTCTTTTCTCCTTGTATGTAAATGAAATTCCCGAAATTGCTGATCAATCGATAATTCATATGTATGCCGATTATGTCCAGTTACATAAAAGTTGTCCCTTGGGTCTCATCGAGCACTGCGCCCAGACCTTAAATGACGATCTTCACAATATAAATAACTGGTCACGAGCCTATAGCGTACTAATAAATCCTGAAAAATCGAAAGTCATTTTTATATCAAAGAAATCGGTAGACTTATCGTATTTTCCTCGAATCTATCTAAATAATGCTCCTCTCGAATTTGTTGACAATGCTAAGAACTTGGGAATTATTTTTAATAGAAATTTAACCTGAAACGACCACGTGAATTCAATTGTTGGTAAAGTTTACGGCGCTCTTTGAGTACTTTGGGCCACAAAAGATTTTACTCCCTTAAAAACACGTAAAATGCTCGCAAAGACATTGGTTATACCAATTCATACGTACGGATGTGAAGTTTTTTGTAAAAACGATTCGGTAAGCCAGAGAAAACTTAATGTGGCATATAACAATGTTGCGCGATATATTTACGGGTTAGGGAGATATGATCATGATTCGAGATTCTCTAAAAGTATCTATGGTATGTCTTTCAATAACCTTTGGAATTTCCGAACACTTTTGCTATTATTTAATATAATACAGAGCCACCACCCTTCATATCTTTATAATAGACTTACGTTCTTAGCATCAAACAGACTAACGCAACTAAACGTTTCCCGGTTTACTTGTATGACATCTGAGAAGCAATTTCTCGTCAATGCCGTTCGCTTATTTAACTCCCTGCCCCCCACTGTGAGAAGAACAAATAATATCACGGAATTTAGGAAACGATTGCAATTATTTTTCAACACATCTTCAAACTTTGTTTGACTCTGAACCAACTTAACTCTATGCCCTTCTGTTACAGTTTTTCTTTCTTTTATCTTTTTCATTTTGCTTAACTTTTTACTTGCGTAATTTTTTTTTTCTTTTTCTATTTAATGAATTTAAGTTAATGAATTGTCACATCAATATTTTACCAAATTATTGAATTTAATTTCCACTTTTATCTCTTTGTACCATATTTTTAATGCTTATTTTGTCAAGCATCACAAAATTATAAGATATTATATCTTAATGTGTATGCATTCAAAGAAATAAATAAATAAATAAATAAAATAATGTGGAATTGCTGCGATGGCCACCTTATTCACCTGACCTCAATATAACTGAAAATGTTTGGGGATGGCTCACGCGTAAAGTTTACGAAGGAGGTAGGCAGTATGAGACCTGTGAAGAGCTAACTGTCGCAATAAAAGAAGCCTGGAGGACGATTCCCTTAAATTATTTAAAAAAAAACTATATGATTCACCTAAAAATAGAATTTTTGATGTAATTTTAAAACATGGTGGTTGTACAAAGTACTGAAAATAAATAAAAAAAAAACAACAAAAATAAAAATAAAGGAGAAAAAAGTAAATTAAAAAGTCTATGTTTCATTTTTAAGATTTTTTTACAGGTGCTTCTAATCAAGTGAACAAAAAAAAAACTGCACTATTTCTTACAGCATAGGCAAGAAAGAGAAAAAAAATCCGTTAACTTCCACTCACCTACCATTTGTTTGTGTTTTTTTGGTGAGAACTTAATAACCTTTCTAATAAATGCAATTTTTTGATAATTGTTACACGGACTAACTAAAAACTATATTTATGTAAAAAAAAAACGTGTGCGTCTAATCAGGTGAAGAGCACTGTATAAGTATATACTACAGAATGTCTTTATATACAACGTACACAGATTTTTTGTCATTAGACCATACAAACATGTTTTCTTTAGAGGTTTATCTTGAAAGAGCGACATATAATTGGCCATGTGGAAAACACTCAACGCTCAAATCTAAGCCTGCAACGTTGAAAGTTTGACCCTATGATTTATTAATGGTCATTGCAAAAGATATCTTTACCGGAAATTGTAGGCGTTTAAATTGGAACGGTAAATCCGATGGTATCCGAGGAATTCGGGGAATCAATACATCTTCTCCGGTACCACATCCGGTGAGTATTGTACACTATTATGAAAGCTTTTAGTGATTTTACCAGCAAACGCGTGCCATTGCAAAGTTTAGGTGGATTCAGCTTTCTTAATAAAATAACAGGACAATCTACTTTCAACACCATTTTATGAGGAGGGAGTCCAGACGGGTTCAAAGAATTATGAAATTCTGTAGGAAAATGAACAGCTTCTTCCAAATCGAGAACAGTATCGACCGAGTAGTATATTTGCGTCGGCGCATCAATCTTTGAGAGAATCAAGTTATTTACCTTATCTACTTGTTCGTTAGTTGTTGACAAAATCGCTCTTTCTCTAAACCAAGATATAGTCTTATAACTTATATTATCAATTGGATGTTGTCTATCAAAACACATAGGTTTTCTAGGTTAATCCTTAAATCACTTTGTGTTAACTCTCCATTGCGTAGTATCACAATGGACCTAAACTGGTCTAAATGTGTGACAGCCACCTAAACCTAACCTAACCTAACCCTCCATTGCCAACTTTTAGCAGCATCTCTGGTTGGATCTTTTTAGCGAAGTATTTATTTCGTCAGCACATGTTCCTCGAGTCACAACTGGTACGATTTGACGAAAGTCTCCTGAGAACAGAATTGTACATCCACCCATAGGTGAATTTTTGGTTCGCAAATCGCGCATTTTCCTATCCAGTGCTTCCACAGACGTCTTGTTTGATATGGTTGCTTCGTCCCAGACTATTAATGAGCAGTCACGCATTAATTTTCCTGTATTGCTCTGTTTAGAAACACTATACAGACGCTGTTATTATCATCGGTGGCGATTTTCAGCGGGAGCTAGAATGTAGAGTGTGCTCGGTTCGGCCTCCTTCTAAAAGCGTAGCGCCAATGCCGGATGACGCGACAGCTAATGCAATTTTTCCGGTAGATCTCACTTTTGTTAAAAGCAAATTGATTAAAAATGTTTTTCCTGTACCTCCTGGGGCATCAAGGAAAAATATTTTTCCTTCATTGTTATCAATTAATGATTTTTTTTTTATATATATTTTTTTTAAATTAAAAATGAAATCCAAATCCCAGAGCACTCAGACTCGGTAACGGTCCATTGTACTACCAGGCAGAAATCCTCCTTTTGGTGTAGAGGCATGTGATTGGGTGGCGTATGTTGTTGTTCCCCATGGCGATTGAACCTGCACCGCACGGGTCACAAGCCAACACACTTACTTTTACTTTTAAATTCATTTTTAAATTGCTACTGAATATCAACTTACGTACTAGACAAAAATGATTAAATCTAATTTAAAACTAACAGGATACTTATGCTTATTTATTGGTCCTTATGCGGACGCCCTAAACTTAACTATATCTTATAATTATTGCCTTTCGGCCTAAAAACTATTTACGAACTAATCTTACATATGTATTCGTCGAGAAAGTCAAATAAAACTCGGTATCATTATTAAGATTTTATATTTTTTATATAAAACAAACTACAAACTACCTATTCTACTTACTTAAACTACTTAACGTATTCTAACTATAATTACGGTTCTGAGCACTCATTGCCTTGCGCAACAAGTGGTCAAAATCCTAATCGCTTTCCGGGTGCCTGGCAGTCGTAAACGTGCACACGCGCCGCCGTGAGCCGACTGAAACCTTACAGCGTCAGTCCAAAATGTCCAAACCTTCAGACATCTCGACTTCGCTATCTGGGCAACAGATTCTTCGAAGACTTAGAGGACGTAGCGCAGGTACCACTGACGGACACTATCAGGTTTGTCAAGAACACAGGTTGGTTCCAACAGGCCAACCGGCAAGATTAACCTAAACTGAGTATGGTAAGTGTTTTATTGTAAATGTAGGTTTACCACATAAAACAATAAGGGATCACAATGGACCAATGGGCCCCCGTGCAAGCACAGCAGCTCTGCTGTGCACTTCCCTTCCAACCTAACCTAACCTAACCTACAGCGTCAGTCAACTTCCGGAAGCACCACCACACGTTGGCGAGCCCGGCCTCTCCCAAAAACGCCCTAGCTAACTTAAACTTATAAGCTAAGAGGATGTTACCTAGAGTAACGCACCGTCCTGGGAGGGCATGTTTTCCCCTCCCCCCTCAACAAACCACCAAAATTCGGCGAATTGCTTTTCCGTGTCGAATTTATCCCTCTCCGATATTGCGGTACTAAAACGGAGGAGCTCATGAGCATTGGCGACGTCCCCGTCATGGAGGAGCCGCTTATCTCTCGCGCTGCGGTAGCGATGGTATAAGACCGGAATACCATCCCTCGTCTGTACCAGCCCTTTTGCATCAATATGGATAAATGCCTCTGGCGGAACAAAGCCAGACCGGAGCGTACTCTCTGTGTACATTTCATTGGGGTAGTATGCCCCAAAGATCAGACTATTTTCGCTGGCCATCGCCCTTGCAACGTGCCTTCGAGTCACCTTAATGAGGAAATTGTCAATCCTATTCAACTGAGACCCATCGTATAGGATCTTGTTGGGGTAGTATTTTATATAGTTGGATTCAGGCGTTCGGAACAACCGGAGACAGGTCCTAAGACATTGTCTCTCCAAAACCCGAATCTTTTCCATATAACCAGGCGCTATATTAAACCACAATGGACAACCATATGCGATGATTGGCCTTATAAGGGCCACGTAGCAAATGACCTTCACCCTAGAATCAAGTTGACTGCTATGAAACAGTCAACTTGTCAGAGCATAAGCCTTCTTGGCCCCAGCAAGACAAGCAACTATATGTCCATCGAAATATAGATACTGGTCAAGGTACCTAGATATCTAACTACGCTTTTCACCGCCAATGGCTGCCCATTTTGTCCAATAATGGCCAATTTCTTCCAGTTTTTTCTGGTATCCCTAGAGGCCCCAGCCAATGGAGCGCTTAATTTAATCGAAGTCACGTTGCAAAAGAATGTTAATGACTTCGATTTTAGGACCTGATCTGTATGCCACCAAATCGTGGGCATACGCTTTAGCATGTCTGAGTGAACCCACCAGATCACTCGTGTAAATGTTAAACAGGATCGGAGAATTGACCGCCCCCTGCTGTAAACCGTTTTTAATTTCAAGGACTCTGCTCGAAGTCATGTTCCCACATTTGACAATGAACTTCTTTCCCATAAGCATATTATAAATTACATATAGCAAAGATTTGTGCATCCCCGCCTGTTCAAGTTGTAAAAAAGTCCCTCTAAACATATGGTGTCGAAAGCCTTCTCAAAATCAACCAGACAAGCACCCGAGCATTGGTTCTTGCATTTATTCCACTGAATGTCGGAAACCAGTTTCGAAGCGGCATGAATAGTGTCATGCCTCGACCTGAAACCAAACTGGTTGTCCGGAATTATGCTATTGTCCTCGACCCACTTTAACAGGGCTCTATTGATAACCTTTTCAAAGACCTTGCTAATATTCGGGAGCAAGCTAATTGACCGGAGATTGGCAGGGTTCGTCCTATCATTACCTTTTTTCGAGATAGGGTGTACCACAGCTACCTTCCAATGCGCCGGATAATGTGCATTATTCAGCGCATTGTTAAAAAGCGTGGTGAAAATATCTACAGCATCCAGAGGCAGGTGTCTCAATACGACGTTTGGGACACCATCCATCCCCGTCGACTTTTTATTCTTTAGTGACTCGAGGATGCACAGAAGATCATCCTTCGACACGAACAAGTGCGATGCATCTCGGTCATTGGCGACAACTGCATTAGCATGGTTTCCATCATTGAATACGGTGAATCCGTTATTCTCAGATCGCTAATTCTCAATTTCGGTGCGCAGATAGAAGTGGCTCACTAGAGCCCTATTCTCAATGTCGTGGTTACGGCGAACACGATTGTTCACCGTATACACGGCCTCGAAACAAGCGCCCAGCAAATCCACTTTCTCCTGTGGGTCCTCGACCACGAAAAAATCGTCGTTTGAAGCGACACTTTCTGGACTCATTCCAGCAGTCAGTACTGTCTGTCTGTTCTCTGCTGTCTGGGAGATTCGAACACAAGTAATATCATTGTGATCTTTCCTCCTGAACAACTTATTTATCTGTGGGAACATATTCGGACTACAGGTTTTAATAGCCCGAATTTTATTGCCCCAATACAGACTTACAGATTTTCTGTAATTTTCTTTTATCAGCTGTTTCAGGATTCGGATCTCTGAATTCAGCCTCCTTACCTCCGGGTCGTTGCGATCAGTAGATTGCCTGTACAGCCGTTTAAGCCTCGAGATCAGTCTACTTTTCTGTCGGTATAGTGCGTCGATTGAAGGGTTTCTCTACTTTTCTGTCTGGTCGTCGTCGGAACGTCCTACCCGAGGAATAGTTCGTTCCATAGTTCGTTTGATGTCGTCGTTCATTTGCAATAAGTGCCGATCAATGTCATCATTTGTCATGTTACTGTTTGTCGGTGGGTCGATCCCACTCGAACGTATATCTCGCTTTAACAATCTGGAGAAACGCGACCATTGTGCCCTTCGATAATCGAATGAACACACTGCTTCATACTCCTCCGGCAGCGTTTGCTCGTTCGGGATCCGTATTGCGGCGACGAGTCCGTAGTGGTCACTATCTTACTCAAACGCACGCAAACAGTTCCGTGTGTTTTGATCTATGTTTGTCAGTTGAAGTCTTGCGTCCGTTAAGGACAAGTCCAGGAAAGCACCGCTTCTTGGGAAAGAAGGGATATCCGTCGCGTACAACTCGAGTTTGTACTCAATCATATTGAGGCGCCACCAGTCGTGAAACTGGTTGCCCCTGGGATTTGCAGTAACATTTCCCCACGCCGCATGTTTGGCATTAATATCTCCGGCCAAGAAGTAATAATTCTCCTCCGAGTTCAGCTGCAGACTACGAAAAAGTGTCTCGAGCTCTGTCATAAATTGGTTTGGTGGAGGTGGTGCAGGTGCGTAAAGCGACACTACATACATTCTCCTCCGGCTATGGAGAGGAATGCATATGATGCATGCTTCCAACAACTGGAACCTACGCACGTCCCCGCTATATATAACCCTATGGCGCAGGCCTCTTCGAATTAAGATTCCAACCCCACCTCCTTGAGTGGAGGCCGGTATCTTTTCTTACTACATGTTTTTTTTTTTTTTTTTTTTTTTTTTTTTTTTTTTTTTTTTTTTTTTTTTTTTTTTTTTTTAAAGAATTCCAAATCCTAGAGCACTCAGTAACGGTCCATTGTACTACCAGGCAGAAATCCTCCTTTTTGGTCTACAGGCATGTGAATGGGTGGCGTATGTTGTTGTTCCCCATGGGGATTGAACCTGCGCCGCACGGGTAACAAGCCAACACACTAACCTCTACACAGTCGCCACCCTATACTACATGATAGTTTTTGTATCCCAATTTGTGCTTCTGATTTAGCTTAGTTTCGCTAACCAAAAGCACATCCGGGTTTTCGGTTTTCAACAAGTTGGCAAGTGACGTTCTTTTCTCGATCCTGACTAGTGAGTTAACATTCACAGCAAGGATCTTTAAGTTTCCCTCATCCAGCGTAGCCATTTGATTTATGGCACACCAGACCCTACAAACAACTCCGAATAGATAAAGTCAATTCGGGCCGCTTGTTCATTTACCTGTTTCTGGAACTTATCGATCTTTCCATGCAGGGAAAGAAGGATCGATTTCAAGTCCAGATCCACCTCTGGTGCCTTTTGAGCTGCCTTTGGCGGGTTTAATGTTATTTGGGCTTGACCCGGTCCAGCTGTCATTTGGGCAAAGGACACGTTGGGGGCCACAAAATTAGAGAACAAGCGACTCTTCTGACGCCCATCGTCTTCAGGCTGCTGCTTGCGGGCCTGAACTCGCTTTTTCAGCTAATGGTACTTTGGACAACCCCTGAAGTTGGCGGGATGCCCAGAGTTCCTGCAGAGCACACAAGAGAGGACACTCCGATCTTCAACTCTGTCCTTTCCAAGAGGACATTCATCATGTTTGTGGTCCTTATCGCACTTCACGCATCTAAACTGCATGTTGCAGTTAG
Organism: Portevinia maculata; assembly: GCA_949715645.1. Classification (NCBI taxonomy): domain Eukaryota; kingdom Metazoa; phylum Arthropoda; class Insecta; order Diptera; family Syrphidae; genus Portevinia; species Portevinia maculata. The sequence continues at coordinate 300,397,959 of OX454525.1, forward strand.
CTGCGGCGTGCCCGAACCTTTGGCAGCGCATACATTGAAGTATGCGATCTGACCTCTTTATTTTCTCCCACCTTACAGAATGGTAGTACAGGAAGCGGATATTTCGCAGCCTGTCGATTTTGCTATCGGGAGTTAGCTGGACCAGGAAGAATGGTAAGTGACGGTTACCACCCCTTGCCACAGCCGAGGAAAACGGCTTGACCCCCACAAACTTGAGGTCGTCGCTTTCAAAGTTCTTTAGCTCTCTTTCGAGCTCCTCCGTTTTAATTGAGGGATCAATTCCCTTCAACACTACGGTCTTCAATTTTTGCTCACTTGGGGTGTACGTGAAGTACTCAGTTTTAACCTCTCCCAAGGCGGCGCGCACCCTCTGGTACTCCTCTAATTTTTCACATATGATTATGTGCTTATTGGCAGAAAAGCCTTTTCACATGAAAGTTTTTGGTAATTAGCCTACACAATCTGATACTATCACTTATTTTAAAATTACTTACATTGATAGGCGGGATTTTTACCTTCTTTGGCTGTTGCTTCTGCTGCGCCTCGGCTTGCTACTGTTGCTGCTGTTGTTGTTGCTGCTCTTTCCGTTGTTGGTGTTTCACTTTATGTTGCTGCTGAACTTGATCCCGCAGCACTTTTTGTTGTTGCTGTTGTTGCATTTTCTTCTGCCTCAACTGCTCACGCTTTTCTAGGAGCTCTTTTATGAGTTGGTCAAGCTCAGCCTCCTCATCATCTTCTTCTCCTTCCTCCATTTGGATGGCATTGCCATCTTCGACATCTTCGACCGGTAGGTCTCTGAAGGAGTTTCCCTCTCCAACGTACCGGCCCGCTCCCACTTCAGCCTCGTAAGAGCTGGAGTTATCAGCCTCATCATCGGTTCCAGCAATCGATGATGCCACACTAGGGCCTGCCAGATTTGCCCTTCTCTTGGCAGAAAGATTCGGCTTCGGATTAAGCTTCCGTCGCCTCTTCTCTACCTTCCGCAACTCCTCATTTACTATAGCTACTGCTGACCCAGCTGTAGCGGTAGCTTTTACGGCTGCTTCCTTGGCATTTTTTACAGCCTCTATTTTTGCTGTTACAAATGTTGTTGTTGTTTTTGTTGTTGCTGGAATTCCCTGTGAGAACACCCGTGTGGGCAACGGCCGGCCCGTTGTTATTGTTGTTGCCATTTTAGGTATATTTGCCCTTGGCAAACACTTGCTGCTGCTGCTGATGTTACTGCTGCTACTGTTGTTGCTGCTGCTGTTGTTATTGTTGCTGCTGTTGTTTTTCTAGCCGGCACTCCAACACCAGTACGCGGGACCACCGATTTTCCGGGGTCCATCGCCACACCGTACGTCACTTTTTTTGTTTTTTTATTTTTACTCTTCTTCTTACACTTTTAATACTCTGTTTCTAATGTCACTATGAAAAATGTTTTCTTTGTTTTTTTTTTGTTTTTTTGTTGTTGTTGTTTTTTTTAAATAAATTTAAAATGGGAAGCGAACCTGAGCCTCCGGTGCCTGAGCCAGACACTCAGTCCACTAAGCTAACTTTAAATTTATAAAATTTCTTGCTAATCACCACTACTTAGCACTTTTTCGCTTTCAATCACAAACAAGCCGACCTGTCTCTATAAGAGTTGCGGAACGACTCAGCCAACACACTAACCTCTATACCGTCGCCACCCATTCAATTAATGATAGTAGTGAATACTTTTTTCTGATCGATGTTCAATCGTGGCTCATCTTGAGCTATATTTTGTAAAAATCTCGATTGATCCTTAGCTTACTACGTTTTTCAATAATTAAAAATACTTACAAATTAACTGCCCTAATACTAAATGGAAATCTAATACTATCTACCCTAATGTACTTACTATAAGTGCGGATTAAAAATTAACTTTAATACCGACTAAAGTACGAACATACAATTTCGAAAAAATTGTCGAGCTGAAAAGCACGCTTTGTCTTAAAAAAGGATTCACTTTAGTATTTAAATACATACTACATATCAGTACTTAATTGGATAAGCATTAATGCTGTATTGCTTGAAATCGCTTCGTTAATAAGCCATTATTTTTCGTAAAAAGTAAAGGATAAAAAATGGCTATTGTGGGTTATCCCTAAGAGATAGAAATATATCATCGCGGACTTTTATGTAGACCTTTTTAAGGTGTACAATACTGTAGTACAATATTTTGATCTATCTCGTAGAGTTCAGGCAGCGTTTGCAATGTAAGCGCAGAAACATGTGTTTATTTACGACATGACATTAGAAACCTCTAAAATTATCAGTGTTTCTCTAGTATATTATGCTGTTATGTATCTATTAAAAAAAACGCATTGAAATCCGTTGCGTAGTTTTGAAGATCTAAGCATACATACATACAGACAGACAGCGGGAAGCGACTTTGTTTTATACTATGTTATGTTATGTTTATGTACCTACATGTACAAAACCACATATTGGATTCGGAAACAATTATTGGGCTTCAAATGCTGATTTTTGCGAAAGAAAACATCGATATTGTGACGTTAGCCCCTTTTTACCTAACACCATTGATTTCGCCTTAAACACAGAAGATTACATTCCTTTTTTCGAAGCAATCAATACAACAACATATATATGTATTAAGTACCTATGCTGTCAAGTTTCTGTATAACGAGCTAGGTAAACGTTTCCGCAGCATTTTCCTTCGCGTAGATGCGGGAACTTAACCAGGAAGCAAATACAAAGAAGTAAATGTAGCCATCAGCGAAAAAATGATCTGGATACAAAGCGCTGACAGGAGATATTCCAACAATGTATCCAAATTAAAGGCCATTTTCTAATCCACTGAAAAAGGCTTTAAATTAAAGGATTATAAAAAAACAACAATCTTACAACCATGCTAAAAAAATTAATACAACACTTCAACCATATGCAACAACCAAGCCATTGCGTAAGCTTCTCTATCTATCATTTTCTTCAGTGCTCTTCCCGAGAAGATGGAAAACAGCATTTGTCCAGCCTGTCCCCAAAAAAGGCCAATATTCATCTCCCTCCTCCTACCCACCGATTGCAATAATTTCTTTTCTTTCCAGGTCATGGAAACGCAGGTAAACCGTCAGCTCATGAAATATCTTGAATCCCGAAAACTTCTTAATGACCGGCAGTACGGTTTTCGCAGCAACAGGTCCACTGGTGATTTGATGACATATCTAACCGAAAAGTGGAATCAATCTCTTCATCAAAGTGGTGAAGGTAAGATTGTTGCGCTTGATATTTCAAAGGCATTTGACAGAGTTTGGCTCCAAGCTCTCTTGTCGAAAATGCGTGCATTTGGAATTGATCATATCTTTCTTCAATGGATTAGAAAGTACCTTTCTGACCGTTAAATTCAAGTTGTTTTGGACGGCTTCAAATCTGCAACCCACCAAATAAGTGCTGATATTCCCCAAGGCTCTGTTCTGTCCCCGACTCTCTTTCTCATTTTTATAAATGATCTCCTGTCTGTTACTTCTAATCAAATTCATTAATTTGCTAATGACAGTACCCTCAGCTTCTCATATTCGTTTCTTGGGTCACGCCCCTCATCTTCGGGTGTGGAACTGGAACGGCAACGTATGTTAAGCTCATTGAATTCCGATCTCGACAGCATAACTCAGTGGGGGTAACTAATAGAGAGAGAATAATGCTTCCAAAACGCAATGCTGTCTTCTGTCATTAAAGCAAAACCCTAAATACCATGCCATTGTTCATCAATGGCACTTGCATCGTTGAAACTGAATGGCTTTCCATTCTCGGTATGTGTGTTAATGACAACTCAGCATCGATAGTAATGTCGATCTAGCCATGTCCGTCCGTCCGTCCGTCCGTCTGTAAGCAAAAATTAGGGCTTTAAACTGGGCCTAGAGAGCTAAAATTTTAGCCATATACTCTCTAGGGTCCCGAAATAATCAAGTTTACGAATTTTTTAAATCCGCCCACAGACACGCCCACAAACTCAAAAAACTAATTTTTCGAAAAAATCGAATTTTGAGCTAGAAAGCTGAAATTTATAATATATACTCTCTAGTGGCCCTTTAAGCTCATGTGTAAATATTTTCAAAATTCGCCCACAATTCAAAAAATTTTTTTTTTTTAAAAAATCCAAAGTTTGGGCTAGGGAGCTGAATATATACTCTCTAGGGGCGCTTTATGCTCATGTGTTAATTTTTTCTAAATCCGCTTACTGACACGCCCACAATTAAATAAAAGCTTTCCAGTGAACGCACCTACTAATACCGTCATTATATGCGGTTTTTCCTTATGGCGCTAGATCGAACGGTCTTATTCTTGGTAGTCGGCGCTCAAGGTTTGTCACGTTTAGAGTACGGATTATTTCATTATTGCAATGACCATGAATACGAATATGAAGTTTGCGAGCAAAGTTTGTTACTTCGTTACTCACGGAAGCAATTCCTAGATCTCTGTGAATATCACTATTCCCTATATACCATGGAGCATTCACTATTGCTCCTAGCATTTTGTTTCGGAATGTTTGCATTATAGTCATATTGTTTGGTTTGGTACAACCGCAAAGCAGTATACCGTATTTCCAAGAAGGTTTTAGCACTTGCTTATACAGGAGCAGTTTGTTTTATATGGTTAGCTTTGAATATCTTCCGAGTAGCCAATAAATTTTCGCTAAACCTGATTCCGAGCTCGTCACGCTTTTTCTTAACGTGTGGCTTCCACTTAAGTTTTGCGTCTAGGGTCATTCCTAAATATTTTACCTCGTTTGCGTATGGTATTTGTACCGAGTCAATGAAAACAGGTAGGGTTAGGTTAGGTTAGGTTGACGTAACTGTCAGCAACAGGCCAACACAATTAGACCAATATAAGGTTCATTGTGGTACCACACAGATCTGGGGATTTCACTCACTACTCGTTGAACCAGCAAGAGCTTCTTATGAAGCGCGATAGACTCCTAACGCGAGTATTGGCTAAGTCACTTATATTATTGGACAAGAAGTCCCCTGGATAGAGATTTCTATTATGGGAGAGCGCAGGACAAGTGCAGAGAAGGTGAAGTCTAGTCCCGTCCTCCTCCTCGTCCATGCAACTTCTGCAGAAGTCGTTTGAGTACACGCCAAACCTAGATGCGTGCCTGCCTATTAAGCAGTGCCCTGTAATGACACCTATAGTGGAGCTAATATGCAGTCGGTTTAATGAGGTTAGACACTTAGAGCGTTGCAGATCCAGCTTTGGCCCTATCCGCTTAGTCGCTAGACATGTATTGCTACTTGTCCACCTAAGGTTTGTTCTCTCGATTGCGGATAGCTTGAACAAGAGTTTGCAAGTAGCGATTGGTATACCTAGGGAACCTTTATCAGGTAAAAGAGGTAATGTGGTTCCTTTTTTGGCGAGATCGTCTGCCCTACAGTTACCTGGAATGTCTCTATGTCCCGGCACCCAACAGAGGTGAATGTTTAACTACTCTGCCATCTCCGAAAGAGATGAGCGGCAATCTTGGGCTATGATGGAATTTTAAGAGACTGAGTCCAGGGACTTAATCGCGGCCTGACTATTTGAGAAGATACGGATATCCTTTGAGGATATCACATTCCTCTTTAGCCACTTCAGGGCTTCTTTTATCATCAAAATTTCCGCCTGGAACATGCTACCGTAATCTGGAAGACAGAAAGAGAGGCTAAGATTTAGCTGTTCTGAGAAAACGCCACCACCTACAGCATCGCTAGTTTTTGATCCATCGAAAACAGGTAAGTTGTTTATCTTTTTGTACGTGAAATTGACATACGTTGACTTGTTCTCGTTAAAGGCGATTTGCCAGGTCTTTGCCCACTCGCATACTTTGTTGAGAGCTCGTTGGAGTTTTCCCATTGATGATTCGACAGACTCATCCATTGCGAGGATAGCCGTATCGTCTGCGAACGTTGCAACGATGGTCCCTTCATCTTGTGGTATATCTCTTGTGTAGAGCAGGAATAATATTGGGCCGAGAATGCTTCCTTGCGGAACACCGCCGTGGATTTCTTTGAATTCCGAGAATTCAGTCTCATGTCTAACACGAAAAAGTCTGTTTCCAAGGTAGGATTCCAGTATTTCGTATAATTTTTTATGTAGGATTGTCCTTAGATTATACCATAGGCCTTCGTGCCATACCTTGTCGAGATGATCTGGTATCAAACGTCTTTCTTCAATTACGGGTTTTAATCTTTTTAGCAGAAGTTTCTCGAAGACCTTGGATATTATCATCAGTAGCGAAATAGGTCTATATGATTTCTTATCATTTATACTTTTCCCCTGTTTTTGAACCATAATGACTTCGGCTACTTTCCATTGTCTTGGAACATATGAAAGTCTCAGAGAAGCATTTATAATGTAAAGCAGCTTAACTTACACTTCTTTCGGTAGCTCCTTTAGAATTTCGCCAGTGATCGTATCCTGGAGCTTTCTTATGTTTCAGCTTTCTTATTGTCATTCGAAGCTCGGACAAGGATACGGGTTTTACTTTATGCCGTATTAGCATTTCGTTCTTCGTTTAAAGGTCGTTCATCGAACGGCCTGAATGTTTCTTCTAGATACTCGGCAAATAAAAGCAAATTCGCTGTTAGCTTTTGTTATTGATGAAGAGTGCATTTTGGGTTTTCTTATGGACTTCAAGGCTTTCCAAAATGAGTAGTTTGAGCTCTTTTCAACAGTCAAGCCCTCGAGGTAAGTAGAAGTTTCGAGATTTTTTAGATCCTGTAGCTCATTTTTAATTTTGTTGCAAAGACGGTTCAAATAAGTTTTATCAGGGGGTGCGCGGGATTGTTGCCATATCTAACGCGCTCTCCTCTTTTCTCGTATGGGGTCTTCTATTTCGGGCATTTATTTGAATTTATTGTTTCGTGTAGTTGTCTTCTGAAAGGGAGTGTTTTTCCATGCTGCGCTCTGAATGGCTTCCACCAGATTGTCCTATTTCGAGCGGTGTCTTTAGTGGCACATTCAAAGCAACATTTTCTTAGCAGTTTTTTTTTTGGAAAATGTCCCACTTGGTTTTGTTACTAGTTAACCTGGGCTGTCCTTAATTTTTGGCTTCACTTCCACCCATTTTCAGGGTGACTGCTGAGTGGTCTGAGCATAGATCAAAGCATTCTTTGACTTCCGTCAGATTTTTGTTTAGCCCTTTTGCAATAAAGAAGTCGACAAGGTCAGGGATTTTATCTTTGTCAGTTGGCCAATACGTTGGCTTTCCCGTCGAAAAAAAGTCCACCCGACGCTTCATACTAGCTTTGTACGGTAGGTAGTCTGCCTTTCGTCGAGTTGCATCTTGAACCCCAAAAAGTGTGTTTTGCATTAAAGTCCCCACCGATAATAAAATTAGACCCAAATGAGTCATAGTGACCACAACGCTATTTTATTCAGCGCGATGTATCGACAAACATTACTAACTGAAGCGATCGAAGTTTAATGCCAATACGCTAGATGGAGATCTTTTAAGCATCGTTGTCAGTGAGGCGATAATTGAACCCAGAAGTGCAACGGAATTCGTAGAGCAGGTATCACGGCTAGTTGTGAACGCCTGTAGTACGTCAATGTCTAAGTTAGGAACGGGAAAGCACCGACCTCCAGTGTATTGGTGGACTCCCGAAATCGCGGAACTTAGATCGGCGTGCCACCGGACACGAAGAATTTACCAGCGTTCCCGGACTCATAACACCAATGACCAACAACTAACTCTTACGCAGTGCACATCGAGAAGTGCGAATCCGCCTAAAAAAGCAATTAAATCTAGCAAGCGTCTTTGCTTTAGAAATCTATGCGAAGAACTCAATAACGACGTATGGGGTAAAGCTTACAAAATCGTTTCGATTAGAGGTCCCCGCATGCAATCGCCAACATGCCCAGTATTGTTACGACAAATAGTTGAGACACTATTTCCTCGCCAAGAAGGACAGGAGATAGGTAGTCAAAGTAGTCTAAGGGTTCACGAGAACGAGCCTATTCCCATCATAACACGAGAAGAATTATTCGAAGCATGTAAAAAGGTACGCGATCAAAAGGCTCCGGGAGTGCATGGTATTCCAAATAAAGCCCTTAAGATAGCATTCAAAACGCGACCCGACTTATTTGCCGAAGTGTTTAACGCGTGTCTTCAGGAAAGTATTTTTCCTGGGCCTTGGAAGCGCCAAAGACTTGTCTTACTGCCAAAAGGTAAAGGACATCCAAACGAACCATCATCATATCGTCCTATTTGTTTATTAGACACGATTGGTAAAATCCTTGAGCGGATAATTTACAATAGGTTCCAGCCAGCAAGTGAAACTCCAGAAGGCCTCTCGGAACACCAATACGGTTTTCGTAACTCAAGATCTACCGTAGACGCAATTAACGCGGTAATAACGAGAGCACAGGCCGCTATAGAGGGAAGGCGTTGGAAAAGAGGCACCAAAAAGTATTGCGCCGTTACGAAAAAAACGCGTTTAATTCGGCGAATTGGCAACGCATTATGAGCTGCATTTACCGGATTGAAATACTATCTCCGTAAAATTATAAAGAACTACTTTGCGAATAGAGTCCTCCTCTATGACTCTGATGAGGGAGTAAAAGAGTACGAAGTAACTGGCGGTCTACCACAAGGCTCGGTCCTAGGTCCCTTGCTATGGAACTTCATGTATGATGAAATTCTTCGCCTGGAAATGCCAAGAGAATCGTCAATTATCGGCTTCGCAGACGACATCGCCGTGGTTGTTGTGGCGAAAACTATAGAAGATGTCGAACTGCACTGCAACGAGACAATTGCTACTGCACGAAGATGGCTAGCTAGCGCGGGCTTGCAACTCGCAGAACATAAGACAGAAGCAGTGCTTATTACGAGTAGGAAAGTAAGGGAAACGATAACGTTTAGAGTAGGAGAGCATCTAGTTGTTTCCCAACCGTTCATTAAATACCTCGGAGTGATTATTGATGCTCGTCTAAGCTTCAAAAATCACCTAGAGTACGTATGCAACACAAAAACTGTTAGTGCACTTTCAAGGTTGATGAGTAACATCGGAGGACCGAAACAGAATAAAAGAATGCTTTTTGCAGGAGCTGCCGGCTCAATACTCATGTACGCAGTAGAAATATGGTCGAATGCCGCGAAAGTTAAGTCTTATGTGCGGGGAATTAAGTCCATCCACCGCCTAAGCGCATTAAGAGTCGCCTGTGCATTTCGAACTGTTTCGAACGATGCTGTACTAGTCGTATCTTCAATGCTACAAGGGCGGGTCAATAAGTCCGTGACTTTTGGAATAAAACACAGATTTTTTGATAAAATTTTTTTTTTATTTTTCAACGTAGTCTCCCTTGAGCTCTATAAACTTTGCCCAATGCTTCTCCAATTTTTTTATCCCTTCCAAAAAAAATGATTTGTCGAGGTCCTCAAAATAGGCCTTTATTTGCGAGATGACTTCATCATTGGAGTCAAATCTTTTTCCACCAAGCCATTTTTTCAGGTTTGGGAACAAGAAGTAGTCGCTTGGAGCCAAATCTGGAAAATAGGGTGGATGAGGGAGCAATTCATAGCCCAATTCATGGTTTTTTGCCATGGCAACTGCACATGTGTGCACCCTTGCATTGTCTTGGTGGAAAAGAACTTTTTTCTTGGCCAAATGAGGTCGGTTTTTTTTCAAATCGTCATTGAATCGGTCCAATAAGTTGGCATAATATTCCCCATTTATTGTTCTTCCCTTTTGAAGGTAGTCAATGTGGATTATCCCGCGTGCATTCCAAAAAACAGTCGCCATAACTTTATTGGCTGACAAACCCACCTTGGCCTTCTTTGGCGCCGATTCACCCTTAGAAACCCACTGTTTTGACTGTTGTTTGGTCTCTGGTGTGTTGTGATGGATCCATGTTTCGTCCACGGTTACAAAACGGCGCAAAAACTCCTCCATATTGCGATTAAACAACGCCAAACCTTCCTGTGAAGTTGTTACACGATTGCGTTTGTGGTCGACTGTGAGCAAACGCGGCACCCATCTTGCGGAAAGCTTTCTCATGCCCAAGTGATCATTCAAAATTGAAACCACTGAGCCATGCGAGATCCCTACGGCTTCCACAATCTCTCGCACTTTCAATCTTCGGTCGGCCAACACCATATCGTGAATTTTTTCGATTGTTTCGGGTGTAGAGACCTCAACTGGGCGTCCAGGACGTTCGGCATCTTCAGTGCTTGTACGGCCACAACGAAATTCAGTAAACCACTTTTTTACCATTGAAATCGATGGTGCAGAGTCCCCATAGTATTTTTCAAGCTTAGCCTTGGTCTCGGTAATGGTTTTTTTTCGCAAGAAATAATGCTTAATAAGCACACGAAATTCACTTTTTTCCATTTTCTCCTCAAATTAGTGAGTAGTCTGATAAAAATAGCTGTCAAACACAAACTAACTGACGCAGCAAGTTTAAATTTTGACAGGAGTCAACTGACAGATGCCTGTTGACAGGAGCAGTGTTGCCGTTTCAGTAAAGAGGTCAGAAATTCAAAAAGTTACGGACTTATTGACCCGCCCTCGTACCTATCGACATACTTGCTGAAGAAACAAAAACTTTAAGAACCGATCGAGTCCGAAATGGCCCATTAGATGGCGAAATAAGGAGACTCGAAAGAAATCGCAGTATCGCAATGTGGCAAGAACGTTGGAACGAGACCTTAAAGGGAAGATGGACATATCGTCTCATACCAGTGATCAACGCATGGATTAAGCGAAGTTATGGCGAAACAAACTTCTACCTGACTCAGTTACAGAGAATATCTTTTTAAACGCGGATATGAATCCAATCCAAACTGTCCACATTGTAAAACAGTTTCGGAAAACGCGGAACATGTGTTCTTTCATTGCCCACGATACGAAACGGAGAGGATCACCCTACGGGACCAATTTGGGGAGTGGGCCACTCGCGATAATGTCGTAAATCACATTGCATTGAATGCTGAAAAATGGGCCACTGTAAGTAACGTGGCGGTGCGCATACTTAGCGATCTAAGGCGTTTAGAGCGCCAACGTAAAGCGGATAATGCAAATCATAGAGTTAGATGAAGCTAAGGCTCTTTACCGACCCCCGTGAAGTAAGGCCTAACGGCGGTTCCGCAGGTGATATATAACTTAAGTTATTTCTTATTAGTTATGCATAAAAAAAAAATATTTTTTATTTATTTTCTATTATTTTATTCTTTATTTAATAAAACCCAAAACTGGCAGCGATTCCGCCTCCTTAATAATACTAATTGACATTACTTAAAAACTAAACCTTAAATAGCTAATTATTGCAGACACAAGCACTTTTACACGTTCCCACATTTCGTCAACGTACGTGATGGAATGCAACTAGTAATTCTATGCTGCAGACGCGTTGTCAGCAGGAATCAATGGGATGAATGAACGAGTTATGTTTCTTCAGCGTATTTGCCATTAACTTGTATCTTCAGCATATTTGTCGTTAACTTATATAATCGGTCTGTTCAGGAAGGGAGGTGGTTTTATCCGGTAAGAATCCGGCACTACCAGTGGACGTCGGACTATTAGTGCCTCTGCAAGGTTTGCACCTTCCACCGCACAAAAAAAAAAAAACCAAATGAGTCAAAGAGGCGGTCAAGGTCGTCTTCTGCCAGTCTATATCCCGTGGGGAAGGAACAAGATCCGATAAGGTAGTCTACATGGTTTACTTTTACGGAGAGTAAACTTATTTGCATAGAATCGTGTTCTATTTTTATGTCTGTCGAGTGCTTAAGACAATCTTTGATGCAAAGAGAGGATCCGCCTCTGACATTTTCCGAGGGATGATGCGCGTGATAGTCTCTGTAGTCTTTTATTTTGGGTCCATACCATATCCCTTTTTTAAGTGGGGTTCCGACATCAAGCATATATCAGTATTGTTTTTCCGTAGAAATACTTCTAGTTCGTAAATTTTGTTTAGGAGGCCGTTTGCGTTCCATGTCAGTACCTTAAGAAACTCTGTCATATTCATGTTTTATTATTTGGCTTGCGAGGTTTGAACTCGAGCTTGCTCAATTTGTCAAATATAGCTCGATTAATCTTACTTTGTACAAGTTTTTCTAATATCACAGTTAATAATTGGCGGATCGGATCTGTTGTATCTGATCTTGACTGTGCAAGGAATGCGCATCAGTATTCGGGCATACAGTGAAATACAAGGAATCTTTCCTTAGCCGTACAACACGAATGTGGACTGCTCTTCCCCGTTCCATTTTTCCTACACATTGTAATCTACAAACATTTAAAACCAACGTGCATCGGCAGCTCTCCCTATCTTCTAACCCTAATTTCCTTAATGCCCGCGCTGTGTAGCTACTCGTATTACATTATAAGCGTATCCAGAAATCCCTTTAGTGCGTGTACTTTATAAAAAAAAAAAAAAACGGTATTGGCAATTTGAGATATTCCAGCGCATCTTTTTATTGTTTTGGTTCTCCTTTTCAAAACAGATGTAGACCCCAAAATTGGACTTACTAAGGCACATTTGTTTAAAGCATATATGTAATGGAGAAACGTAAGATCTTTTAAGCATTTAATATCACTTCAAATCAAACAGCAGCAATTATTCATGTTTTTATTTATTGTCCGGAAATGTTTTGGTCTTACATGATGTTTACATTTATCAACAGAAATGAAATTTGCATTGTTACGAAATGAAGTGAATGCCTTATTCTTACTTGTACATGTTTGTGCATTTTTCTTCTATCACCATTTAACTCTTGGGGATATACCTATATCTCAATCACAACATGAAGAGGTGCTCTACATGTCGAGATTGCAATTCAATCAAATTGACACTTCATACAATTGTTACTTTCAGGGATACTTCAAATGCACAAGCAAATCCATCCAATCTTCGAAGAGCGATTATTTGTAAAAGGTTCGCCTGAGGTCTTTCTTTACAGATATTATATGTGTGTAACTACGTATAGCAGGGCAGTGGGTATGCAAGTACATAAATCCTTTCAATCACGTCCAGATCGTTGATTGTTTGGTGCTAGAGAATTTCTCAACAACTTTATCCACTGTCATTGGAGAGGTGGTCAAACATTTGGAATGTCCCATTGAGCAAGCTGTGTGTACATTTATTTATCTTTCAGCTATATTCAAAGACTTATAATCACAAATAGTTACATTAAATCGAGGAAATGAAATTTGTTATGCAGTGTTTGCAATTGGGATCTACACTCGACAGCAAATAAACCGGGCCAGCCGCTACATTCAAGCTCTGATTCAATTTTCTTTAAAAGTATAACACATACAACTAAAAAAGTGGTGCCTACAGAAAGTGCTTTTCATGTCAATTAAAATGATTTTATAGCGGCCATCCTAAAGACATATATATTCGTAAAGACTATTATCTAAAAAATGTATTAAATTCCTTGTTTAAAAATTATCAAAGCACACATTTTTTATTTCATCTTTGTAAAATTAGTATAAAAGGCAGTGAACAATAAAACGAAATTGTCAGTCGTTCACTAGTCAGCAGACGAATAAAACAAGCAATTGGTCGTTCGGCACTTACTCTTGAATAAATCTGATAGTAACTCAATTTCACTGTTTTCTTTTTATTTAAATCGACGGCAAGGGCCCAAAGGGGTTTTGTCCATCGCTTTAATTTTAAATTTATTCTTAAGTACCGTTAACTCACATTGTAATCAAGTAAGAAACACAATGCTTACGATTTGCTTTGTTTTGTCTTCATTTCGCGATTACCGTTCTTTTTTCTACAATGAGGTTAGTCAGTGTTTGTTATATTTTTTTTTAGATTTGGTCCGGAGTTTGCTCAGCCGCGTATATTTTCGCGTTTTTTGTACGTCGTTAATAATGGATACGACACCTCAGGAAGCAGCTCAAGCTGTAGCACTACTTCAAGACGGCGTTGCGCAACGACTTCAAATTAGCAGATCTTCGGTGCAACGAGTTTACAGAAAATACCTAGAGACTGGGGCATTATATCGACGTCCAGGTACGCGCAGAAGTAGGCCTACATCAGCAGCAGATGATCGGTTTATTAAACTTACTGTTCTGCGAAATCGCCGCCTAAATGTAGTTCAAGTCCAACAAAGTCTGCGGGACGAACACCAAGTGTTCATAAGTTCAGATACCGTCAGAAGGAGACTTTTTGAGCAGAACCTGACTCCAAAGAGAGCTGCAACAGGCCCATCATTAACCATAGCCCACCGTTTAGCACGCCTTGAATTTGCTCTTTACTTGTGAGTCCAGGGTGAGTCTATATGTAAGTGATCGAAGTCAGAGAGTATATCGTCGCGTTTAGTGAACAAAGTGGAGAGAATATTGCTGCCGTAGAGGCGTCCGTCGCCAACCAGTCAAATCAATCAATTTCACGGCGTTCTCAAGAATTGGGTCTCTCCCAGACCACATTATTGGAATTTTGCATAAGGATCTGGTCCTGCACCCTTATAAGATCAAGTTGACTCAAGAACTAAATCCACTTGACCATATGAAGCGACGTGCGTTTTTGAATTGGGCCCTGGACATGATTGAAGAAAATGAAGAAATTCATCGCAAAATCATCTTCAGCGAAATATGCGTTACTGGACAGATGAGAGCCCTCTTGTGCTTCATGAAACAGCACTTCCTCCGCTAAAAGTCACTGTTTGGTGCGGTTTTCATGCCGGTGGCGTCTTTGGGCCGTTTTTTCCTCGATGAATATGACCGTCATGTTACGGTTAACGGTATTCGCTACAGAGACATATTGGAACGTTATTTCTTTGAGCAACTGCATGAATTGAACATCAGTGATATGTGGTTCCAACAAGACGGTGCCTCAAGCCACACAGCGTGTGCAACAATCGAGTTATTAAAGTCTCAGTTCGGTGAAAATGTTATCTCGAAAACGGACCCGTCTATTGGCCGTGTTGTGCCCTGTAGATACAGACCACACACAAATCCCACGAACCACTATAGACACATGGCATAGTTCGATTATGACCAAATGTTCCGCATGTGTCACCTATTATTGTCACAACCATGCGAACGGCAATCGAACTATGTCAACCAATGTAACGCAACACGATGCGGATCATATCGCAATCAATGCAATACTGACCCATCGGAGTGCAATAATGTCATGACCATGAGCGACATAATGCTGCACATGTTGTTTAAACAAACAAAGTGTGTCAGGTTTTGAAAGTAGAATGCGTACTTGACCTGGTACTGATAGAATGGGTAGCGTAGGAAATGATGGGTAGAGTTCTAGACACTCTATTTCCAACTTCCAAACCAGTCGGTTCTTTATGCCCTATTCTAAGGGTATATTAATTTTGACGCATAGTTTGTAACATACCTTAATATTGCCCGTAGACCCCTAAAAGTTACTATATTTATGATCAGCATCGATAGTAATCTCGATCTAGCCATGTCCGTCCGTCCGTCCGTCGGCAAAAATTAGGCCTTTAAACTGGGCCTAGAGAGATGAAATTTTAACCATATACTCTCTAGGGTCCCGAAATAATCAAGTTTAACAATTTTTGAAATCCGCCCACAGACACACACGCCCACAAACTCAAAAAAAACAAAATTTTGGAAAAAATCGAACTTTGAGCTAGAAAGCTGAAATTTTGTATATATGATCTATGACTCCTAAAACTGCTCGGGATATAAATTTTTTAAAATCCGCAAACTGACAAGCCCACAAATAAATAAAACAATTTTATTGAAAAACCAAAATTTGAGCTAGGGAGCTGAAATTTATAATATATACTCTCTAGGGGCCCTTTAAGCTCATGTATAAATATTTTCAAAATCCGCCAACTGACACGCCCACAATTTAAAAAAAAACTTTTTTTGAAAATCCAAAGTTTGAGCTAGGGAACTAAAATTTATAATATATACTCTCAAGGGGGCCCTTTATGCTCATGTGTAAATATTTTCAAAATCCGCCCACTGACACGCCCACAATTTAAAAAAAAAAAGAATTTTTTTTTGAAAATTCAAAGTTTGAGCTAGGGAGCTGAAATTTATAATATATACTCTCTAGGGGCCCTTTATGCTCATGTGTTAATTTTTTTTAAATCCGCCTACTGACACGCCCAAAATTAAATAAAACAATTTTTTTGAAACAATAAAGTTTGAGCTAGGGAGCTTTTTTTCGAAAAAAATTCTTTAAATGTTGTATAACAAAGTATGTAGAGCGTTCTTAACAATTCAACCATACTTAGACTTTTGTCACGTCCACTTATGAGGGATAGGAATAAGAATAGGGTATTCAACAGTTCGCCCAAGCGGACTGTAGCCCGTCCCTATGTTTTTCTATTCTTTTTGTGGTCTTATGTACTGGACCCAGCGTTCCGTTTTCGCAACACCCTATAACTCTACTTCCACTAATGGTAAAAATAGTTTGACTTCATTTTTTGATTTTAAAGCGGAATATCAGTATAGTAATAAAAAATCATCAAATACGGAAGGAAATATTTATTCGGCTCTAAATGGTGAAAACTATTTTTCTTATATATCTCTTCAATTCCCATTGTCACCTGTAGGTGACACTTATTTATAATTTTTTTTCCATCATACCGTCTATGCCTTTTTAAAAATTTTGTCTCCTTACATAAAGGCAATAGGTCGTAGTATGTCATGTTATTTTTTGGCGGCAGTAACTATACGCCGTATGTCAAATTGCTTCTGTTGTTTTGCGACTAATAAGTGTTTTCTTACGATTTTGATTTTGTGAAATATAAACTAAGATAAAAATGTCTCGACCGTAAGTATAGTTTTTTTTACTTATTGCATGTGATAAGTGAATATACAAAGTTAGATGTAAATGCATTTCGCTAAAAAAATAAAATGAAACATGATAATTATAACGGTAAAAATAAACTGTGTCACGTGTGGGTGACACTGGGCATTGTGCTATTCAAATAACTGAGACTGAAGAATTGGTTATGAGATTTTAGAGCTTATTTATCTGTTACAGGTTGACCTTGAATGAAATTGTCGAGGAGTTGCACGCCGGTCTCACGTAGAACTACAAAGGAAAAGATCAGTCCCTGAGGAAAACCACCAGGAGGAAGAACAAGTTCCGGTACAAAAAAATAAATAAACATAGGGACGGGCTACAGTCCGCTTGGGCGAACTGTTGGATACCCTATTCTTATTCCTATCCCTCATAAGTGGGCGTGACAAAAGTCTAAGTATGGTTAAATTGTTAAGAACGCTCTACATATTTTGTTATATAACATTTAAAGGATTTTATCAAAAAAAACGCTCCCTAGCTCAAACTTGGGTGCTTCAATAAAATTGTTTTATTTAATTGTGGGCGTGTCAGTAGGCGGATTTAAAAAAAACTAACACATGAGCATAAAGGGCCCCTAGAGAGTATATATTATAAATTTCAGCTCCCTAGCTCAAACTTTGGATTTTCAAAAAAATTGATTTATTTATTTGTGGGCGTGTCAGTGGGCGGATTTTGAAAATATTTATACATGAGCTTAAAGGGCCCCTAGAGAGTATATATTATAAATTTCAGCTACCTAGCTCAAACTTTGGATTTTCAAAAAAATTGTTTTATTTATTTGTGGGCGTGTCAGTGGGCGGATTTTGAAAATATATATACATGAGCTTAAAGGGCCCCTAGAGAGTATATATTATAAATTTCAGCTCCCTAGCTCAAACTTTGGATTTTCAAAAAAATTGTTTTATTTATTTGTGGGCGTGTCAGTGGGCGGATTTTGAAAATATTTATATCCCGAGCAGTTTTAGGAGTCATAGATCATATATAAAAAATTTCAGCTTCCTAGCTCAAAATTCGATTTTTTCCAAAATTTTGTTTTTTTGAGTTTGTGGGCGTGTCTGTGGGCGGATTTCAAAAATTCGTAAACTTGATTATTTCGGGACCCTAGAGAGTATATGGTTAAAATTTCAGCTCTCTAGGTCCAGTTTAAAGGCCTAATTTTTGCCGACGGACGGACGGACGGACGGACGGACGGACATGGCTAGATCGACATTACTATCGATGCTGATCATAAATATAGTAACTTTTAGGGGTCTACGGGCAATATTAAGGTATGTTACAAACTATGCGTCAAAATTAATATACCCCTAGAATAGGGTATAAAAAGGTAATTACAATAAACCAATGGTACGAGTACAACAACGCGTCGTTTACTACTTGCGGCAAAGGAGACGTTGACAAAGAAGCGTTTATAAACTTATAGCAAGACATGACTGCAGTTCAGTGTTTCGAATTGCTAATAATGACGAAATTGTAAAGTTTATAACAGATATGAGCAATTTGTACGCTTTACAGAGAAATCATACACTAAATGTTACAATTGAGGAAATAAGAGTGTACGTTGCAATATTTATACTCACAGGATACTTGACCCCAAAGTACATGCGAATGTTCTGGGAAGTGAAACATGACACCCAGAACGATCTTGTAGCTTCCAGTATGCGGCGAAACAGATTTTTCGAAATTCAGCAATATGTTTACCTCTGTGACAGTACGTCCTTACCGGTGCAGGGAAAAAACTTCACGGGCAATAACTTCACCTGGGCAATAACCTCACCTCGAGTGGGCAATAAGTTCACTTTTTTTTGTGAACTTAATGCCCACTGATGGTGAGCAATAACTACACTTTTTAGTGGGAAATAAATTCTCTTAACATTTTATGATAATTCAAGAAACGTACCTCGCACCTACCCCAAATTAAACAGTGACCCCAAGCAGGGGGGTTGCAGGGGGCAGCATGCCCCCCCCCCCCCATATGCATTGCACTGTTTATGGAATCTACTTGCAATTTCGCAACTAATCCCATTAACAGTGCAATGCATAATGGGGGGGGGGGGCAACTGCCCCCTGCAACCCCCCTGCTTGGGGTCACTGTTTGATTTGGAGTGGGTGCAAGGGTCTTTAGTTATAATAGACAAATTCTCAAATTATAGGTGGGAAATAACTTCACAAAATTTTGGGAAAAAGTGAAGGTATTGCCCACTCGAGGTGAAGTTATTGCCCGTGAAGTTATTTCCCTGCACCGTCCTTACCATCCAATGACAAATTTGCGAAAGTTCGTGATTATTTCACTAAACCTTTGTATATACACTTTATACAAGGTGGCGCAAAAATAACCTTCCGATGTTGCCAAAGTCTCCGACCGATTATTGCTCAAATAAATAGTCACCAATATTCCGCGTTCTGGAGCAGTGTAGCGTAACATTGTTTATTAACGTGTATTTCGCATGTGTTTACTACACAAATGTCAAAACAGAACTGACATTAGGGGCCGATCGCAAAATTTATAGCATTTTCTGATAGTAGTGATTACTTTTGCGCCACCTTGTAGTAGCTCACTTCGAGTATTCGACTTACACACCATCTTACGACTTAAGTATGTACTCGTACTTAAAAAAAGCTAGGTACATTTATACAACCATATTGTAGAACCTTTTCTACAAAATGCTAGTATGCCTTTGAATATGCATATTCGTAGTTATTTTTGTTGTATTCCATTCTCCTCATTTATCGAATTTATTTTGTTTACTTCTCATGAAGTGTTGGTGAGAGGGGTGCCGGATATGGTTGGTAAATTATTTGTTGTTTTTAATGGAAGTTTTTCATAAGTGTGTGGTTTGTCGTTTATTTTTCGATTTTTTTTTTACTTCTCATGATGGGGATATGAATGATGTGTTGGTGAGAGGGGTGCAGTATATGGATTGTATATTAGTTGTTGGTTTTGATGAAAGTTTGCGGTAGGTTAGGGGTAGGTCTTCATAATCGGTATCAAAAATCATATTATGTGCATATTGCGATAGCATTATCTTGCACAAATAAATTTCCGAATATTATGTATAAGCCGAATTTTTTCATTTGGTTTTCCACAAACAATTGATTTCGACAGTTTGGACAGCTAAATGTAATTGATTAATGTATTCTTGCAAATTTCAGTTTCAGGAAGACCGAGTACCAAAGAAATTAAGTATGTATAGGTAGTTTACATTTACCTTTTGAAGAAGGTACAATAAAGAATGTTTATTGGTAGGCACCCATATGCACAAAATGTTAAGTATTGAACTTCGTCAAGCGCATGGTTAGGCATATTAACACATTTTAAAGAAGTACACATTTTTTATCATACCCCAGAAATAATATAAGTTTTGTAGGTAGGTATATACTATACAGTGAAATCTTACTTGAGCGGACATCAATGGTGCAGGATTTGGTCCGCCTAAGGGAGTTGTCCATTTCAGGAAAATTAAAAGAAATTATCCTTCTTTAAGCTAAGAATAAAGTCTTCATTTTCACTTATTTATATACACAAAAAGATGGTAGTATATTATTTGTTTGTTTTGATGGAAAATTATGGTAGGTTTTGTCAAGGAGGTGTATATCAGAGTTTATCTACTTACAGTGACTAGTGACGCTCTCCATGTGTTCCTCTTTTGTTTACAATTTAAGTACCGCTAGGTATGTTTCACATACATGAGAAATAGACGTCTATAACAAATATTAATTGTTAAATGTAATGTTAATCCTGTGACGGATAGAAATGCAGTAATGTCGGTTAGTCAAACGAAGACTATGAGGACTACCATGGAGGACTATGATACGGCACCAGGAACTCTCCGGGTGAGGGTAGCCTAAGCATGTGCAAGTCATATTTGCAAATTATGCAAAATTATCTGCATCAACAAAGCTGTCAATACGGCAAACAAATATTTTGGTCGGCAGATGAAGATAAAGCAGTAATTACTAATTAGTGACAAAAAAGTGTCTTTCAAAGCTTAGTCAAAGTACTCCACTAATTATGGAGATGAAAAAGGTGAATCGGAATACAGACTTTACAAGAGGCTCGCAAAGAGAAAGTGCGCTCAAAAGATGAAGTTTGTGGAGGGTCTGTATCGGTAGTTAGAAAAAAATTCTTCTTCGGCTGCTGATAGAAACCAGGCTGTCCACGAATTCCAACAAAGCAGCGTGGATGGGAACAGGTCTATATACAAAGACTAAGGTAAATAATACAAAAGATTTAAGGTTCCGGCGAAACATTGTTTTCCATCTGAAGATTCTTCTGCAAGCTGTTATAGGAATTACCTTGAAGGTTTTTTCACTTTAAGAACATCCAGAAAACCTTTTACAGTATTTAAATAAATAGTCTCCAAAACTGATCGACTTCGCATCCATAAAGGAACACAACAATTTTCAAAATTTGCCGCTGAGAGAAGGAAATCCGTTCGCCAAAGTTCATCAACAATGCTCAAGGGCTGCTTCTTGTGGATGACGAAAAACTTCTAATTGAACAATTTCCTAGGATATATTTTCCGAGAGCCGTTTCTAACACTGAAGAAATACACGACATTACTGTTGAAGAAGTTAGGAAGGCGGTCAAAGACTTCAAAAATCGAAAAGCCCAACTCCAATTGTCTTAAGAAGAAAATATAATAAAATTTGAATAAAATAAATTTTGATCGTATATGTAGAAACCTACGAGTATTAACTATTAACTATGGTGCGGCATGGCGCAATACTGACACAAAGTAACCTGTCATTTCTTTATAAATTAGATTGAATATTTCTGAATCAATTACAAAAGAAATGATACAATTCGGAACATTTTTCGACAAGATATAGCCAAAATACGAGTAGTAACAGTCTAAAAAGCGATAAACTCAAAATTTCTTATTTGAGGAAAAAGACTGAAATCAGATTTTATTAAATTTTTCATTTCAAAACTTTTCGTCCCTTCCATCATCCCCCTCATCATACATGCTACTTGCCGAGGCGACGACAGCATTTTGGGCGCCTTAAGACAACATTTTAGCTTTCTAGCTCACACATAGCTAGTGTAAAGCTAGTTCCAGTGTAAAGGAATTCATTTTTGCCGACGGGTGGACGGACGGATGGACGGACATAGTAGATGCGCATTACTATCGATGCTGACCACGAATATATTACAAAAAACTGCAAAACTACACGTGACCTGCCTCAATATTAATGTAGGTCATCAATTCGCTAATAGATAAATAAACCTATCCAACAACCATTTCTATGAATTACGGCTGATAGGTACTCGTACAACACAAATTGAATATTTCCGAATCAAATACTGAAGAAATGATATAAATCTGTACATATTTGAACGAGATACAGCGAAAATAGCAAAAGTCTAAAAATCCATAAATTCATAATTCCTTATTTGATGGAAAATACCGAAATTAGCTTTTATTCAATTTTCCATCATACATTCTACTCGCAGACGACAAAGGCAGATTTCTAATTTTTCCATCATATCCCTCTCATCCTACATACTATATGCCGAAGCGACGCAACATTGCAAATCATCAAAAGTATTAGGCTGTTACACAGAAAAATAAATAGCTATATAATATCAGAATAATTCGATAAAGAGAAATAGCAAAATTTAATACACAAACCTTCAAACGCCACCACTTTTGCTCCCGCCTCTTTCGAGTTTGCCGTTTTCAAATTCGTGTTGATGAGACTACTATTAGGAATGTATATACAAAGACTAAACTGACCACAAACCTCACATTGCATTTTGAAAAGGCTGGTTCTTCTCATATTTCAATTGATGAGACTATAGTCCCTCACTTCGGCAGATACTGTACAAAACAGTATATTCACGGAAAGTCAATATGGTTTGGTTACAAGCTTTGGTCAGCGGCCACCCGCCATAGATACTTAGTCAATTGTGAGCTCTATCAAGGTGCGTCTGGCCCTATCCTCAAGATGCAGTCAGATATGGGTTTAGGAGCTGCAGTTATTTTGGAGAATTGGGACCTTACAACGTGTGCTTTGATAATTTTTTTACTGGATTGCCACTACTGAAGTATTTGCGGGATCACAATGTTGGGAACTGGTACTGTTCGTGAAAACCGCCTAGAAAATTGCAAGATGCCAAGTTCAAAAGACATAAAAAAAACAAGGGACGGGCTACAGTCCGCTTGGGCGAACTGTTTGATACCCTATTCTTATTCCTATACCTCATAAGTGGGCGTGACAAAAGTATGGTTGGATTGTTAATAACGCTCTACATATGTTGTTATATAATATTTAAAGGATTTTATCGAAAAAAAGGCAGCTTTTGTAAAAAAAAACGTTCCCTAGCTCAAACTTTGGATTTTCAAAAAAAAAAAAATTTAAATTGTGGGCGTGTCAGTAGGCGAATTTTGAAAATATTTACATGTGAGCATAAAGGGCCCCTAGAGAGTATATATTATAAATTTCAGCTCCCTAGCTCAAACTTTGGTTTTTCAATAAAATTGTTTTATTTAATTGTGGGCGTGTCAGTGGGCGGATTTTGAAAATATTATCTCCCGAGCAATTTTAGGAGTCATAGATCATATATAAGAAATTTCAGCTTTCTAGCTCATTTCAAAACTTTTCGTCCCTTCCATCATCCCCCTCATCATACATGCTACTTGCCGAGGCGACGACAGCATTTTGGGCGCCTTAAGACAACATTTTAGCTTTCTAGCTCACACATAGCTAGTGTAAAGCTAGTTCCAGTGTAAAGGAATTCATTTTTGCCGACGGGTGGACGGACGGATGGACGGACATAGTAGATGCGCATTACTATCGATGCTGACCACGAATATATTACAAAAAACTGCAAAACTACACGTGACCTGCCTCAATATTAATGTAGGTCATCAATTCGCTAATAGATAAATAAACCTATCCAACAACCATTTCTATGAATTACGGCTGATAGGTACTCGTACAACACAAATTGAATATTTCCGAATCAAATACTGAAGAAATGATATAAATCTGTACATATTTGAACGAGATACAGCGAAAATAGCAAAAGTCTAAAAATCCATAAATTCATAATTCCTTATTTGATGGAAAATACCGAAATTAGCTTTTATTCAATTTTCCATCATACATTCTACTCGCAGACGACAAAGGCAGATTTCTAATTTTTCCATCATATCCCTCTCATCCTACATACTATATGCCGAAGCGACGCAACATTGCAAATCATCAAAAGTATTAGGCTGTTACACAGAAAAATAAATAGCTATATAATATCAGAATAATTCGATAAAGAGAAATAGCAAAATTTAATACACAAACCTTCAAACGCCACCACTTTTGCTCCCGCCTCTTTCGAGTTTGCCGTTTTCAAATTCGTGTTGATGAGACTACTATTAGGAATGTATATACAAAGACTAAACTGACCACAAACCTCACATTGCATTTTGAAAAGGCTGGTTCTTCTCATATTTCAATTGATGAGACTATAGTCCCTCACTTCGGCAGATACTGTACAAAACAGTATATTCACGGAAAGTCAATATGGTTTGGTTACAAGCTTTGGTCAGCGGCCACCCGCCATAGATACTTAGTCAATTGTGAGCTCTATCAAGGTGCGTCTGGCCCTATCCTCAAGATGCAGTCAGATATGGGTTTAGGAGCTGCAGTTATTTTGGAGAATTGGGACCTTACAACGTGTGCTTTGATAATTTTTTTACTGGATTGCCACTAGAAAATTGCAAGATGCCAAGTTCAAAAGACATAAAAAAAACAAGGGACGGGCTACAGTCCGCTTGGGCGAACTGTTTGATACCCTATTCTTATTCCTATACCTCATAAGTGGGCGTGACAAAAGTATGGTTGGATTGTTAATAACGCTCTACATATGTTGTTATATAATATTTAAAGGATTTTATCGAAAAAAAGGCAGCTTTTGTAAAAAAAAACGTTCCCTAGCTCAAACTTTGGATTTTCAAAAAAAAAAAAATTTAAATTGTGGGCGTGTCAGTAGGCGAATTTTGAAAATATTTACATGTGAGCATAAAGGGCCCCTAGAGAGTATATATTATAAATTTCAGCTCCCTAGCTCAAACTTTGGTTTTTCAATAAAATTGTTTTATTTAATTGTGGGCGTGTCAGTGGGCGGATTTTGAAAATATTATCTCCCGAGCAATTTTAGGAGTCATAGATCATATATAAGAAATTTCAGCTTTCTAGCTCAAAATTCGATTTTTTCCAAATTTTTTATTTTTTTTTTGAGTTTGTGGGCGTGCCTGTGGACGGATTTCAAAAATTCGTAAAAGTTAAAAGGCCTAATTTTTCCCGACGGACGGACGGACGGACATGGCTAGATCGACATTACTATCGATGCTGATCATAAATAATATAGTAACTTTTAGGAGTCTACGGGCAATATTAAGGTATGTTACAAACTATGCGTCAAAATTAATATACCCTTAGAATAGGGTATAAAAAACCAAGAGGTGAGTTCTGCCATCAAATGACTGGAGAAATTATAGTAGCTAAGTGGCACGACAACAGAGTGGTCACCATTGCATCTAACTGCCACGGGTTGACTCCTATCACCAAAGTCGATCGGATTGGATTCGTAAATAAAAAGCGATCGAAAATTCAAGTTGATTGCCCAGCTGCCATCAAGATGTATAACAAACATAGGGACGGGCTACAGTCCGCTTGGGCGAACTGTTGGATACCCTATTCTTATTCCTATCCCTCATAAGTGGGCGTGACAAAAGTCTAAGTATGGTTGAATTGTTAAGAACGCTCTACATATTTTGTTATATAACATTTAAAGGATTTTATCAAAAAAAAAACGCTCCCTAGCTCAAACTTAGGTGTTTCAATAAAATTGTTTTATTTAATTGTGGGCGCGTCAGTAGGCGGATTTAAGAAAAAAATAACACATGAGAATAAAGGGCTACTAGAGAGTATATATTATAAATTTCAGCTCCCTAGCTCAAACTTTGAATTTTCAAAAAAAAAAAAAATTAATTGTGGGCGTTTCAGTGGGCGGATTTTGAAAATATTTCCACATGAGCATAAAGGGCCCATAGAGAGTATATACTATAAATTTCAGCTCCCTAGCTGAAAATTTGGATTTTCAAAAATTAATATACCCTTAGAATAGGGTAAAAAAAATTATTTTATTTATTTGTGGGCGTGTCAGTGGGCGGATTTTGAAATTTTTTTATCCCGAGCAGTTTTAGGAGTCATAGATCGTATATAAAAAATTTCAGCTTTCTAACTCAAAATTCGATTTTTTCCAAAATTTGGTTTTTTTGAGTTTGTGGGCGTGTCTGTAGGCGGATTTCAAAAATTCGTAAACTTGATTATTTCGGGACCCTAGAGAGTATATGGTTAAAATTTCAGCTCTCTAGGTCCAGTTTAAAGGCCTAATTTTTGCCGACGGACGTGGATGGGAACAGGTCTATATACAAAGACTAAGGTAAATAATACAAAAGATTTAAGGTTCCGGCGAAACATTGTTTTCCATCTGAAGATTCTTCTGCAAGCTGTTATAGGAATTACCTTGAAGGTTTTTTCACTTTAAGAACATCCAGAAAACCTTTTACAGTATTTAAATAAATAGTCTCCAAAACTGATCGACTTCGCATCCATAAAGGAACACAACAATTTTCAAAATTTGCCGCTGAGAGAAGGAAATCCGTTCGCCAAAGTTCATCAACAATGCTCAAGGGCTGCTTCTTGTGGATGACGAAAAACTTCTAATTGAACAATTTCCTAGGATATATTTTCCGAGAGCCGTTTCTAACACTGAAGAAATACACGACATTACTGTTGAAGAAGTTAGGAAGGCGGTCAAAGACTTCAAAAATCGAAAAGCCCAACTCCAATTGTCTTAAGAAGAAAATATAATAAAATTTGAATAAAATAAATTTTGATCGTATATGTAGAAACCTACGAGTATTAACTATTAACTATGGTGCGGCATGGCGCAATACTGACACAAAGTAACCTGTCATTTCTTTATAAATTAGATTGAATATTTCTGAATCAATTACAAAAGAAATGATACAATTCGGAACATTTTTCGACAAGATATAGCCAAAATACGAGTAGTAACAGTCTAAAAAGCGATAAACTCAAAATTTCTTATTTGAGGAAAAAGACTGAAATCAGATTTTATTAAATTTTTCATTTCAAAACTTTTCGTCCCTTCCATCATCCCCCTCATCATACATGCTACTTGCCGAGGCGACGACAGCATTTTGGGCGCCTTAAGACAACATTTTAGCTTTCTAGCTCACACATAGCTAGTGTAAAGCTAGTTCCAGTGTAAAGGAATTCATTTTTGCCGACGGGTGGACGGACGGATGGACGGACATAGTAGATGCGCATTACTATCGATGCTGACCACGAATATATTACAAAAAACTGCAAAACTACACGTGACCTGCCTCAATATTAATGTAGGTCATCAATTCGCTAATAGATAAATAAACCTATCCAACAACCATTTCTATGAATTACGGCTGATAGGTACTCGTACAACACAAATTGAATATTTCCGAATCAAATACTGAAGAAATGATATAAATCTGTACATATTTGAACGAGATACAGCGAAAATAGCAAAAGTCTAAAAATCCATAAATTCATAATTCCTTATTTGATGGAAAATACCGAAATTAGCTTTTATTCAATTTTCCATCATACATTCTACTCGCAGACGACAAAGGCAGATTTCTAATTTTTCCATCATATCCCTCTCATCCTACATACTATATGCCGAAGCGACGCAACATTGCAAATCATCAAAAGTATTAGGCTGTTACACAGAAAAATAAATAGCTATATAATATCAGAATAATTCGATAAAGAGAAATAGCAAAATTTAATACACAAACCTTCAAACGCCACCACTTTTGCTCCCGCCTCTTTCGAGTTTGCCGTTTTCAAATTCGTGTTGATGAGACTACTATTAGGAATGTATATACAAAGACTAAACTGACCACAAACCTCACATTGCATTTTGAAAAGGCTGGTTCTTCTCATATTTCAATTGATGAGACTATAGTCCCTCACTTCGGCAGATACTGTACAAAACAGTATATTCACGGAAAGTCAATATGGTTTGGTTACAAGCTTTGGTCAGCGGCCACCCGCCATAGATACTTAGTCAATTGTGAGCTCTATCAAGGTGCGTCTGGCCCTATCCTCAAGATGCAGTCAGATATGGGTTTAGGAGCTGCAGTTATTTTGGAGAATTGGGACCTTACAACGTGTGCTTTGATAATTTTTTTACTGGATTGCCACTACTGAAGTATTTGCGGGATCACAATGTTGGGAACTGGTACTGTTCGTGAAAACCGCCTAGAAAATTGCAAGATGCCAAGTTCAAAAGACATAAAAAAAACAAGGGACGGGCTACAGTCCGCTTGGGCGAACTGTTTGATACCCTATTCTTATTCCTATACCTCATAAGTGGGCGTGACAAAAGTATGGTTGGATTGTTAATAACGCTCTACATATGTTGTTATATAATATTTAAAGGATTTTATCGAAAAAAAGGCAGCTTTTGTAAAAAAAAACGTTCCCTAGCTCAAACTTTGGATTTTCAAAAAAAAAAAAATTTAAATTGTGGGCGTGTCAGTAGGCGAATTTTGAAAATATTTACATGTGAGCATAAAGGGCCCCTAGAGAGTATATATTATAAATTTCAGCTCCCTAGCTCAAACTTTGGTTTTTCAATAAAATTGTTTTATTTAATTGTGGGCGTGTCAGTGGGCGGATTTTGAAAATATTATCTCCCGAGCAATTTTAGGAGTCATAGATCATATATAAGAAATTTCAGCTTTCTAGCTCAAAATTCGATTTTTTCCAAATTTTTTATTTTTTTTTTGAGTTTGTGGGCGTGCCTGTGGACGGATTTCAAAAATTCGTAAAAGTTAAAAGGCCTAATTTTTCCCGACGGACGGACGGACGGACATGGCTAGATCGACATTACTATCGATGCTGATCATAAATAATATAGTAACTTTTAGGAGTCTACGGGCAATATTAAGGTATGTTACAAACTATGCGTCAAAATTAATATACCCTTAGAATAGGGTATAAAAAACCAAGAGGTGAGTTCTGCCATCAAATGACTGGAGAAATTATAGTAGCTAAGTGGCACGACAACAGAGTGGTCACCATTGCATCTAACTGCCACGGGTTGACTCCTATCACCAAAGTCGATCGGATTGGATTCGTAAATAAAAAGCGATCGAAAATTCAAGTTGATTGCCCAGCTGCCATCAAGATGTATAACAAACATAGGGACGGGCTACAGTCCGCTTGGGCGAACTGTTGGATACCCTATTCTTATTCCTATCCCTCATAAGTGGGCGTGACAAAAGTCTAAGTATGGTTGAATTGTTAAGAACGCTCTACATATTTTGTTATATAACATTTAAAGGATTTTATCAAAAAAAAAACGCTCCCTAGCTCAAACTTAGGTGTTTCAATAAAATTGTTTTATTTAATTGTGGGCGCGTCAGTAGGCGGATTTAAGAAAAAAATAACACATGAGAATAAAGGGCTACTAGAGAGTATATATTATAAATTTCAGCTCCCTAGCTCAAACTTTGAATTTTCAAAAAAAAAAAAAAATTAATTGTGGGCGTTTCAGTGGGCGGATTTTGAAAATATTTCCACATGAGCATAAAGGGCCCATAGAGAGTATATACTATAAATTTCAGCTCCCTAGCTGAAAATTTGGATTTTCAAAAATTAATATACCCTTAGAATAGGGTAAAAAAAATTATTTTATTTATTTGTGGGCGTGTCAGTGGGCGGATTTTGAAATTTTTTTATCCCGAGCAGTTTTAGGAGTCATAGATCGTATATAAAAAATTTCAGCTTTCTAACTCAAAATTCGATTTTTTCCAAAATTTGGTTTTTTTGAGTTTGTGGGCGTGTCTGTAGGCGGATTTCAAAAATTCGTAAACTTGATTATTTCGGGACCCTAGAGAGTATATGGTTAAAATTTCAGCTCTCTAGGTCCAGTTTAAAGGCCTAATTTTTGCCGACGGACGGACGGACGGACATGGCTAGATCGACATTACTATCGATGCTGATCTTAAATATAGTAACTTTTAGGGGTCTACGGGCAATATTAAGGTATGTTACAAACTATGCGTCAAAATTAATATACCCTTAGAATAGGGTATAAATATGGGTGGAGTTGACCGTTTCGACGAAAATGTTGATTCCATGAGAGTAAGTCTTCGCGGTAAGAAGTGGTGGTACCCTCTGTTTACATTTGGTATAGATGCTGCTTGTCAAAATGCGTGGCTCATCAAACGGCAATCAGCAAATAACTGGACTTATTGCGATTTTCGAAGAAATATCACTACTATCTATTTACAAAAATATGGTAAACCTCAAACCCGTGATTCAGCTTGTGGAGTTCCAGTGCAGATTAGAGTGCCTGCTAAAGTGAGAGCTTTCTAACTCAAAATTCGATTTTTTCCAAAATTTGGTTTTTTTGAGTTTGTGGGCGTGTCTGTAGGCGGATTTCAAAAATTCGTAAACTTGATTATTTCGGGACCCTAGAGAGTATATGGTTAAAATTTCAGCTCTCTAGGTCCAGTTTAAAGGCCTAATTTTTGCCGACGGACGTGGATGGGAACAGGTCTATATACAAAGACTAAGGTAAATAATACAAAAGATTTAAGGTTCCGGCGAAACATTGTTTTCCATCTGAAGATTCTTCTGCAAGCTGTTATAGGAATTACCTTGAAGGTTTTTTCACTTTAAGAACATCCAGAAAACCTTTTACAGTATTTAAATAAATAGTCTCCAAAACTGATCGACTTCGCATCCATAAAGGAACACAACAATTTTCAAAATTTGCCGCTGAGAGAAGGAAATCCGTTCGCCAAAGTTCATCAACAATGCTCAAGGGCTGCTTCTTGTGGATGACGAAAAACTTCTAATTGAACAATTTCCTAGGATATATTTTCCGAGAGCCGTTTCTAACACTGAAGAAATACACGACATTACTGTTGAAGAAGTTAGGAAGGCGGTCAAAGACTTCAAAAATCGAAAAGCCCAACTCCAATTGTCTTAAGAAGAAAATATAATAAAATTTGAATAAAATAAATTTTGATCGTATATGTAGAAACCTACGAGTATTAACTATTAACTATGGTGCGGCATGGCGCAATACTGACACAAAGTAACCTGTCATTTCTTTATAAATTAGATTGAATATTTCTGAATCAATTACAAAAGAAATGATACAATTCGGAACATTTTTCGACAAGATATAGCCAAAATACGAGTAGTAACAGTCTAAAAAGCGATAAACTCAAAATTTCTTATTTGAGGAAAAAGACTGAAATCAGATTTTATTAAATTTTTCATTTCAAAACTTTTCGTCCCTTCCATCATCCCCCTCATCATACATGCTACTTGCCGAGGCGACGACAGCATTTTGGGCGCCTTAAGACAACATTTTAGCTTTCTAGCTCACACATAGCTAGTGTAAAGCTAGTTCCAGTGTAAAGGAATTCATTTTTGCCGACGGGTGGACGGACGGATGGACGGACATAGTAGATGCGCATTACTATCGATGCTGACCACGAATATATTACAAAAAACTGCAAAACTACACGTGACCTGCCTCAATATTAATGTAGGTCATCAATTCGCTAATAGATAAATAAACCTATCCAACAACCATTTCTATGAATTACGGCTGATAGGTACTCGTACAACACAAATTGAATATTTCCGAATCAAATACTGAAGAAATGATATAAATCTGTACATATTTGAACGAGATACAGCGAAAATAGCAAAAGTCTAAAAATCCATAAATTCATAATTCCTTATTTGATGGAAAATACCGAAATTAGCTTTTATTCAATTTTCCATCATACATTCTACTCGCAGACGACAAAGGCAGATTTCTAATTTTTCCATCATATCCCTCTCATCCTACATACTATATGCCGAAGCGACGCAACATTGCAAATCATCAAAAGTATTAGGCTGTTACACAGAAAAATAAATAGCTATATAATATCAGAATAATTCGATAAAGAGAAATAGCAAAATTTAATACACAAACCTTCAAACGCCACCACTTTTGCTCCCGCCTCTTTCGAGTTTGCCGTTTTCAAATTCGTGTTGATGAGACTACTATTAGGAATGTATATACAAAGACTAAACTGACCACAAACCTCACATTGCATTTTGAAAAGGCTGGTTCTTCTCATATTTCAATTGATGAGACTATAGTCCCTCACTTCGGCAGATACTGTACAAAACAGTATATTCACGGAAAGTCAATATGGTTTGGTTACAAGCTTTGGTCAGCGGCCACCCGCCATAGATACTTAGTCAATTGTGAGCTCTATCAAGGTGCGTCTGGCCCTATCCTCAAGATGCAGTCAGATATGGGTTTAGGAGCTGCAGTTATTTTGGAGAATTGGGACCTTACAACGTGTGCTTTGATAATTTTTTTACTGGATTGCCACTACTGAAGTATTTGCGGGATCACAATGTTGGGAACTGGTACTGTTCGTGAAAACCGCCTAGAAAATTGCAAGATGCCAAGTTCAAAAGACATAAAAAAAACAAGGGACGGGCTACAGTCCGCTTGGGCGAACTGTTTGATACCCTATTCTTATTCCTATACCTCATAAGTGGGCGTGACAAAAGTATGGTTGGATTGTTAATAACGCTCTACATATGTTGTTATATAATATTTAAAGGATTTTATCGAAAAAAAGGCAGCTTTTGTAAAAAAAAACGTTCCCTAGCTCAAACTTTGGATTTTCAAAAAAAAAAAAATTTAAATTGTGGGCGTGTCAGTAGGCGAATTTTGAAAATATTTACATGTGAGCATAAAGGGCCCCTAGAGAGTATATATTATAAATTTCAGCTCCCTAGCTCAAACTTTGGTTTTTCAATAAAATTGTTTTATTTAATTGTGGGCGTGTCAGTGGGCGGATTTTGAAAATATTATCTCCCGAGCAATTTTAGGAGTCATAGATCATATATAAGAAATTTCAGCTTTCTAGCTCAAAATTCGATTTTTTCCAAATTTTTTATTTTTTTTTTGAGTTTGTGGGCGTGCCTGTGGACGGATTTCAAAAATTCGTAAAAGTTAAAAGGCCTAATTTTTCCCGACGGACGGACGGACGGACATGGCTAGATCGACATTACTATCGATGCTGATCATAAATAATATAGTAACTTTTAGGAGTCTACGGGCAATATTAAGGTATGTTACAAACTATGCGTCAAAATTAATATACCCTTAGAATAGGGTATAAAAAACCAAGAGGTGAGTTCTGCCATCAAATGACTGGAGAAATTATAGTAGCTAAGTGGCACGACAACAGAGTGGTCACCATTGCATCTAACTGCCACGGGTTGACTCCTATCACCAAAGTCGATCGGATTGGATTCGTAAATAAAAAGCGATCGAAAATTCAAGTTGATTGCCCAGCTGCCATCAAGATGTATAACAAACATAGGGACGGGCTACAGTCCGCTTGGGCGAACTGTTGGATACCCTATTCTTATTCCTATCCCTCATAAGTGGGCGTGACAAAAGTCTAAGTATGGTTGAATTGTTAAGAACGCTCTACATATTTTGTTATATAACATTTAAAGGATTTTATCAAAAAAAAAACGCTCCCTAGCTCAAACTTAGGTGTTTCAATAAAATTGTTTTATTTAATTGTGGGCGCGTCAGTAGGCGGATTTAAGAAAAAAATAACACATGAGAATAAAGGGCTACTAGAGAGTATATATTATAAATTTCAGCTCCCTAGCTCAAACTTTGAATTTTCAAAAAAAAAAAAAAATTAATTGTGGGCGTTTCAGTGGGCGGATTTTGAAAATATTTCCACATGAGCATAAAGGGCCCATAGAGAGTATATACTATAAATTTCAGCTCCCTAGCTGAAAATTTGGATTTTCAAAAATTAATATACCCTTAGAATAGGGTAAAAAAAATTATTTTATTTATTTGTGGGCGTGTCAGTGGGCGGATTTTGAAATTTTTTTATCCCGAGCAGTTTTAGGAGTCATAGATCGTATATAAAAAATTTCAGCTTTCTAACTCAAAATTCGATTTTTTCCAAAATTTGGTTTTTTTGAGTTTGTGGGCGTGTCTGTAGGCGGATTTCAAAAATTCGTAAACTTGATTATTTCGGGACCCTAGAGAGTATATGGTTAAAATTTCAGCTCTCTAGGTCCAGTTTAAAGGCCTAATTTTTGCCGACGGACGGACGGACGGACATGGCTAGATCGACATTACTATCGATGCTGATCTTAAATATAGTAACTTTTAGGGGTCTACGGGCAATATTAAGGTATGTTACAAACTATGCGTCAAAATTAATATACCCTTAGAATAGGGTATAAATATGGGTGGAGTTGACCGTTTCGACGAAAATGTTGATTCCATGAGAGTAAGTCTTCGCGGTAAGAAGTGGTGGTACCCTCTGTTTACATTTGGTATAGATGCTGCTTGTCAAAATGCGTGGCTCATCAAACGGCAATCAGCAAATAACTGGACTTATTGCGATTTTCGAAGAAATATCACTACTATCTATTTACAAAAATATGGTAAACCTCAAACCCGTGATTCAGCTTGTGGAGTTCCAGTGCAGATTAGAGTGCCTGCTAAAGTGAGATCTGCAGGTGGAGCCAAAGACCACTTGGAAATAGACTGTTCACAGCGAAGTTGTGGACTTTGTCATCAACGTACACGAAAAATGTGCGCCAAGTGTAACATTTGTTATGTTCCATAATAAATAAGTCTAGTTGATTATAATATTTCATTTCTTATTAGTTATACGAAAATAAAATATTATTCCTAAAAAACGATGTTTTACTTCTACAGAAACAAAGAGAACAATTGTACGGGCAGTGCCCAGTGTCACCTGTAGGTGACACCCCTGTAAAAAAAAGGTGGGGGTAGAATTTTTGTTCCTAATTTTTTGTTGTCTATACTTAACCTATTTATACTCATCAGTAGATAAAATAGTGTTTTTATACCCTATTCTAAGGGTATATTAATTTTGACGCATAGTTTGTAACATACCTTAATATTGCAAATAGACCCCTAAAAGTTACTATATTTATGATCAGCATCGATAGTAATGTCGATCTAGCCATGTCCGTCCGTCCGTCCGTCCGTCCGTCTGTAGCCAAAAATAAGGCCTTTAAACTGGACCTAGAGAGCTGAAATTTTAACCATATACTCTCTAGGGTCCCGAAATAATCAAGTTTACGAATTTCTGAAATCCGCCCACAGACACGCCCACAAACTCAAAAAAACCAAATTTTGGAAAAAATCGAATTTTGAGCTAGAAAGCTGAAATTTTTTATATATGATCTATGACTCCCAAAACTGCTCGGAATAAAAAAATTTCAAAATCCGCCAACTGACACGCCCACAAATAAATAAAATAATTTTTTTATACCCTATTCTAAGGGTATATTAATTTTTGAAAATCCAAAGTTTCAGCTAGGGAGCTGAAATTTATAGTATATACTCTCTATGGGCCCTTTATGCTCATGTGTAAATATTTTCAAAATCCGCCTACTGACACGCCCACAATTATTTTTTTATTTTTTTTTGAAAATTCAAAGTTTGAGCTAGGGAGCTGAAATTTATAATATATACTCTCTAGGGGCCCTTTATTCTCATGTGTTAATTTTTTTGAAATCCGCCTACTGACACGCCCACAATTAAATAAAACAATTTTATTGAAACACCCAAGTTTGAGCTAGGGAGCGTTTTTTTTTTGATAAAATCCCTTAAATGTTATATATCAAAATATGTAGAGCGTTCTTAACAATTCAACCATACTTAGACTTTTGTCACGCCCACTTATGAGGGATAGGAATAAGAATAGGGTATCCAACAGTTCGCCCAAGCGGACTGTAGCCCGTCCCTATGTTTTTTCTTAAATACAGACATGGGAATTGAAGAGATAGGTATACCTAAATGCTTTTGATTTCCGTACAACTTTTATCTACATCTAAAAGTCGCAGATGCTAGTCGGGAGGTTTTTGCCTCAAATCATTAATTGCAGTTTGAACTCTTTTTATCTGTACTTCCGAATCTCAATGTAAAATCGAGTGATAATTTATGAACTCTTTACATATACGGACAAGTGATAAAGTCGTAGCTGAAGGTTCTAATTTTAAAGCCGCCACAAGTGTAATACAAAGTTCCTTACTATATTAGTATGTGCATACGAATAAACTGTAAAATATTTGTAACGCATGGAATTTCTTTGCAAGTGTCTTTTTTACGCTCTATTAACACAATTAGGAAGACAAAAACTTGATTGTACAGCATCTTAATTTTTTACAAATTGTCTTCCCCATTTTGCTTTGTTCAAAGTTTTGTATAACATCCGACATTAGCTTCAGCTGTCACCGTTAAAGAATGTCTCACCGTGAAACCGTAATTGCTGTTAAATCTTAATATTTCCCTTAGACATTGTCAAAGAATATGCTCTCTCTCTCAGCGATAACACGGATTTTCACAGAGGCAAAAGTACAAAACAGATATTAAGGGGGTTCCGGCAGCGTTATCCAATTCGGCGCGACTTGACGCGACTCGGCCTCGTTTCCCTTATGCGCTGAAAATATTAAGAAAGAAAAAAAGCCTTAATTATTTTTATTGGCGGTGTTGCTTTTCCCTCCGGCATAATGGCTTATTGTTGCCATTATTGTTGGTATTGTCATAATGCTCATGATCCTGGTGCTCTAGAGAACCAGCCACAAAAGCATTTGTTTCTTTCTTTGTTGATTGTATATGAGTATCTTTTTTGTTATTATTATTACTTCACAGCTTGAAAAGAATAAGCTTATTGTATGTGGCAATGGGAGCTGTTAAAAATGTTTTTTAATGTTCAAACCAAAATTATTCTGATTTTTAATAAAATCGTAATAGGATATGTAGTGACAGTACTTAGAGCTATTTGTTTTTTGATTTTTAATTTTGACACCCAATGAACTAAATAAAATATGTTTAGGTAATAAAGAAGATTTTAAGTAAAAAGAATTTTGGGTGTCAATAGAATAGGTTGGATGCTCTCAAGAAAAAATGTTTTTGATGAGAATTTAAAGAAGGTCTATTGATATAACTTTTTGCGAAAAAATATATAACTCATAAATTACCGCTGCTTAGTTTTGTTTTTATTCATTCAGTGGCAGAAAATTGGTTATTTTTTCACTGTTTCTAGAATTGGTGTTTTACTTGGATTGTGATAAGATCAGTGGAAACCCGAAATTGTAAAAGTGTAGAGCGTTGTTCTTAATTTCAAAAGAAAGGAGACGTGGGAGGGGATTCCGACGCGACGAGTCGCAAGTTATGTTTCTCTTTTTTCAATGCAGATTCTGAGGTAGCTCTATCGTGCCGCAGTTGAGTATTCAAGATTACTATAACCAGCGGAGAGTCAATCGTGGGTTACGCATAGTAGTTTGGAATAATGTCAGAGTAAAAAAATTAAGGGTTCAGTAGCAGCAAGTAACATCATATAAAAGTTCTTGTAGTTCTGTAACTTTGATCGATGTTTTAATAATAGATAAGTGGAGGTTTACGATTTATGACGTATTAAAAAATACGCATGGTAATGTACATCATATCTTTTTTTAGTTTTATCATTCTTTTATTTTAGAAGTTATAGTGGGGGGGGGGGGGGGGCACACATTTTACCACTTTGGAAGTGTCTCTCGTGCAAACTATTCAGTTTTTGAAGACCTATCCACAGATACCCGACACGTATGGGTTTAATGAAAACAAAAATTTGAGTTTCAGTTCTAAGTATGGGGAACCCCCAAACTTTATTTTTTTTTCTATTTTTGTGTGAAAATCTTAATGCGGTTCACAGAATACATCTACTTACCAAGTTTCAACAGTATAGTTCTTAGAGTTTCGGAAAAAAGTGACTGTGACATGCCCGGACAGACAGACATGACGAATCTATAAGGGTTCCGTTTTTTGCCATTTGGCTACGGAACCCTAAAAATGAAGCATTGACAAAACAGTTTATTAACTTTCCAGTGGAAGTTCTTGTAATGGGGCCGATTTTGTGAATCGCTGATTTGGACATATCTGCACGTTTCAAGGTCACCAGAATCAAAATTCAACATTTTTATAGAGATGTCTGTCCGTGTGTATGTACGTATGTGCGTTCGGAATTATCTTACGCCACGATTATCTGGAGAACCAACGATGATATTGACATGGGGCCGGGTTTATTCGAAGCGTAATTACGTAACTCAGAACTGATTAAGTTTTCAGCGAAATCGGTCCGGCCGTTTTTTGTTAATAAATAAATAATTAAAATAATAAAGGCAAACTAGCTGAATTTTGAAATTGATGATTTGTACTATTTATTAACTTCCCATTGGAAGTTGTTGTAATAGGGCCGATTTTGTGAATCGCGGATTTTGACATATCTCCACGTTTCGAGGTCACCAGAATCCAAATCTAGCGTTTTTATCTAGATTTCTGTGTGTGTATGTACGTATGTGCGTTCGGAATTATCTTTCCCCACGATTATCTCGAGAATCAAAGATGATATTCACATGGGACCGGGTTTATTCGAAGCAAAATTACGTAACTCAGAACTGATTATGTTTCCAGTGAAATCGGTCAAGCCGTTTTTTGTTAGTAAATAAATAACTAACAAAACTAGCTGAATTCTGAAATTGATGATTTGTACTATTTATTAACTCCCAGTCAAAGTTGTTGTAATGGGGCCGATTTTCTGAATCGCGGATTATCCACGTTTCAAGGTCACCAGAATCCAAATCCAACGTTTTTATAGATATGTCTGTGTGTGTGTATGTGCTTACGTGCGTATGTTCGTATGTGCGTTCGGAATTATCTTTCGCCACGATTATCTCGAGAACGTCGTTAAATTTGGTATGCAATTTTAAGAAATAATAGCTACTACTTACTTTACTTACTTTTAAATTCATTTTTTAATTGTTACTGAATATCAACTTACGTACTAGACAAAAATGATTAAATCTAACTTAAAATTAACAGGATACTTATTCTTATTTACTGGTCCTTATGCGGACGCCCTAAACTTAACTATATCTTATAATTATTGCCTTTCGGCCTAAAAACTATTTACAAACTAATCTTACATATATGTATTCGTCGAGAAAATCAATTAAAACTCGGTATCATTATTAAGATTTTATATTTTTTATATAAAACAAACTACGAACTACCTATTCTACTTACTTAAACTACCTAACATATTCTAACTATAATTATGATTCTGAGCACTCGTTGCCTTGCGCAACAAGTGGTCAAAATCCCAATTGCTTTCCGAGCGCCTGGCAATCGTCAACGTGCACACGCGCTACTCTGAGCTAACTGAAGCCTTACAGCCTCAATCTTCTCCCGGAAGCACTACCACAAGTTGACGAGCCCGGCCTCTCCCAGAAACGCCCTAGCTATCTTAATCTAACTTATAAACTAAGAGGATGTTACCTAGAGTAACGCACCGTCTTGGGAGGGCATGTTGACCCCTCCCCCCTCAAAAAGCCACCAAAATTCGGCAAATTGTTTTTCTGTATCGAATTTATCCCTCTCCGCTATTGCGGTACTAAAACGGAGGAGCTCATGAGCATTGGCGACGTCCTCGCCGCGGATGAGCCGCTTATCTCTCGCGCTGCGAAAGCGGTGGTATAATACCGGGATACCATCCCTCGTCTGTACCAGCCCTTTTGCGTCAATATAGATAAATGCCTCTGGCGGGATAAAGCCAGACCGGAGCGTACTCTCTATGTACATTTCATTGGGGTAGTAAGCCCCAAATATCAGACTATTGTCGCTGGCCATCGCCCTTGCAACGTGCCTTCGAGTGACCTTAATGAGGAAATTGTCAATCCTATTCAACTGAGCCCCATCGTATAGGACCTTGTTGGGATAGTATTTTATATAGTTGGATTCGGGCGTTCGGAACAACCGGAGACAGGTCCTAAGACATTGTCTCTCCAAAACCCGAATCTTTTCC
Source organism: Portevinia maculata (assembly GCA_949715645.1). NCBI lineage: Eukaryota > Metazoa > Arthropoda > Insecta > Diptera > Syrphidae > Portevinia > Portevinia maculata. The sequence goes on from OX454525.1 coordinate 300,437,741, forward strand.
ATATAACTAGGCGCTATATTAAACCACAATGGACAACCATAAGCGATGATCGGCCTTATAAGGGCCACGTAGCAAATGACCTTCACTCTAGAGTCAAGTTGACTGCTATGAAACAGTCTCCTTGTCAGAGCATAAGCCTTCTTGGCCCCAGCAAGACAAGCAACTATATGTCTATCGAAATACAGATACTGGTCAAGCCAGATACCCAGATATCTAACTACGCTTCTCACCGCCAATGGCTGCCCATTTTGTCCAATAATGGCCAATTTCTTCCAGTTTTTTCTGGTATCCCTAGAGGCCCCAGCCAATGGAGTTCTGAACAAGATTGTTTCCGTCTTCTGAAAGTTGATTTTTAACTTCCAGTCGTCGCAATATCGCTTAATTTGATCGAAGTCACGCTGCAAAAGGATATTAATGACCTCGATTTTAGGACCTGATCTGTATGCCACCAAATCATCGGCATATAATAGCTACTACAATGGTAAGAACATGGACAAATTAATAATACCGAAACGTAGCGTTTTCCGAGGTTCTGATTTACCTTCGACTCTTTCTATCATTGTAATAAATGATCAGATGGGTACTACTTCGTATCTAATTAATTTTTTCGGTGACAACATCACCCTTATTGTTTCCTTGTTTAATCTACTGATCTTCGGGGTTAGAACTGAAACAGCCATGTATGTTTACCTCATTAAATTCAGATATTGATACCGCAGTACAACCAATGGAGTTTAATGCTTCCAAAACATAATGCTGTCTTATAAGCATAATCTACATAGTCTGTATTTATCCGGTGCAGGGAAATAAGTCCACGGGAACTAAGTCCACTGAGGGACTTAGTTCCCACTTAGTGGGAAATAAAACCACTTTCGCGAAGTGGACTTAGTTCCCATGTAAGGTGGGAAATAAATTCCCAAAACTCTGAGTGGTTTTAGTTCCCTTTTAATGTGAAGTAAATTCGCACTGTCGACTAAGAACAAAATAAAATTAAAGAGGCAAGTAGGTACTTTGCAATTTTTATTAACAAAATAGAAATTAACTTCTAACTGAGACAGAGTAATATAGGTACCGTGACCTCGCACCTACTCCAAGTCAAACAGTGACCCCAAGCGGGTGGTTGCAGGGGGGCAGCATGCCCCCCCCCCCCCCATATGCATTACACTGTTTATGAGATTAGTTTCGAAATCGCAAATAGATTCCATAAATAGTGTAATGCATATGGGGGGGCATGCTGCCCAACTGCAACCCCCCTGCTTGGGGTCACTGTTTGATTTGGAGTAGGTGCGAGGTACGGTTTTGAAACTTTGGCTTTATGTCACCATGATAACCTTAAGACTTTGCTTAAAGAGTTTGATAACTAACTGCACTTTGCACAGTTTTTTGTTTAATTCTAAATGTTGGATGTTAGTTCCCTCTTCTTATATTGTGGACAAAGTTCCCATAATAAAATGGACTTAGTTCCCACTTAACATGGGAACTAAGTCCACTTCGCGGAAGTGGTTTTATTTCCCACTAAGTGGGAACTATGTCTCTCAGTGGACCTCCTGCACCTATTTATCCATTACTGGGAATTGCATTACTTCAGCCGAAAGAATTCTTATTTTGGCGTATATATTAGAGAAAACATCCATTGGAATGACCACATATTTGATGTCGACTGCCTTAAGCAATATTAGTCAGGTTGTTGAAATAGAGATGGTGGCGGAGGAGTCCTTAATAGGTCAACGGCAGCTCTCCAACCCCCGAAGTGGGTTACTGACTCCGCAATATCCAGCCCCTTTTGTCCAAGGGGTCCATCAAAATGCCCGGCCCTCCAAGCTGGGGGTTGTGCGTGGGGTTAACTACCAAACCCCGGAAAAAAGATGATGTTACGAAGCAACGATAAGCCTTGGATATGGATGATCCAAATGTTGACGAGCCTAGCAAACGAAATAAGGACAACGAGCTTCGGATCTGAACGTGGAATGTCCGGACCTTAAACAGGCCGTGTGCAGCCGAAGAACTTATGGAGACCCTGGATAGGTACAAAGTCGACATTACGGCCATCCAGGAAGTGCGATGGGATGGAGAAGGCACAAGAAGGACCTAACACTGTGACATCTACTTCGGCGAGTGCCGCAGAGAGCGGAGTCAGCGGCTATTTGGATGTGGATTTGTGATTAGAGGAAGACTTAGGCAAGAAGTCTTGGAATTTCGCAATGTTAGCGAACGCCTAGTAACAATTCGCATCAGGGCCAAATTTAAAAATATCACGCTGATCTGTGCTCACGCCCCGACGCAGGAGAAAGACGAAACAGCAAAAGAAACATTCTACGATCTTGTTGAGAAGACGTATGATAAGTTCCCCAAGTACGACGTCAAGATAGTTCTTGGCGACTTTAAAGCAAAAATCGGAAGGGAGGGCATCTTTGGCTCAACAGTCGGAAAGCACAGCCTGCACGACAACACCTTCGGAAACGGACTCAGGCTAATCGACTTTGCGGCGGGGCGAAATGTCTTCATTGCAAACACACGATTCCCACACCTCAGAATATACAAGGGGACTTGGCGGTCTCCAAAACAACAAACCTTCAACCAAATTGATCATGTTGCGATCGACGCCAGACATGCCTCCAGTCTTGGATGTCCGAACTTTGCTAGCGGCTAACATAGACTCAGACTATTACTTGGTAGTAGCCAAAGTACGAATGCGGATATCCAACACTCCACAACGCCGAGAGGATACTGTAAGAAGATTTGACGTTGTAAAGCTACTATTGCAAGAGACCGCCAAAACCTTTGCCGACCGCGTCTCCCTAAACCTCTCAGGAAGCCAATCCTCAGCTTCACCAGCATTAAGCACAGAGGACCAGTGGCAACACTGCCAGCGTGCCATCAGGAGTGCCGCAACCGAAGTGCTGGGTTTCACTAGGCGACCACAACGAAACCCCTGATTCGATGAGGAATGCAGCCGAGCTCATACAGCCAAGAACGAGGCCTATCAACTAATGCTGCAGACAAGAACCAGAACGGCTGAGAGTGCTGCCCGCGAGCTCTACGGGCAAAAAAGAAGGGAGGAACACCGACTTCCCAGAAGGAAAAAGAAGGAGCACGAGAAGCGAGCGATCGAATCAATTGAGGGACGCTACTGCAGAGGCAATGTTCGAAAGTTCTATCAAAGGGTAAAACGGTCCACCCAAGGGTACAATACCCGAACAGAAGCATGCAGAGATGAGGATGGGAATACAGTCGTAGATTCACAGTCGGTGCTGAGGATTTGGAAAGAACGCTTCTGCAGACTATTAAACGGCAGAGACAGCCAACAACCCGCTGTCTGTTCAGCTTTGACGATGATAGCCAAAACTTCCGTCCACCCGACATACACGAAGTGAGGATAGCGATATCCAAACTTAAGACCAACAAAGCTGCTGGAGCAGATGACTTGGTAAGGAGAATGCACCAACTCATCTGTAAAATTTGGTCGGATGAACCTCAGCATCGTGTGCCCCATCCACAAGTAAGGAGATACTCTGAACTGCGCCAACTACAGAGGAATAAGTCTCCTGAATCTCGCGTATAAGATCTTGTCGGCTGTATTGTGTGTTTTAGGACAGGAAAGTCAATCATCGACCAAATTTTCACACTCCGACAGATCTTGGAAAAAACACAGGAATTTAAGATCGATACACACCGTCTACTTATCGACTTTCAAGTCGCCTATCGTCGCCTTAGTGACACAAAAACGTATGTCAATATTTGCTAGTTTTCAGGAGAGCCGATTTTGTGATTTGTTTTACTATTTTTCCTACCATTTTTCGAATAAAAAGTTGATACAGCAAGTGCTAACTTCTAAACTACTTCATCTAGATGTACAATTTTTTGCCACAATATATACAATGATATATGAAGAAAGGTGTCATACCCAGTTCAAAATCGTAAAAAATGTAGTTACGTTCTTGTGTCACTAGGGCGATGCTATGATAGCGTATATAGGGACCAATTTTACAAAGCCTTGTCAAGTTTTGGTATCTCCGCCAAACTCGTCCGTTTGTGCAGGATGACGATGGAGAAATCTCGCTGCTCCGTCAAAGTCGGCAAGAACACTACCGAGCCATTTGATGGCTAAAAAGGTTTGAGACAAGGAGACGCGCTATCATGCACTTTCTTTAACATCGTTCTTTAAGCAATTTTGCGGAACTCACAAGCCAACACCAGAGGTACAATTTTTCAAAAGTCCGTTCAACTACTTGCCTATGCTGATGATATTGACACGATGCACAGATACAACATCGAAGTAGTTAACGACTTTGTCTACTCCACTATCACTTCGCAAAATGATATCGGCGCAGAGATCAAGCGAAGAATCACTCTTGCCAATCGCTGTTTCGTCGGGCTTAGAAGGCATCTAAGAAGTAAAGCCCTCTCTCATAGAACCAAGGAGATATTGTATAAGACCTTAATCATCCCGGTCCTGCTGTATGGTGCAGAAGCATGGACCATGTCAAAAGCGGATGAAAACCAAAAGGATGCTTTGAGAGAAAGATTCTTCGAGTGAAATCCAGTTTGTGACGATGGAGTGTGGAGAAGAAGATTCAACGACGAACTATACGGGCTATACAGCGACGATGACCTGGTCAAAAAGCTAACAATACAACGACTGAGATGGCTGGGACACGTGGAGTGTATGGACAACAACGCACCAGCCCGACGAGTCTTCGAAACCACGCCTGAGGGTCAACGCAGCAGAGGAAGACCCCACCTTAGGTGGCGCGCACAAGTGGAGAACGACCTCAGCCAGCATAGGGTGCGCAACTGGAGGCAGCTAGCGAGCAACCGAGCTGGTTGGAGGGGCTTGTTGGTTGATGCCGTGGTCCACCCCGGACTGAAAGCGCCACCAAAAGTAAAAGTAAAGTAAGCCTAAAGCAATGCAAGAAATATTTCTGTCGTCCAAAATTGTATGCAATGCTCATGGTGGGCTGGTGCTCTAGTTACATATTTCGAGCTACTTAATCTAGCTTTGGCTAAATCTGTTTTTTCGGCAGACAAGTGTTGCCACTTGACCACCTAAGGCTAGTTCTCCTAATGGCCTCCCTCATAAACATGAGTTTGCATCAACGGCGACGCCTCATATTGTTCAAGTCGTTCATGGACGACTAACACTCACCAAGAAGTTATCTCAATTTTTGCGTTCTCTAAACTATATACAACATATTTATACTCTTCTTCCCATTGCTGTAATTTTTAATATTCCAACTCGTGCATTTCCTATTTGAACATTTCCAGACAGAAGTGAACCACCTGCCAACCAACCGTAGCTTTTTTCCAACTCGTTCAAACGATTCGGCAACGAAATGATACCATGGAAAGTATAGGCACAAAGAAAAAAAGAATTTCACATGTTGTATGGACGATTTCGTTCAAGCTGCTTTTGAACGAGGCGTGCTTGGTAGGATGTGTGAAACGGTGCAGGGAAATAAGTCCACGGGAACTAAGTCCACTGAGGGACTTAGTTCCCACATAGTGGGAAATAAAACCACTTTCGCGAAGTGAACTTAGTTCCCATGTAAAGTGGGAAATAAATTCCGAAAATTCTGAGTGGTTTTAGTTCCCTTTTAATATGAAGTAAATTCTCACTGACGACTAAGAACAAAATTAAATTAAAGAGTCAAATAGGTACTTGGAAACAAAAGAGAAATTAACTTTTAACTGAGACAGAGTAATATATGTAGGTACCGTGACCTCGCACCTACTCTAAATCAAACAGTGACCCCAAGCAGGGGGGTTGTAGGGGGGCAGCATGCCCCCCCCCCCCCAAATGCATTGCACTGTTGATGGGATTAGTTACGAAATCGCAAGTAGATTCCATAAATAGTGTAATGCATATGGGGGGCCGTGCCGCCCCCCGCAACCACCCTTCTTGGGGTCACTGTTGGATTTGGAGTAGGTGCGAGGTACGGTTTTGAAACTTTGGCTTTATGTAACCATGATAAGCTTAAGTTTTTGCTTAAAGAGTGTGAAAACTAACTGCACTTTACAGTTTTTTGTCGAATTATAAATGTTGGATGTTAGTTCCCTCTTCTTATTTTTGAAGTTCCCATAAAAAAATGGACTTAGTTCCCACTTTACAAGGGAACTAAGTCCACTTCGCGAAAGTGGTTTTATATTTATGTTGACTTTGAAGTTTTTGTCAAAACGGAGCTGAGGGGTGGTATAGTCTATATTGCTAGGGAGGATTCTATTTATACCCTATTCTAGGGGTATATTAATTTTGACGCATAGTTTGTAACATACCTTAACATTGATCGTAGACCCCTAAAAGTTACTATATTTATGATCAGCATCGATAGTAATGTCGATCTAGCCATGTCCGTCCGTCTGTCGGCAAAAATTAGGCCTTTAAACTGGACCTAGAGAGCTGAAATTTTAACCATATACTTTCTAGGGTCCCGAAATAATCAAGTTTACGAATTTTTGAAATCCGCCCACAGACACATCAATCTCAAAAAAACAAAATTTTGGAAAAAATCGAATTTTGAGTTAGAAAGCTGAAATTTTTTATATATGATCTATGACTCCTAAAACTTCTCGGGATAAAAAATTTTCAAAATCCGCCCACTGACACGCCCACAAATAAATAAAACAATTTGTTAATACCCTATTCTAAGGGTATATTAATTTTTGAAAATCGAAAATTTGAGCTAGGGAGCTGAAATTTATAATGTATACTCTCTATGGGCCCTTAATGCTCATGTGTAAATATTTTCAAAATCCGCCCACTGACACGCAAACAATTAATTTTTTTTTTTTTTAAATTCAAAGTTTGAGCTAGGGAGCTGAAATTTATAATATATACTCTCTAGGGGCCCTTTATTCTAATGTGTTATTTTTTTTTAAAATCCGCCTACTGACACGCCCACAATTAAATAAAACAATTTTATTGAAACACCCAAGTTTGAGATAGGGAGCTTTTTTTTTTCTAAAATCCTTTAAATGTTATATAACAAAATATGTAGAGCGTTCTTAACAATTCAACCATACTTAGACTTTTGTCACGCCCACTTATGAGGGATAGGAATGAGAATAGGGTATCCAACAGTTCGCCCAAGGGGACAGTAGCCCGTCCCTATGTTTATACCCTATTCTAGGGGTATATTAATTTTGACGCATAGTTTGTAACATACCTTAATATTGCCCGTAGACCCCTAAAAGTTACTATATTTATGATCAGCATCGATAGTAATGTCGATCTAGCCATGTCCGTCCGTCCGTCCGTCCGTCCGTCCGTCCGTCCGTCGGCAAAAATTAGGCCTTTAAACTTGACCTAGAGAGCTGAAATTTTACCCATATACTCTCTAGGGTCCCGAAATAATCAAGTTTACGAATTTTTGAAATCCGCCCACAGACACGCCCACAAACTCAAAAAAACAAAATTTTGGAAAAAATCGAATTTTGAGCTAGGAAGCTGAATTTTTTTATATATGATCTATGACTCCTAAAACTGCTCGGGATATAAAATTTTCAAAATCCGCCCACTGCCACGCCCACAAAAAAATAAAACAATTTCATTGAAAAACCAAAATTTGAGCTAGGGAGCTGAAATTTTTAATATATGCTCTCTATGGGCCCTTTAAGCTCATGTATAAATATTTTCAAAATCCGCCCACTGACACGCCCACAAATAAATAAAACAATTTTTTTGAAAATCCAAAGTTTGAGCTAGGGAGCTGAAATTTATAATATATGCTCTCTATGGGCCCTTTATGCTCATGTGTAAATATTTTCAAAATCCGCCCACTGGCACGCCCACAATTATTATTTTTTTTTTTTTTGAAAATTCAAAGTGAGCTAGGGAGCTGAAATTTATAATATATACTCTCTAGGGGCCCTTTATGCTCATGTGTTAATTTGTTTTAAATCCGCCTACCGACGCGCCCACAATTAAATAAAACAATTTTATTGAAACACCCAAGTTTGAGCTAGGGAGCGTTTTTTTTGATAAAATCCTTTAAATGTTGTATAACAAAATATGTAGAGCGTTCTTAACAATTCAACCATACTTAGACTTTTGTCACGCCCACTTATGAGGGATAGGAATAAGAATAGGGTATCCAACAGTTCGCCTAAGCGGACTGTAGCCCGTCCCTATGTTTTTTTTTTAAATAGAGGAGTGGCCGATTTCATTTTCAGACCACTGGAACGTTTAATTGAAAGTTATTACACCTTATTGACCGCAAAAATCGTAATAAAAAGAAGTATAAACTAAAAACAAAACCGAAAAACTTTTATGTTTGAAATTTTATAATTCTTTTTTATTAGCACGTATGCATTTCGGTTCTCAGCTGCGGAACCATCATCAGCGAGCGACAATTAAACAATTACAAAAGAGATTAGGTACATATACTATACATAGTTGGTTAAATAAGTTAAGTTAAGTAAACATAGTGAAGAGAGTGACAAAACAGTGTCTAATTTTTCTTTTTTAATAAGTTGAACAGAAGAGAATCAATTGGTCCAGCTTCCAAATTCATCAAGTTGTTGTTCAAGTGGATATGTATCGATTCATAGGCGTCTAGTTTGTGTGGTTTGTTTACATTTTTTATGAGTCGGAAATTATTGTCAAATGATGTAATTGTATGTCGATCTGCATTACTTGGGTCAAATATGTTTGCCGCTATAGCTTTGTCAATCTCTTTCTTTTTCACAGATCTAAGGTGTTCATTGAATCTAGTTTCGGCGGCTCTTCTCGTTTGTCCAATATATTTTTTCTCACAATTAGAACAAGAGATCTCATAAATTCCACTGCATCGATGAGTTGGTGTGTGGTCTTTTGTGGAACCCAAGCGCAATTTAAGTTTGTTGTTGTTGGTGTGAATTATGTTCATTTGGGCTTTGGCAAAGACATGCATTAATTTGTTGGTGATGTTCGGGGTGAAGGGTAAAGTGACACGGTGTTTAGGTGTGGATATGTTTTGTTCAAATAATGTACTGATGTTGTTTCGTTTCAATTTTGTCGAGTGTTTTTTAATTAAATTGTCAATAATATATTTCTCATATCCATTGACATCAGCTATGTTTAATAGTTGTTGGTATTCCTTCATATAATTTTGTATGGTCAGAGGTAGACGGCATAATCTGTACACCATTGAATGAAAGGCAGCAAGTTTTTGGCTATATGTGCAGTATGATTCATTGGTTATGTATCGGTCTGTTGATGTCGATTTTCGGTAAACACTAAATTCAATTTTCTTTTCTTTTCGTTTTATTTCTAAATCTATAAATGGTATAGTGTGGAGTGTTTCATCTTCCTTCTCAAAGGTGAATTGGATGCTTGGAAATCTGCTGTTGATTAATTGGAGTACCTTGTCGGCTTCTGACTTTTTTAGCACGGCAAATGTATCATCAACATACCTATACCAAATGCGTGGTAGTTTACCTATTTTATTTAGGTCGGTTTCAAATTTGCACATAAATGCTTCAGCTACATATGGCGACAGGCCATTGCCCATACTACATCCGAAATTGTTGGTGTAAAACATATTGCGAAATTGAAAACAATTGTGCTTCATGCATATGGTTATGCAATCAATGTAAGCCCTTACTTGTTCTGGTGGTAAATCGAATTTAATTAGATGTTGCTTAATTGCATCAATGGCTTCACTGATGGGAATCGATGGAAAAAGAGCCGTTACATCAAATGAAATCATAATTTCATCTTCTTTTTATTACGATTTTTGCGGTCAATAAGGTGTAATAACTTTCAATTAATTGATCTGACCACAAACTTGGCTATAACATTCACGATTAAAAAGGTGAATTTAGTTAAAATCACTGGAACGTTGTTTTAAGGCGGACAGACGCATTACCAGCCGCTTGCTTACTAAAGACGTCGGGGTGTCAGGTGAAACAGAATGTCCATTGCAGCAGAGGGAATAGTGCGCAGTGCACCACTCATGCAGAGAAACGCTGATCGTTGGACTTTTTTTTTTTGTATAATTTGCTTACGCTAAAGGGATTTTTTTTTCTGTCGTTACAGTACCCTTATAGTGCGTAACACAGCGTAAGCATTTGTGTTTAACAGCAAGCAGCACCTGTCACTATCGTATTTCATTTCATGCTTTTCGGTGCTACTTACTTTTAGAAAGAATAGATAGATAGGAAAGAAGTGTTTGGGTGCAGTTGTAGGGTTTTTCTCTACGGGTGGTGTCTAAGATGCTTAGGGAGATTACGATTTCATGTATTCGATATAAAGTAATGGACTTGGCCGGGATTCGAACGCACGACCTTCCATTTGCACCTGTTGCCACCCGCAATGTTAGCTAAGCTTATCACCATTGCTATGTCTTCGCACTTGCAAACAATATTCTATTGGAAAATCTTATGAAGGAATTTGATGACTACAAACAACAAATCAAACCGAAAGATGCACAAAATTTAAAAAATCAAGTCAATGCATTTGAGCATAATTTAAATCGCTCACCCTCGCTCTTCGACGAATAAAAGCGATGTAACTCTTTGCTCGAGTAATATTCCTTCACCGGTGCCCTCATCTGGCACTAAGCCTCTTCGAACATTGAAAACAACCCCAAGACAAGTGCACACATACGAATAATGTTACGCAGAAATCGAATGAAATATTTTCTTTTATACATCTCTGCAGCCTGCTGTGAGCAATTTAAGAATCACATTTATTTCGTTATCTTCAATAGGTATACTCTTTTAAAAGTTAAACCACAGTTGACGCACTCACTTAAGGTTTGCTTGGTAATGACTTTCATTGCTTTCAATGTCACAAATGCCTGAGATTTCAGTTTATATTTAGTATGCGTGCGTATCACGATAAAGTGGACTCACAAAAGGGACATTTAGAACATTTATTTGTAGCTGCTTATCCGAGGGCCTCCTTTTGTAAATTCAAATCGGAAACATAATTATGACAGTCAGCAGAGATGTTCTGCAAAAGATTAGAAAACCTTTGTAAGAGGGCAACAAAAGTATTCCTTAAGTTAAGATTCCTTTTATTTGGCGGTACCGGTCCAAAACACAGCTGTGCTTTGTTCGATCATTTTGTTGTTATCTCATTACTGTGGTGTATTGTTATCATTATTATTTTGATGGTTTTGTTAATCTTATTATATATTTTTATCTTGCTCCCCTTGTTATTTTGTTGCCCTTGGCTGGGGGCTGACGGTGGAGAAGTAGGTAATTACCAAAAGGATTTTTGAACCTATGTTTTCATTATTGTTATGAAAAACGTTTCTGCAAAATGAAATGAAACATCAGGGTTGTTGTTTCGGCTACAATTATATAGATATGTACTTCGTACTTATATTTCGTTTTTATCTGGCTTATTTTTTGAAACAAACTAATTAGGTACGTAAAGCACTGAGCGTACAATAACCATTATCACTTATAGCGGAAGGGTCACATTTGATACAGGACAAGCTGACTTACTTAACGTGCTCCCGAGAAGTGAAGAGTCTCTGCCTGCGACACTGCAGTCTTCTATCCTAAGCGATCTCGTGCATGCTGCTTCCAGTTATCCAGACCAAGTGCCTGTCTTATAGTGGTCAACTTTATACTAGTGAAGGGAACTATCGAACGAATGGGACTATCGATAAATAGTAACTAAACGATTTCGACTATCGATTGAATTCGTTCATTCCTTCATTCAGTTCAAATGTGGTTTTTAAAAATATATCCTGCCATTTATGTCTAAAGTGTTTGAGAAGATATTGCAAAAACATTTAAGTCAACACCTTGCTTCCAATGATATATTGTCTCCAAAACAATCTGGTTTTCGACAGAAATACAGTTGCACCCCTGCCGTTATAGGGGTATCTGATGATATTCGAATGGCGCTTGATGAAGATAAAATGTCATTTCGTGTGCTGTTAGACTTTTCGAAGGCGTTTGATACGATTGTCCACTCAACCTTGTGCCTCAATGTATATGTAAAGGAACTTCCTACTCTCATTATGCATAGCTCAGTACATATGTACGCCGATGATGTTCAGCTCGTATTGAGCTGTCGCATTGGGCCTAATTGAGCATGTCACTACCTGTATAAATGAAGATCTGGACTTAATCGTGCAATGGTCTCAAAGTAATGGTCTGTTCCTTAATCCCATTAAGTCCAAGTGCATTGTAGTCTCAAGAAAGCCTCTAGACCTGTCATACTTTCCTTCCATCAACATTAGTCATGCCCCTGTAGAGTATGTTGAATCGGTTAAAAGCCTCGGCATGACCTTTAGTCGTAAACTTTTATGGGATAAGCACATCTAACAGGCAGTAGGAAAGACTTAAGGAGTCCTTCGAACATTATGGGTCTCCCACTCCTTCACTCAGTTCGAGACACGTACCTTACTCGCAAAAACATTGGTCGTGCCTCTAATCACTTACGGTTGTGAAACCTTTGCCAACTGCAGTTTTGAGTCTAAAAGGAAACTTAACGTTGCTTTCAATAGCATTCTACGATAGTCTCTGCCTATTCAAAACGTTTATACAATATGACCTTTGATAAACTTCTCGAGTATCGTACACTCATTCGTTTTTCGGATATTTTACTTACTCGTCAACCCGCATATCTTTAAGAAAAAAATAGATTTCCCTCTTTTAACAGATCCGGTCAACTTACTGTACCTAGATGCAACTGTCTTGTATCTGAACGTCAATTTATTATATATGTTTCTCGATTGTTGAACTCCTTGCCTCAATGCATAAGAAGATTGGTTAATACCGGTAGATTAAAAAAAAAGAATTAAATACCTATTTTTCCCGCTATTCTTAGTTACTCCTTCTTTCTAAGTATTTTTTGTGAATGTAGCTTTCCTTTTTTTTCCTCTTTTTTTCTTCTATAAAAATATACTCGTAGAATCCATCGATTTATCATCTCGTTTTTATGCTTATCACTTATGTATAAGATATTGTATCTTACTGTGTAAGCAATTCATGAAATAAAATAAATAAAAAAAATAAATAAATATCTAATTCCATAAAATTCAGTTTTGAAATAACACCCAATCTTTAAAAGAAAAAACGTTTTTTTCATAATAGTATATTCAAAAAATAACATAATGCTATAGCCATCTCACTTTTATGTTATCCTACCAATTGACGGTTTAAACATATGCAGCTAAATATTGCGTCTTCTTTCTTTTAGTGGCGTGGCGCTACATTTCTGGGTTAACCTTACCAACATGTGACTCCAGTTATATCAAATCTATCCCCACAACTTATAAACTTTTTGGAAATTTAGTAAAACAACTATTCACGCTTTGTAAATTAAATATCCCCGAACATAAATGTACTGAGTACTGAAATAAATGAATGAATACATTATTATATGTATGTATGAGAGAAACGCAATCGGCAACACCTATATAACCTTCAACCGATGCAACAACTGTACTCCCACGCGCACTGTGTGTATTTCTTGCTTTTCTTGTACGTTATGTTTTTTTTTGCCTTACCTAATTCTCCGTTGGAGTTAGTTAGAATAAACGCTTCTACAATATTGGTTGGTTTGTTCTTGGTTTTTTATTTTTTCCTCTCGCGTGTATATCTTTATATACATTTTTTGGTGCCTCCTGTGAGGAATGATTTAATTCGCCCTGAGTACATCTCGGAAAATAGTTTTCCAACATAAAATATTTGGTTGAAGTGCGAATTATTTAAAAGCCACTGGTTAGGCTTTGTGCAGTCACTTTAGAACATTCGTGGAATTTTCCAATAGGCGGAGAAAGTGGATTACTGTTTGCTAACCGTTGGACTTTGGCACTCGGGCGACACAGTAAGTAGATTGGCATTTGGCGTGCGCATTGACAATGGCGGAGTTAAATCGAAGAACATCCCAAGCGAACATTTTGCGCCGTAAGACAACGACAATTTTGGCTGAGGGATTCACTGGCGATTACCATACATGTTCCCAGGAATTGGCCAGCTTGACTCTACATTTTGAACGTTTTACTGCTGCGCATGATGTGCTAGTTGAGGATTTGTACAACCCAACTGTTGCAAAACTTAAGCGATTGATGGCTCTTAAGACTGAACCGTTGAATCAGGCGGCTATCAGGCTACTTGGGATGAGTTGATGAGACGCTACGACAACAAAAAACAATTGGCTGAATTACACGTCTCCCGCTTCGTTGGCATTAAACCAATTGCTATCGAAACTGGCGCTGGACTCTTGACGGTCGTGGACACCGTGCGCGAATCGCTTCGTGCCTTGCGTGTAATGGCATTGCCGGTCGATCAATGGGACGCATTATCTGTTCGAATAGTTACGTCGAAATTACCGCAGATCACACAACATGCATGGGGTATGCACACAAGTCAAAAGGATATCCCTAAATTGGATCACTTGCTGGAATTTGTAGAGAAACGAGCACAGAGTCTATCTCTGGACATTATCCATTGGCCTGGCTCTTCGAACAATGGCACCGCAATTGGCTCATCACAGCGGCGTTTAACGAGTGCCCCACGGTTGGTGAAGTCCAAGTTGGCAGCGACTTCGCCTGGCAATTGCGAATTTTGCGACAGCAGTATACATCGCATCAGTAGTTGTCCGAAATTGTTGGCTGTATCTGTTGCTGAACGGTTCAATAAACTACGTAGCTCTAATCTGTGCTTTAACTGTTTGAGGCCGGGACATGCAACTAAGGTGTGTTCAGGAGGCAACTGTCGAAATTGTCAAGGCAGACATCATACATTGCTGTGCCGCGGTAACTCTTCTGCCGCCGCACCAACCACTAAATCAACCACAACCTCGACAGCTGCGCTAACACCTGCAGCATCAACATCTCAACCACCACAAAACTACACAGCATGACTACCATCGACGGCTAAGACGTTTGTGGTAGTTGGCGAACGATTGGTCTTATTGGCTACTGCAATTCTTCACATAAAGGATGGTTATGGCTCTACACATCGTTGCCGAATCATTTGCGACCCGGGCAGCCAGGTCAGTTTTATGAAATACCGCTTTTTTAATCAATTGGCTATTTGCAGGAAACCCTGTACAATTCAAGTAGAAGGTGTCGGTTCGGCCATCACACACACGCGTGGCCGCGCTGTGCTTAATTTGGCTTCCTGCGATGGAACATTTGACATCGATGTGCATTTCTATTTGCTCACTTCCATCACTACCCCGACTCCCGCAGCGGACATTGCACCGTCGTGCTGCGATCATTTGCGTACAGTGGCTTTGGCAGATCCGTTGTTTGGCAGAACGGGTCGAATAGATGCTCTTATTGGCGCTGACGTATGGGGTAATATCTTACAAGGAGGCATAGTACGCGGTTCAGTGAATGAACCATTTGAACAATCAACTTCACTGGGATGGGTGGTATTTGGCCCAGCCACAATCGACACTTTTTTTGAGGCATCACCTCGCTCACTACACACAATCCATGGCAATGTTGACAGCGCCGACGAGCGCCTCGACATGGCACTGGCTCGTATATTCGAAGTTGACGCAGACAGCAAGGCAACGGTTGTCGACAACGATATTTGCGAAAATATATTCATGGCTACGCATCGACGTGATTCCGATGGCCGTTACGTCGTCCAAATTCCCTTCCGTCCGGACGCACTGACTCTTGGCAATTCTCACCCACTGCCTCTACGTCAATTTCATCAGTTGGAGCGTAGATTGGCGAACGATCCAGAACTAAAGGCGAAGTATGTTGCATTCATACAGGAATACATGGCTTTAGGACATATGCGGCATGTCTTGAACGCCTTGTCTGAACCCTCCCAGCGATATGTTATACCACATCATCCTGTGTTGGCAAAATTCCGCGTTGTTTTCAATGCTTCGGCGAAGACATCAAATATCGTTTCCTTAAATGATACACAATTAAGTGAACCGCTCATACAAGAGTTGCTAACTACGATCATATTTCGCTTTCGGCGCTTTGCAGTGGTTCTCTCTGCCGATATAGAGAAAATGTTTCGGCAGGTCCGAATCCATGAACGTCATCAACGCTGGCAGCAAATTTTATGGCGCGAATCAACAACTGAACCGATTTGCACGTATCAATTGACTACTGTCACATACGGCATGGCATCGGGTCCGTACAACGCTGTTCGAGCAATGCAGCAGTGCGGCAGTGACCACTGTCATATACTGGCGAGCAAGAACCGAGCGGCCACCGCACTCACCAGCATTCTGCGCGACTTCTACGTCGACGATTACTTGACGAGTGTCGAAACGACCCACCAGGCGATTCTATTGGCCAATGACGTGGACCAAGTATTGCAGCAAGGTCACTTTCACCTACGCAAATGGCAGTCCAACGACGAAATGGCAGTGGCTGGCATCACAGGCAACCTGTGGACAGCAGTTGACATCGAATTCAAATCTCCGGAGGTGACAGTACTTGGTTTGCATTGGAATCCAATAACGGATGAGTTGTTCTATTGAATCAACCTTGGCGACACGACATCTACCACGAAAAGGCAGGTGCTCAGCGATACTGCAAGATTGTACGACCCAACCAATATGCTTGCGCCCGTCATCATAGTGGGGAAAATATTCATTCAGACGTTGTGGCGTACTGGCTTAGGATGGGATTCCCAACTACCAACAGAATTGATCCAAGAGTGGAGGGATTATCGCAACAATTTGCAGAGGTTGGAACAACTGCGAATTCCACGGTGCTTGAAGATGCAAACATCGGTCCCAATTCATTTGCATGGCTTTTGCGACGCTAGCGTTAAGGCATATGCAGCTGTAGTGTACGTCTGCACGACGAGCAGCAATGGCGACTTTACCTCAACACTCGTTACTGCTAAAACGCGCGTTGCACCATCCCGAGCCGACCAACAAGGCCATTCCTCGACTACGATACCACGATTGGTGTTGTGCGCAGCACGACTTTTGGCGGAGACTATTGGCAGTATTAGACATGCACTGGACCTGGAGAAGGCACCCTGTACGCTACATAGCGATTCGACGATTGTACACTGTTGGCTACGCAAACCAATTACTACGCTCAAACCCTATATTGCTAACAGAGTGGGCTACATACAACAGCATACCAACGTGGCTGATTGGCGACATGTCCGCAGTCATCTAAATCCAGCCGACTGTGCGAGCCGCGGGATTTCATCGAATTCATTAGTTGGCCACCCGCTATGGTGGCATGGCCCGACGGAACTAATGCGAACCAACATGACAAGTGATATTCCACCCCCTTCAGAGGCAGACATAGAGGCGATGGCAGTGGAGTCTAGACTCATTAAGGCTCATATTGCGCGTACTGCCCCACAGCTTATCATACAAACGAGATATCAATGTGCCGACAAGGTCATTGTCATCGACTTAGTCGAACGGTTCTCTTCCATTGGACGACTAATACGAACAACTGCGTATGTGCTTCGTGGCAATATAACTCGACGACAGTATTGGCATCACACCGTGGTAGAATGCGATGAAATGGCTATAGCATTGAAATGGCATCTTCGAGCAGAGCAAGACAGGTACTTTTCGAATGAAATCCAACAGTTAACCCATTCGCGACAGGTTGCAGTTACGAGCAAATTGGCGTCGTTGGCGCCACATCTGGATTCAGAGGGCATATTGCGAGTCGGCGGTAGATTGCGGAATTCTGAGCTATCAACGGACCAAAAACATCCCATCATTATGGCAAGAGAAAGCACCCTATCGCGACTCATCGTACGGGATATTCATCTCAATAACTCCCATGCGCAGGCTACCCTCATGCTGCAGGTACTCCGACATCGATATTGGATCATCAGTGGCCGTGCTCTCGTCAAACAATGCGTTTATGAATGTGTCATATACCGAGGACACATTCAGCGAATGGCTCAACAACAAATGGCATCATTACCGGCGGCGCGGGTTGTGGCATCTCCACCATTCTCATCATCTGGCATCGACTACTGTGGACCTGTCAACATACGCATTGGGGCACAGCGCACACGTACGATGAAGAAAACATACGTGACCATCTTCATCTGCATGGCAACCAAAGCTGTTCACATTGAGCTGGCCGAGGATTTATCAGCAAGAGCATTCCTCAACGTCTTTGCACGCTTCGTTGGTCGACGGGGTCCATGCAGTCATCTTTACAGCGACAATGGCACACAGTTCAAAAGGGCAAACACAATTCTTCAACCCGACTTGGTGGAATGGCATAGTGAATACACACAACAGCAATTGGCGAATCAACAGACTAAATGGCATTTCATCTCAGCTGCAGCACCCCATCAAAGCGGTCTATGGGAAGCTGCCGTTAAGTCAGCAAAGAGGCATTTGTTGCGCGTAGTTGGAGGCCAGACTCTATATTACGGTTAACTACATACACTGCTTGTGCGAATTGAGGCTTGCTTAAATTCGCGACCGTTGGTTGCAGTACATGATAGCGTGGATGGCCGTTTGGCATTGTCTCCGGCTGATTTCTTGATCGGCCGTTCACTCGTGGCATTACCTGAACCTACCGTACCAGAAGCGTCTACAAATCGACTTCAACATTGGCAACTTTTACGACAGATGCATCAATCGTTTTGGCAACGTTGGCATGATGAATATTATATATATATAATCTGAAGGTTGGAGATGTCGTCGTACTTCGTCACGAAACTCTACCGCCAGCGAAATGGCGACTGGCACGTATCATTGCTGTGCATCCGGGCAGCGACGGTCTTGTTCGCAACGTCACTGTTCAATATTGCTTGGAGGACAACCTGAAGAGCACAACGCGACCGGCACAGAAGGTGTGTCGCCTATTCAGCATTGGTCCTGAGCCTACCGGCCCAGCCGGGCAGTAAATGTATGAGAGAAACGCAATCGGCAACACCTATATAACCTTCAACCGATGCAACAACTGTACTCCCACGCACACTGTGTGTATTTCTTGCTTTTCTTGTACGTTATGTTTTTTTTTGCCTTACCTAATTCTCCGTTGGAGTTTTTTTTTTTTTTTTCTTAAAAAAGGAAATCCAAATCCCAGAGCACTCAGACTCGGTAACGGTCCATTGTACTACCAGGCAGAAATCCTCCTTTTTGGTGTAGAGGCATGTGATTGGGTGGCGTATGTTGTTGTTCCACATGGGGATTGAACCTAAACCGCACGGGTCACAAGCCAACACACTAACCTCTACACCGTCGCCACCCTTCTCCGTTGGAGTTAGTTAGAATAAACGCTTCTACAATATTGGTTGGTTTTTTCTTGGTTTTTTATTTTTTCCTCTCGCGTGTATATCTTCATATACAATGTATGTAAATTAACTTTGTCCATGTCTTAATACTTATTAGATAGATTAGATTAGATAGATTCTTTATTTTTTGCATCATAAAGTTTACAAATTGGTATACTTAAGAATGAGGACATGGCAATACTGCCGTCTGCCTGATACTTATTACTTATACTTATTATATACATAATGTTAACAAATCCTACTCAGACAACACGTTCATAAAGGCAAAAGGAAAACAGATTTTACGAGGTATTCCTGGATATCTCCAATCTCGCAATTGTAACTTTTTATACCTTTTTTTTGATAGTAAAGTTTGTCTTTCTGTCCGTCGATTAAAAAAATACATTTTAACCGCAGCTAGAAAGCTGAAATTTTAACCATAACTCTATGGGCCTGTGGGGAGCAGTGGATCATTGGTTAGTGTGTCGGAGCACTAATCGAAAGATCCCCGGTTCAATTCCCGCCGGGGCCAAGTAACATCTTAAGATATTTTCCAATGCCCTACCTCTTGCGAACGTCTGACAAACATCCAAGAATATCAATTGTCATGAGAAGCTTCTCAAATTTGCCGTTATAAAGTCGATCGACATTCCATCTACTTTATTTCACGGCACCGACTTTCCCTATGTTTTAAATAAGCGTCCACTATATTTCAAACATTAAAATAAATAGAAATACTAACAAATTAAAACGGAATTCATTATACGGAAAAAAAGTTGTACCTAATAATCAAAGTCGATCATCACACAAAACAAACGGATCAAGAAATAATGCGAGAACGACTACAATCCAGAAAACAAACGAGAGAAACTTTTTTCTCAATAGCCGTGTTTCTTTGCACGCGGATATAGGCGTGGCATTAAAAAACAACCATCGCCGCTTAAGAATTCATCAAAAAAACAACTTGGCAGCACACATGCACCTATGGCGTTTATTAGTGAAACAGCTGTAAGTTGAGTTAAGAAATTTGTATTGAAAATAGTGAAATTCCAAAATATTAATTTCCGACAGTTGAAGTTAATGCAAAACATATTCTAAAATTATAAAAAAACAGTTTCACATTGACAGATTTACTAAATTTTGAAAAAAAAAAATAATAATAAAATCCCGAACAAAATGAAAAATTCATCGCAACGATTCATCAGAAACGAAGAAAAGGACTTAGCGGCGATAGCTATCCCCGCTAAAGTTAGCATATGATATATAGGATAAGTTGTTGTTGTATTTTACATGCGGATTTCAAATTATCCCTATATCCGCGTGCAAAGAAACACGGCTAATATACAAGGTGGCGCAAAACTAACCTTCCGATGTTTTTTTGGCTGTAATTTAAATTATTCCTCAAATAAATAGTCACCAATATTCCGCGTTCTGGAGCAGTGTAGCGTAACATTGTTTATTAACGTGTATTTCGCATGTGTTTACTACACAAATGTCAAAACAGAACTGACATTAGGGGCCAATCGCAAAATTTATAGCATTTTTCTGATAGGAGGATTACTTTTGCGCCACCTTGTATTATCGAACGAAATATAAAATTAACAGGAAAAACATTCACATGAAAAAATTAGCAAAACCAGAACAGAATCATTCAGAAGTAGTACTTACCAAGTACTTTTTTCTCGATAGTAGGTCTGAACGAATTCATTCACTCAGGCAGCTTTTATCCACGTTAGTCCGACTGAAACTGATCAATTTGTTCGAATGTACTATCGAACTAACTGAAAAGTAAAATCATATCTACGTCTAATCTACATTATTACGACATCGACATACTGTTTTTCCTGTCGTGCTTTTTATTTATACCCTATTTTAAGGGTACAATAATTTTGACTCATTGTTTGTAACATAGTATCACTCGCTTTTAAACGGCTATCGTGGTGATCACGATTAAAATTATTGTAACCCTCGCGCTTTACTGCTTCGCTACTGGCCCGCTTGTTGGGTTCGCCGGTTTGGCCTCAAAAAATATCGGCAGGACTCCCGGTTTCGGATACTTTCTTTTGTGAGGCTAATCAAATGCTAGTGTTATTACACTTATGTGATCTAGGAGTTTTCAGCTCTTTTATGCGATTTCGATAAGAGCATTATCCGGTAACCGATTGTTTGTTTGATCGTCCTTTTACGACACCTATGATCCTAAGTCGTGTAGACTCACGGATTTGCATGCACACTTTTGGGAAAGTTTGAAGAAGTTAACGGACATTATAGTCCATGGACATTATTTTAACCGACGTTAGGCCGATGGACATGATATGGCCATTCAGAAAATGGTCATAACTTCCAACGGCAAAAAAGCCGAAACAAAAAACATATTTGCATTATGTCCAATAAGTTTATAAAAAACAAACGAAGATTTAGCAAAATGTCACTAGTGTGCGCTGCTTTGCAAATTAAAAGAGTTTAGAGTTTAGGCCTTACATACAGCCGAAAATAGTCAATAATGCAATTTAGGCATAGCGCCAATTTTAAAAAGAGAGAATGTCTATGGACCTTTTGATCGTTTTCCAAATCATCCATTTTAGGCAGTCATAACGACCTTGGACATTGAAGCAAATTCACAGATAAAGATTTGTGGAAAACCAATATACTCGTAGATTCCGTTCTCAGAACAATGGTGTCGCTAGATCGATTTGGGCCACAAATATTGTAAGGATGTATTGTGAGTTTCTAAGTCCAGCAACTGAGCTAAGCATTTTTGTATACAGGTAAAGAAGATGGATATTGACGATGTGTTAAGTTGAGCGGGAAATTGATGAATTAAAATTTACTATAAGGCGCAGAGCCAGCGGAAGCACTTTTGTGGCTTATATCTTTTCTTAAAAGTTTTTAAGTGTGAATGCATTTCTTAAAAATATTCAACGAAACAATGAATGCATTAAGAAATGCTTCCGGATCGTAGTCGCTATATCATAACCCACTATCTTGAGATTTACCTACGGTTAATTTTGCATCAGTTGGGAAGTATACACGCAAACGACAAACGAAGCGAAGCCAAGAAAAAAGGCCAGCTATTTTTCTCGTAAATTTTAATAAAATGGTGCGATGGTAGTGTATTCACTAAGTGATTGGCAGGTCGTGCGTTCGAATCCCGACCCGGGCCATGATTTTTATAAATTGAATACACACAACAAAAACTGATCTCCCTAAAGCAATTTAGGCGCCACCTGTTGAGAAAAAAAAATCCCATCGCAACAAACTTCTTTCCTATCCTTCTATTCTTTCAGTAAGTAGCACCCAAAAATAGGCAATGAATTGCTGGGAGCTGCTTGCGCAACAAGCTAAATGCTTGCGCTGTGGTTTTACCATTATAAGGGTACTGTGTCACTACAGAAAAAATAAATAACTTTAGCGCACGCAAATTATAAAAAAAAAAAAAAAAAAAAATGTATCCACCGTTGCAGAAAAGAGCGATTCCAAGAGTCAAAGCCAGCAGTCATGTATTTTGTTTGCAAAACAAAATAATACTGTAAGAGCCCACAGCAATTTGTTGGTGTGATCGCATAACAAAAACGATTAAGGTTATTGTAAGCTCCGCGAATCAATTTTTTTTCAGGCAGACGGCAGTATTGCCATGTCCTTATTCTTAAGTATACCAATTTGTAAACTTTATGATGAAAAAATAAAGAATCTATCTATCTATCTCTATCTATCAATGACCACAAATCCGGTAGTCTGGCAGCATCCTGTTGGGGCTGAACGTAGTTGTTGTATGCCAAAAATGTATTTCTTTTTCAATCTCTGGATCGTTGTTTTAACCACTGGAAAATTAGCTATATTAAATTATTCGCTGAATCTAATAATCAGGGTCGAAGACATTTTCCATGGGGCTAACCATGTGCCAAAAATCTGATTTGTAAATTTGGAATAACCACATGGTATACAAATAGTCTAAAGTGTCCTGATTCCAAAAATGTATGTCCTATCCTAGATGTTTCTAATGGGGCTAACTGCTTACTGGACGCACCTTAAATTTGTTAAAAATTAGATTTCGAGATTTTAAATATAAAAAAATAAACATTTTTCGCATTCGAGATTTGTGACTATCGAGATAACGTCGTTATTCTCCCGAAACAACTTATTGTTAGGTCTTTTTGGAGGGGTCTTATTTTCCTATTTTTTTTTTAAGTTTTAATAGTTTTGAAAATACCCAAGCCATACTTGCCACTGGCACTTCATTTACATCCTACACCTCCTATGGGTGGAGAAATATAAACCCATACGTGCTCCAACGACTCCTCGTCTAACCATCGAGTATTGTTAAACCTTCAAATGTTTATAAATTCTGAGAAATCGTTCATTTCCGACCACAACAAGTGTTAAAACACTTCCCAGATAGGTACCTACATTAAGTGGAATAGAAACTGATAACCACATACCACTTGTGGCATAAGGTTAGACATTATTGGATTTGAATTTATACAATATGCTGCACTCTCACTATATAAAAAAAACATATATGAGAAATTTTGAACCTAGCATAGGAACGCAAAATAACATTATTAACTTATGCCACAACCAATATTGTTATTCGTCTTAAGTGCTACGAGTACCAAACCAAACTGCTAAAATATCCTTATTGACACAGGAGGGAATCCAATACAAGTGCATGTACAACAATCTATCGATGAGCATTTATCATATGCAAAAGAGAGCCTTGTTAGATAGTATCCTTTGCTTTAGTGGAAATTCATTCTATCTGTGATGCAAAGAAAAACATAGTAAGTCGGCCCAAACATTTAATTGATCCAGAAAATTCCATTTTCAGTCGATCCCCAGTTGACGGAAATGTTAACCTGAATAGAGTTGCAAGCAAACCGAACCGTACAGACTGTCCGACCACTAGAATTACATTATATGTATGTAAGCTTGCCAAGCAACTAAAATTTGCATGTCCAGTTTCGGGTAAAAGGACGAGAAACAAAGACCGATGACCATGATGATGGACGTTCAGGCTTTTGGTGCGCAACGAAAGGTCATCTAAATATTTATATTCTTCCTCATCTAACAGATACCTGACAATGATGCATCGACACAAACATAGTTTGCATAAAAATTGTGCAGTCAACGTACTTTAAGTGACTGTCAGCAAAATAAAAAGAAATGTCTACAACGATAGTAGTTGCAGGTGCTATGATTTTATTGCATGCATATACCAATGCTATACGTAAAAGTAAGTTTAGTTTTTAGTCAAATTATTTTCTGTAAGTTCTAATAAAGTCATGAACTTAAACGGACGTCTTTTTATACCCTATTCTAGGGGTATATTAATTTTGACGCATAGTTTGTAACATACCTTAATATTGCCCGTAGACCCCTAAAAGTTACTATATTTATGATCAGCATCGATAGTAATGTCGATCTAGCCATGTCCGTCCGTCCGTCCGTCCGTCCGTCCGTCCGTCCGTCCGTCGGCAAAAATTAGGCCTTTAAACTGGACCTAGAGAGCTGAAATTTTAACGATATACTCTCTAGGGTCCCGAAATAATCAAGTTTACGAATTTTTGAAATCCGCCCACAGACACGCCCACAAACTCAAAAAAACAAAATTTTGGAAAAAATCGAATTTTGAGCTAGGAAGCTGAAATTTTTTATATATGATCTATGACTCCTGAAACTACTCGGGATATAAAATTTTCAAAATCCGCCCACTGCCACGCCCACAAAAAAATAAAACAATTTTATTGAAAAACCAAAATTTGAGCTAGGGAGCTGAAATTTTTAATATATACTCTCTAGGGGCCCTTTAAGCTCATGTATAAATATTTTCAAAATCCGCCCACTGACACGCCCACAAATAAATAAAACAATTTTTTTTAAAATCCAAAGTTTGAGCTAGGGAGCTGAAATTTATAATATATACTCTCTAGGGGCCCTTTAAGCTCATGTATAAATATTTTCGAAATCCGCCCACTGACACGCCCACAAATAAATAAAACATTTTTTTTGAAAATCCAAAGCTTGAGCTAGGGAGCTGAAATTTATTATATATACTCTCTATGGGCCCTTTATTCTCATATGTAAATATTTTCAAAATCCGCCCACTGGCACGCCCACAATTTTTTTTTTTTTTTTTTGAAAATTCAAAGTGAGCTAGGGAGCTGAAATTTATAATATATACTCTCTAGGGGCCCTTTATGCTCATGTGTTAATTTTTTTTAAATCCGCCTACTGACACGCCCACAATTAAATAAAACAATTTTATTGAAACACCCAAGTTTGAGCTAGGGAGCGTTTTTTTTTTATAAAATCCTTTAAATGTTATATAACAAAATATGTAGAGCGTTCTTAACAATTCAACCATACTTAGACTTTTGTCGCCCACTTATGAGGGATAGGAATAAGAATAGGGTATCCAACAGTTCGCCCAAGCGGACTGTAGCCCGTCCCTATGTTTTAATTAATGAACGATACAAATGATGTAATTGGCGGAGTCGTGAAAAGACACTACATTTTATTTCCGCGTTGTATGTAATACATTGAACTACGAAGAGTAGTAACGCGATTTAACTAGTGGAACGAAAAGTTCACCCTTGTTGCAAAAACACAATAGATCGATAAAAATTTAGAAGAAACTGTGATTGTGAAAGTCGCTTGACTACGATACATCATTCTGTGGAGGAAGATAAATCAAGATCAAAGGAGAACCAACAACAATGAGTTGAACCAAGGAGTGAAACCGTACCTATCCGGAAACACCAAGAAGAGCAGAAATAGAAGCCGCAAACGTAAGATGTTCCTCTCCTATTCAGTAATACAATTTTTTTTTTTTTTTTTTTTTTTTAAATTCTGGCTCGCCAAGGCGATTAAATATGGGGCACTTCGACCTAAAAAAAAGATCTTTTGTGCCGTGTGGGCCAGAAAAGTTTAGACTAGTAGAGTTTCCACTTTCCGTGTAAAGCGGACAATTCTACTAGTCGAAGAATTCTTTATGTCCTCGGGGCACATTTGTTCCCTGAAAAAGATCTTCTTTCTAATTCCGTTTAGGGCCGGACATTCACATAAAATGTGTTCAGCTGACTCGTCCTCTTCAAGACAGAGTCGGCACTCAGGAGAGTCTACTATTTTCATTTTGTGTAGATGATATCTTAAACCATGGTGACCAGTAAGGTAACCTACTAAGTTTTTGATATCATGCCTGCTTAGGTTTAGGCATTTGCTGGCATTTTTATTGAAAGGCCGAATGGCTTGTTTGGTCTGTCTTAAACCTGGGATGCTTTCCCATAGATGGATACATTTTCTGTATTCCCAGCTTTTTATTGCTGCCGTTGCTGCTGATCTAGGAGTGCAGCAGAAGGGTTCGGGACCTATGAAGGGTGTTTCCGAACCTTTTCTGGCCAGTTCGTCGGCCTTTTCGTTACCTTCCACCCCGACATGACCCGGAACCCACCATAGCTTGGTCTTGTTACTTGTTCCGAGTACCTGTAGGGTGTTGAAGCAGTACATGACTGATTTGGAGTCAATCGTATGCGAGCTAAGGGCGTTTATAGCTGCTTGACTATCCGTGAATATATGGATGGTTGCACCTTTTATACCAGATAAATTTATGTGGCTAGCGCATTCTTGAATGGCGTGGAGCTCTGTTTGAAATACGCTGGGACTTTTTCCCATGGGTATCGTAAAGCGTTTGTTTGGTCCGTATATTCCCGCTCCTACCCCCGCTTCCATTTTAGAACCATCCGTATACCACTTTATGCCGTTGTGGCTGTTAGGTGGGTTATTACTAACCCATGCTTCTCTCTTGGGAATCTCCGTGGAGAACCGCTTATTGAAGCATAGTGTTTTATGGATGCGGTCTGTGACCGCGCAGTTCATGTTGAGTTCTGGCAGTTCATCGAGGAGGGTCTCAAGTTCCGGATGATCGTTAAGACTTATCTCGTTTAACTGTATTTGACTTATTGCACTGCGGATCGCCACTTTTTGAATGTATATGTGGAGAGGTGTAATACCTGTT
The DNA here is from genome assembly GCA_949715645.1 of Portevinia maculata. Lineage (NCBI taxonomy): Eukaryota > Metazoa > Arthropoda > Insecta > Diptera > Syrphidae > Portevinia > Portevinia maculata. The sequence goes on from OX454525.1 coordinate 300,464,898, forward strand.
ATTGCCTCTATGGCAGCCGTTGGACAGGTTCGCGTGGCTCCGGAGATACCAAGGCACGCAAGCCGTTGTACCTTTTTGAGCTTCTCTATTTCGACCTTTTGTGTGGATTTCGTCCACCATACAATGGAGGCGTATGTTATAATGGGTCTTATCATCACTGTGTAGATCCAGTGGACAATCTTTGGAGAGATTCCCCAGGTTCTGCCATATGTGCGCCGACAGGCCCATAAAGCTCTGTTAGCTTTAGTGATTTTGTTGGTGATGTGAGAATTCCAGTTTAGTCTTTTGTCCAGGATTACTCCAAGATATTTGACGTCATCGGAATACTCAATGGTCGTGCCATTTAGTGAAATCTGGGCTAAGTTGAGATTTCTTCTTTTTGTGAAAGGAACTATGATAGCTTTACTGGGGTTTATGGAGAGATGTTCCTTGACGCACCAGTCTATAGCTATCTTAAGGGCGTTTTGCATACGTGAAGTAACTACGTTTGATTCTTTGCCCCTAATAATGATGACCAAGTCATCGGCGTACCCTATTATGTCGTAGCCTAAATTACTTAGTTTTTGAAGTAGGTCATCTATGACCAAAAACCACAGGAGGGGTGATAGAACTCCTCCTTGTGGACAGCCTTTTATAGCTGATACTGATACTGAAGTCTGTCCTGACGAAGCAGTAATTTTCCGACTTTCGAGCATCGCTTTTACCCAGTTTATGGTGGGAAGGTCTACCTTCCGGTGAATTAAAGCATTTGATATTGAATCATAACCAGTGTTATCAAAAGCACCCTCTATGTCAAGAAAAGCGCATAGTGCAATTTCTTTACAACGGTAGGCGTTGTTTATGTGATTCGTTAGTTTTAACAGGGCACCTTCCGTTGATTTGCCGTTTTGATACGTATATTGACAGGGCTGTAGAAGCATGCTAATAGTAACGCATTCTCTGATATGAACGTCAATTATTCTTTCCATTGTTTTCAGGAAAAACGATGTCAAGCTTATTGGACGATATGATTTAGGTAGTTCACTAGGTTTGTTACCTGGTTTGGGGATAAATACTACATTGACCTCCCGCCAAGTGCGTGGTATGTAGCCCCAGTTGAAACTGAACCTAAATAAGGCAATCATGTTAGGTAGGAAGAATTCCATACCCTTTTGAATGAGGGCTGGAAAAATTCCGTCATTTCCTGGTGCCTTGAATGGTTTAAATGAGTTTATGGCCCATTTTACCTTATCTGGACTAAATAGTTTACCAGATAAACTATTATTTCTGCTGAGGTTAGTTGGATGTGAAACCTCAGTAGTTTGATCAGTTGTGTGATCGACAATTAGGGAACCAGGGAAGTGAACTTGCAGCAAGGTTGTGAGAGTTTCTTCCCGGTCGCTTGTGATTGTTCCATCAGGTTTGATGAGCAATCCCATGCAGTTTGAAGGATCTATTGAAAGTGTTCTCTGGAGCCGCGCCACTGCTGGGAGTTTTTCCAGCTTTTCGCAGTTTGCGCGCCATGAGGCCCTTTTAGATCTTCGCAACTCTTGGTTGTATTTGGTTAACAGGGATCGATATTGATCCCATACGCCGGTGCGTTTCGATTTATTGAATTGTTTTCTCACCTTCTTGCGGATAGTTTCCAGGTTTTCATTCCACCATGGTACGCCTCTTTTTACCACGGTGCGCTTTACCTTACAACTACTCCTAAAGGATGAGATAATGATGTCGTTAAGCTGACATTGTGCAGCGTCCGCATCACTCGGTGTTAGTGGTGAATCTGGTAGCAGATCAGTTCCGATTGCCAGATTTTCACTATAGGTTCTCCAGTTAGTTAATTTATTATTGTTTTTGACCGGCGCGCACTCGGTGTTGCATCGCAGCCTGAACATAATATGCATATGATCAGACAGAGAGGCTTCATCAGACACGTGCCAGTCCTCTACAATGTTTTGTATAAAAGGAGACGAGAGAGTAAGGTCTGAAACTTCTTCTCGTATACTGTTCCTAAAAGTGGGCTTATCTCCATTATTTAGAATAACTAGGTCTTTACTATATAGGTAATCTAAAAGTAACTCACCTCTTTTGTTTGTGTCTCGGCTGCCCCAAATCTGGTGATGTGCATTCGCGTCGCAGCCGATAACGAGATGTACTTGCTGAGTTTGGCAGTACTGGACAAGTTCCTGTACTGGTGCAGGTGGTACCTCCTCTATGTCCCCAGCAAAATACGCCGATGCGCATACGAACTTGTGTATCACATGGCCATTGTGGCGTTCAATTAAAACGGCCACCAGGTCCCTAGTATTGAAACCTGGAATGAGAGAAAATTTTATATCTTTCGCAATGGAAAGAGCTGCCCTAGGTCTGAAATTACCTTTGGCAAAAATTAGCTCTCTATTTCTGCTGTTAAGACCAAAGATCTTACCTGTAGTTGCCCATGGTTCCTGGATTAAACCAAGAGCGACGTTCCTTTCGGCACATCTTTGGCATCGGACACCTATGCACCCATAGCGCGGTGCAGGTTTGCCTGCAGCACAGTTAGAGACGTCATTTCTTCTTCACGTACTCTGGATTTCGCACTCTATGAGGTTTGTTATCACCCCTGCGTCGTACGTAACCCTGTTGAGAGAGACCACTTTGTCTCCCCCTTGGACTTCTGGTGTTCTGTCCATCTTTCCCGCTTGTATGTGCCTGTTCGGCCGCCAGTTTTGGCCTAAAGCGGTTACGGTGCGCGTTTGTGCTGTCCGTTTTTTTCGCCTTTGTAGTAGCATCCAGCACCACAGTTGTTTTAGCAACTGAGTTACCCGTGGCAGCACTAATGCCAGCCACTGGTGGTGTGGCGCTATTGTTGGCGCTTGTGGATGGCTTATTATTTTCTGTAGCATCAGTGGCAGTACTAATACTAGCCCCTGATGTTGTAGCCTTCCTTTGGTTGTCTCTTCATGCCAGATTCGTCGATTTGTCCGCGCTCTTGAGGATTATTTTGATCTGTCCAAACCTGAACGAGACCATCCCCTTTAGCTCAACAAGTCGCTTCATCGTGCTTTCGTTGACAGCAAGGACCATATGCGCGACATCTCTGTCGTCAGATCTCTGCAGAACTCTCCACGTTCTGGTGTTGAGTTCTTTATTCTGGCCATCTAGAATTGCCATCTCTCATTCGCTACTCCGGTACTATGAGGAAAGAAGGCTCTGACGATATGTGGTTTCGGGAAAAGTTCTTCCCCCACAAGCGTCACTTCCATCCCGCATTTCTCTTTGAGCTTCGCGAAGTTTGTTTTCATCCACTCTGCAGTGGTAGCGTCCGCACATACGATCATTAGCCATCCGGCTTTGAAGGTTGTACCGCGGAAGGTTGGTTTGGTCCCCTCATCACATTGTTCGATGGTGATGTCCATAATCCTCTCCTGAATCTGAGCCATTTGCTCATTACTGAGAGGATTGCGATCCAGATCGACAGGTACTACACCCAGTCTTACAAAGCTCGCTATATCTCTATAGGAGACTTTGTCGACGGCTGTATTTCCTGTGCGAGCTCGTTTCGCTTCGGATTGGGGCGGCGTATTGTCCTCGGACCTTGTACGCTTCACCTCGGAGCCTGTGTCGACCTCTGTCGACAGAGCAAGTGCTCTGGCCTGCTCTACGTTTTTCCCCTTTTTCAGCGCACGCCTAAAACGGCGCTGTTCGGATGGTGTGAATTTGACGCGCTTAGACTCAGTCTGTGCAGTTATGCCAGAAGTCTCCGGCGCGTCAATATTCATGGGATGCACTTCATCCGAGAGTATGCTTAATTTGCATAGCGTGCTGGCTTCAGAGATATCGTCACTAAGAAGAGACGAGTTCTCTTCTAAGCTCATCATCTCCGAATCCGTGGTTTGTGACCCTTCCCGATTGGCAGGTGTCACGTCATTTACGACAGGGTGTTCTAAAACATCCCCAGTTGGTAATGCAGGGTGTTCTGAAACATCCCTAGTTGATGATGCAGTTGTAGAGGCATCATTCTCTATTTGGTTTTTATTTTTTGGATATATTTTGAATCCCACGAGTAAACGGGATAGAAAGGTCGCCCGTGGTCTACCCGTATAACCACAGGAAGGCTATCTTGAAATCGGAGGTCGCCTGGTATCCGAAGTTCGCTGCTAACGACTAAGAACCCCTTAGCCATTCATCTCTCGGCGCTAGCTGTTCCACCTTAGATTTGGGGATTTGTTGTCGGGGTTGTCTCCCCGGGCATTGCCGAAAAGTTTTAAGTAAGGAGTATGGTAGGTGGGGGGGGGGGGGGTAAGCGGACGGGGCGTCAGAGGGGGGTATGTAAGGGTGGGGTGGGAGCGGACGTGAAGTCCTGGTCAGTTCTTGGTTGACGCTCATCAGACGGCCTGGCCCTTAACAAGCCCGATGACTCTTTGCGTCGTAAGCCTCCGCACCGGCACCATAGAGTTTGTTTGCGGTGATGGTGCACACGTCAAGGTGACTGACCCCGCAAGAGGGTAATACAATTTACTCCTATCATGACCCAAACCATTTATATACCACCCATAAAAAATAAGTATGGCTACACGTTTGTTAAACTGGAGGAACTTAATGTTGTTGACAACTTTACTAAAATTCCACACCTCCTAAACTTGACAGACTACGAAGAAGCAATTAAAGTAGTCTAGAAAAATATCAAAACTTTCGAGCAAAAACTTACTGACTGTAATCTTCTTCAAAGAGAAATAGTAATAGCAGAGCAAAATGTTGCATCCCTAATTAAGCCAACGCAGGTGGGGCAGCAAAGAGCACTTGGTAATATTTTAGGGTACGGTTTAAAAAAAATGGCAGGTACAATGGATGAAGACGACGCTATTACTATATACTTTATTGTGTTCTTCGGCTGTTTAGTCATATAGTTTTTTGTAAAATGAAAGATTATTCCATTTACTTCCCAACGTTTCGGCGTGGGTTGCCACCTTCCTCAGGGGAATCTTTATTTCATACACAACAAATAAATAAATAAAAGTGAACATTAAGTGAACCAAACAACTATTTTATGGAGATAAAACTTACAACTTAAGTTTAAAAATAAATAAATAAATAAAAACGAGAGAATGAATGAAGAAATTAAATAAAATAAAACCGTCAGCTATGTTAGCACTTTGACGTGTTGAAGTTCTGTCCTTAATTGTGTGTCAGTTATTATTTTGGTATGAGGGAGCAGTAGACTGCAGAGATGTTCTGTATGTACTGTTTCCTGTTCACGTTGTTTTTGTTGTTTAAAATATGCAGGGTTTCCAGGGTTAGGCGTTTTGATTTGTGTTTTTCTGTTTGTAAAATTTGTGTGTTATCGAAGTCCGGTCTATGGTTTGTTTCAATGGTATGGCTGGCTAGCGCTGTTTTGTTGGGGTTGCCTGATTTTATGTCGGATTTGTGGTTTGAGATACGTTGTTTGAGCAGTCTACTGCTCCCTCATACCAAAATAATAACTGACATTCTCTCGTTTTTATTTATTTATTTATTTTTAAACTTAAGTTGTAAGTTTTATCTCCATCAAATAGTTGTTTGGTTCACTTAATGTTCACTTTTATTTATTTATTTGTTGTGTATGAAATAAAGATTGCCCTGAGGAAGGTGGCAACTCCCGCCGAAACGTTGGGAAAGTAAATGGAATAATCTTTCATTTTACAAAAAACTATATAACTAAACAGCCGAAGAAAACAATAAAGGATTAACATTTAATTTGGTCAACAAATCACACATCGGTATTACTATATACGAACATTTGGACAATTTTTAACGAAACACGAAACGGACAATCGACGAATAATAAACAAGTTATCATAAATAACAACTTAAAAAAATTCTTAACGATATTACGAAACATAGCTGAATTCTAAAACGTCAAAAATGCGCATTGTGAATGCACACTGCTTTTATAATGCCAGGTTATGAATGCTTTTGCGCTGCTTTGCATTTGTGATGCTTTGCAATTTTTGATGTTTTGGAACGTTTTTGATGCGAACTGTCGTAAAATGTTTCAAACACCATTAATGTCTAAATAATTAGTAACAACCATACTTTTTAATTTAACAGCTTACTAAACGACATTGGTTCGTACAATGCCAACACGTTTAAGCATATTCCTTATTTAAAAAGGAAGCAGTTTACTCGCAGAATGTCTTTGCTTTCTTCAATTAAACAATAAGTTTAATGGACTCATTCGTACATTTTTAATTACTGCAAATCAAAGTAAAATTGGCAAATTATTACAAAATATATTATTTTACTTACGACTCCGGCTATGAATATATTTTATTTGGCGGTTCAAACTGAAATATCAAATGTCATTTGCCTCATAATCATTCCCGATGCTCTGTTTGCTTTTGTTTGCGCAGTTGATGCGTTCACAATGCGTTTTAGAAAACTATGCATTGCATCATAGTAATTCGTTTGCGTTTTGGACCGATTGATTAAAAAGTAATGCAGAAGTGCTGCATTTTGGAATTCAGCCATTGTCAATATAGAAGAACGCATAATCAAGGCACTCTTATTGAAAATCAATACAGAGGCAAATAAAACTATATCCGAAATTGATAATTCTAAGTTTATTTTCGTAGTTATGTCGACGTTAACAATATTTATAAGCATTTAGAAAAATTATCAGATATAATTTTGTTAAGTCTTTCACATACTAACGGAAGAAGAAGTAGGCAATAACATAACAGTAGGAATGCTCCCATATCTTCGAAATGGAATCTTTTTTAGGAAAAGCTTTTCAATCATTGCTATTGGAGTACCCACTTTCACTAAAGACAAATTTCATAAAGCCTTTCCTAATGAAAACTTCGAACAGTTGTATTTAGATAGTTAAGCCATAATTATACAGAAAAATAATATCTAAACTTATGACGAAAACGTAATGTTAAAAAAAGATCTTAAGCCACATGAAAATAATTGTATTAGAAATATATTTGAAAAAGAAAACGTATATCCATTTAAACATAATAACGAAAGTTCTATAGAAACAACATTTGAAATCATAATTATTACTAGAAACCTTTTTAACAACCAAATTACAACAAAATTGTGTTGAACAAGATTTTACTTCGAAAGATAACAATCTTATAAAATTTATCAATTGCCAAATCAAAATCAATAATTCTACATTTATAAACAAAATTGAACAATTTTTGAGGAGTATCTATTGAATTCCAACTACGTACCTACACCAATTTCATAAAGCAAATAAATAATATCACTCTTAATGGTTTATATTTAAAAACAATAAAGAATAGAGATCAAATCGAGTACATTAATAACAAAACAAACACTACAACTAAATACAAACTGTATTTCTGTATCCTTAAATTTCACACTTGGGAGTTGCTTGTCTTCTGTATAAATTTCCAAAAACATGTAAAGGCCCTTTTAGACGATCAGTTATCAGTTCAGTTCAGTGCATTTAGACGTCAGTCCAGTGTTCAGTTGAGCTTTAATTTTTCTTGTGAGCAGTCGAAAGACAGAAGAAATACATTGCGTAATGGACGATGAAAGCCGATAAATTTTAATAAAATCGACCATATTATCACTACATTTCGACATATTGAAAAACAAACAGGAAAACTAAAATGCTGATTTACCGCCAACTGCAACTGAAATGACGATTGAACTGACAACTGAGGTTAGGTTAGGTTAGGTTAGGTTACTGGGCTGACGGGGCAAGAGAATCCTGCGCCCGTCACACTTAGGTCAATGTAGACCCTTTGTGATAACCTGGAGGTTATGCTTCCCTTATCTGGAACCAATGAAAAACCTGTGAAAAACTTAGCGGGTTTACAAACCATCCCGATGCGTTGATGAACTTGCGCAAGTCATTCACAGACTTGCCGGAGAGTTCTTCTAAATCCTGGAAGAAATATCTGCCCAGGATATTGTTTCTGATATGACAGAGTGCAGGGCAGAGGAAATGCGGGGTATCCTCATTCACCTCCTCGTCCCCACATCCTCTGCAGAGTTCATCTGTGCTGAGTTTTACTTTCTTTGCATGGTAGCCCAGCATGTTGTGTCCGGTGATAACACCTGTGAGAGAGGACAAAGAATTCTTGTTCATTTGAAGGATTCTCTTGGTCTTTTGTTTGTCATAATAGTGGCCACATTTTCCTTGTAATAACACAGGAATCAAGGGCACTCCATCTTTCGTTTGCTGCCATCAGTGTTTTATTTCCAATCACCTGTTTAAGGTAACAGGGTGTGGTTTTTACTGTGGTGTCAGCATCCCTTGATTCAAGGCAAGATCCTTTTCTTGCCAGTTCATCGGCTCTTTCATTTCCTGGGACACCACTGTGTCCGGCGACCCAGCAGAGTCTTACAGTGTGCTGCCCGCCAAGAGCCCGCAGCTCTTCGCGACAGCTTCTTACAAGCCTCGATTTTATTTCTGTGGCGGAAATCGTTTTTATTGCCGCTTGGCTGTCAATGAAGAAGGTAATATTAGCCTGTGGTATTGCCGTCATTACAGCCTGCTTAGCGGCTGTTGTCACCGCCAGAACCTCAGCTTGGAAGACGCTGCTGTAGTCGGGGAGTCTGATCGAGCCAGATATTCCGAGCGTTTCTGAGTAGAAACCTGCACCAACGCCGGTATCCATCTTGGAGCCATCTGTATAGATGGGGATCGTTGTTGCATAGATTGGTACTTGATTATCCTGCCATTCTTCCCTACAGGGAAAAGAGACAGTAAATGGTCTTGTAAAATCTAGTTTGGGAGTAATGTAGTCTGAGCATACATTTCTACCCGTAAATTTCTCTAGAATCTGTGCATGCCCTGTTGTACTGGGTTTCCAGTTTTTTGTTTGGCTTAGCCGCAAGGCACTGTTTGCTGCAGATTCTTGTACGAAAAGATCTATGGGTTTAAGATTGAGAATTCCCTCCAACCCCGCTGTAGGGGTGGTTCTCATAGCCCCAGTAGTGCCAATACAGGCAATTCTTTGGACTGTAGTCATAGTCTTAAGGTTGGTGGCCTTACACAACCCCTGCCACTAGACTAAATTACCGTATGTGAGTATCGGTCTAACTACCGCCGTATACAACCACATGATAATTTTGGGACTAGGTCCCCAGGTTTTGCCGAAGATTCTATTGCAGGCGTATAAGGCTATCGTTGCCTTCTTTGCTCGTTCTTTTATATTGAGGCTCTAGTTTAATTTTCTATCCAGAATCACGCCAAGATACTTCGCGTATTCTGATATTTGTAGTGGAGTACCCTCAATAGTTGGCGGATTAAATTGCGGTATAATCCTTTTATTGGTGAAGAGGACCAGTTCTGTCTTTTGTGGGTTAACCGCAAGTCCGCAGCTTCTGGTCCAGTTACCAACCATAGATAAGGCGTTCTGTATTTGTTCACTTATAGTGGATTGGAATTTTCCTGTCGCTAGCAGTGCTAAGTCGTCAGCATATGCTACTGCATTGACTCCACTAAGTCGAAGTTCAATCAGAATCTCGTTTAAAACGAGTACCCAAAGAAGGGGTGATAGGACTCCGCCTTGAGGGGTTCCTCTAGATGCTGACACATTAATTATTTCACCACCTAACTCTGAGTAGATGCATCTTCTTTTAAGCATGCACATTATCCATTTAATTATGGTATTCTCCACATTTAGCTTTACTAGGGCTCTTTCTACCGCTTCCCCTTGGACGTTGTTGAAGGCACCTTCAATGTCCAAGAAGGCGGCTAGAGTATATTCCTTGTCCCTTAGTGTCTTTTCTATGGTGCTGACGACACTGTGGAGTGCTGTCTCTACACCTTTGCCTTTCGTATATGCATGCTGAGCTGGGGATAAGACCTCTGGACTCAGTTTGCTACGAATATAAATGTCCATCAGTCTCTCAAAGGTTTTTAAAACAAAAGAGGTTAAACTGATTGGCCTAAAGTCTTTGGCGGTAGTGTGACTAGGTTTCCCAGCTTTGGGTATGAAAACCACTGTAACTTCTCCCCAAACTTTGGGTACATATCCCCATTTTAGGCTACTTAGGAAGAGGTTCCTCAGATGTGGGGTTATATGTTCTTCACATCTTTGTAGCATCATAGGGAAAATGCCGTCAATACCCGGAGATTTATATGGAGAGAAGGAATTAATTTCCCATTTTATCCTTTCTTCCGTTATAATCTCCGCTGTTGTTATGTGCTCCGTGTAGTGCTCTTCTTCCGGATTGTTATGCTCATTAATGCATCCCGGAAAGTGAGTCTCAAGGAGGAGCTTGAGTGTTTCATTGCAGGATTCTGTCCAGTTGCCGTTGGGGTCCTTGAGAGATCCCAAGGCTACTGGTTCCTTAGCAAGTAGTTTCCTGAGCCTAGCTGATTCCGCGGTGCTTTCCATTTTACTACAAAAGGATTTCCACGAAGATCGCTTTGCTTGTTGCGTTACTGCTTTGAATTTTCTTTGACTGGATTTGTAGGTTTCCCAGTCATGGTCGGATCTTGTACGTTTTGCTACATTAAAAAGTTTTCTAGATTCTTTCTTAATGTCGTACAGTTCTTTTGTCCACCATGGAGGAGTCGATTTTCTTTTATTCCTTGTTTGTAGGGGACATGATTTTTCGAGCGCTTTACCTAGGATTTTTCCTAGATTCTCGGCATTCGTGTCTGTACTCTCTGGTGCATACGCAGCATCTGTCTGGAGAGTTCTTAAGTTCTTTCCCACTTCCATATTAAAAAGGTCCCAGTTAGTTTTTCTATGGTTCCTATATGATTTTGGGGGATCGTTCGTGTCTGGTATCAGGAATTCAATGATTTTATGGTCAGAGAATGTTTCCTCCTTTAATACCTTCCACTGATCTATTGTGATTGTATTCGAGTTACTTAATATTGTAACATCGATTACTTCTTGCCTATTTCTAATAACAAAAGTTGGTTCTGAACCCCTATTAGCTATAAGTAAGTTATGATCTATAAGAAATTCAAAAAGTGGCTCACCCCTTGTATTTGTATTTGAGCTACCCCATAGGGCATGGTGGCAGTTAGCATCACATCCCATCACCAGGTCCCATTTTTCCCGTGTAGCAAGTTGAACAAGAAGGTGGGTCAGATCTGACGGTGGTCCCTCCTTTGCATCATAGGGCATATAGCATGATGTTAGAATCAGCGGAGGGAGCCCGTTGCGCTCAAGTTTTACCGTCACGTGGTCGTTATCACTGTAGGTAGATAGAAGAAAGAGGTTAATCTGTTTCCTAGCTACTATACAAGTTCTGATCTTACTATTTGGATCTGTCTGCACTGTTTTAAACAGGACAAGTCCCTTCGAGCTTAAACCCCTTATTCTGCCTCCTGCTACCCAGGGTTCTTGAATAAGGGCTAGGTCTATTTTTCTATCCTCCATGAGGTAGATTAGGTTGGCGCTGGCCGCCTTACTGTGATGAAGGTTTATTTGTATTATCTTCATCACGGTTTTTTGGCTCCCCATCCTTGTTTTTTTTGTCGACTTTGCTCGCGATAAGCCTAAGCTGTATGTATATACATCGGTTTATGCCGACGCGTACTTTAAAGTCGATCTTCTTCAACAACGGAATGGATTTGTGACTAAGCAACACTATCACTTCCGTGCCTGATTCATGGTATTCTCCCATCTCGATCACTTCCCAAGCGTGGCTCAGCTGATCGGTATTTAGGGATCGTAAGTATCTCTCGATACGGTCCTTAGGGATATGAGGCCCTCGTACAACAAGTTTGGCTTTAGGTCTTGTTATCCGTACGATCTCTTTTTTGTCAATCAGACGAAGGTCGGCGTTTGGCCATGGAGCTTTCGTCCTGGCAATAAACTCCTTGAGCCATGTGAGGGTGTGTTCTTCCTCACAGGTCATGAGTTTGAATCCTTGGATGGTATTGAGGGTGCCAAAAAGCGGGAGGGGTTCCTTGTTTTTTAAGATGGCCTCGTTCACCTCGTCTAGGATTCGAAGTTCGATGAGTCGCCATTGGTCCTCTGTCAACTTCCGTGAAGGGTTGCCGTAGTCTACTACGGCTACTTGTTGGCCAACTGCGGTTGGTAAAGAGACCTTGGCTATCTTCCTAACGTTAGTTTGAGAGATTGGGGAAAGTGTGTCGTTTTGCCTAGCTCTTTTGGACGTGCTCGCAATCGGGTCGAGCTTGGATTGAGTATCCTCTCTCGTGCCAATTACAGGGTTCCTAAGTCTGGCTGCGATTGGGGTGGAGAGCAAAGGGCTTTCTTTCCCCTTCCCAGCCGGTCTTTTGGGAATTGTCCTAGAGCTGGGCAAACGTTTGCTCTTCTCCGTTGGGTTGTCGGGTATGGTCTTCAGTCGTTCTTTAGCCTTGTCGAGGGATAGCTTTTCCTTCTCCGTTAAGGCTTCCGGAATTTTGCTACCCATCCTTCGGACGATCCTGAGCGCGTTACGCCTTTGCCTGCGCAAAATCGCATGCTCCCCTAGAGGCTTCTTTGGCTTGGGTTTGCTGGGGACTTTAGAGTCTAAGGCTCCTTGAGTGTCCCGTCCGGGATTGGAGGGCTGTGCCTCCACGACTGTTTGGCAACTGTCCATTGTCGAGTTATTTCCCGAGACGTCACGGCTGCAGTTGACTGGTTGGTGAGGGGAACCTGCATCCAGATTGCAAGTGGAGCTGGGGCTCTGGATGTTTTCCAGCTGCAGTTTCCTCTCCCCTACCTCCCCAGTGAGCATCTTCTCTCCTTCCAGGCCCGTACGAGCAAGAGGCTCGATGCAACGCCTGGCCGGTGAGTCTGGTGGTCCCGGGGTCGGTTCCTGTACCCGATCAGTCTCCGTGTCCGTTTTGTTGTTAATGTTAGGAGCAGGGAGCACCTCCCCCTTCTCTAGAAACGTACGAGCAAGAGGCTCGATGCAACGTCTGATCGAAAGGTTTGGTGGCTCCTCGGTGGAATCCTTTGGCAGAGTGATTGGTGTGGTCGACCTTTCCCCTGGATGGACTTTGCCAATCTTTGAGGAAGGTGGCCCCATCAATTTACTATCGCTAGTGCTATCCCCAGGATTAGCTTCCGCCGGTGTACGAGCAGTAGGCTCATTCTACGTTAGACGCTGTTCCTGCAGATACGCACGTGCGTTATGAAGCCGTTTGCGGTCAGTCTCTGTCAGTTCTTCCCATCTTTTCGTCCCTAGTCTCTTTACTGTTGTTCTGCAGTTTGTTAGTTTTTTCCGTCTGGAGGAGGTGGACAATAAAGAGAGGTTAGAGCTAGTGACGGAACAGCTGTCGCTGATATCAAGGTTCATGCCCTCCATGGCTGCATCTGTTCCAACGCTTTCTCCATCCCATACTCCAAGATTGGCAAATGGATTCAGAAGAAGGTTTTCTTCTTCCTCCGTCAGTTGTTGTTGTTCTGTTTGGGGATCGGTTTTTCTAGAGTCAGTGGTGCCCGATCCTTGCACCTTAGTCTCTTTTGTTTTGTTTGTTTGTTTTGTTTGAATTGTTCATTGTAGGTCCCACGAGTAAGGGGGGAGGAAGGTCCATCTGCACTCACCCCCTGTATGCAGATAAGGGGAATTAGGGTTAAAACTGGAGGTCCCCAGGTATCCAGAGTTTGCGCTAGCGACTGAGCACTCCCTCAGCCATGCAGGTCTCGGCGCGTCGTACCTTACCTTGGATTTGATCCCTTTTAGTTGTCCACCCCCTCTTTGTCGATTAACAACAGAGAGGGGAGTACTTAAGCCCCACCACCACGACAAAGTAGGTGATCAATCGGGGGGTGAACTGACAACTGAACTGAAACGTATTTACACATCAGTTTAACTGATAACTGAACTGACAACTTATGGGGGTTCCATCAGTTTCAGTTTCAGTTAAACGCTTCAATGTTTACATTTAGGCATCAGTTTAACTGAAAGCTTAACTGATAGCTTAACTGAAACTGAAACTGAAATGATCATCTGTCAGCACCGACCACAATAACATTGCTACCGCCAAATAATGCATGTAAAGAATTGTCGGATGAAGATTCAGGAAAAGAAAATGAAGTGGGCATATCCAACTTACCACGCAATCAACTACCTACTTGCTGGTGTTGAAGTTGCATATGATGATGGTTTTGATTTTGACGACGACATCCCATTATCTGCCAAGTTCCCAAGAAAAGAAAAATGGATCCAAAAAAAAAATTAACTTGAACGAAAAAAGATTTGCAGGGTGCTACAGGTGAGACGATATTTAGCAGTATGTTCAATAATTAATCGCCAATAGAGATATTTGAACAATTTTTCGCTGATGGATTCTACGAAATGGCAATATGTCTCATCAATAACTACGCAATGCAAAAGAACATACATTTAAATGTTTCATTGAATGAAATTAAGTCTTTTTTCAGAATACTCCTGCTAAGTGAATATAACGTGTTTCCTCAAAAAAGTATGTATTGGGAAGTCACAAGAGATGCTGGGTGTGAACTAGTATTTTCCAGCCTTTCAAGAGATCGATTCAATGCTACAATGTCCAACCTTCACTTTTGAGACAACCATAATCTAAACCAATGTGATAAGTTCAGGAAAATTCAGCCATTATTCGACTACTTGAATACATTTTCTTTCACAATTTTCTGCAGTGGATATTATGGCCACCACTCCACGAAGCAATTCATTCGGTGCAAACCTATTCTTTGGGGATTTTAAGTGTGGGTTGGATCAACAGTGTCCGGGTATGCCTTATTGCATTCTATCTTCGAGATAGGGGTTCCAATTTACCCAGTGTATGCATGCCGGTCGTAAGAGGTGACTAAAACCCAAACTAGGGGATGGTTCCCCACCAGGCGCGACCATAGGTGGTTTATATTGGAGCCTCGGTAGGATACGCTCGCTATCCGAGGTCGTAGGGTTATAGCAGAGATATAGGCGATGTCTGCATGTGCATAGACTACGGTCTGCGCTCATGCAGGCTGCGCTTTACTCGCTGTGAATCCCCTGCCGCGAACCAAACCAAAAGAAAAGGATGAAGGAACAACCTAATGGTATATCTCCTTCAGGTGTCACTTGCAACACCGAAAATCCACCCGTGGTCTTAACGAACGCGGTCGGGGCAATGATTCTGGAGGCCCCAACCAACATACTACCAACGCCCCCAGCCTGAACAGGCGTTTACTTAGGTTGTAAATACGCTTGCTTCCGAAGACTCCTGGAAAAATGGAGAAAGTAGCGGAGAGGTTCAACCTGATACGCTTAAACTTCATTCCAATAGACAGGCAGCTGATTGTTGCGTTATTGGTGATGAAGCCCAGGACACCGGACAGGCTGAATGGGCCCCAGAAGCGGTACGCACCGTTGGGCTTCTGTCTAAAAGAAAGCGAAGGACTAAACAGATTAAGGCGGCATTCGCGCGCCGCAAAGAAACTGAACCAGTTGAGGGCGCAAGCGCTGAGAGCTTCACTAAAGCCATAATAGTGCTAATTCGTTTTAGAAAGTGACCTTAGTACTCATTTTATAGTTCGTGAACAGTTTTACAGTATATTATTACCTGGTAGAGCAAGAAAACCGAACGCGCTGTAGGTTATGTCATCTAAAGTCACCAACTCGATGCAAGAAATGCATCGTTGGACTTCATGTACATTGTACAATGCTTAAAACATAATTAACACATAAAAAAAATAGAAAAAAGTGTTTTTTGCTTTCAACTCCTAGTGCCCCTCATAAGGGACACCCCATGGACCTATGGTTCGAAAACCAAAGGTCCAATTTTTATTTTTGAAGTAAAACTTCTGTACGCGCGCTTGACTTGGGGAGTATAAGCTGATGAATGCGACACGGAAGTGTAGACCAATATAGACTATGTGTGAGTTCATAAATGTAAAAATGCTGCATTCCTGCAAATTCAGCGTTCATTATTGTAAAAGTACTGCGTTATCATTGCAGGAGTTTGGCAGCTCCTGCGTTCATAAAGAAAATTAACAGTCAGCATGCTGTCAATTGTGCAAGTGTTTTTGTTTTGTTGCTGAGCTGTGGGAAAATGGCGGGAGAGAGAGTAAGTAAAATGTTGGCAAATTATTTAATTTTTAACGCAGATATGTAGCGCATTTAAAACATAAAAATTAATAATTTTTATTATATAGGAATGCACAAGAGCAAAAAATCTGTTCTGATGATGATACGAAATTGCATGTATCCTTTCGGCTTTGTATTCCATCTACACATCTAAGAACATTTCGAAACGGATAATTTCTTATGCTTGCTTGTTCATTATATACTCGTATGTTGAATCATTGGTTGAATCTGGCCATTTTGTATGCCTCTTTCTTAACTTAAACAGCAATTTTGTTATTTCAATAAAATATTTGAAAGCTGCTCCTTTAGTAACAGTAAACAAATTACTGATCTTCCTAAATGAACAGTTATTGGCAAGCTTCCAAATAGTTGGGCATAGTGCTAGCCTCAAACCAGTTTTAGGCCGACCGAAATTATTTTTGATGTGTAAACATCTTTGCTCTCGCTGATGTGTAAATATCTTTTTTCTCTGTAGGGGCTAGTTGGAAATATCGATCGTCACCGTCATCGTCAGATTTTCCGTCACCGTCAGATTTTCATACCACGTGAGTTAATCGCTGCTCGGCAGATCACCGCAATTAAACGACGTTGGGCGCGGTTAGTACGTAGATGGGTGACGGTTTCAGAACAACCGCGTGTCGTTGTTTTTTTTTATTTTATTTATTTCGTTATACATTTTCCAGTTTTAATTATGTTCAATTTTAGAGATAATTATGTCCTTACGAGACACCGGGAAGTTGTGTGGAAGTAGATTTGTTTTGAATAATTGAGGTTGTACAGCTTGGAGTTTGTTGTACATCAGTTGAAGGTAAGAGGAAAAATATCGATTTGTACTTCGGTCTTCGGATCAACAAAAAGGTCCTTAAAAGTCGAAAAAAGGATATATTACCAAAATGTTTGTTGTTCCTAGCACCCCTCATTCAAATAACATTGAACTCATATATACCGTGCCATTTCTAAAGACATTTTGGGAAAATATCCTTTTTCGGGTTTAATTATTGTGGCTACAAGGACCTCTTTGTAAAATATCCTGATGTAAAATAAATGGGGCATTCAATCAATTTTTATTTTAAACGCAATATGCATAATAAATCCCAATAAATTGTCACCATTATAGCAAAATAAAATATTTTGATTTAGTTATTAGTTATTACCTAGGCAGCTAAAAAGCTACAGCTAAAAACTAACCAACTTTTATTTGTCATCCGCAACTAAATTTGGCAACCTAACGAGCTTACATTACACAACCTGCAACTAATAGCTAATAGCAAAAATTAGTTGTCATTATGATAGCTAACCACCAAATCGATTGCATTTTTAGCGCAGCTAATTTAACTACGTTAGTTACTTAGTTATGGCGTTAGCTAGATAACAAATTAGGTACTCGTAGCTAACGCGCAACAGTGCCTACATATTTACACATCAACTATACCGTGAGTGCAGCGTGGCTCACACCTTTTTTTCCAAAATGGATTTAGTTCATTCTCCACAATCTAATACAATTCATTTTTAAACTTTGTAATGTTTCGACCTGTGTCCTGACGAGGATTTTGTCGTACAGAATGTTGCCTTTAAACGGGCGCCATTTTGTATGTGTCGCTGCCCTGGTTTATGGCAGGATGTTAGGGACCATGGTCGAGATGCGCACGATATTTATTCTCCAGCTGCTTCAGTCCGGGGGGGTTCTTTTAGCATCTTGACACACACAAACTTTATCGTGCAATAGAAAAAAAAGAAGAGAGATCTGTAAGAAAATGAGAAAGAAAGAGGAAAGGAAAACCAACCACACACCCTTGCTGGGGATTCAGATGGTCGAATCCCTTGCCCTCCCAACCTTTGACGACCAAATTCCATTCTTATATGGGTCGTCCCACCAACCAATAAGGATACCATACCATTTATGTTTAAGTTACCATTATAAAACTTTAATTATTAATCATAATCAATACTTTTACAGATACAGAGATATTTAAACCTATGTGGGTCATAATTTACAATGTTCCGATAATATAATTACTCTTTTCGAGGAACCGATCTCTAACATGAGTCGTTGTTTGTCTCATATGGTCGAATCCCTTGCCCTCCCAACCTTTGACGACCAAATTCCATTCTTATATGGGTCGTCCCACCAACCAATAAGGATACCATACCATTTATGTTTAAGTTACCATTATAAAACTTTAATTATTAATCATAATCAATACTTTTACAGATACAGAGATATTTAAACCTATGTGGGTCATAATTTACAATGTTCCGATAATATAATTACTCTTTTCGAGGAACCGATCTCTAACATGAGTCGTTGTTCACTGATATATATATACTCGTATATAGATAAAAGCACGATTGGGGTCATTAATAGAACTATATTTAACATTCACCGGTATGTACCGTTTCTTAAAGTACTCTTTAGGTAACTTAATATAAAGGTAAGTAATGTTTATTCAAAAGGTATGTAAATTGTAAGTATCAAACAAAGTTTCAAGTTAAGTATTTTTAAAAGTAAGGAATTGTAAGTAAACTAAATTTAGAGGTAAGTTAATAAGTTATTATAATTTAAGAATTTTGAATTAAGTATAAGATAACATGAGTATTTTTACTAAATTTAATAAGTAAGTGAAATATAATACGATATAGGTACTTAAATCTAGGGTAGGTAAGGTATTTATATTTAGAATTTATCGGTAAGGTAATTTTAAGCATATTAATTTGCAGGTAAGTAAAGGTAATGTTAATTCTATTAAATTTAGAGGTAAGTAAAAGTAATTATAAGGTATCTTAAGTTAAAGGTAAGAAAAGTATTTTAATGTATATGTATAGCATGTCTTAAATATAGTATTATAAGGAAAACTTAATCTAGGGTACTTAAATTATTGTTGCACTCGGGAACTGCCTCTGCTACTAATGCTGCTGGTTCGGCTGGTTGTGGAGGCGGCGTCCGTATGTGTACGAACATGGCCAAATATGACATTATTAAATATAGGTATTATGTATATATATATTTATAAGAACGTATAGATGTCTATCTTCTTATTTTCAGCACCAGGCAAGTGAAGTATTAGTCGTAATTGTAGCTTAGTCACTAATTTATTAGACACTAGTTTTAATTAAGTATGATTTTTAATCTAGTCACTATTTATGCGTTTTCTTATAGGCAATTGTTTTACTTAATTTTAAGTTTCTCTAGTCACTAGTTATTTTTGTTTTATTTTATTTTCCTAAGCACTAAGTAGGTAGGTATATTATTTGCATTTATACACTAATCTTAACTTTTGAAACTATATGGCACTTAATAAAATTTTTACGGCACTAGCCAACTAAATTATAAATTTGTGGCACACGCCATCTTAACTTTATATTTTTCACTACATTTTTAAATCCAACTTTCCTTCAGCACTTTAAAATTAAACCTTAATCTACGGCACTCGCCAACTTATTTTTAAATTTGTGGCACACGCCATCTTAACTTTAATTACTACATTTTTCCAAACAAAACTTTCCTTCAACACTTTTAATTCAAAACTTGTCTTCAACCGACACGCAACACCCTTTTTATACACCTAGCCTCGCCGGATCTTTCGGTACCCTGTTTACGAACTAAAGTTACATATTTTCGAGCAAACTTTGTTTACGAACAAAATTAGTTCATAAACAAAGTACCAATTTAATCCCGCATGCCCTATGTTTTGCACTCGCTAATCCCTACATCTACCGACCATCCAAAATTCATTTGTCCCCTCCCCTCCATAATAACCAGTTAAGCTCATACACCAGATGGCGAGTGCACTCAAGCTGTGCTGGTACATGCGCACTTCATTCGCTTGGTGAACATGGAGAGACTATTACATGGAAAGCTATTAATTTTTCTTACTCGCTCTCTGGAGTGGTGAGTTCATATTCAGAGGTCTCCGACATGAATTGTTTTGGCTAATTAGATTGAGTCTCGTTTCTCCACCATTGAGCGGCCAATGAAATTCGGCTTTTAAAAAAAATAAATTAGTTTCCAGGCACTTGGGTTGGTGGATAGGTGACTCTTACTAACTTTGCTAGTGTGAGTGCCATTGTCACTCTGGGTACTTACATAGAGTGGCAAAATTGAATTTATTGTGACCACAGTGGCAGAGGAGGTAACCAATTTTATGAATGTTAATATTTATTGGCCCGAAAGCTTGCAGTATATTTCTAGCAAGTTAAGACATAACTCCGTACTGGTCGAAATATTGGGAAACGAATTTCTGTCCATTACAACTTAAACATTAAAAATGTATTATATAAAATAAAATGCAACGACTGTCAAAAATATTACATAGAAACAGGAAGAACATTCAAAGATTTAAAGAACACATCCCCAAAAACAATACAAAATCAGCATACGCACAACACCTAATTGACAATAACCATAATTACAATAATTTCGAAACCAACCTAATACCATTACATATTAAACAAAAAGGTAAAGAACTTGACGCCACAGAAGAGTTCGAAATATACAAAGCCTATAAGATAGAACGAGACAACCTACTAAACGACAAACTAACAATAAAAACAAACGTATTATTCGACACCGCAATCAACAGCACAAGACAGAAAAAGACAAACATAAACAACTCCAATAGCCACACACCAGAATAAACAAACTCAGTCACGAAGCCTAAACGCCCGATGATGGAGCACAAGCTCCGAAACGCGTCGCAATAGGACAATGAAATTAAAGATAAAGTTGTGATAATAAAAACGAACAACAATAAACATATGTTCAAAAAAATTGAATATCTTTTCTTTATTAAAAATGGAATTAACTGAAAAGGTACCTTAAATGTTGACCTGGACATAAAAAAATGATTTCGAAAAACATCATCTAGAAATTCATGAATTGTTTTTTAAAAAGTTCTTTTTTTGGAATATGTCTGGCCATCACTCTCCAATTCTTAAGAGACAACAAATATATCTTCCTTTTTTTCGGACTTTTCTTCAAGCCAGTTTTTTTTTTGGATGCTTTCCAAATGTATGCCATCCAAGAGATTTAAAATGAGACTTAATACCAATTTTTTATCAGCCATGTTGAGCGATGGTGTATCTTTTAAACTTATTAAAAATATTTTATATACAAGTTGTCATTGACAAAAAAGCTTTTAATTCTGTCATTTATGACTTTGTTTATATTTATGCAATTATGAACATACCTTTTTCCATGCATGATGACCGCATTCATGCAGCTACGTTTGCGTTCATAATTGTATTCAATTAGCATTTGTTATCTATCCAAACCGATCCAAAGGAGAAAGATATATCTAAAACAGTTACCGACAGATGAAATTTACTGGAAGTGAGTACAGTCATTGTGTCCATGAATCGCAGATCATTAGCTGGAAATATAGAGCGTCACCGTCATAGTCAGATTTTCAGGTCGGACGGCAAAAAACTAAAGTTTGAGCTAGGCAGCTGAAATTTATAATATGGACTCTCTAGGGGCCCTTGATGCTCATGTGTAAATATTTTCAAAATTCGCCCACTGACACGCCCACAATTTAAATTAGATGAAGCGAAAGAAGATTTACTTCAGTCGTGTGGTCTTAAGCACACTCATATTTTTATTTTTATATGTAATTTATACCAATATTTTATACATATAACGGCTTCATCGATTTAAAAAAAAGTTTCAGGACAATCTGGGTTAAAAAAGTCAAAGTTTGAGCTAGGAAATTCGGAATACATACTTTCTGGGGACCCTTAATGCTCATAATAATTAATAATAATTATAATAGTAGATATTTCTTCGCATAGCATGTAGACAAACTCGCTTTGAGCAATTCCTTTACATATATTTTCTGCCATGCCCACTTATAAGGGGAGCCATTTTACAAAAACCTTGTTTTTTCGATATAATCGATCGTTCTTAACAATTCAAACACAATTCGATTTTTGCCACGCCCACCTTACGAAGGAGAGGAACAGGAATTATACTGTGCGAAAAATGTTTAAAACAAAATTTCTTATACGACAAAATTATCACCTAACATGCACATCCAAATTTGCCCACAATATTAACCGCTGAAAGCCACCACTGGCAAATTGCTCACTACGTACATTCCTTCAGACACTATACTCTGTCCGGAAATAATAGTCAGTACAGTGAGGATGGGACGTTTGTGTTCTCCCTCTGGCTGTAATGCTTTACATAAACTTGTCGCTCTTTAAAGCTCTCTCAGGGTTGCCATAGCTTCCAATATTGACCGTCACAAATCAAAGAGACCACCAAATGGTGGCATACTTAGAGAACGTAGCGAATGCACTAACAAAATTTCTCTATCCCCATAAGCGCTGTACTGAGTACTGACTATTATTTCTGGATGGAGTCCGTTCAGGTATTAATATGCAAACGTAATTTATATAAACTTTGGTGCAAAACTATACAAAAGCGTTCGTGTAGGTACTGAGAAAAATGGTAAAAAGATAAAGGAAAGAAAAACGTTCGTTAATTTTTCTTCACACCGAATTTCTGCTGGGAAAAAAATGAAAACAATCAAATAAAAACAGCCAAGTGAGTTTGACAATAAAACAAAACAGGGGTTGCTCTTTTCAAGAGTAATTCTCTTTGAAATGAGAGGATTCTCTCTCAATTTGGGACATTTTACAGTTTTGATTTTTCTAATAAATCAAATAAACAATAAAAACAGTTAATGTGTGTTTAGAAAACTTTTCAACTCATTTGCTCCCAAACAAAAATATTGTTTTGCCACAACGCGATTGTCACGGTCTCACTTTTATTTTTTGTACAGAATCTTAATATGTTGTTAACTTTTTGGTATTCCAAAAATGTGTTTGGGTACTCCTTATTTGTTCTGGAAATTTGTTTTTGTTATAATTCGCTTTAATATAAACTTATTACATTTTTTTTCCACAACTACCTACGCGATTCTCACTTTTTCAGTTTTATTTTTTGTACACAATTATACGAGTATTATAATGTAAACTTTTTAGTATTCCAAAACGTGGTTTGGATACTCTTTCTTAATTGCGGGACTTTTTTTTGTTAAAATTGGCTTTGTTATTAACTTTTTCGGAAATATTCGCAAGGAACGTATCCGTCATGCAAATTCGCCATTGTTT
The DNA here is from genome assembly GCA_949715645.1 of Portevinia maculata. NCBI lineage: Eukaryota > Metazoa > Arthropoda > Insecta > Diptera > Syrphidae > Portevinia > Portevinia maculata. The sequence continues at coordinate 300,487,962 of OX454525.1, forward strand.
TCCTTCATTTCATTCAGTTGTTGGTTGTTTTTGTTCTCATTTGACACTGAGGTTGCCATGAGGAGCTCTATTGCCATTGGTTTCATGCGTCGCACAACGGGAATAATTTGTTATCTGCCAGGGAATTTCGGGTTTTCTTGAGTAACCAATGTAGGGAGTGCAGTGGTGTGTATCGGTGCCGGTCATTGGTTGGTTGGTTGGAACCGGCCCTCGATGAGGATGCACTTAGACCAGAGGTGGTGCAGGAAAATAAGTCCACGGGAACTAAGTCCACTGAGGGACTTAGTTCCCATTAAGTGGGAAATAAAACCACTTTCGCGAAGTGGACTTAGTTCCCATGTAAGGTGGGAAATAAATTCCCAAAAATCTGAATGGTTTTAGTTCCCTTTTAATGTGAAGTAAATTCTCACTGTCGACTAAGAACAAAATAAAATTAAAGAGTCAAGTAGGTACTTTGCAATTTTTATTAACAAAATAGAAATTAACTTCTAACTGAGACAGAGTAATATAGGTACCGTGACCTCGTACCTACCCCAAATCAAACAGTGACCCCAAACAGGGGGGTTGCAGGGGGGCAGCATGGCCCCCCATATGCATTGCACTGTTTATGGAATCTACTTGCGATTTCGCAACTAATGCCATAAACAGTGCAATGCATATGGGAGGCTTGCTGCCCCCCTGCAACCCCCCTGCTAGGGGTCACTGTTTGATTTGGAGTGGGTGCAAGGGTCTTTAGTTATAATAGACAAATTCTCAAATTATAGGTGGGAAATAACTTAAAAAAATTTTGGGTGAATTTATTGCTCACCATCAGTGGGCAATAACTTCACAACAAAAAAGTTAAGGTATTGCCCACTCGAGGTGAAGTTATTGCCCATGTGAAGTTATTGCCCGTGAAGTTATTTCCCTGCACCGATATTGCTCACTTATGCTGGGCAATAAGTTTACAAAAAAAGTGAAATTATTGCCCACTCGAGGTGAAGTTATTGCCCATGTGAAGTTATTACCCGTGAAGTTATTTCCCTGCACCCCCTCTTACTCAGGGAACCATTTGCTCCTCTGAATGAAGGAGCTAATCTTTGCCGTGCAGGCGTTGTTGAGATCGTTTAGATCATTGAAAAGGTATTTACCCAGTGTAGCCTTCCTAATGTTGGCGAGTATAGGACACGTGCAAAGGAAGTGACTAATAGTCTCCTCTTCCTCCTCGTCCCTACAGCTTCTGAAGAAGTAATTGTAGGGAATGCCCCGCCTTTGAGCATGTCTTTCTATAGCACAGTGCCCGGTGAGGGCGTTTACTAATTTGGAGAGCGTTTATCTCTTATGCCTCAGAAGTCCGATGGACCTGGGTTTGTTTAATGTCTGCCAGAGTAGCCTTGCAGTGTTGCACTGGTCGAGTTGGTGCCAACGACGGTTGGCTTCACTCCCCGCATTGGTGTCTATGAGGTGTTTAGCATAAGACGTTGGCGCCTCGATGTCGGTGACGCTTATGCTGTTTAAACCAGAAGAGGCTCGTCGAGCCTCGTTCATCAGCTTCACAATTCCCTGGTATGTCACAGTGACCCGGCACCCAGCAAAGGGTGAGGCTATACTGACCGGCTATCTCGTTAAGAGATGCGCGGCAGTCTTTCACTGCCTTGGACCTCGTAGTGCTGGATGCAAGCGATTTGATGGCCGCCTGACTACCGATGTATATTACAATATCTGACTTCGGCCTGAAAAACGCTGCAGTGTTCTGGAAGGCTAAAAGAGAGGTGAATGTCCAGGTCTTCAGAGAAGACTCCGGCGTTTTGGACCCATCCGTAAAAATTGACAGCGATTGGTTTTGTAGGACGTGGCGTTGTGTCCACTCGGTTCTGTCTGGGATTAGATGTTTGTAACCCAGGTTGAAGTTGTATTCAGTGGGCAGCTGGTCGGTGACCTTAGGAGAATGTCGATGCTTCGATAGTATTTGGTTAGTTCGTAATAATTGTCAGGTCGTAAACATATGTTTAGCTCGATAACAATTCTTTTCTTAGTTTGTAAACACGGTGTCGGAATGAGAGTACACGCGGGACGATCCTTAGGGAATTGGTACTATGATCGTAAAAGAAAGTGGGGGCAACGGGATTCAATATCAGCCGAATCCCATGTTTTCCTCATTCTTTCTTTACTTTCTTTTTCAGAACTTCTCTAGATGATATCACGTTTCGAATCGTCGTGTGTTAAATCGATGCAAAATAAAGAGCACCCCAAACCCTACTGGTGTGTAGGGTGGCTCACCGACTTCATTTCATACTCTATAAATTTCTGTTCCCAACAAGTGTACAAATAACAGAACAGGGTATCCAACAGTTCGCCTAAGTAGACTTTAGCCTTTCACTCTGTTTTTTATTGTTATTCTGAAAATCTTCAAGTTGAGAAGCACTTTACATACCTTCTCCTACCACATCCAACTTGCTTCGATAACATTCCCCAATAGAATATCCAAACAAACCATTTTGATATTTTAATTAAAAGAATACATACCAGAGTGGTGCAAAGATGCACATAACTGATAATACGAGCGAATCATTGTGGATACGTGTGGTGTTAAACATTGCGAATTCAATCACGTACCCTAGCCTAATTCCCACTTAAATTATATCATTTCGGTTTATGGATTTTAATGTGAGCATTTGAATGCTTGATGTGTTTCGATTTCAGATTACTATCTAAATCATCTGAATTATGCCATTTTAAATGCAATGAGCCATCAGGTGTACATGTTACTACACTAGAGAATGTGTGAGAAAACGATGTAGGTACATAGCTATCATTCTGGATGACTTCATGTCGATTTGCTGCATCCTATCCACCCGTGTAGTATGTACATGTTATTATTTGGAACTTCCAAAATAATGTGATAAAAGCAATTGCTTGAGAAGGTTATGATCGTTTTTGGGTGGGAATCCGCATAGAATGTGCAAGAAGGATATGAGGGTATATTCAAATGTGAGTATGAATTGAACTCAGTTGCGCTGTAAGAATTAGTTAACCAGCAGCACAAACTGAATTGATATCCGTATTTCGTGCTTTTAAGTTAGAACTTTATTATCAACGATAACTGACAAGAGTATCCTAACCAAGTTTTCCTTTAGCCTGCTTACTTACTAAACTAAGACCACTTTTCAAAAGTGGACGTTCCCACTTGGGTAATGAATTACCTCCACTTTCCTGTGAGAAATAATACCGCATCTAAAATCTTAACAGGTATGCTTGCACTATTTATGGGATGAGTTGCGAAATGACAAGTAGATCCCATAAACAGTGCAATGCATAATGGCGGCACGCTGCCCCCCAGCTACTCCCTCCTTGGGGTCAGTGTTTGAACAGTGTTTGTTGTTAGATGGATCTGTTAAACATAGTACCTTACGTGCTGACGCCTGCCCTGCGCACTATCTGCTTAAGAACAAGATTGAAGAAGTCACATGACTGCACTATTCCATACTGCAAATTGCACCGCGTTTTTTTTAGCGTCCCGCGACACAACTGGATCAGTTTTGTCGGGATCCCGAATTCGGCCATCGCCACTCCTGGCTATGAATGCTATCATATGCAGTTTTAAAGTCGATGAAAAGATTGCGAATCTCAACTTAAAATTCATTGTTCTTTTCCAGGATGTACCTTACTGTGAAGATTTGGTCTATTGTCGATCTGCCGAGCTGAAAGCCACACTAATACGTGACGATTAATTAGCATGCGCTAAAGGATTTTTTTATTTTTCCGTAATTGATACCCTTATAATGTTGCCACAGCTCAGGCATTTTCGTTGCTGCAAGCAGCACCCAGCAAATGATTCATTGCCTGTTTTTGTTTGCTTTTTTTTATAATTTGCTTACGCTAAAGGGATTTTTCTGTTGTTACAGTACCCTTATAGTGTGTAACATAGCGTAAGCATTTGTGTTTAACAGCAAGCAGCACTATCGCATTTCATTGCATGCTTTTCGGTGCTACTTACGATTAGAAAGAATAGAGAGATAGGAAAGAAGTGTTTGGGTGCAGTTGTAGGGTTTTTATCCACGGGTGGTGTCTAAGACACTTAGGGAGATTACGATTTCATGTATTCGATATAAAGTAATGGACTTGGACGGGAGAATTGGGTCTCTCCCAGACAACATTATGGCGAATTTTGCATAAGGATCTTGGCTTGCACCCTTAAAAGTTCAAGCTGACTCAAGAACTAAATCCACTTGATCATATGAAAGCGACGTGCGTTCTTGAATTGGGCTCTGGACATGATGGAAGAAAATGAAGAATTTCATCGCAAAATCATCTTCAGCAATGAAGAGCATTTTTTGGTTAAACGGCTTCATCAAAAAGCTTGGTCCGCAAAAAGTCACTGTTTGGTGCGGTTTTCATGCCGGTGGCGTCATTGGGCCATTTTTTTTTTCGTTGATGAAAATGACTGTCACGTTCTTTGAGCAATTGTATGAATTCAACATCAGTGATCTGTGGTTCCAACAAGAAGCTACCACAAGCCACATAGCGAGTGCAATAATCGAGTTATTGAAGTCTCAATTCGGTGAACGTGTTATCTCCAGAAACGGACCCGTCTATTGGTCGATATATTGTTATTTAATGCCTCTAGACCTCTGTTATGGGGCTACATTAAATCATTGATCTATGCCAACAAGCCGGCGACGTTAGAGAAGCTCAGTGCCAATATTAAACGAGAAATAAGGGCCGTATCGGTCGAAATGTGCGGCCGAGTCATCGAAAATTTTGTTCAAGGTATCGACCGCTGCATACGTTTCCGTGGTAGACATATGAACGATGTCGAATTCCATTCATAAATGTTTCGATATTATTTCAAGCCATTACATTTTTTTTTTGAGATATCTGAAGTAGTTTGCATTTTATTTAAACAAGAAGTTATCAAGTCCTTAATGAAAGACCCTTTATAATAGTGTCATTGACACAAATAATACTAATCAGGCAATGTGATCGGCACATTCCTGCCGTTTTTATTTCATCTCTTTCCACTCAGCGTCAAGTCGCGTCACCGGTGATAGTGTTTCCTGTGATGTCGTCTTGCTGACCCATTTAGTTAGCTATGCGATTCCGCGGGCAGGCATTCCATGATAGAAGTAACGTTATTCCAGCGATAAAGGTAGCCTTGGTATTAGGTACTGTGTGCGCGGTGGGTGATGAAAATTCTGACGTGATACAACTTCCTGCAGTCATTGGTCGTATACAATTTCCTGTGACGATGAAGATAACGATGGCGAAGATGATGACCGGAAATGATGAGTTCTTTTTTAACGTGCCGCGTCGGGCGCAGTTAACCTCTCAGAATTGTTAGCTTTTGTATAATAATGAGTTTTAAATAAAAGAATGTAAACGTTTTTAAATCTGCTGTTTATTTGAGAAAAGGATTATTCAAGTTTGCAAATAATCAAGTTTTTACAGCTATTTTGTACATTTACTTTCATATTACAGTAAAAGTTTGAAATAATTGTAAAAGGAATATTTGAATGTGATTACACGATTCTCACTTGGGCGGAAGTAAAAAAGGAATTAGTAGCCCTAGCCATTCATTATGAAACGATATGGTAAATTGTTAGTAATACTTCGCAGTTGACAGTAAGGCTGAGTTCCCAAACGTTTCGGTGCAGTATCTATGCAATGTAAACCGTTCCAACGCAATTTTCTAGAATCCGATGCAAAATAAACAGTTCCCTAACGCATCTTGCATGCACACTATGTGCATCAGCCAGGCAAACATGGCATCGATAATATTGTGGATTCGTTTTTTCTTTTTTATACATTCCTTAATTTAGGGATAATATTCCTCAAGTTTTTCTAACATTGAGTGATTATTCTCCCACTAAACTAAGGTTATTTTACTATGAGGTCCTTGGAAGACCAATAAAGGTCATTGAAGCCCAAAAAAAGGATATGTTTTCAAAATATTTTCAGAAACCGCACAGTATTTTTGCGTTAAAAGTTATTTTTTAATTACCGAATGGTCCTTGGGAACATCAAAAAATTTACATACCGACTAGAATTCCGGAAAAAAGTTATTTTTCCAAAATAATTTTAGAAGCCGCAATGTATTTTTGTGTTAAAAGTTATTTTAACAAGAGGTCCTAGAAGCCCGAAAAAATTATATTTTTTAAAATATCCGTAGAAACGGTGCACTTTTTCTGCCATCAAGGTTTTTCACCAAGAGGTCTTTGGAACACAAAAAAGGTCCTTGAAACAAAAACAAAGGATATTTTTCCGAAATGTTCGCTTTATTTTAGAATTTTATCAGTTATATTTTTCATCTCTCTGCCCAAACATAAAGGCGTCACATACACAGTTCCTAAATAAAAAAGATTTACGGAAAATAAGAGAGCAGATGAAATGCATCCGAAATCGTTCCCAAACGTCACAGAAAAAATGTTGAATTCATCAACGCAAAGCATCTGTCTATTGTGAAACTTTGCATCGTTGCAGTATTAATACCGCCCCGATGCACAGTTTTTGACGTTTTGGTACTCACCCCAAGTGGAAGTGCTTCATGCTACTTATATCTGAAAATCATTATAATCAAATAATAGGGATACTTATGTCAAATTGATAAGCACGAAACAACCTATGTATAGGGTGTTTTTTTTTAGACAGTACTAACTTTGATTTTCAACAAAACATGAAATTTCATCAAAAAGCCATTTATTGTTCTAAAATTTGGTAATGTGGTAATACTGAAAAGTATTGAGCAAATGGTTATGGTTCGATGGAGTTCAGTCACAGTCACGGAGCAGGAGTCCCGGCTGGGGTGACTGAACAAAGAAAATAGAGTTTAATGAGGTTAGATTGCATCAGTCACTTCAGTCAGCACTCCACTACGAGGGCTAGACAGGAAACCCGATGGTTCGATTGAAACAGTCTTCTCCGGCTTTGCGGCCTTCCCGCTCAGCAGATAAAATGCGAACAGAGTTGAGGTTGGATTGCAACAGTCGCCCCACTTTGCTCCTCTCCCATGGTCCTTAAGTTTGACATGTTTCAAAAACTTGCATTAAATGTCCCGCCCTGAACTCACTTGCCATAAATATCAACCTATTTTTTAACTAACATGAACATGAGGATGAGCCCCCAACTCGACTATCACAGCCGCACTTCCCTGCTCCCTTTCCGCGGACTAGCATAGCTTGTGGTTCGTATTACAACAGTCGCCCCCAAGCTCCCCCTTTGAAAATATTTACACATGAGCATAAAGGGCTCCCTAGAGAGTATATATTAAAATTTTCAGCTCCCTAGCTCAAACTTTGGATTTTCAAAAAAGTTTTTTTTTTTTTTTTTTTTTATTTATTTATCTTGTAATGCCTATACACATTAAGATATAATATCTGATTAACTAGTGATAAGCTATATTCTGCAAAAAAGAAAAAGAAGCTACTACAAAGGTAGACGAGTAATTCAATAATACTAAGTAACTATAATTATACAGGATCAAAATTAAAACTACTAGATACCTAGTACAATAAGAAACAAAAGGAAAAAAAAAAGATTAATTTGAAATTGAGAGATATTTTCTTAATTCATTTTTAAACCTTCTTGTGTTATTAATTCTTCTAATAGGACGCGGTAGGGAGTTCCATAGACGAATGGAGTTAATGGAAAATTGACGCTCAGTGGTAAGGGAAGAATAACGCAGAGGAATCAACTGACTAGACCTGTCTGAGGAAGACATAACTAATTTCTTATACAGACAGGGAGGTTGTCGTGTTATTAGGATGTTTGAAAGAAGGGTTAGTGTGCGGAACTGAATAAGGCTGTTGAACGTCATGTTAAAAAGTCGCGTAGAGAAGTGTGATATTCTATCGTACCTTCTTAGTCCAAAGACATACCGAACGGTGTTGTTGAAGGCGACCTGCAGTTTTCTTTTACTTACGAAGCTGTACTTAGCAAACACTTCGCACCCGTATATTAATGTCGGTATGACCAGCGTTTTGGCCAGCATGAGACGTATTTTTAAAGGGGTGTAAGCTTTAGTTGCCCATAAAGTTCGAAGAAGAGCGTAGGTCTTACCGGTAGCAACATTTATTGGTGATCCCAGGTCAATTTACGATTAAAGACCATGCCAAGATTTTTGGTCGTTTCAACATATCCAATAGGAGAATTATCTAAAATTATGGAGGGAAAATACGATAAGTCCAATGAATTTCTTGAGATGACCAGGCACTTTGATTTCGCAGGATTTAACAGGAGACCATTCGTTTCAGACCAGCGCGCAATGTTTTCAAGATCCTCGTTAATACAGACAGCACCGTGTTCAATAAGAACGAGGTCAGAACTCAAGTACAACTGCACATCATCAGCATACATCTGAACCTTACTATGGTTGGTGATTGATGGAAGATCGTTGACGTACAGCGAAAATAATAGTGGACCCAAAATGGAGCCCTGTGGGACACCATTTAGGGTCGAAATGACTTCCGATTGAACATCACCAATTTGAACTATTTGCTTTCTTCCAGAAAGGTAAGAAGCTTGTAGTTTGATTGCACCTTCTGAAAAATAAAATAGCTGACGGAGCTTATCACATAGATTTGTATGAACCACAGTGTCAAACGCCTTTGAAAAGTCTAGTAATACTAAAAAGGTTACCTTATCTTCGTCCATTCTCGTCGTAAATCTTCGATGACGTTCACTAGGGAGGTTATACAACTGTGACCCTTTCTAAAACCCGATTGTTGTGTAGTCATCAAATCGTTGGTATCGAGGAAAAGGCTCATTTGCTTTTGTAAAACTCTCTTAAACGCTTTCGATATAAAGGGTAATATTGAGATGGGCCTAAATTCATTACGCTTTGCGTTTTTAGGTATAGGTACAACTTTAGCCATTTTCCACTGTGATGGGTATACGCCTGATGTTAAAATAGAATTGAAAATATGGGTAATGAACGGGATAAAGGGCTGCAATATGAGCTTCAAAAATTTGGTATTTATATCGTCCAGCCCGGCTGCAGAGGACTTAATAGAGAGCAGACTTTCAACGACTTCAGCACAGTTGACATTTCGAAAACCGAATAAATGTACTATGGGTTCAGATTGAATTGATAAAACCCTGTGTGAATAACTCAGCACATTAGAAGCAGAAGATGTGAATTGCCGATTGAGGACATTGCAATCGACATTTTCTAAACGGTTAAACTTTGGCTTGGCGATGCCATTGCTACGAAGAATACTCCATAGTTTACGGCAACCGAGAGAGGGATTGGGTTGTTTCGAATATGCTTCAGACTTTGACTTCCTAATTTCCATTACAACCTGGTTGCGAAGAGATCGGTACATTTGTCGCAACTCATCAAGGCGGAAACGCTTCCAACGGTTATATGCCTGATCGCGTAAATAAATGAGTCGACGAATACGTGGCTGTTCTTTAGACTGAACAATTTTGGTTTTCAAGGGAACATGATGATTAAAAAGTCGTTTAATGTTTTCGTTTAGAAATTCGACTTGTTCATCTGGCGATGTTAAGTAATAGACATAGTCCCAGCTTATACATCTAACATGTTCTTCTAGTAAAGAGTAGTTAATATTACGAAAATTTCTATACTGAAATGTATTTACAATTGTTACAGTAAAGTCATAGGTTAAGTAAATCACATCATGCTTCGAGAAGGCAGGAGCCGATAACTGATCGTAAAAACAAACTTTTTTAGAATCACTTACCCAGAACACATCTAAAAGGGTGGGTAATGAACCACCGAAATGCGTTGGTGAGGTGACATTAACAGGTCGCAAATTAAATACACTCATACTCTCAATGAGACTTTTATCCAACAGGAGATTGCAGTTAAAGTCTCCACAAACAATAATATTAGAACATGTACAGGCAATTTCTTCCATCAGTGTTAGGAAGGGACGAATGTCCACGCTCCTATTAGGCCGATAAACTGTACCTAACAAAAGTTTACCTTCATCACCGACTAACTCGATAAACACATATTCAATGCTACTGAAAAACTTCGATTGAACCTTAGGATTGCACTTAATATGTTCCCTTACAAAAATTGCAACACCACCCCCGACACGACCTATCCGATCCGTCCGAAAAACTCTGTATCTTTTTGGAGAACACAATACATCATTGATATAAACGGCCAACCAAGATTCAGAAACACAAATGACATCTACATTAGATCCTTCAAACAGGTCCCTAAGCTCATCAATCTTCGGATACAAGCTTTGGGCGTTAATATGGCAAATATTGAGGCCATCGCTTTGTTTACCAAAAACCCTTACCATTGAACGCGTATTATTCATGTTTGCAGGAGCAATAGTGGAAAAACACAAAAAGTTTAAAGCAGAAGTATCAATTTAAATTTAAGTATACGAAAAAAGAAAATACAAAAGTAATATAAATACAATTAACTAACATTATTGATGTTCTCCGTTGCTGGCAGTTCCTTCACTGGGTTCATCCATTGATCGGTTGACAGCTGCCTCCAGCGTTTGAAAAGAATCGATTAACACAGCTGATCGATTTGGGCGACATTTAATGTAAACTGTTTTCATGAATCTCGTTGACAAAAACGAAAAAATATTAAAAGCTAACTGTTCAGTTCACATCTTGCATAACATGAGCAAATTTGCATATGATAGATTAGACATCGATGTAGAAGCCATCATATTAAAAATATACGGCCATTTCTCACATTCAGCTAAACGTCGTGCGGAATTGATGAACGTATTTGAAAATAGGGAAATGGAGTTTGTCGAATTATTACGTCACGTAAATACAAAATTTCTGTCGCTTTGTCCTGCTGTTGAGAGAGTAATCAAGGTTTGGCCTGCTTTGAAAAGCTACTTTGATAAGCAAGAATCATGTGCGAAAGCCATTGAAAAGATTTTTTACTCTGAAGCAGAGGAAACAAAAACTCTAGCCTACTTGCATTTTGTTCATAATATGATGAGTGCTTTTGGTACATTAATAAAAGAGTCTCAGGGAAATGATATTGCCATTACAGAAATGCATTAGTCATTGTTCTCTTCCTCTCAAGGTTGACTCAAAGTCTAAAGGATGGGTTTTTCGGCTACCAGACAAAACAGATTTTAAATAAATTAGTTGAATCTGAACGGACCAAAGCCATCAAAGACTTTAAATTTTTTTTACACAAATTGCCCAATATATAGACAAACGTTATAATTTTTCAGATGAAAATATTTTTTGTAGACTTAAATTCATAAACCTGGAAAGTGAAGTTAGTTTTGACATTATTGAAAATGCTGTATCTTTAATAAAATTGACAAGCGATATTTTGGTAGATAACTTATATGAAGAATTTAAATTGTTAAATTCATCCTTGGACGTATTAGTAGGAAATTGCAAAGATACCACTGCCACCACCGCATAGAAATGGCACCAGCTCTTTCAACAGTTTCCAAAAAAAGATACCAGGAACAGTGGCGGACTCACCAGGGGGCGGAAAGGGCGCCGGTCTTAGGGGCCCCCAAATGCTTCAATTTATTGTGAATGGGACTTCAGTGAGTCGTTACCCTGTAAATCGCTCATACTTCAATATTTCTTGACCATTTGCATCTCGATTGCATCATGCGAGAGGAGTTTTTCGAAACTTAAACTAATTAAAAATTATCTTCGATCTACAATGGATCAAGAGCGACTGGTTAATCTAGCCCTGCTTTCAATAGAAAAAAAAATTTCCAAAGAAATCGATTCCACAGAAGTTATTGAGTAGTTCAGCAAATATAACACGCTACAAAAAATAAAAAAAACTATCTTTGTTTTATTTTATCTAATTTTTACATATTGTAGGTATGTATGTTCATTTAGCCAAAATAATTTAATTCGAATTTAAATTCCACTTGCCAGATTTTAACGAAATAAACATAAACACTTATTTATACATACAAATGTGAACTGAATAAAAAGCTTGTAAAACTAAATTTTTTTTAAAGCTGGGGGCCTCATTCAGCTTTGCCGCCCCGGCACTCTGACGGGCTTAGTCCGCCACTGAGCAGGAATATATTTAAAATAGTGTCTTTTATATTAAGTAACGAACGGGTTTTTTCCCAGATGAATTGAAAATGGTCGGATGCCAGAAATAAATGCTCCGTAAATTTAATGAAAGCAGAATTACTCATCCAGTTTAATCTACAGCTATCCTGTGAAGAGTTCTTCATCTTTATTAAAGAGAAAAAGGAATTTTTAAAAGAAGTTAAATCTTCACAGAAATATCATGAATAAGTAATTCTTTTAAATAATTATTCTCTTATTGTAAGTTGCAATTTGTAACACTCATTCCACATACTATTTTTTTAAAACGCCATATTTTTCTAATGAATAAAACTTTTTTGATTTTGACTTCTGTTTTTTTTTTATTCTGAAGACGAATAAGACTCATCTATTTAACGATAGGGTGAATCTGATTTAAAATATTATATTTTTATTAGAATACATTTTCTATGGCTATTTTTGCTATCTATTTTCACGTAAACGTAATTTTAATTAAAGTAAAAAGATAAATATTTGAAAACTTCTGATTATGTACGTTTTTTACTATGTCCCGCTTTCGACGAAAGAATCCCGCTGTTTTCAATCAAAAAGTTCAAAAATCCCAACTTCGAAAAAACAAAAAATGGCAACGCTGCGTGGCGTCCACATTGAGACCCCATCAGTGCTCTAATACACATAACGAGGCATCATATACTGGGAAGCCCACCAACGACTAACGACTTCGGAAGAGTTAGGATAGGTTAGGTTGCTGGGTTGACGGGGCAATAGAGTCCTTCTAACGTCGCACTTAGGTCTATGTAGACCCTTTGTGATACCCTGGAGGTTATGATTCCCTTACTTGGGACCAATGAAAAACCTATGAAAAACCTAGCGGACTTACAAACCATCCCGATGCGTTGATGAACTTGCGCAAGTCGTTTACAGACTTGCCGGAGATTTCTTCTAAGTCCTGGAAGAAATACTTGCCAAGGACATTGTTTCTTATATGACAGAGTGCAGACAGTGACAGAGGAAATGAGGGGTACCCTCATTCACCTCCTCGTTCCCGCAATCTCTGCAGAGTTCATCTGTGCTGAGTTTCAATTTCTTTGCATGGTAGCCCAGCATGTTGTGTCCGGTGATAACACCTGTGAGAGAGGACAAAGACTTTTTCTTCATTTGAAGGATTCTCTCGGTCTTTCGTTTGTCATATAGTGGCCACATTTTCCTGGTAATGACACAGGAGTCAAGGGTACTCCATCTTTCGTTAGCTGTCATCAGCGTTTTATCACCAATCACCTGTTTAAGGTAACAGGGTGGGGATTGTACCGTTGTGTCAGCCTCTCTTAATTCAGGGAGGATCCTTTTCTTGAAAGTTCATCGGCTCTTTCATTTTCCGGGACACCACTGTGTCCGGGGACCCAGCAGAGTCTTACACTGTGCTTCGCGCCATGAGCCCGCAGCTCTTCGCGACAGCGACTTACAATCTTCGATTTTATTTCTGTGGCGGAAATCGATTTTATTGCCGCTTGGCTGTCAGTGAAGAAATATTAATATCAGCTGAAATTGTAGTATCAGCTTGTGGTATTACCGTCATTGCAACCTGTTTAGCGGCTGTTGCCACCGCCAGAACATCAGCTTGGAGGACGCTGCTGTAGTCGATGAGTCTGATCGAGCCAAATATTCCGAGTGTTTCGGAATAGCAACCCGCGTTAATGCCAGTATCCATCTTGGAGCCATCTGTGTAGATGGGGATCATTGTTACACGGACTGGTACTTGATTCTCATGCCATTCTTCCCTGCAGGGAAGAGAGACAGTAAATGGTCTTGTAAAGTCTAGTTTGGGAGTAATGTAGTCTGTGCATACATTACCACCCGCAAATTTCTTTAGAATCCGCGCATGTCCTGTTGTACTGGATTTCCAGTTTTCCGTTTGGCTTAGCCGCAAGGCACTGTTTGCTGCGGATTCTTGTACAAAAAGGTCTAGAGGTTTAAGATTGAGAATTACCTCCAACCCCGCTGTGGGGGTGCTTCTCATGGCCCAGTAGTACCAATGCAGGCAATTCTTTGGACTCTAGTCATGGTCTTAAGGTTGGTGGCCTTGCACAAACCCTGCCAAAAGACTATTACCATATGTGAGTATAGGTCTTACCACTGCCGTATATAGCCACATGATAATTTTGGGACTAGGACCCCAGGTTTTGCCGAAAATTCTGCTGCAGGCATATAAGGCTATCATTGCCTTCTTTGCTCTTTCTTTTATGTTGAGGCTCCAGTTAAATTTTCTATTTACAATCACGCCCTGATACTTCGCGAATTCTGATATTTGTAGTGGAGTACCTTCAATTGTTGGCCTATTAAATTGTGGTATACTCCTTTTATTGGTCGAGAGGACCAGTTCTGTTTTCTGTGGGTTAACCGCCAGTCCGCAGATTTTTGTCCAGGTACCAACCATAGATAAGGCATTCTGTATTTGTTCGCTTAGAGTGCATGGGAATTTCCCTGTCGCTAGCAGTGGTAAGTCGTCTGCATAAGCTACTGCCTTGACTCCACTAAGTCTAAGTTCAATCAGAATCTCTTTTAAAACGAGTACCCATAGAAGGGGTGATAGGAATCCGCCTTGAGGAGTTCCTCTAGATGCTGACACCTTGATTATTTCACCACCTAACTCTGAGTTGATGCATCTTCTTTTAAGCATGTACATTATCCATTTAATAATGGTATTCCCCACACTTAGGTTTACTAGGGTTCTTTCTACCGCTAGCCCTTGGACGTTGTTGAAGGCACCCTCAATGACCAGGAAGGCGGCTAGAGTATATTCCTTATCCCTTAATGTCTTTTCTATGGTGCTGACTACACTATGGAGTGCTGTCTCTACACCTTTACCTTTCGTATACGCATGCTGAGCTGGGGATAAGACCTCTGGACTCAGTTTGCTACGAATATAAATGTCAATCAGTCTCTCAAAAGTTTTTAGAACAAAAGAGGTTAGGCTGATTGGCCTAAAGTCTTTAGCGGTAGTGTGACTGGGTTTTCCAGCTTTGGGTATGAAAACCACTTTAACTTCTCGTCATACTTTTGGTACATATCCCCATTTCATGCTACTTAGGAATATGTTCCTAAGATGTGGGATTATATATTCTTCACATCTTTGTAGCATCATAGGAAAGATGCCATCAATACCCGGAGATTTATATGGAGAGAAGGAGTTGATAGCCCTCTTATCCTTTCTTCCGTTATAATTTCCGCTGGTGCTGTATGCCCCGTGTAGTGCTTATCTTCCAAGTTATTGCGCTCAGTGTTGCATCCTGGAAAGTGAGTCTCAAGGAAGAGTTACTCTCACTCGCTTTCACCGGCCACTTCGTGTTGATATGCGGCAAAACACCACCGCCAAAGAAAAGAAAAATATTTTTTTCCGTTCGAGTCATCTGATGCAAATCAACTAAACATAATAGCACCATCCAGTTCTGTAGCGCCAATTCCCGCCAGAGAAAGGAGTACCCAGCAGAAAAACAGCGCCAAACTGCAGCCTCACTCATCAGCAGTGACTCCCGCAAACTATACTAGTGATAACAGACATATCCACAACCACAAATACCATTGATCATTTAGTCGGGTAGCAGTGTATTTATGTTTGTTGTGATTTGTATAGTATCTTTTACCTAAAGCTAAGTATTCTATTTGAATAATCGGTGTAAAGTTCGTTCAGTTCCAAATTGTATTCTCTTGTAATTCCTTTATACAGATTAAGACAAAGCCAGGACCGCCAATGAATGCTGTGCACAACATCCATCGGAGCGTCATCAAAAAAAAAAAACAGATTATTATCGGTGAGTCAAGCGTTTTTTTTCTTTTTCTGAACGATCTATTTAATACTCGTAATTACCTAGATAATAATACTCGTAATTACCTAGATAAGTGTCTAAGTATTTTACCAAAGTACTTTTTTGCGTTGAATGTCGTATGTCACAAGCCAAATAATTGGAAAAAATAGCACAATGACATCTTCAGTTATAATTTTTTTTTTCATGCGATTCAGTTTTATTACAATTTGTGAGAAAGACTTGCCATGTCCAGTCCAATGTAATTTAAATATATTTCCTAAACACAGTAAGATATAATCAAACTATATCGTTTTAATTGAACGTACTAAAATAAACATGAATTAAAACAAAATTACAATAAATTAAAATAACAAATTAATTATACCTAAGAAATAAGTTAATTTATATGAATCTAATTACATCAATTGAAAATACTGATAGTTTTGGATAGTGAATATGTATAAAAATCCCCTCTCTTTTTTTGTTGTTAAATTTTTTCTTTATTTAAGAATTGAATTCATTTTTGTTATCAATAAACGTAGAATTGTGCTTTTAACGCTAATTCACGTGATTTTTGAGATATTCCTTTTCTTTTATATGAATTTATTCTGACATAATGGAGTGCGTTTAACAATTTGTGTGCAATAGGGAAGTGCAATGCCAGTAGCAATGGGCATCGGTGGTAAGCTGAGCAGACCATAAGTGGTTGCTCGAAATTATGTAGGGGCTACCGTAAGAGCTAGCGACGCGGTGGCCTATGCTCAATCCAGAGTACTAGGTTGTGGGAGGGTCATGCTTAGGAAACCGACAACAACTTAGGTTTCCCATGATTTCAAAACAAATCTTAAATTACAGCTTAACTGTCTTTCCCAAGACATGGTCGGATATGTCTTTTCGGTTGTTGCTCCTTTGTTTTTCTTAAAATTCAACACTTACAGGCATGAAAACGTGCAGATGTCCAGCAGCGGATGAAAGATCCCACGCCTCCGTCGAGCCTACTGGTAGAGCTATCCAATCAAAGATTTAGTAGGTATTTAAACAATAAACGAAAATAGATGCAATATGTTGCTTACTAAATTATGCCTACCTTGTCGCGTTTATTTAAATTGTTTTCCTTTTTTAAATTCAATCTAAAAACAACAAATCAACTACATCCACAGATTTATAAATTATGTAACCAACGAAAGATTCATTTGAATTCGTTTGTTTGATGAACGAAACAACAGCTTTTCGCAAAACATTTTACCACGGAATATCCGAACAATGAGGGTGTGTTCTCCACAGTTTAAATTTTTAACGTGGACGGCACACAAGGAGCTAGCAGTCCCTGTATCAAAATTTAGACTCCAGAGACAACAATGCAATTCAATACAACAGTACCTACCAGATGGCCCAGAAAGTGCTCACAAAACTCGGTGTTTGCATTAGTTTTTCCAATTAAGCCATTACCTTGAGCTACTCTTAGAGGAAAATGCGAACAACACTGCAGGAAATGGCTCCATTTATAGATGATGAGGAAAAGATTACCACAAACATAAATTGCTTGTTTGTTTCCTTGCCGCATACTTTGTTCATACAACCGGATGAGCAACAGCTTGCAGTTAGTTAGAACCAACAATCAGACAATGGAAACAATAATAATAAAATTTAATGTGTTTTTTTATGCACTCGATAAACCGGAACATACCATATGGAATCTTGTTGGAGTGCATACGTATACTTACACGCGTATATGCTTTCAATTCATTTGAAGGGTCATGCATGATTTATAATTAAAAGTAGAAAACAAAATTTTCATTTGCTTGTTTAAATTTGTATCAAAAAGGAAATGCATAACAAGATGAATTCAATGGAAAATATTTTGGGGCAGGAGCATCGCCTGCCACCTTAACCGTACGGGCCGGTTCAATACAAACATTCAGCCTGCATCGAATTTGGAGAAGAATATCTTTATTTCTCTACATGGTCTCCTTTTTACTCGATACATTTTTCCCAGCGATATTCATTTCGGTCCCCAAACTGGCTGACTTCAAAAAGAAGTCGCTGGGTCGCGAAACCCGAGTGGCACTTCGATTCATGGACCAACTAGGCAAAAAGGCGGAAAAGGAATGGAGTCAGTCGGACGAAGAGTCTTCAAAGGATTGGCAAAGCCTTTCCGAAAGCCAAATCACGGCACACGGTGGGGCAGAATGGCCTGAAACCTGGCATTAAATCAACCATCACAGCTAGGAACTTGAAATTTGGCGTGATTGCGCTTAACCCTTCGTAGCGCAATAACTCAGTTTTTGTTCAAATTTACAAAAAAGACGTAAGTCATAAAAACAAATAGAGGAAAAATAATAAAAAAAATACATTTAAATTTTTTTATATGTTTAATAACAATAATCAAATGTTGCAGATTTGCAACACTGCGCCCAGGCTTTAACATTTTTAGGACATTATGAGTTGTGAAAATTTTTAAAGCTGTTGTTTGTTTTATTATTGCAAAGGCCTACACCACACTTTTCACATAACGTTTGTGTAAAACCAGTGCAATTGGGCATTTTGCATCGTATTCTTTTGTCACCCCATATTGGCCAATGGCTAGTTTGGTCTAGTCGAACCTCTCTTGGTGGTGCGTGTTGAGCAAGGCCTTTCTTTTTATACCCTATTCTAGGGGTATATTAATTTTGACGCATAGTTTGTAACATACCTTAATATTGCCCGTAGACCCCTAAAAGTTACTATATTTATGATCAGCATCGATAGTAATGTCGATCTAGCCATGTCCGTCCGTCCGTCCGTCCGTCCGTCCGTCGGCAAAAATTAGGCCTTTAAACTGGACCTAGAGAGCTGAAATTTTAACCATATACTCTCTAGGGTCCCGAAATAATCAAGTTTAAGAATTTTTGAAATCCGCCCACAGACACGCCCACAAACTCAAAAAAACAAAATTTTGGAAAAAATCGAATTTTGAGCTAGAGAGCTGAAATTTTTTATATATGATCTATGGCCCATAAAACTGATTGGGACATAAAATTTTCAAAATCCGCCCACTGACACGCCCACAATTAAATAAAACAAATTTTGGGAAAAATTGAATTTTGAGCTAGAAAGCTGAAATTTTTTATATATAATCTTTGGCCCATAAAACTGCTTGGGACATAAAATTTTCAAAATCCGCCCACTGACATGCCCACAATTAAATAAAATATTTTTTTTGAAAAACCAAAATTTGAGCTAGGGAGCTGAAATTTTTAATATATACTCTCTAGGGGCCCTTTATGCTCATGTGTAAATATTTTCAAAATCCGCTTACTGACACGCCCACAATTATTTATTTTTTATTTTTGAAAGTCCAAAGTTTGAGCTAGGGAGCTGAAATTTATAGTATATACTCTCTATGTGCCCTTTATGCTCATACTTAATTTTTTTTAAAATCCGCCTACTGACACGCCCACAATTAAATAAAACAATTTTATTGAAAAACCAAAGTTTGAGCTAGGGAGCGTTTTTATTTACAAAAGCTTAGTTTTGTCGATAAAATCCTTTAAATTTTTGCCACGCCCACTTATGAGATATAGGAATAAGAATAGGGTATCCAACAGTTCGCCCAAGCGGACTGTAGCCCGCCCCTATGTTTTTTTTTAAATTTGGTATGACAAAATATGTCCATGAGCTCATGTACGAGAAGTACGTTTCTCTGTATCTTTCGCTCTAACTCTTCATCCGAGAGATTAGGTTTCTCCTTCAACGTGGGCCATTCTGCTTCTCTTTTATACAAAAAAGCTGGGCCAGAGAACCACATGTCACTATTAATCAGCTCCATGGGTGTGGACCCTTTGACAATATATCTGCAGGATTGCACTTTCCGCTAACGTGGTGCCATTGATGAGCTTCAGATAGACCTTGAATTATTGAAACACGATTAGCTATAAACGTGGGCCATTGGTGCGTTTCCTCTGCCACCCAATGCAGGACGATGCTTGAATCAGTCCAATAATAATATTTTCTAAAATCTTGTTTGGTAGCCGTCCTGATTTTATGGACAAGTTGCACCATCATTACGGCCGCACATAGTTCGAGCCTGGGCAATGTTATCCATTGCTTATTAATCGGTGCTACCTTTGATTTCGCACAGAGCAAGTTCAAATACACATCACCATCCTTTGTTAGCGATCTTACGTACGCGCATGCCCCAAATGCCCTTTCGGAACTATCAGAGAAAGCATGCAACTCTGCCTCAGTGACATTATTCTTTAAGACGTGCCGCTTAATCGATATTTGCTCCAGATCAACCAGTTCTTCTCTGAAGGATAACCAAGCTTGATGAAGATCTTGAGGGAGAGCCTCATCCCAATGGAGTTTACTTTTCCATAGGCCCTGCATAAATAGTTTTGCTCGTACTATTACCGGATTAATGAGACCCAAGGGATCATATAGCCTAGTCACATCAGATAGTATGTTTCTTTTGGTTACTCTACTGAGTCTTTGCAGATTGACTTGTATTTGGAAAGTATCGTTACGGGGCTCCCAAATTAAGCCTAACGTTTTTATTACATTATCCTGCTTCAATTGGAATAACTTTTCTCTGTCCTCTGCAGCAATGTCTTGTATGATTTCTTCTGCATTAGCACACCATTTTCGTAGCTGAAAGCCGCCTCGCTCTAAAATCGATTGAAGTTCACATTTCATCTTAAGCACCTCTTCCATAGTGTTAGCGCCCGAGAGTACATCGTCCACATAAAAATTATTTTTGAGGACGTGAGAACCAATTGGATAAAGATCTCGCTCATCGTCGGCTAGCTGAGACAATACCCCAGCTGCCAGATAAGATGCCGGAGCGGTACCATAAGTGACCGTGCAGAGTTTGTATATGTTTACTTGTTCGTCAAGCGATTCTCTCCAAAGTACATACTGATATCTTTGGTCATCTTCGTGCATGAGCACTTGCCGGTACATCTTGGTGATGTCAGCCGTGAACACGTACTTATGATAACGAAACTTAAGAGCAATGGAGAATAAATCCAACTGCATAACTGGCCCCACATGCATGATATCATTTAGAGAAAGTCCGCTATCGGTCTTGCAAGAAGCGTCAAATACGACGCGTAACTTTGTGGAGGAGCTTTCTGGCTTAACGACGCAATGATGAGGCAAGAAGAAGTGAGGTTCGCTGTAATTGACATGATCAACAAGCTTCATGTGGGAGAGAGAGATGTACTCTCTCATGAACTCAATGTAATCTGTCGCTATCTTCAGATTTTTATGTATTTTTTTTTTCCAAACTGATAAATCGACGCATTGCTGTATTATATGAGTTGCCTAGTTCCTGCGAATCAATTTTAAACGGCAGTCGTACTTTGTAACGCCCGGTTTGTAGACGTTTGAAGCTCATGAGAAACAGTTCCTCACATATCTGCTCATTTTTTGTTAACGGTGCGGTTTCGATAATGTTTTCGGTCTTGGAGAATGAATCCATGATTTGGTCCAGGCTCTCGCAATCGTCGTCCATGCAAAGATTACACGATGGAATGATTTCGTGTTTGCCTGTGCCCTTATATATTCCTGAGATTATCCATCCAAAAACCGAATTTTGAAGAATTGGCAAATTTTCATTTATGCGAATCTGTCCAATTGACAAAAGTGATAAGAAGTGGCTAGCACCAAGCGACAAATCAATGTGCTGTGGTGTGTTGAATTGCGGGTCTGCGAGGTTTATGTTTTCGGGAATACGCCAATCGGAAATATCAATTTGATTTTCAGGTACTAACTGAGTGATTCGTTTAATCACGATGGCTTCTACAACATGACTGACCTCGTTGAAACGCGATCATAATGCTTGTTTTTATACCATATTCTAAGGGTATATTAATTTTGACGCATAGTTTGTAACATACCTTAATATTGCCCGTAGACCCCTAAAAGTTACTATATTTATGATCAGCATCGATAGTAATGTCGATCTAGCCATGTCCGTCCGTCCGTCCGTCCGTCCGTCCGTCTGTCGGCAAAAATTAGGCCTTTAAACTGGACCTAGAGAGCTGAAATTTTAACCATATACTCTCTAGGGTCCCGAAATAATCAAGTTTACGAATTTTTGAAATCCGCCCACAGACACGCCCACAAACTCAAAAAAAAACAAAATTTTGGAAAAAATCGAATTTTGAGCTAGGAAGCTGAAATTTTTTCTATATGATCTATGACCCCTAAAACTACTCGGGATATAAAATTTTCAAAATCCGCCCACTGCCACACCCACAAAAAAATAAAACAATTTTATTGAAAAACCAAAATTTGAGCTAGGGAGCTGAAATTTTTAATATATACTCTCTAGGGGCCCTTTAAGCTCATGTATAAATATTTTCAAAATCCGCCAACTGACACGCCCACAAATAAATAAAACATTTTTTTTGAAAATCCAAAGTTTGAGCTAGGGAGCTGAAATTTATAATATATGCTCTCTATGGGCCCTTTATGCTCATGTGTAAATATTTTCAAAATCCGCCCACTGGCACGCCCACAATTATTATTATTTTTTATTTTTTTGAAAATTTAAAGTGAGCTAGGGAGCTGAAATTTATAATATATACTCTCTAGGGGCCCTTTATGCTCATGTGTTAATTTTTTTTAAATCCGCCTACCGACACGCCCACAATTAAATAAAACAATTTTATTGAAACACCCAAGTTTGAGCTAGGGAGCGTTTTTTTTGATAAAATCCTTTAAATGTTGTATAACAAAATATGTAGAGCGTTCTTAACAATTCAACCATACTTAGACTTTTGTCACGCCCACTTATGAGGGATAGGAATAAGAATAGGGTATCCAACAGTTCGCCTAAGCGGACTGTAGCCCGTCCCTATGTTTTTTCCTGCAATCCTTGTTCAACATCAGATGTTCTTTTGCTAGCCCTTTGTTTAATGCCCACCTTGCAAAGTGCTTCAGCTACTTCCACCCGAAAGTCCGCGGCACTCAAAGAATCTGGTCGGCCAGCTTGTTTGTTGACACGACGATATAGTAGCCACGCATTTGCCATCACCATATCTATAAGATGGTAAAACAACCGCATATACCAAAATTTACTTCTTAGCAATATTTTATGCCTTGCAATAATGCTGTCCATTTGGTCTACCCCTCCCATATGGCGGTTGTACTCGGCTACCACATACGGTCGTTCAACTGACACATGCACTTTATTGGCCTTATCATAGCGTTGAACAGTGGATATAGGTATTTTACATAAAAAATTTGAAAAAATTAAACGATACGATCTGCCATAGCACTGACAATAAATGTAAAATGCTTACCTGCAAAATTTGAGGCAAGTGATACGATTTTATTGTCTTTCCAAGCAGTTGTTGAAATTTGAATACCGTTGTGGTCCCCAACATATCTCTTCAGTGTTACATTTGAAAAACGTTTATTGAGCATTTCAACAAGCGGTCTTATTTTGAAAAGCCTATCACTTCCCGGCTCCGTATATGGCAACATATTTGAGTTGTCGTTAAAGTGTAAGGTTTGCCGCAAACGCTCAAACTTTTTCAATGGCATAATGTCTCTAATTATCGATATTCCAAGCTTATCGGAACAGTAATTCCTTACATTTAATATGCGTACAATTGACGTTTATAAAACAACGCCAATAAATTGACGAATATCTGCGCTTTCAATATTTATCGGCTTACTCGGATCTTTTTGAACGTATATGGTCTACAATTTCTTCAGTAAACAAGTAAGAGAAAAACTGGTATTGCTCTTCATTGAGTTCAATGTTATTTTTTTCCCACATTACATTAACTTTTAGTGGCTTTGCTTCCGAAGCATTTACAATTCCACGGGACGTTGATGGTTGGGTTGGAAGAGGCTGAACAGAAGGTGTTGGTTCCAATAGAATTTCTGGTTGTGGATCGTCAGAATTATTATCTGATGAGCTTTCTTCAAGGGGAACAAATGTTGGATCCTCATCACATTCATCCGCTGAAAAATCAAGCTCATCTTCACTTTCGAACCATGAATTGACTAGTTCGACAAGCTCCTGGTCATTTAGAAACATATTCCGATGTGGGCGCATTCTACAAGTCGAAAACAATTTGAGGTTATCGTCGCCATACCGGGCTAAGTATACATGGATTTTGGGTTAGTTTACGCGCAATGTTGCAGAAATGCAACAATACGACTTTTACTCACTACGACACTTTTTGATTGTAAAACGAGAACGGAACGCTAAATCTGAATAGAAAATATACTTACCTTAGATATCAAATAGTTTTTGTTCCAATAAACTAGTTTTTTATATATATTTTTTCAACTTTGGAAATCAGACCCAGTACACACTTCGACTTTGCCGAAAAAATCACTTTGACAGATGAGAGCAAGAAGCACATATAACGTAAATTACTCAAAAAGCGCTCATACGTAAGAGAGGAATGTTTCAAATCTGCAACATTGCTCCAATTTACAAAAAATCAAAACATTTAATTTGTATAAGGCCAAATGTGGTATGTTGCAGAATGGCAACACAGTGCAATGAAGGGCTAATATGATTGTTGGAACATTTTAAATTTTACTTTAGTACACGCCCACAAAAAACGCTTATTTTTGAGAAGAAAAAAATAATATAGTGCAAACCCTGTAATATGTGTCTGTGTTCTAAAAATTAAGTTGAAAAAACTAGAATAATATTAATCACAAAACTATACATAATAAAAAAACAAAATGTTACTATGTGGAACATATATTTTTTTATTAAATAAACTTAAAAAAAAAATCTGAAATAAATTCAGTTTTCTTCCTCTTCATCACTCTCAAGAATTTCGTATTCAGTGCCAAGTTGATTTGGTGTTGGAACATGTGGGGACATCAACGGTGCAGGGAAATAACTTCACGGGCAATAACTTCACATGGGCAATAACTTCACCTCGCGTGGGCAATAATTTCACTTTTTTTTTGTGAACTTAATGCCCACTGATGGTGAGCAATAACTACACTTTTTAGTGGGAAATAAATTCTCTTAACATTTTATGATAATTCAAGAAACGTACCTCGCACCTACCCCAAATCAAACATTGTATTGCACTGTTTATGGAATCTACTTGCGATTTCGCAACTAATCCCATAAACAGTGCAATGCATATGGGGGGCATGCTGCCCGCCTGCAACCCCCCTGCTTGGGGTCACTGTTTGATTTGGAGTGGGTGCAAGGGTCTATAGTTATAATAAACAAATTCTCAAATTATAGGTGGGAAATAACTTCACAAAATTTTGGGTGAAGTTATTGCTCACCATCAGTGGGCAATAACTTCACAAAAAAAAGTGAAGGTGTTGCCCACTCGAGGAGAAGTTATTGCCCATGTGAAGTTATTGCCCGTGAAGTTATTTCCCTGCACCGACTTCAACAAACTGATGGCTTCTGGCGGTAAATGCTGAATTTTCTTTTTTGGAACTCTTCGCAGACTTGTCAAAACGGGGTCCGATGATAATAAAAAAAAATTAAAGATGTCAGCATTTGTGTTTTGACGGCTATTTTTTTGACAGTGGTGTTCTCTATATTTATTGAAGTCTTTGTTTCGGACTTCTTGAGCTTCTTCACTTTGGTGCCCTATAGGCAATAAAGCGTTTGAATTAATTTCATTTTCATGAATAAGTTATTTATGGACAGTAGGTGGCATATAGTACCAAGGGTACTTACTAACGAAATATCTCGCAGTTTCATGGGCAAAGTCTTGAAATTTGTCAGCATCAATACCATGACCACATGCAACCACTGTCATGATTACATGCATTTTTTTTATCAACTCAACATGTACTTTTGTTATGTCAGCTGAAGTTTCAGCATGTTCAAAAAATCGCCTAGCTGTATTTCGGTCATTAGAATTTCCAAATACCGGCTTTGGCTTGTCAACGATCAAACCTAAACGCTCCCGAAACTGCTTTTGAATTTCTTTTTTCGTTTCGGCAACAATTTTTTTATGCTCTTCTTTTCTAGTCTGCCATTGCTTTATTTTTAATTTATAGGAAAGGTGGAGGAGACATTCGAAAAAACGGATAAATCCATGGAACACAGATAAACCAAATTGAAGATTTTCTGTTTTAACTGGCCTTTTTATCATGTCATCAATGGAATTAAAGTCCTTAGATGTAGCGTGACAAATGAAGCATTTCTGTGTTGAAGAGTTTTCAGTGATGGCATTACAAACCTTTCCATCTAAAGGAAGTTAAAGTATTTTCACCAACTTTGAAGAGACTTGGCCGGAGCTCTTTGATTTGAGAATCTACTCTTTGTTTTTCTGCCACGGATACCGCTGCAGATTCCTTGAGAAACTCAATTTTAAGGGGCCTACAACATCTAGTTGAGCTTGGACGGGGATTTTGCCAGATTATCTTTTCACCAGAAATCAAACGAAGAGGAACAACGCATGTAATGAATACAGATGAATCTTCAGCGTCAAATCCATGAAATGCTTGCATATGCGAACTATGGCCTGAGCTTCCGTCAAAACCCCACTTTGAGTAATAAGCTTATAGTTTTAAGCTCTTCAGACCCTAGAGTTTGGATAACATCTTTTTGGACAGTAAGCAAACGATTCACTGTAAGGTTGAGTAAGCTTTGTAAATCAGAGTATACAGACATTTCTGATATACTCATGTTTTTTCTTGAACAATTTTACATGACGGAAATACTTTATGAGCTTTTAATCGAATAATTTAATTTCATTGAAAGCGTGACAGGTTTGCTTCAATAATCATTGCCAATGCTTCTTCCCCACTCATTGAAGTTGGTTCAATTGAGTCTCTTAAAGCTGTTCTGCATTTTTCAGCAATGTTTGGGGATTGTTGTCACGTCACGCAATAACTTTGCAGCGTCTAACTGCCCGCAAGCCCTCAAACCCATTTCAGTCGCATAAGTCAACTCAGCGAGATACGTGGACTTCCTCAATTCTGCGGTTTTTTGGCGTTTTGACCTTTCTGACGCTTCTTCAAATGCAATTTTTGGACGCCCACGTTTGCCGTCACCAAAACATTCAAATATGACAGGCGTTTGCAGCCACGCAATGTTTGCTTTCAAAAACTTTTTTCTTCTCGACAAGCTTTTTTCAAACGCGATTTAAATTTAAATTAATTTATTATATATATGTAGGAGCGATGCTGGGGACTTCTTAATTATCTTAATTTAGATCTGCTAAACATGCTAACGTTTCCCTATGTTCCAATCGGTTAAACTCTCTTATGTAATTCCATGCAATTCCGTTTAATCCGAGTATGTAAATTCTGTAAGACACTCGTGTAACGTCGTTAAGCATGCCAAGTCGCTGTCTCCGTTAAGAAAGTTGAAATTTCTAAATTACTTAAATTTACCTAAAATAACTTAATTACTTAAATTTATTGTACCCTAGCTCTAGTTTAAGTTTAAGTTTAAGTTTAAGTTTAAGTTTATTTATAACATGGTCGTACAGTAAGATTACATCTTTTATAGTACTTAGATATTAAGATATAAATATATAATTACAATGGTACAAATAAGGAAGAGAGCAGAAAAGGGAAAAGGATTGGGATATGATTAGGGTTGAATTGAGAGGGACGAAAAGTGGAGAAAGATTGCATGTTTGAACTGTTTGTTATTAACTATTGATTTGATTTGAGACGGGAGCGAGTTCCAGAGTCTAACAGCACGTATGAAAAATAGACGAGAAGAGTTCAAGTAATTACTGAGATGCGGAATAATATTGATACTTCTGGCGGACCGATTGAAAGAGAGTTTCGTAAACAAATATGATGGAGCTTTAAGATGAATTAATTTGTGTAAAAATATACAGTTTCTTGCATTGATGTGTTGCTGCAGAGTGCAACCAAGAAGATTCTTTGAAAAATTGGAAACGTGGTCATGTCGTCGTAGCCCGTAGACATAGCGAACAGCGTCATTAAATGCTACTTGTAATTTACGCTGAGATAGGGAGTCCAAGGCGCTGTACACGATTTCAGCATACGAAATTAAGGGAAGAACTAAAGAGAGTATCAGTTTGCGTCGGGTTTCAACAGGGGTAAAGTGAGCAGAAGGCCACAGTTTTCGTAGGCATCCATAAATGCGACCAATAACCACATTTGTATGTTTATAGCCAGATAGATGACGGTCTATAGTAAAGCCAAGGCTGGTGCAGTGATCGACTGCTATAATTTTACTATCACGGAGCCATATGTCGGGTAAAGTGCTTAGATCGAATTTTCTTTTAGATATTGCGATGACTTGAGATTTAGCTGGATTTAAAAGTAGGCCGTTAGCAATGGCCCAAGCATTTATTTGGTTGAGATCCTCATTAAAAGCGATGGACAGTTCATCAAGCTGATCGAATGGCCTGGCCAGATGAAGCTGAACATCATCTGCGTATAAGTGAACCGAGGCATGTAAGCAACATGATGGAAGATCGTTGATGAAAATGCAAAAGAGTATTGGACCGAGAATCGACCCCTGGGGGACTCCTTGAAAAACAGGTCTTGGGGCTGAACATTTCCCACTAGAAATGACCCTTTGAAATCTTCCCGATAGATAATCAGTTATGAGCTTACATGCCCGGTCACCGAAGCCAAAGAAGTTTAGCAGTTTCCACTTGAGAACATCGTGATTTACTTTGTCGAAAGCTTTAGAAAAATCAAGCAGGCATAGGAGATTCATATGACCCTTATCGTATTCAATTCTTATATCATCAAGGAGATTTGTCATAGCAGTAGAGCAGCTGTGATTCGCTCTGAAGCCCGATTGTTTCTCATATAGCAACTTGTTATTGGAAATATGTCTTAATATTTGCTTCTCAATTATCTTCTCAAAGACTTTAGAAAGGCAAGGCAGTATGCTAATTGGTCTAAAATCCGATGGAGAGATTGGGTCACGTTTTTTAGCGATGGGAAGTACTCTGGCAATTTTCCAAGACTGGGGAAAAGTAGTTGTAACAATGCACCAGTTGATTATATGAGTGAGATGGGTAATAATGAACGGCAAAATAAGTTTGACGAAACGGATAGGTACTCCATCGTCACCAACGGAGTCGGACTTTATAGCCATCACACATTTTGTTACTTCATCTTCATGGACTACTTCAAAATCCTCCAGTCTAGGCATGGACCTTGAGGAATTACTTGCAGAGTTGACTTCTAAGTCACCAACCGAGATGGTATCACCAAGAAAAAAGTCGTTAAGTTCGTCCGGATCGAGAGAACATTGAGGGCCTTTGTTTTTGCAGACACCAATTTTACTGAGATTGCTCCATAATTTTTTAGAGGGTAAAGAAGTGTTAAGTTTGGATGAATAATAATTTATTTTAGATGTTCTAATTAAACAAGTGGCTTGATTACGGGCTAGTTACCAGTGAATTAAAATTAAAGGAAAAAACCCTAAACTCAATGTGTCTTTTATTGTATCCAACCTTTTCCCTCCCCACACAAATGGTGTCAGAAGAAAACATTTGACTAAAACTTAAGATTAAGAACAGTATTTGTTCCCCTTAAATTGTGTGCATGAAACTCCATGAAAAGTGTGTGAATATAAAGATAGGCAAATGAAAAGAAATTAAAACGAAAAGTGCAAAGTGCAAAGTTAATAATTTTGATAAGAAGTGCAAAGAAAAACATAGGGACGGGCTACAGTCCGCTTGGGCGAACTGTTGGATACCCTATTCTTATTCCTATCCCTCATAAGTGGGCGTGACAAAAGTCTAAGTATGGTTGAATTGTTAAGAACGCTCTACATATTTTGTTATATAACATTTAAAGGATTTTATCAAAAAAAAAAAAACGCTCCCTAGCTCAAACTTGGGTGTTTCAATAAAATTGTTTTATTTAATTGTGGGCGTGTCAGTAGGCGGATTTAAAAAAAATTAACACATGAGAATAAAGGGCCCCTAGAGAGTATATATTATAAATTTCAGCTCCCTAGCTCAAACTTTGAATTTTCAAAAAAAAAAAAAAAATTAATTGTGGGCGTGTCAGTGGGTGGATTTTGAAAATATTGACACATGAGCATAAAGGGCCCATAGAGAGTATATACTATAAATTTCAGCTCCCTAGCTGAAACTTTGGATTTTCAAAAATTAATATACCCTTAGAATAGGGCATAAAAAAGTTATTTTATTTATTTGTGGGCGTGTCAGTGGGCGGATTTTGAAAATTTTTTATCCCGAGCAGTTTCAGGAGTCATAGATCATATATAAAAAATTTCAGCTTTCTAGCTCAAAATTCGATTTTTTCCAAAATTTGTTTTTTTTTTAGTTTGTGGGCGTGTCTGTGGGCGGATTTCAAAAATTCGTAAACTTGATTATTTCGGGACCCTAGAGAGTATATGGTCAAAATTTCAGCTCTCTAGGTCCAGTTTAAAGGCCTAATTTTTGGCTACAGACGGACGGACGGACGGACGGACGGACATGGCTAGATCGACATTACTATCGATGCTGATCACAAATATAGTAACTTTTAGGGGTCTACGGGCAATATTAAGGTATGTTACAAACTATGCGTCAAAATTAATATACCCTTAGAATAGGGTATAAAAAGCGTAAAGTGAAGCTAAGCATAAAAAATATAAGTTGAAAATAAAAGAAAGCTGAGCAAATTCTAAAAAAAAAACAAAAAGTGGTCAAAATTGTACATATCATAATGTACATAAAGGCATAGGCAAGAAACAATTTAAACGGAATAAGTACATAAACCCAAAACGGTGAGATCGTTCCATATTTTCTATGCATGATTAGTATATAAGAAAAGCATTTACATATTAAAACCGAAGAGCTTTTACTTATTAGAAAAGGAACACACACACTTATACACATTTTTGACATTTTCTATGCATGCACTGAGTTAAAGCTTGAAACTATTTGAGTGCAATTTTCTTATTGCCTTATTTAAAGCACAAAGAATTTTTTTTTACACGCAATTTTTTTTTAAGTAATCTATGAGACAATGATTTAATTTGGGGAGGTAACATAGGTAAATGGATGATTTAAATAAGTTAACCACAAAAGAACTGCAGGCTTTATTAAAGGAAAGAGGATTACAATATCGATATAATTTAAAAAGAGACTTAGTGGAAAGGTTGTACCAATCGATTTTAGAAGAAGAAAAGGAAAAGTCAACAATAAAAGGAAAAGCGGAAACAGAGGGAAGTGCTGACGATAATTTTGAGGAAGCGGAAAAAGAAGAGCAGAGTGCATCGGACGTTGTTGTTGTCGTTGTTAGGCCGTCTATAGATCTTGAGATGTCGGAACCAAATAATTTTGTTTTCAAAGATGTTGAAGAATCGTTAGATCGATTTTCGGGTGAATCAGGGAAAAATTTTACTCCCTGGCTTAATGATTTTGAAGGTATAGCCACTGTCTGTAAATGGAACGCTATTCAGAAGTACCTTTATGCTAGACGGTTGTTAAAAGGAGCTGCTAAATTGGCCGTCGAATCAGAAACTGGAATTTGCTGTTGGGATAGTTTGAATGAATTTTTGAAAGCCGAGTTTGATGATAGTCCTTCGTGTATTAGTATTCATAATACGCTACAGTCTCGTAGGAAAAAACCGAACGAAACTTTTCTCGAGTACATGTATAGTATGAAGCAAATTGCAATGAAGGGAAATTTTGATGAGGAATCGATAATAGCTTATATCATACAGGGTATAGCAGATAGTCCTGGGAATAAAACATTTTTGTACGAAGCAACAACTCTGGACGAGCTAAAGAAAAAGTTTTTAGTTTATGAGACTATCAAAAATCAATCCAGCTTAAGTAATAACCGCAGTCATAACTTTAACAGTTCTCAAGCCGCTAGCTCACCTTCACCAACTTCGCTTTCTCACCATCAAAGTAGTTGGCTAAATAAAAGTAAGGGTGCTAGATGCTTTTCGTGCAGTGAGTTTGGGCACATAGCCGTAGATTGCCCTAAAAAAAATGCTAGGAAACCAACTGGTCAGACAAATGTAAAGCGAATAAACAAACTTGACTATTGTGTGAAACTCATGATTGCAGGAGAACGTCATGATGCTTTAGTCGACACTGGAGCAGACGTTTCTTTAATGAAAGAAAGCGCGTGGAGGAGATTCGGTTGTGAGAAGATCGATGGTCCAGGAGAATATTTGTTCGGTTTTGGCGGTAATGAAGCAAATATGACCTATGGATCTTGTGTAATTAAAGTCTATAGTGAAAACAATTTGCATGAAATTAGATTCCATATTGTTCCGGATAAATGGATGACAGATGTCATTATCCTCGGCAAGAATTTTTTAGAAAACGCCATCGTCACTATCGAGAACGGAAATGTTCAAGTAAACGTAAAGTCTGTACGGGTTAATTTGGAAGAAAATGACATTGCGAGAATTGATGTTGTAAAACTATTGGAAAAGGATGTGATTGATAATGTAAGCCAAATCGCTGATCCACAAATTCGAAGCGAGATTACCGAGTTAATCCATAACTATAAGCCCAAAAAGATAGAAAAGTCTTATGTAGAAATGCAGATAGTTTTATCGGATGAGCAACCAGTGTACCAAAAGGCCAGGCGGTTAGCGCCGAAGGAAAGAGAAGATGTTAACACCCAAATTGAAGATTGGCTTCAAGAGGGAGTGATTCAGCACAGTAAATCAGATTTCGCCAGCCCCATAGTCCTACTCAAGAAAAAGGATGGATCCAATCGTCTGTGTATCGATTACCGGAAGCTTAATAGCAACATTATAAAAGATCGCTATCCACTTCCAGTTATTGAGGACATTTTAGAGGAGTTGTATAAAGCACATATTTTTACAACTTTAGACTTTAAAAACGGGTTCTTCCATGTTGGAATACACAAAAATAGTCGTAAATATACCTCTTTTGTAACACCAGACGGGCAATATGAGTTCCGAAAAGTCTCGTTCGGATTATGTAACTCTCCGTCAGTATTTCAGAGATTTATAAACACTGTCTTTCAACCCTTGGTACGAAAAGGATTTCTGTTAGTCTATATGGATGATGTCGTAATACCTGCTGCCCATCCCGAAGAAAATCTGGAAAAGCTCAAAACAGTGCTCGATGTTGCTGCGGAAAACGGACTCATTATAAATTGGAGAAAATGCAATTTTATAACTCCATCTATTCAGTTTTTGGGACATGTGATCGAAAACGGATCTATGAAGCCGTCAACAGAAAAAATCCAAGCGGTACAGAAGTTCCCGAAACCAGATACAACGAAAAAGATACAGGCATTTTTGGGCCTTACAGGATTTTTTAGGCGATTTATTCCAAACTACGCTGTTATTGCCAAGCCACTATCAGATCTTCTTCGTAAAGATGCATCGTATCGCTTTGGATCTGATCAAGATATAGCCTTCAGGTCTTTAAAAGAAGCACTTTGCAAGGATCCAGTTTTGAAACTATTTAACCCGCTCTTAGATACTGAGTTGCATACGGATGCGAGTAAGGTGGGTTATGGATGAGTGCTACTGCAAAGACACGACGGCAATGAACTTCACCCTGTTTTCTACATAAGCTACAAGACATCACCAGCTGAAGCTAACTATACAAGCTATGAGCAAGAAGTTCTTGCTATTATCAAGTGCCTAAGAAAGCTAAGAATTTATCTTCTGGGTATCAAATTTAAAATTTACACGGACTGCAAAGCATTTACCGCAACCATGAAAAAAAAGGATTTATGTACGCGCGTTGCAAGATGGGCATTATTTCTTCAAGATTTTGACTGTGAGGTTCTTCACAGATCTGGCTCAGCTATGAGACATGCGGATGCATTGAGCCGTTTTCCTGTGGTAATGAGGATCGAAGATGGTGTGCTTCATCGCATAAGAACAACGCAAAAAGCAGATGAGTTTTGCCAATTGGTGAGTACAATCCTGAAACACAAAGAATACGAAAATTTCATCATCCGAAACGACATTCTGTACAAATTCATTGATGGTGACTATATGCTTGTTGTACCTAAATGTCTGCAGAAAGAGGTGCTGCGAAATATTCATGAGCAAGGTCATATCAACGCTAGGAAGGTGGAAGTGCTGGCGAAAAGGGAGTACTGCATTCCAAAGATGTCGATAAAGATAAAGCAAATCATTTCTAATTGCGTCACTTGTATTCTGCCGTCGAAGAAAAACGGAAAGCAAGAATGTTTGCTTAATCCCATAGAGAAGTTTGATACGCCGCTAAATACTTATCATCTTGGACCGCTTCAATCAACCGCCAAGAGTTACAAGCACTTATTTGTAATAGTGGATGCTTTCACCAAGTTCACGTGGATCTTCCCCGTCAAGTCTACAGGTGCAGATGAAGTGATAAAGAAGCTATTGGTGCAAAGCGAAATTTTTGGCGATCCAGGGAGAATCATCACTGACAAGGGGTCTGCGTACACATCAAATTCTTTTAAAGAATACTGCGAAGAACGAAACATTGCACACTCTTTGGTTACTACTGGTGTTGCTCGTGGAAATGGACAGGTGGAGCGCCTTAACAGAACCATCATTGAAATGCTATCGAAGTTATTTGTAAATGCCCCTGATAAATGGTTTAAACACGTACCAAAGCTGCAACGAGTTATAAACTCTACGGTCAACAGAAGCACAAATAGAACTCCGTTTGAACTAATGTTTGGAGTGCATATGAAATACAACGAATGCTATGAACTACGTAAAATGATTGAAGAGTTGTTGATCGACGAATTTGAAGAAGAGCGAAAGGATATGCGAAGTCAAGCGAAGGAGCAGATAGTTAAAGTCCAAGAAGAGAACCGTAAAACGTACAACAAACGACGAAAAGCAGCTACAAAATACGAACTTCACGATCTTGTTGCAATAAAAAAAACTCAGTTTGCTCCTGGAACTAAACTATATCCGCAGTTCCTAGGACCGTATGAAGTCGTGAAAATAAAAAGAAATGACCGCTACGATGTTCACAAGGTGGGCATTCACGAAGGCCCAAACGCAACATCATCATCTGCCGATTTTATGAAGCCGTGGCGCGATGAGATTGATAACGATGAGGATGACTGCTATGACAACTCTGATGCTGATTCAACGAGGTCTCAAATTCAACACAATGAAGATGATACGCCGATCTGAAGTCAACTAGTCGTCTGGGACAGCCGACAAACAGGATGGCCGGGTGTAGGAGCGATGCTGGGGACTTCTTAATTATCTTAGTTTAGATCTGCTAAACATGCTAACGTTTCCCTATGTTCCAATCGGTTAAACTCTCTTATGTAATTCCATGCAATTCCGTTTAATCCGAGTATGTAAATTCTGTAAGACACTCGTGTAACGTCGTTAAGCATGCCAAGTCGCTGTCTCCGTTAAGAAAGTTGAAATTTCTAAATTACTTAAATTTACCTAAAATAACTTAATTACTTAAATTTATTGTACCCTAGCTCTAGTTACCAGTGAATTAAAATTAAAGGAAAAACCCCTAAACTCAATGTGTCTTTTATTGTATCCAACCTTTTCCCTCCCCCCACATATATAAATAATTAATTAAAATTTAAACTCCGTTATTTTCTCATTAACATTGTGTTTAAAAGCACCGGTGCATTGGACCCGCTTTAGAACTTCACCCCTCAAAAATTCGATTTGCCTTTCTAATCACTTTAACATTGAGCTCTTCATTATATCGTCGTCGTTCTATGAAAACTCCTTAAGTCCAGTTTTCTGAAAACTGAGATAAATGCACCATCCATAATCAAATAACAAAATCTGTGTTGTGTGAAAACTCCCTAAGTCCTAGGTATCTCTTAAAATATAAAAAATGAAAATGCAGGGGAAAAAGAATGGTAAACTTTGCTTTACAAAATACAGGCAAAACAGAATTATGCATGAGCTTTATCAAAATGAAATGGTTGCAGAAAACCGAAAAGCACTTAGTTTAACTACGTACAGAAGGATTTTTGCAAGGGAGTACAACTTGTCATTTTTAAAGTCGAAAAAAGATCAGTGCGCGGTTTGTGCCAAATATTTTTTTGCGAAATATTCGGAATATTCTTCGCACAAAGAACGTGAAAAAGAAACTCTTTACAGCAAAGCAAATGACAAGCAACTAGCTAGCCGAGAGAAGTCGTTTGTAACCGTCACTTTTGACCTTCAAAGTGTTTTTCAAATTCCATGTAGTGACGTGTCACCTATGCACTATAGTCGAAAGCTCTGTTGTTATAATCTCACGATTTATGAGGGTGCTGCACCTAACAATGCGTATTGCTATGCCTGGACGGAGATTAACGGAAAAAGAGGAAGTGCTGAAATTGGGGCATTCTTGTACAAATATCTTCATCAAGTGCCGGACTACCTCAAATGAGTTTATCTGTTTTCGGACACTTGTGGTGGCAGTGACAGCATGCATAGTGCAATTGAGCCACAAAAAAAGTATGCATCAGTTTACACAATGCATGACTGGCTAAATATATTTCGCCTTGCTCGTTCCAAAAGAGGAAAAAATAAAAATAGTGAATATAAAGTTACTGAGCTAAGGTTTAACGAATTCAACAATATTTCATCACTAGCAAACAACAATAAACAATTTCAAACAACGCTTAAAAATTTAAATGTTGATACCGAGGGAAGAAAAGTGAATTGGCTTAAAGTAAAAAGCTTTAAGTATTTGAAAGGTTGCGCAGGTACATTGCGATACCGATACGACCACCATAGCCCCTATGTAACTATAATTGTCTGTGGAAGAGGAAGGCCTAAAAAAGTGAAAATAGAAACACTCGCAATGAGCCACTGCCAATATCGTCCCAAAAAAACGAGACTTGTTGCGTTTGTGTGAGAGCGAAGTTATTCCAGAAGAATTTCATGGATGGTATAAATCCGCTCCACAGTATCCACTATCCACCCCTCCATTAGTAGATCGGATTCCTGAGGCAGCACTTGAGAGCAGCAGCGATGAAGAGGAATAAGACTCTTCGCTTATCTACGTATTTTTATACCCTATTCTAGGGGTATATTAATTTTGACGCATAGTTTGTAACATACCTTAATATTGCCCGTAGACCCCTAAAAGTTACTATATTTATGATCAGCATCGATAGTAATGTCGATCTAGCCATGTCCGTCCGTCCGTCTGTCGGCAAAAATTAGGCCTTTAAACTGGACCTAGAGAGCTGAAATTTTAACGATATACTCTCTAGGGTCCCGAAATAATCAAGTTTACGAATTTTTGAAATCCGCCCACAGACACGCCCACAAACTAAAAAAAACAAAATTTTGGAAAAAATCGAATTTTGAGCTAGAGAGCTGAAATTTTTTATATATGATCTATGGCCCATAAAACTGATTGGGACATAAAATTTTCAAAATCCGCCCACAATTAAATAAAACAAATTTTGGGAAAAATTGAATTTTGAGCTAGAAAGCTGAAATTTTTTATATATGATCTTTGGCCCATAAAACTGCTTGGGACATAAAATTTTCAAAATCCGCCCACTGAAACGCCCACAATTAAATAAAATATTTTTTTTGAAAAACCAAAATTTGAGCTAGGGAGCTGAAATTTTTAATATATACTCTCTAGGGGCCCTTTATGCTCATGTGTAAATATTTTCAAAATCCGAATACTGACACGCCCACAATTATTTATTTTTTATTTTTGAAAGTCCAAAGTTTGAGCTAGGGAGCTGAAATTTATAGTATATACTCTCTAGGTGCCCTTTATGCTCATACTTAATTTTTTTTTAAATCCGCCTACTGACACGCCCACAATTAAATAAAACAATTTTATTGAAAAACCAAAGTTTGAGCTAGGGAGCGTTTTTATTTACAAAAGCTTAATTTTTTCGATAAAATTCTTTAAATTTTTGTCACGCCCACTTATGAGATATAGGAATAAGAATAGGGTATCCAACAGTTCGCCCAAGCGGACTGTAGCCCGCCCCTATGTTTACTTCTTATTTTAATTTTTCTTTTAATTTGAGTTCCTTAATTTTAAATTACTTTGGATTTCTTGTACTATTTTCTAAAACTTTTTCGAGACTGAATTGGTGCGATATTTTTTATGGAAAAGTATTCAATAATTTTTCTTAACAATAATAAACTTGGTTTGATTTTTTTTTTCGTCATTGTAATGACTTACCTAAATAATAAAAATTATAAAATTAATACATTAGTTCTCGTGTTTTCTTTCAGAGAAACTCCCTAAGTCAATTTTTCGTATTTTATCCTTTCCGGGCTAACCAGTTCCAAAATATTTTATTTGTTAATGGTTACCCAAGATAGAACACTTACGAACATTTTCGGATTTTTAACACTTCAAATGCAAATATCTCAAAACCAAAAAAATAGATTTAGGGAGTTTTCATAGAACGACGACGATGTTATATAGTTCTTCCCTTGTCACAAAAAGAGTTTTGGAAGGTGTTCGGCCTTAGAAGTAATTAAAATTAAAATTTTAAAAAAAAATCGATTTTTTTTTTCCAAAGTGACGTCACCAACAAAAAAGTTTACTACACAACAAGTAGCAAAAGGTAGCAAAAAAAGATTACAGCTTCTAAGACTGGTTAGGTTAGGTTAGGTTTTAAGTGGCTGTCAGCAGAAGCCGACACACTTAGACCAATTTTAGGTCCATTGTGATACCATGTATGTATTATCTACCTCAACTCTATATATGGGACTGGCCAATGACACGCGGTTGTTCTAAAACGGTCCCCCTATCTACGTACTAACCGCGCCCAACGTCGTTTAATTGCGGTGATCTGACGAGAACCGATTAACTCGACGTGGTATGGTCGTTGGTTAACTTATAAGACTAAACAAACCACTTATCATAAAGAGATATAACACTCAACGTCAGGTCACGGTCAACACATCTAAAACTCTTAGGATTTCGGATAAAAACAAAACTAACAATTTTCTTTCGCACATTTTTTATCTTTAGGCACAGATTAAAAAAACAAAAATAGATTTCTTTTAAATCAAAATAAGACAATAAATGCACCTGAGCTTAAGGATTCCATTGCATTTTTAACTTTTTCAATGCCAAAAAACTGTAAGAAATAGCACACAGTTAACTGCAGTAACTTAAAACAAAAAAACACGTCCGGCTTCCATGGAAAATACTAACAAATGCTGCATTCGTGACGATCTGCTGAAGACCACATGCTCCCAATATACTTTCTTGTTCTCATTTTTTATTCTCTATCCTATTTAAAACAAAAACAAAACGGTACTGTAAGACAAAGCTCAATTTCAAAATTCGATTAAATGCCAGCTTCAGAGGTGTTTCGCCCAGTGTCCGGCGACAGCTTGTGAGCTCCGCTCACATCGCCCCTCCAACGTAAGACCTATTCGCCCTCTGAGGAGTAACATCCAAGCCACCGGTTTGCGAATTTGGGCCGGTTCATCGAACCAGGCTGGGCGTAACTCCTTAGTTGCTGTAGGATCCACACCGAAAAGGTGTAAGAGTCCAACACTTCAAAGAAGGATCGGAAAACAAAGATTTCCAAGCAATTCTCCGAAACAGTTAAGGACGGTCTCGCCGTCGCAAAACTTGACTTGTCCGAAGATGAAGGGAAGATCTTCTACGACAAATGGAAACTCATTGAAGGCAGAGTGATGAACTGCTTTCTTGAACGTATAATTTCTCATGCAAACGCTCCACCCACTTTTAAGGACGCAGAGTGGCAACAAGGCTACGTGAAACTAATTGCTTGCGAGGATCAGAATTTGCTGGACCTTATCACTACTGCTATTTGCCGTATTGGCAAAATCTGGCCAGGGGACTTGCTGAAGGTAGTGGACAGGAGTAAGATCCACTATAGGGCGAAGGCAAGGATCTGGATCCCACTCGATGTAAGCAATCCAGAAAAGGCGCTCACGATAATTGCCTATCAAAATCGCGACTTACC
This sequence comes from Portevinia maculata, assembly GCA_949715645.1. NCBI lineage: Eukaryota > Metazoa > Arthropoda > Insecta > Diptera > Syrphidae > Portevinia > Portevinia maculata. Next base: position 300,527,561 of record OX454525.1, read on the forward strand.
AGTCAACGACTCTAACACCGGTCGCTCCCTAATTATCTCCCTTACCACGGAGTCGATTCTCCTGCTGCAGTCTGGATAATGCATGGTCAAACACGGCAAGAAATAGAGGTGAGGATTTTTAATAATGACCAAGCTAGCTCTGCAGCGACAACCGAACCGGCGGAACGCGCCTCTCCAACAAATATTCTTCTGATGATGACCCATCATCCACAAAGGACTTAGATTCTACCATTATGGAGAGATCTGTACCAGTAAGCAATGATGCTGGTACGGATTAATCGCCATCACTCCAAGCTGGCATCCGCTAACTTGCTGCTCCGCCTCAACGAAAGAGTTTTCGGCATTGCACTCATCCAGGAACCCTGGATACTAAATGATATCATCGGATTGAGAGCTCCTGCATACGCGATGTATCATGCAGGAGCGGAAAAGGTAAGAGCCTACATCTTGGCCAAAACATCGCTTAACTTAGCTCTTCTATCCCACCGTAGCACAAATGACGCCACTAACATCTGGCTGGCATTAGGCAACCTTCCATATGATGACCCGGAACGCTCGCCGTCATCATACCTGGGAGACCTCGGTCGAGATGCCGAACGGAAAAAGAGACCATAATGCTGGGGTGTGACACGAATCGGCACCACAAACTCTGGGGAGGTAATGATACCAACAGTCGAGGTGAGCAACAAAGGTAATAACCCTACTTTTATACCAAAGTACCGACGGGATATAGACGTCACTTTCGTCTCACACTAACTTTACTCTGCGATTTCAAATTTGATTCTTTCTTGCTCATTCTTAGATCACCGTCATCTTGAGTACCACAGTCAGTCTTCCGCAATCACCGTAGGACGAACTGGGAAACAGACAACTCCATCCTCTCTGCTAAACTCCACATATGGCTGATCAATACCGATCAAACAGTAATAACTCGATACACTTAACAATGTTTCTACCTCCGCTTTCAACACAGCATTCAGCGAATCCTATGAAGAAACTCGAATACGAGTTAAACTTAATATATTGGATGTACACGTCGGTAGTAAGACCGATTCTCTTATACGGAGAATTGTCTGACTTAACACCCTGGAGAAGAAAACCCTTCTCATAAAAATGGAAAAATGCCCAGTATCACAGGAGCACTGCGAACCTTTCGAACAGCAACACCATGCTGCATCTCCGTCCCATCGATATCATAGGTAAGCGAATTACTGCCAACCCAGCACTACGACTGAGAGAATCTCACCAACGGAGAGCAAGACACTGGCCATGCCAACATACTTCAGATGCAACGCTATCTTCCGCATTCAAAAGATCGACTGCCTACTAAACTTCACTCTAGACTTCAAACAGTCAATACTGGACAGAACAGATCGGGCGCTGCCAATATTCACGGATGGGTCCAAGACCCAAGAAGGAGTCAGTGCCGATATCTTTTCAGAAGACCATCCACCTATTCTTTATTCTGCCAAACTATTTCAGCGTCTTCCAAGTCAAAGTAACAGCCGCTGACTGGTTGACGGTAAAAGCGCTCACATACAGCACAATAAGGTAGTGAAGGCCTGCCCGTATCTCTTAACGAGATGGCTACAAAGCTGGCGTATGTACTAAGAAAAAACTCCTCGGAACACGAAGAAAGCATATCCAAAATGTCCCTAGAAACAGTGCAGTATTTCTGTTTTCAAGGTTATTTATAGTCAAGAGTTTCCTGGAACCTCAAAAAGGTCTTAAGAACCAGGAAAATTGGTATTTTTCCAAAACGCTCTTAGAAACCGCTTAGTATTTTGTATTCAGAATTCAAATGTGGACATTGCAATCATTTCTGGCTCGTTTGAACTTTTTTCGGTTTTCCGCAGATGTGTTGGCCTTATACAACCGAAAGCTTATCTCTTTGCGATTACCTTCGCTTTTATACCTCTTGACATGTTAGGGATAAAGAATTTCATTCCTAGGTGAATTATATTTGTGATCATATCAAAAGCAGCATCCTCGTCGCTAACGAAGAAGCACAGCGAACAGTTAAAACTGCTAAGAAACCGTTTTATTTTTCCCATTTGGCTTTCTCTTATAAACATACTGTAATGAGATGCGAAACCCTTTTCGCATCATGAATAAACAGTTCTACCTACCATGACACGAGTATGACAAGCCATCTGACTTTTGACACTAGTTTTGGTTTTGGAAAGCAAGCAACGTGGATGTTTTGTAGGTTAAGTACACTTGTAAATTGATAGGTACTCAATAAAGAATTCTTTTCATTTTGTAACAATACGATTCTTCTGGGAGTTGGTTCTTAAACAATGTGGTTGCAGTACAAGAAACTTGCTGATGTGATACAATGGTCTGTCGAACTTAGAGGCGATAATATGCTAACAGCATATTTACCAAGGTGAGATGTAAGTAGTCCAGTGTGCTGGCGGTATTACTGTTTATGTCCGGTGGCTCATTCATGTATAAGCTGAGTCAGATGGTTTATCTCAGTAAAGATCTCAATGTACCATCCATAGGGCTACGTCACTTCGAATATAAACGGCGAGACGAGGGGGAGGCAAGCATACGGAACTAACCTAAGTAAGCTATCGATCGTTAAATTTGAGCTGACGCTAGTCGATGTTTGGCTCAGTAACAAAAAAGCTGGTTTAATATGGAAAACATGACCGTACAAAGAAATCAATTTCTCCCTTAATCCACGGATGTTGCTTACATTAACTCTAAAATGTCTTTATTGATATGAATCTTCGCCAAAAACTCGACTGAAAAATCCGCACGACGCTATTTTTGTTCCATTGTGAGTAAAACCGACACCTATCTTCCACACAGCTTTCTCTAGTCCAAATTTTCAGTCAACATGCGATGATTGTCCATGTGTGGCGTATTCCAATAGATATGTAAAATGTTATTTTGCAAACAATCCAACCCTTCTCAAAAACAACTGCTGCTTGTATTTTCCGAGTCACAAAACGGATCCTTTTATCGAACACTGCCTTTTCGGCCATTAAGATCAGCTGCGCAGTTAGCATAAGAGTAAACCAGTATTTTTTTACACGATATAGGTACGACAATTCTAACACAGAGAAATTCGTATGGTATTTATAAATGTGACTAATCTATTGCGCGCCCTTTCTGTTGCGAGCATTTTCACCAAATCGGATTGTACGGACGAATTCGTAATTGTTAAACATAGGCGATGTCAAAGCTTAAGAAAAGCTGCAGAAACGCGTGGGTGAAATTGGCATATAAATCCATTTTCTAATCTGGGATTCTTCTGTTTCTGTTTCCCCGACCATAGTTTTTTTGCTTGCTGTGAAAGAGTGTTCAACTGACCAACAAAAAAAAAGTCTGATTTGTGGACTAGACCTGCGGACTAGAAAAAGAAATCTCCCTAAGCAACTTAGACACCACCCGTTGAGAAAAACCTCCCTATCTCCCTATTCTTTCTAATGGTAAGTAGCACCGAAAAGCATGCAATGAAATACGATATTGCCAGGTGCTGCTTGCTGTTAAACACAAATGCTTACGCTGTGTTCTTAGCACTATAAGGGTACTGTAACAACAGAAAAAACTCCTTTAGCGTAAGCAAAATATAAAAAAAAGTCTGTCCGGATCGAAGAGGTTAGTCATGCACAAAATCGACACTCAATAGTCACATTGTACGCGTGCAAAAACATGTGCAAAAAACCAACACAGAAACCAGCGAATACCCATTACAGCAGCGAGAAGCCCAATCAGCAATTGCCAGACTCAACCTCTCTATCAGTCCATTCCACCATCACCTAATCCATAATCAGTGTTTAGTTTTTAAAGTACTTAGTGGTCAATTATGCAGGGTGACTTGGTTTCGATTTATACATATATATACAAGGTGGCGCAAAAGTTGTCATCTGTTTACTTCACAAATGTCAAAGTAAAATTGACATTTGCCGCCATTTGCAAAAATTATAGCATCTTCCGATAGGTTTTCAGCCCTTGGGTGTGCCTTAGGCAATTCTGTGTGCCAATGTTCTAAATAATCCACGACGTTTGACATCTATCCTATGTAGTTTTCAGTCGGATTGGTGAACGCCACTGGGTGATGACTTTTGCGACACCTTGTATACATATATATGTTGGTGCAATGTTGCTAAACGATAATGTTTTTCATAACCTAAAAGAATTCTATTTTTTTGCCGACATAACGTCGCCTGAGAATTGTTTTGTTCCATACGGCACTTTCGTCGTTTTTGATTTATATGGTAATTTTGTATGCTCTCTTTAAATCCGTGATTCGATTTGCTCTTAGTCTTTCCAATCCCGAGATATCTCTTTGTCCCATACCAAAATCAACAGTTTGTAGAATTGTTTTCTGCCATAAACCATTTTTTGGCGTTTGGGACAAATTTTCCATATAATTTATCGCAATTTTTTTGTGAGAATTGTTTTGTTCCACGTGCCACTGCGACAAGAGATACAGAAAATATTAACAAAGTTGAGAATTGGTTTTTCCTACGTGCACTCGTGTTAAAGAAAAGCTATGTATGTGGAACACTGATCGCAAACAAAATTTTAGTATTGGTGTTTTCCACCTCCATTACAGTTGTGTAGATAATATTCGATATTATGAAGATATAAATTCGGTGCGGTGATGAATAGTGCTGCAAACGCAAAAACCTAGTTGCAGACGTACGAGCGTCGAGCAGTCAATCATTGAATGCATATGGTTTCAATAGTTGTGTTTAATGAACCTTAAGCGGCCCTTACACGGTCAATCGAATGACATCAATCACTAGCATGTGTTTGTGAAAATGTATATGTATGAGTCACACACATTTGGTGAAGTCTGATTGACGAAAATCAAAGCAAGTTTGTTTTTGCATGATGAACGTCATGCTGATTGATACGTTGTTGGATTGACGTAATTCCTTCATTTTGCTTTGTGTTACGGAAGCGAAAGCATGTCTGGCGCCAGCGGAAAATTTAAGGAGGATGAAGACCGAGAATTTGTATCGGAATTAATTGAAACGTATCGGTCATTACCGAGTTTATGGGATGCCAAAGGGAAAGGTTATAGCGACCGAAACAAAAAAATGCAACAAAATTAAGTTTTACTGCAAAAGTATAAATAAAAGTATCCTATATATGTTGAGAACGAATTTTCGGCGCGAGCTAAATCGTTTAAATGAATTAAACAAAAGCGGATCCGGTGTTGATAATTTCAGTGAACCAACTCGTTGGTATTTTAATGAAATTAGTTTCATTAAAGATAGCGAATGTCCGTGTTCATCTCGCAGTACAATTCAAGAATATATTGCAAGAGCAATAAATGCAATACAATCATCCGTTTCACTCATTCCACATCCGTACACCACGAAAACTCACAAAAACTAAAAATTTCACATCAATCGATTGAACTGTGTAAGGGGTAGCGTCAATCCACACATACACGATGCATGATGTCAACCGATTGACCGTGTAAGGGCCGCTTTAGCTGCACAGATAAGTACAGACAAATTCAGAAAAGTACAAGATTTGGTGTTCCATGAGTAAAAAACTTGCCGCAAAGTGTTCTACATTCTGTCAATTTGTATTCCATGAAGCTGTGCAGATCAGTTTAGCACAAGTTTTTCTGTACCTAGTTTTGAGGTGGGGCAAGTGAGTGAAATGTGTCAAATTTGAAAATTCAAATTGTACTGATGCCAATTGATTTATTTGTTTGGCATGAGATATCGTATTTCTTAGTTAATGTTACAAATATTCGCATATAATATGATAAAAAAATCGAAAGAATAACATGGAACGAGTTCAAATTGTGATCAAATCGACATCAGGCCAAACATTGACGATACAATGCTCACTCAAAACTCGAAATTCACTAGAAAACAGAGAGGATTATCTATTTGAAATTTCGCAGCTGAGAGGAGAACATTATGACTCGAAGCTGTATTTTTCTGATCTGATTTGATCTGACATTTTTCACTCACTGGTTTAACACTTTGAATAATTTTCTTATTTTATTGTATTTTTTTTAATAAAAACTTTGTTAACAAAAAAGATGAAATCGATTGTCCTTTTTAAATTGTAGCATCCAACTCCATGCTTTCTTTCCTTTCACATATTTTGGATGAGAATTGCTTTGTGCCATATCCATTTTTTTGTGTTCCACGTGTATGAAAAAAAAAATCAATTTCAAAATGTAGGAGGTGGGACACAAGTCAACAAAGGAGACTCTTACGTTAATTAACGTGGCTTCTCAACGGTTTGGGAAAACACTTTGGAAATTGGTAGGTGAACTCTTTATAAGACTTACTTCAAATTAAAAAAATAAAAGAAAATCGTATCACACAGTTTCGGAGTACCAAGTACGCAAACCTTTAAATGCGTTTTTCTCGAAAAAGTGCCAATGGCGTATGGAACAAAACAATTCTCAGGCGACGATAACTTGAAAATATGAAATGCAAAGCTTACCTTAAATTTAGACTTAAAACTAGCCTAACACATAATGTTTATTTGATATCTACCTAATGATCTACACGGTCCGCCCCGGGTGGCAGCCTAACAGGGGGTGCCATCGCTAACACGCATGTGTATGAGAGAACTGCAGCGTGTACTGAAAAGTGTAAGGCACCTCGTTGTAGGGATAAAAAAGGTATTTTGTTTTGTGGTACACATTGTCAATCGTAGAATATTTGCTTTCTAGCAAGAGTATATTGTTAGCGTTATCTAGCAGCGGATTGCTAAAACAACAACCACCGTCAATAAATTCCTGTACCTAGTGCAGAGGTATTCGGAGGGATCAAAGATGCCAAACAACCATCTAGCAGCTATCTGCTAAAACAACAACCACGGTCGATCCATTCCAGTATCCAGTGCATAGATAAGGATTTTTAAATAACAAATAACCGTTTGTAAGAACGATAAGAACTTTCGATCCTTTCGTATATCTAGAGCAGAGGTATTCGAAGGATTTTAAACATGACAAACAACTGATAAGGCGGATGTATTCTAGGGGGATGTTTACCATATGGCCCTAGGAAACGATGAAGGAAGAAAGACACTTCTTGTCGAGAGTTCACATGGTACGTTTGTGTTTTAAGCATAGAACAATTAAAAGAAGTACTGTTAACGAATTCGTTGCGTGACAAAAAGATTATCTACATCTTAGAAAAAAATATTAGTAAGTCTTAACAATTTATTCAATGTTCTTAAAGTACCTATCTAGTCGTTTATTGGTTAAATTAGATAGATATTTGTGCGCAAAGCCATAAGGAAATTACTTGGAAAATATAAAGGCCATTTGCTGGTAATATTTCAAGTTTGGAGTTAGTTGCTGTTATTTTATCTCACTAGATTTATTAACGCAGATAAATAGACGAAAACATGAAGCGAACCAAAATAAGTGGGTTTCAACAGCGGAAAATCAAGACGGCAAAAAAATTGGCAACTAAAGCATGTTCAGGAGACATCTATAAGTATGTGACACCAGTAGCTTCTACATCAAGTGCAGTAATCGAACCATCAAGCTCATTAGAAAAACCTACCCCATCAAGCTCAATAGAAGAAATCGAATTAGATAACACTGATGGAAATGCAGAATGTTTTGACTGGGATAAGGAGCATGATATCAGCGTTCGGGAAAGAACAGATTTTGGTGAGTTGGAAAAGCAAACGACAAACAAAGAGTGCTCTGTTTATTCTGATATTGCAAATTTACAAATTCCGCTGTCTGATGATTTGAGAGTTGATTTAGTGAAAAAAGGTAGTACTCATTTTCAAAATAAAGATGGTCCTTTTAACACAGCTGAAGTTCAAAGGTCAGGCGATAAAACCAAGGGGACGAGTAGGAATCTAAATACGACCTGGTTTTATAGTACCCAGCCAAATGGTGAAAGATTATTGCGGAAATGGATGATATACTCCAAGCTTACGAACCGTTTTTGCTGTCGGTTATTTGCATGCAATCGCAATGAATCACAATATTTCGTCACCGGTTTTAATATGTGGTGGAAGCTTAACCCCAAGGTATTCGAGCACGAGGCATCTGATCGCCACCTAACGTCGTTAGAAAAATGGAAAACTTTGGAAATGGGCTTAAAGTTGCAAAACACAATCGACAACAATTTGCAAATGACAATGGGTGCAGAAAAAAAAGAAATGGTGTGATATTCTAAGTCGTCTTTTGGACGTAATATTGTTTCTTGCTCGTCAAAATCTATCTTTTCGAGGCCACAGAGAGGACTTGTCATCGGACAATAGGGGCAAAGTCCAAGGGTGAAACTTATATCCAAATATGACCCAGTTTTAAAGGAGCATTTGTTGAGAATCGAGCATTCGACAGATAAGACACGAGTCAGCTCGTATTTGTCGAAGAATATTCAAAATGAATTTATAAGCCTTTTGGGGAAAGAAGTGAGAACGAAAATTGTGAAAGACATTCACCAAGCAAAGTACGTTGGCATAATATTTGACAGTACACCTGATGAATCACATATCGACCAAATGAGCGATGTTATAAGGTACGTTCATATCCAGGATGGAAAGGTTGAGGTGAGGGAATCATTTCTAGGGTTTTTTCCCACATCTGGAAAGACTGCCAAAGAACTAACCGACGATATCTTAAAACAACTCAATGATGATAGTCTTGACATTAACTTTTGCCGGACTCAATGCTGCGACTATGGCGGGTATTCATGGAGGAGTTCAAAAATTAATTCGGCAAATTAATCCAAAGGCTTTATTTACGCCATGTGCAAACCACTCTTTAAACCTTTGTGGAGTTCACTCTTTGGGAAGAACTTCTTCAAGTACAACGTTTTTTGGGACATTGGAAAGACTTTACACCTATTTCTCAGCATCTACTCATCGTTGGGATATTCTAATGAGAAATGCAGATGTGTCAGTCAAGAGACTTGTGGACACTTGATGGAGCGCTCATCACGAGGCTGTTAAGCCATTGAAGGAAAATTTTGTAAATATAGTTTCAACTCTCGAACTCCTTTGTGATCCTTAAAAGGAAAATTCTGATACAAGGGGTGCTGCGACCATTCTCTTATCTGCTGTGTGCAACTTTACGTTTGTGTGCTATCTTTCTTTCTGGTCCGATATTTTGGAAGAAGTTGATGCAGAAATACTTGCAGAAACCAGGACTCACTTTAGAAAAAAGTTTAATAAAACTAAAGGCACTTGCGAGTTTTCTGCATGAAAATCGTGATAAAACCGTAAAAAAGCCCATTAGTTACGCACTAGGAATATGCGCTGAGTTAGACATTTCAATTGAAAGGCGGGGAAGGGCAAAATAAAAAGAAAATTATGCCTGGCGAAACGGCTCAAGATGCTGGCTTGACTTTGGAAGAAGAAACGCGCATAGCCATGCTAGAATGTCAAGACAAATTTTTTACATAACTAATACATCGGTCTCAGGCCATGGAAGACATTGCGTCAGTTTTTTCAGCTCTTCAACCTAAAATATAGCTCCATGGAACGGAAGAAGAACTCCGTGCTGCTGTTCCAATTCTTACCTCGGCATTTACAGAACTAGCAGACAATGGTATCATATTGGAAATCGGGCGGATACGGCGGCACATGGTAGCTGCAAAGATAAATTTAAAGGATGCTGAAATTTGGACAGCTTTTGACTTTTTAAGCTTTATCGTTAAGTGGGACTTTTCAGACTCGTTACCGAGTCTATCATTAGCGATGAGAATTTATTTAACGATTTGTGTCTCAGTGGCATCATGCGAACGAAGCTTTTCAAAGTTAAAATTAATTAAAAATTATCTAAAAATTATCTGGCTATACTTTCAATTGAAAAGGAGCACACAAAAAATATAGATTTTGATAATTTAATCGAAACATTCAGTACAATAAAAGCTCGAAAGCACCTTTAAATAAAATCTTTGTTAGTGTTTATGTTTTTCTCTTAAATTTTTTAAGGGGTGTAAGTTTACTTTACCGCCCCGGGTGCCACTGCCTCTTAGTCCGCCCCTGGATCTACATAACCTAACTACAAAAGCCACTGAAAAGATACAAATTTTACACTTAATTCCAAGTACATACATATGAGCATAGCCAACTCAAATCGATGGAGTAGCGGAATTCCTGCACAAACTTCAATACATCGTAATCAACATCCATAGCAATGAGTACATACATGATAACATACTTACTACTTCTATACCTAAGTCTAAGATTTTGATTTCCTGAATAGATTTTTTTTAATAAAGATGTGGTAATTTAAACATAATTGTTGAGATGTGTGGGCGAAATCGGAAGTGTATGTGTTCGGAACAGGGACTAATTCAGTAAAGCATGACGACGAATCTCTCAAGGTACGATAGAATGGCGGTAACTGCTGCCTTATTTGTAGGGAGGGTTCCTCGAGGTAGTAAATCATCACCTACCACAGCGCTGATAAGAGATGGTTCCATATAAGCTTTTTCCACTCTTTGTAGTTCCTTTCTCTCACATGACATCCGCAAAGCCACCATGAGACGTATCAACATCTGCTTCAGTGTTCATCCAAAAAAAACTGGTTCCCACTATACTTTATCCAACAAAAATTGTCAGTACAGGCCTTATGGAGGAGCTTTTTTTCTACCAGTAGTGCCTGTAGATACTCTCACGGCACTCAAACGCAAGAATTGCAACTGAAATAAAAACCAAACCATTGTCATACCAAGGAATTGTTGTTGTAATTTTCCTAAAATTCGCATACAACCCACCACAACCAGTCTCCCACACAGCCGAATGGGGAATGAGCATGATCGTCTTGTGTTCGCTTGCTATTATCATCCACCAAAAGAAGCAGTGTATGTGACTGAAGCACAGCAGAAGAGTATTACCATCTCTACAATGAAGCATATCATTAAGGGTTGTTCTATGGATTTTGTCAAAGAACTTTCGGTTTTAGTGCTTTTGAGAACGAATTATTACGTGGGGTGTTGCCATTCGGTTTTAATTTGATTGTATTTATATTGTACAGCTGCACAAGTGCAGTTTTGTTTACCATATGGCATTGCGTCGTGGTTATATAATTTTGTCTTCTAATTGCCTGATTGCGTCTACCTTTCACAATATACATATAGCGGAAAGGACTGGGAAATGTTTTTAGAAAATCTAGCTGATTGAGTTTATGTCGCAAACTGTTTAAATAAAAAAAAACATAAATACATCCTTGTATCTCATTATGTACCTGTTTGTAAGATGTCTTTGTTTTTCCGATGAATGACGCCTGTTTTGCCAATGAATACGGGAATTCCCAAAAGGAAGATCTCTAGTTAGGTAGGGATGGAATCATACAATGGGTTGCTTGAAATCGTTAAACGTTACAAAGCCAAGTATGAAACATACGTCGTGGATGAAATGGCTCAAAATGCGGGGCATAAAGTGCTTCGCTTGCCGCCTTATCACAGTGACCTTAATCCAATATAATTGGTTTGGGCTCAAGTGAAAGGGTTTGTAGCCAGCCAAAACAAGTCATTTAAAATGGCTGAAATAAGAGACTTACTAACTAACGACAGCACTTACAAGGGTTGACAAGGAAAAATGGCATCAACGTGTCCAACACGTTGAACAGGTTGTTGAGCCAAATATGTGGGAAATGGACGTTTTTTCGGAGGAAGCAGTTGAAAGGTTAATAATAGACCTAAATACTCGTAACGAGAGCAGGAGCAGTAATTACTCATCGGATTAATTGAGTAGTGATATTAGAAATTAGTATTTTATGTTTTACAATATTTATAATGAATAAATTGGATAATAGTGATAAATTTTTCGTTTCGATTTTTTTTGTGTTACGAAATTTATATATTTTGTTGGTCTACTGGATATCCCCTTAAAAAAACGCGCCTATTATTATCTTACCAGAAAAGGAAAAAGATAAACGGGATTTATTTCGTTCCGCAATATTTTTATTTTAAATTGGAAGATGGTAACCCTAATAGAATTGCTCTCTGAGTTATGGCGAATTATCATACACACTACGGCAACCTTGTGAGAGCTTTAAAGAGGGACCGATTTATGTAAGTCATTGCAACCAGACTGAGAGACAAACATCCTATGTTGCCTGTACTGAAAATTGTTGTTGGATAAAGCATAGTTACCAGGTATTGATGGAGTCAGTGTACTTTCATGCGAATCCTTCGGTCGGTAAGGATCTTGTCAACAATTCCTATCTCTTCTTTTTGTTCTCCCTCTTTCTCTATTTTTCGCCATAATTTTTGTTCCTTCAGGGGAGCCAATAAGCAGCAAAGACCTCTAGATAAGAATGGGAGGAGAATGCGGTCGTAAATGAATTTGACATACCTATCTTCACAGATGGTTCAAAGATGAAGTATGGAGTAGGAGCAGGCATTTTCTCAACACTCTAAAACTCTTCGCATTCCCATCGCAGCCAGCTTCTTTTACGCAGAAGTACTTGCAATTAAGGAGGCGTGTAACCTGTTCCTGAACATAGTGACATATAGAAAAAAAATAGGCATCTTCGTCGACAGTCAGGCCGCGATTACGGCTGTCGGTTCAACCAACGTCTAAGCTTGTTGTTGAATGCAGGGAGACGCTGAACAGGACCTGTCATCGGTTTGATATCACTCTCGTCTGGGTTCCCGGCTATAGGAACATTGAAGGGAATGAGAACGCCGATGAACTTGCCAGACGTGACTCGGTTCTGTGCGTGTCTCAAACGGAGGAAGTATTCCCTCCGCTGCGCTGGGATATGTAAAGAGAGAAATCCTCCTGCACTTCACCTCAAGGGCTGAGACTAGATTGACCAACCGTACGAACTGTGCCATTTCAAGGAAGATCTAGCCAACATACGATGATGCCAGAACAAACAACCTCCTAGCCAGAACGCGTGTAGATGTCGCCAGACTAACGGCAATTACTACGGGCCATTGGCCCTTAGGAACTCACGCAGCCAAGCTTGACATCCCCCATAACACCCACTGCCGTAGCTGCGCTGACACAAACAAGAGTGAAACAGTGTTCCATCTTCTTTGTGAGTGTCCGGCTCTATCCAAAACCAGACGCAGTGCACTAGGTCATGCCTTTTGCGATGACCTTTCGGCCATCCAAAGCATCCATTTCAACAAAATCATCAACTTTCTCAACACCACAGGCTGGTTTTGAGTTCCCTTAATATCCTTCTCCCCGATTAATTTCAGGTTCCGTGAGTTTTGGTATCCAAACGGCGCTCAATGCGTTATTTGTGTTTTTCCCTAGTCAGGAAACGGGAAATACATCCACTTAAACCAACCCTACCAAAGACCCACCCCAATGTCGAGTGAATGCCGTGCAAGCGTGCCAGCTGCTGCTTTCGTGTCTTGTCGAGGATCATCCATCTCTTCATCGAAACTGGCTAAAGGACACACCTGTATGGTTTACAAAGTTGGTCCTTACTACCAAAATAACAAGCGCCATCTTTACTTGTGGGCCTACCCTTGTACCTAACGCAGTCGCTGACCTTTTCCACTATGTCAAATGGTACCTAGTACATAGTTTTTTCTTTTTAAAAACTTTATTTTTTAATTAATAAAAACTCTTTCGTTTTTTCATTACAATCATCTTCATCCTTGTACACATTGACTGTGATGTATTCCTGCTTCCAAACTTCGTACAAAAGCCCGTTTGCTGTTAATTACAAAATTTTCGTGTACAGTTTTGTTGCTCCAAGTAATTTGTAATGTTGCATTAATTTTCACATCTTGTCACAAAACGAGCAGTCAAATTCAATTATATACCGAATTTTGGCATTGCTTTGTATGTATATACAATACATACATATACATTTATTAAGGGAAGACTAACTTCCTCTGCAGGATGCAATCTGCGTCAACAAGACTGAGCAGTTTGTCGAATTTTCTGCAAAATATTAGATTTTGAACCTAACCAGCTGGAATAGTCTCACAAATATTTATTAAGAAGAGTAAAAAGAATACGCCTTGAGATGCTGTTACTTGCTTACGGTATGGACTTTGTATTTTGAACTTTCTCAATAATTTACGAAGCTCTATGCTTTGCTCTTTGAAAATAAATATAAAAACTTTATCCGCTTCTTGTAATTTAACGGGGCCACGAAAACGAGAATGAATTCAATTTGCAATGACTCTAATTTCACGGGGCTACGAAAGCGAGACCAAACTTAATTTGCAATGACTGCGTTTCTTGGAAATAATGTGAAACTAGGTACAGTGCTCTTCACTTGATTAGACGCACACATTTTTTTTACATAAATTTATTTTTTTTGTTACTTTGTGTAACAATTATCAAAAAATTGCATTTATTAGAAAGGTTATTAAGTTCTCAACAAAAAAAAACCAAACAAATGGTAAGTGAGTGGAAGTTAACGTATATTTTTTCTATTTCTTGCCTATGCTTTAAGAAAAGTGCAGTTATTTTTTTGTTCATGTGATTAGACGCACCCATTAAATTAGTTAGTTGGTCGCGATCTGTTACCTAGAATTTAGTTAGCTACAAAATTTAAGAAGCAAGGAGTGTTTTCTATTAATTTTTATTAAAAATGGGGAAAAAATGTTTTAACCGCGGAAGAAAACGGCAAAAGTGACCACGTTCTGGGAAATTACATAAAAAACAGTGCTTCGTACGGTAAAAATTACAAGGGAAGGACAAAAACCGTTTTAACACCTCAGGACAAAAGAAAAATCATAAGAATAGCGTCAAATTCAGATGTCTCCACAAGCAAAATAAAGGAAAAAGCTGGGATAACTGCCAGCACATCAACTGTTACTGCGAGCTATTTTGAGTGCAGAATATCTGAAATTAAAAAAAAAACTAAAAAAAGACCCCACTAAACGCCGTAAGAAAAGAACAGCGGTTGAAATCGCACGCCTTCATATGACATGGGACACCAACCTTGGAAGAGCGCTAAATTGGCGAAATGTGTTTTTTTTTTTTCAAATGAAAAAAATTTAATTTGGTTGGCCCTGATGGTTACAACTACTACTTCCATGATCTTAGAAAAAAGGAAAAGTTTTTGACACGTCACCATTCGAGGCAAGGAGGAGTAATGGTTTGGGGAGCCATTTCGTACAATGGGGCGTTCGATTTGGTTTTTATTTCCAACAAAATGACGGGAGTTTCCTACAAAGCCCTTTTGCAATCAGCCTTCCGCACCATGAAAGAACTGTTCGGACCTCTACAGTGGTTATTACAACAAGACAATGCGCCAATCCACAACGCTCGTGTAGTGAAAAGCTTTTTTGCCGAAGAAAATGTGGAATTGTTGCCGTGGCCACCTTATTCACCTGACCTCAATATAATTGAAAATGTTCGGGGATGGCTCACGCGTAAAGTTTACGAAGGAGGTAGGCAGTATGAGACCTGTGAAGAGCTAACTGTCGCAATAAAAGAAACCTGAAGGACGATTCCCTTAAATTATTTTGAAAAACTGTATGATTCACTTAAAAATAGGATTTTTGATTTGATTTTAAAACATGGTGGTTGTACCATGTACTGAAAATATAAAAAAACATAGGGACGGGCTACAGTCCGCTTGCGCGAACTGTTGGATACTCTATTCTTATTCCTATCCCTCATAAGTGTGCCTGACAAAAGTCTAAGTATGGTTGAATTGTTAAGAACGCTCTACATATATTGTTATATAACATTTAAAGGATTTTATCAAAAAAAAAAAAAACGCTCCCTAGCTCAAACTTGGGTGTTTCAATAAAATTGTTTTATTTAATTGTGGGCGTGTCAGTAGGCGGATTTAAAAAAAAATTAACACATGAGAATAAAGGGCCCCTAGAGAGTATATATTATAAATTTCAGCTCCCTAGCTCAAACTTTGAATTTTCAAAAAAAAAAAAAATAATAATTGTGGGCGTGTCAGTGGGCGGATTTTGAAAATATGTACACATGAGCATAAAGGGCCCATAGAGAGTATATACTATAAATTTCAGCTCCCTAGCTGAAACTTTGGATTTTCAAAAATTAATATACCCTTAGAATAGGGTATAAAAAATTATTTTATTTATTTGTGGGCGTGTCAGTGGGCGGATTTTGAAATTTTTTCATCCCGAGCAGTTTTAGGAGTCATAGATCATATATAAAATTTCAGCTTTCTAGCTCAAAATTCGATTTTTTCCAAAATTTGGTTTTTTTGAGTTTGTGAGCGTGTCTGTGGGCGGATTTCAAAAATTCGTAAACTTGATTATTTCGAGACCCTAGAGAGTATATGGTTAAAATTTCAGCTATCTATGTCCAGTTTAAAGGCCTAATTTTTGTCGACAGACGGACGGACGGACGGACATGGCTAGATCGACATTACTATCGATGCTCATCATAAATATAGTAACTTTTAGGGGTCTACGGGCAATATTAAGGTATGTTACAAACTATGCGTCAAAATTAATATACCCTTAGAATAGGGTATAAAAACAAAAATACAAATAAAAGAGAAAACAGTAAATTAAAAAGGATATGTTTCATTTTTAAGATTTTTTTACAGATTCGTCTATTAATGTGTACAAAAAAAAAATGTACTTTTTCTTACAGCAAAGGCAAGAAAGAGAAAAAAGATCCGTTAACTTACACTCACCTACCATTTGTTTGTGTTTTTTTGTTGAGAACTAAATAACCTTTCTAATAAATGCAATTTTTTGATAATTGTTACACGGACTAGCAAAAAACTAAATTTATGTAAAAAAAATGTGTGCGTCCAATCAAGTGAGCACTGTATGTTTCAATTTGCGAAATTTTGCAATATTAAAATAATATGTTGACGCAGTAGCTCAGTGGTTTATGCGTTGGACTACTGACGCACTCATTTTTACTTAACTTATCGTTTTTAAATTGCACCTTTGCAAAAGTCTGAACACGATTGTCAATTGTCTTGCGATGATTCTCAAATCTGAAATTCGTAGTCGGCGTAAAATTGTAGCCCCTTCAATTTGTACTAGGCAGGTAGTAGTGCGGAGCGCTGTTGTATGGAAAATAAAATAAAATGGGAATATGAAAAAGATACCCCCCAGAAAAGTTGTATCAAGGTTGTAATAATTTTAAGATTTTTTTTTTCAATTTTTACAACGACCGCTATGGGTCGGGCATAGCAGTACAAAAAAAAGAAGAATCTGAAAAAATACCCTCCCATTTAGTTTCGAAGGATGATATGGTTGGTGGAGGGGGTGTGGGGCTGTGGAGGGGGTATTGGTTGGTTAGTGGTCGGAGGGGGTGGGGCTTACGGTGGGGAGATGGAGCTTAAAATTCATTTTAACTGTGTTTGTTTTTGATGTGTAAACATCTTTGCTCTCGTTGATGTGTAAATATCTTTTTTCTCGGTAGGGGCTAGTTGGAAATATTGAGCGTCAGCGTCATCGTCAGATTTTCAGGTCGGACGGCAAAAAACCAAAGTTTGAGCTAGGGACCTGAAATTTATAATATAGACTCTCCAGGGGCTCTTTATGCTCATGTGTGTTAATTTTATTTAAATCCGCTTACTGACACGCCCACAATTAAATAAAATATTTTATTGAAAAACCAAAGTTTGAGTTAGGGAGCGTTTTTTACAAAAGCTTCGTTTTTTTTTTGATAAAATCCTTTAAATGGTATATAACAAAATATGTAGAGCGTTCTTAACAATTCAACCATACTTAGACTTTTGTCACGCCCACTTATGAGGGATAGGAATAAGAATAGGGTATCCAACAGTTCGCCCAAGCGGACTGTAGCCCGTCCTTATGTTTTTTTTTATTTAATTTCAAAATTTCTTTTTACTGGTAGCAATTAAAACTTCACTTCACTTCACTGAACACATTTTTGGCACGCGTTGTTACTGCCAGTAGGGATGCTGTTTAGTGGCAGAGCTTATGGTCCCTTTAATCCTAATTATAGCCTCACCATCATAAGGAAGGAGAAGAAGAGGATAGCATAAGATCATGAGAACCACGCATAAACCCCGGTACTTCGGGTTTAACTTCAACGAGCTGCTTAGTTTCAACCTGAATTCAGAAGCGGTGCTAAAGACGCCAATCTTGCGTTCCATTGCTTGCACCGCTTAATTTTTTTGTTTTGTGTTGGGAATTCGCTGGAAGTAAAAAATCATCGAAAGACATTGCAGAGCTAGTACGCGAGGAATGCTTCTGCAATAGTGATGGACTTTAACTCATCTAAAAAAACTCCCAGTTGACTGACATTCGCCATCCGGAATGAGATTGCACCTAGTCGACGACTAATCGGCAATTTGTTTTTGAACTACATATTCGTTGAATTTAACAGATAAATCCGCCGTTTGTCGGATTTCTAAACTTTATTTTGTTTGAAATTAATACCTGATTTCTTAGCCTTAGCTAACTCTTACAGATCAAGAGGTTTTACCCGTCTCAATCTCCTGATTGCATTGTCATTATTTAAAAGTTCTGTTATTTCTGTGTTTACGTGGTTAAGAAGCCTACTTCTAAGCCTTTGAGCAACTTTCTTAACTTCATCTTCAACCATTTCATCATGCGGATTTTAAAAATATTTAAACATAAGCATAAAGGACACTTAGAGAGTCTATTTTATAAATTTCAGATTCCTAGCTCAAACGTTGGTTTTTCAAAAAAAACAAATTTATTGTGGGCTTGTCAGTGGGCGGATTTTAGATATTTAACAGTAGGCGGATTTAAAAAATATTTAAACATAAGTATAAAGGGCACCTAGAAAGTCTATATCATAACTATCAGTTTCCTAGCTCAAACTTTGACTTTTCAATAAAATTGTTTTATTTAATTGTGGGCGTGTGAGTGGGCGGATTTTAGAAATTGTATCTACCGAGTAGTTTTAGGAGTCGAAGATCATATATAAAAAATGTCAGCTTTCAAGCTCAAAATTCGATTAGTTCGATAAATTTGTTTTTTGAGTTTGTCTGCGAGCGCATTTCGAAAATTCTTACACTTGATTATTTCGGCCCCCTTGATTTGGTTAAAATTTCAGCTCTCTAGGTCCAGTTTAAAGGCCTAATTTTTGCCGACAGATGGACGGACATGGCTAGATCGACATTACTATCGATGCTAATCATAAATATAGTAACTTTTAGGGGTGATTTGAAAATCTCGTGCACTAGGTAAGAACTTTTAAGATCATAATGTAAGTTCTAAAATCCGAGGAAGACTTGACGTCAAAAAACCTATCTCAAAGGAAATTGAGCGCGACCGGTTCAGTTGATACTATCATGTTGAAAAGGAGATCCTGCTGATCCCGTCAAAGAGACAAAATCAATCAATGTTCCCATACAACCGCGAAACCGCGAAAGAGAGACAGGCCTAAAAACTCCTGGATTACACAAATACAGGAACACCAGCCTTGGCCTTAGTAACAAAGTGATTCGAAATCGGCCTATATTTTTAGTGGTCAAACCCGAGATCACTACAGGCAAACCAGAACGTATGCAGTGAAGTGGATGTTTTTATGATAGATTAAATTCAGATCATAAGAAGTGCCTATAATTGCAAATTATCAGAAGCTGCGATAAGTTACGATTATAATAATTTCGCGGGCAATTTATCGGTAAGACTGCCTGGCTCACAATGCCTTCTACCTAAACCTAATGAAAAATCACCAAAGTTGGTGAGGCACTCTCCCGGTTAACGTCTCAGGGTAAGGATTTAAGGTACCTAGATTCACACGCATTGTGCTTGAATTTTGAAACCCATTGTATCGCTTTTATATGAAACATGAATATTGACTGTAAACCTACAAATAAAAACATTTTTATGGAACCACTAATTAAATTATTAAAAAAAAAATATTTCAATAAATTCATCATTAGCGCAGTTTCACATTGCGGATGTGAAAAATTAGCAATGCAAACATTTTGAACAACATTTCAACCGTTACTCCGTTCGTTCCTTCATTACAACTTTTTCATAAAAAAAGGAATGAAACATGTGATATCACCTAATTTAAGCAAATTTGAAGGAATGCAAAATATGTTAATTGCATGGGACGACACTACCAAAAAAGCTATGCAGATAAAACTTTTTGCTACGGTTGACTCATTCATATAGGTATCCAATGGATACTAGCCCTCTAGTTAGGCTACACCTTCATTTACATGCACAACCTGCTAGATCCCAGACTTCACGTATCGGAAGGGAATGTTATCTAATTGGAACTCAAATGGGATGAGGTATTAGAATTGCAGTCGGTTCGGTGATAGATACATTGCGTTCAACCTGAACTAGTCGAGGAGAGTTGGGTGTCATTAGAATTAAACTGAAGTGGTACAGATCTGGGGAGGAAACCCAGCGGAAAATGGAAACTTACAACCAAACATGCTGTAACAGTCACTTGGAAGGTTAGAGGGCATGAATAAAAGACATGAGCGGAAATTGGAAATATGTATATGCTATGGCCTGAATTTCGTTATCCAATAGTTGTGAATAGATATAACAATATTATCCCCCATTTATCCACCATCATTTATCATATTGAAAAATACTCGGAAGCTGTAGGTCGTAGGAAGCTGAAATTTGGGATATAGGTGACTATGTGAAAAATAGGTGGAGGAATATATATTTTTTTGTAATACTAACAAAGACTTTAAGTTTTCCATAATAATACAATTTATAGTAGAGGTGTTTTTTCTGCAACTGCAAAATGAATTCATTCGTCATTTTACCTGCACACCACGAAAATTCTGAACTTAATATTATTATGTCAGCGAACCTTGAAATCATCTAGTTTGTCAAGATTGAAAACCAGTCGGCGCTGAAATCAATTGAAGGTTGCAGGAAAAATTTTGTGTGTATACCATATACTGGTGCAGGAGTGTTTGGGCCAGGAACTAAGTACTACGAATCCATGGGCAAATGTACCAGCATCTTTCGTTCAGAAATATGTGCCATAGACAGGTGCGTTAGAATCAACCTCGAGAAAAACTACAGAAATTGCAACATAGCAATAATGTCTGACAGCCAAGCAGATAAAGGCTCTTGACGCCTACGTCATCAAGTCAAAACTCGTGTGGGAATGCCTACACGGACTGAATAGACTAGGCAAGAATAACAGAATTTCCATCTGCTGGGAACCTGGCCACGTTGGCATTACAGGCAATTCAATTCAATTCAATTCATTTTTATTGAGGCCAAAGACAAAGTACATTATTTTTTGAATACTTAAGTTTTAAAAGTAGCCGACTTAAAATTATATCAGGCTAGCTAGAAAGGAACAATCTAGTGTAACTATTATTAACTAACAGCTTCATGAAATACATCTTACTTAAAATTTTAGACAAATATTTGTTGTATATATGCTTGCTAACGGCATATATGCCGACTTAAGACTAAGGTGGAGAAAACAATAGAAAAGTTATATTTTTTTTTAACAGAGCCACTTTGGACTTTTGCAAGCAACTACGTTTTCTATATAGCAATACGTATATAAGAACAAGTCACATGGTAATCTTAGGCGCCAAACGTTGTTTATTATTTTCTTGACTAAGCTTTAAACTAAGTTCTATGAAACATGCGATGAGAGTATTAATAAGGTTACTGTGACATTTAATATATTATCCTCTTAGATTAGGCAGTGAAGCTTTCTCGTAAAAAGGCAATGCCAATGAACTATTCGAGTTTAACTCTAAAACAGAGCTAGAGCGATCGTGCAATAGATTGAAGGGTGATAGATAGTAATTGTCGTACACGCTATCATTTATATTTGCATCCCAAAGCGCTTTAATGAGCGGATTATCGTGAATTAGGGGTGTAATGTTAGTTGCATTATAAAGCATCCAGTTTGGGTACCATTTTTGATCAGGTCTTCTAAACAATCCAATGCAGCATCTTAAGACGTATCTCTCAAAAAATTCTAGCTCTTTTGCCACTGTGGGAGAAATGGCAAACCAAGTGCTAAAATTGTTTTAGATCAACAGTTTTGTTTTCATGCTCACATGGCTTGATGAGAGCATAGGTTTCAGGACAGGAGCAGCACGCTTTGCTCTGTTTAAGGCCTTCCTAGCTTGAATTTTGAAACGAAGCCGATTATGAAACCAGGGTTAGGTTAGGTTAGGTTTATGTGGCTGTCGGCAGAAGCCGACACACTTAGACCAATTTAGGTCCATTGTGATACCACGTATATTATCTACCTCAACTCTGTAGATGGGACTGGCCAACGACACGCGGTTGTTCTCAAACGGTCCCCCATCTACGTACTAACCGCGCCCAACGTTACGTTATGACACCTAAATATTTTGCCTCGTTTTTGAGTGGCTTGGGATTTCCTTGAATGTTTAAGGACAGTGTTTTGCTTTTCTTAACCGCTAACCTATGGCCTTTTCCATAGGAATTCCTCAAACATGTAAGCCCACATTTCTGAGTATTGATGCTTAGGCCCCAGGATTTATAGTACGATAACAACGTAGGAATCGAGTTTCTAATTTTATTTAGAGCAGTATGTGGTCGTTTGTCACTTGCTAGGATCGAAGTGTCGTCAGCGAAGAATATTGCTCCCGGCTCATTCATCGGATCGGCTAAGGTAAAGTCTTGTAGGAGCACGTTAAACAACTTCGGTCCTAGAATCGATCCTTGGGGAACAGCAGAGAGAACTGGGAATTCGTTCGAGTTATCTGGACCGATGACCAAACACGCATATCTGTCTTTCAGAAAACTAATCATCATACGATTGAATGAAGTTGGAAAATTATGTGAGATAAGCTTAAAAATAAGTCCTTTGTGCCAAATCGAATCGAAAGCGGCTTTTAAGTCAATATCCAGTACTAGGGTACATTTCTTAGCTCTCAAATTTTGAATAATTTTGTTACCTAAAAATAATGAAGCATGTTCAGTTGAATGGCCTTTCTTAAACCCGAATTGGTTGATCGGTATTAAGTTGAAGTCCTCGCAGAAATTATCCATTGTTTCGGATAGCACTCTCTCAAACAATTTACCCACATTGGATAACATTGAAATAGGACGAAAGTCTTTAATATTGCGGGTTGCTTTTTTCTTTGCAATGGGAATTAAAAAACATAGGGGCGGGCTACAGTCCGCTTGGGCGAACTGTTGGATACCCTATTCTTATTCCTATATCTCATAAGTGGGCGTGACAAAAATTTAAAGGATTTTATCGAAAAAACTAAGCTTTTGTAAATAAAAACGCTCCCTAGCTCAAACTTTGGTTTTTCAATAAAATTGTTTTATTTAATTGTGGGCGTGTCAGTAGGCGGATTTAAAAAAAATTTAAGTATGAGCATAAAGGGCACCTAGAGAGTATATACTATAAATTTCAGCTCCCTAGCTCAAACTTTGGACTTTCAAAAATAAAAATAAAATAATTGTGGGCGTGTCAGTAGGCGGATTTTGAAAATATTTACACATGAGCATAAAGGGCCCCTAGAGAGTATATATTAAAAATTTCAGCTCCCTAGTTAAAATTTTGGTTTTTCAAAAAAAATATTTTATTTAATTGTGGGCGTGTCAGTGGGCGGATTTTGAAAATTTTATGTCCCAAACAGTTTTATGGGCCAAAGATCATATATAAAAAATTTCAGCTTTCTAGCTCAAAATTCAATTTTTCCCAAAATTTGTTTTATTTAATTGTGGGCGTATCAGTGGGCGGATTTTGAAAATTTTATGTCCCAATCAGTTTTATGGGCCATAGATCATATATAAAAAATTTCAGCTCTCTAGCTCAAAATTCGATTTTTTCCAAAATTTTGTTTTTTTGAGTTTGTGGGCGTGTCTGTGGGCGGATTTCAAAAATTCGTAAACTTGATTATTTCGGGACCCTAGAGAGTATATGGTTAAAATTTCAGCTCTCTAGGTCCAGTTTAAAGGCCTAATTTTTGCCGACGGACGGACGGACATGGCTAGATCGACATTACTATCGATGCTGATCATAAATATAGTAACTTTTAGGGGTCTACGGGCAATATTAAGGTATGTTACAAACTATGCGTCAAAATTAATATACCCCTAGAATAGGGTATAATGACTTTTTCCATACTACTGGGAAGTAGCCATTATTAATGCAGACACAAGCAAACGTTATATCCAAGGAGCAAGGACATTTTCGAAGGATACAATTTGAGATTTTTTCTGGGCCCTGCTATTTCTTGTTGTGAAGACCAAGACGAGACTCGCTTAAGCCATGGCATTGCTGATCCTTAAAATCGTTCACGGTTTGGTTGACTTCCTGAGTCAAATTTGGTTCAAAGTCTGGAGTTACATCGGCGTAAGCATCCGCAAAAATGGCTTAGAATGAAGAAAGCTTTTCGGAGATGTTAGTCAGTTCTTGGTCATTGTAAGTCAGGGTATCGGTGGCAACATCGGTTCCAAAGTATTTCCTGCCAGATTACAGGCAACGAGGCAGCGGACTCTCTGGCAAGAAAAGGGGCAGAGGAACCCTTCATAGGACCTGAACCGTTCTGTGGGAAAGGAGAAGACACTCCACGCTAAGAGTTCAAGAGACTGGATGAAGAAACTAGGACCAAAATCTTTCTTAACCTTCAAGGTCTGAGGCAAGCAAAGAAACTCTTAGGAAATTACAACAAAAAGAGATTCAAAGCTTGTATCAGCCTTAACAAAAACAACCTTAGAATCCTAACAGGCCTCCTCACGGGGCACTGCAGACTCACGGAGCACCTGAGGAAAATGGGTATATCAGAGGACGGGCTCTGCACTGAATCAGCCGAAACTCCAGACCACATACTGGAATCCGGTGGGGCACTGGCCCACAAAAGGATGAGATATTTGGGCAAGCACTAAATAACAGACAAGGACATACAAACAATGGACCCACAGCTCATTCTCAGATTCATCATGCTCTAAGGAGTGTGACCTGCCAAGTATAAATCAGAGCAATACCTCGACACGCTTCACAAAAGAAGTATCTAGAGAGGGCTCTGAAAGAGGACATGAACCTCTCCGAGGCACAAGCAGGGAACACAATAGACCAATAGGTCGCAGTGTAATATACCCTAACTACATATTATTATTATTATTTTTATGGTTTCCGATGGACACTTTTAGAATTTCGTACAAAAGAGTCGTCTGAGACCAAAATATGATCACATTAAAAGACAAATAAATAACTAAAAATTGAATACTGATGTAAGATATAACATTAATAGCAATTAATGGGATTAATTTATTTGACATTAGGTTATTCTTCCCGAAATCCCTGGAACCCCAAAAAGGTACTTAAAATCCAAAATAGGAAGCATTAAGCAAAACTATTAATTTTATTTTATACAGGTGCTTCTTGCTGCTTGTTGATTTAATTTTACGATTTTTCTGTACATCCTTCGATAATCTGGGGAAAACCAAATGCAATATGTGAGAAGGATATATTATGTTTATGTTGCATTTCGCAATAAGGTTATACAATTTTTCCTCTCATTTGATTATGAACAGTATCTAAATCTACCTGTTATCATATTTTAAATCAAACATGAAGGTATTTAGAGTGTTAGGGGCCTTAGTTCAAAACGTAACTTTTTAGAAACAACAACTATGGAATAAAGAAATTCATTTATCAAGGAGGATATAGGACAAATTCGGGCTAACAAGCAACAAGGCAAATCTATCCGTTTCATAGCCGGTAAAGTTGGAAGAGGACCAACTGTTGTTGGTAGCTATCCTAATCACCCTGAGAACTATGGAAACAAATTGGAAAGAAGGAGTATATTCTCATGGTGAGAATTTCTTCAAATTCAAGAGTTTCTTCAACTGAAATCAAGGCTAAAACTGGTGGTGAAGCTAGCAGATCAGCTGTTTATCCAGTGATACAGCAGGTCAACCATATTAGGCACCAAGACATTAAAAAGAAACCACTCTGAACGCAGCACGCAAAAGTCCTTATTTAGGAATTGGAATAGTGTAGCTAATGTTTTTTTGTATAAATGCGGCGCATCCTCTTGACATTATTAGTTGCCTTGCTCAAACCGATGCGCAGATCGTGCTGTATATCTCAGAATAATTCTTATTTGCCACCAAGAGCTTTTATTAGGTGGTTGTTTCATTGAGGTGAGCTATGTTAGAATTGAGATATGTCGGGCTATATGTCGCGAAGACCACTGTGATATTTGCTACAACTGCATATATTTTTGTTTCTTAACGGTTTTTCTTGTTACCTTATAAAATTAAATATATATTAAACTTCAATATAAATACAAAATGTATGTATAAGTACTTAAGGTACGATTACACGGTCATTTTTTCCAGTCATTCGAATGAAGCTGTGACGTCAGGAAAAAATGTCGCATTTGAGAGACATTTAAGATACGATTCGTTATTATTCATTTGCGAAAAAATGGCGATCACACGGTAATGACTAGTATCGTCTTTTTTGTCTCAAAATCAAATGACACACACTGCGAGCCATTTAAAATTTTCCGTTGGGATGTCATTAAATGAAGAGCGAAAAAATGACAATCACACAGTAATGACTTGCCTCATCAAAATGACGAATGACAACTTTCCTATTATTTCGCTTTCGTAATGAGCAATGAGAAAATTATAGCTTCTGTCATTTAGTGTTTCTCATCTAAATAAAAAATGTCGAAAAGAACTTTTGCGATGATGGTGAAAATTGAGGAGACGGCGTATTTCGCAGCGTGTGTGCTGGAAATTAGTGAGGATGACCTTGATTACAAGCCAACGCAACGAAAACGGAGTATTTGGCAAAAGAAGTGGTTGAGCCGTCGCGAGAAGAGTGGTTTTTGTGCTGAATTACTGCTCGAATTGCGCGAAGAAGGACCTGAACTATATCGCAATGTCCTTCGTATGTCAGCCAATCAATTCGATTATTTGTTGAGGTTGGTGAAGCCACACATTTAAAAACAGAACACAAATATGCGAGAGAGCGTTTTAGCGGAAGCACGACTGGTAATAACGTTCAACACAATTATACCGTGCGGTTTCTAATAACATTTTGGAAAAATATCCTTTTTCCAGGTTTGAAGGACCTTTGTTGTTGTTGCAAGGACCTCTCAGTAAAATAACACTTAATTCGTTGGCAATATTTTAGGGCATGATTTACGGGTATATTCTAAGGAAAAAATTGTTTTACAGTAAGGGCCTATCTCTAATTTTTATATCATTTATTGAGGATTTAAGAAACGGCTTACTTGGGTGTACCCTGACCCATGTTAACGGTAATTGCGGTGTTAGTACTAATGAAAGAAATTTCGTTTAGGCCTCTATTTTTAGAAGAAATATTAGCCTTTGTAATTGCATTTAAATACATTTTATATCGTAACTCAGTCTTAAGATATATAATTTTTAACCTGTTCCATTTTTCCTGCCCAAGCTAATTTTTTGACTTTCGGTTCAATTTTCTCCAGAAAATGCGTAATAAACATAACGTTTTAATATTTTTTTTCAATGAACTTAACAATACTAAAAATAAAAGTTTAAGACAAGTTTGTAGAAAAACCCATAAATTTATGATAAATTTTAAAAAAGGGATTTTTTGCACGATTACAGATATATAAAATAGGGCCTTGCAAGATTCTAATATTATAGAAGACTTAAAGCAGTCGAACGACTTAAAATCAGTCAAAAGGCTTAAAAGCAGTCAGCGCGTTTTCGTGTCCTTCGACAAGCAATCAAACTGATGCCAAAACATAGGGACGGGCTATAGTCCGCTTGGGCGAACTGTTGGATACCCTATTCTTATTCCTATCCCTCATAAGTGGGCGTGACAAAAGTCTAAGTGTGGTTGAATTGTTAAGAACGGTCTACATATTTTGTTATATAACATTTAAAGGATTTTATCGAAAAAAACGCTCCCTAGCTCAAACTTGGGTGTTTCAATAAAATTGTTTTATTTAATCGTGGGCGTGTCAGTAGGCGGATTTAAAAAAAATTAACACATGAGCATAAAGGGCCCCTAGAGAGTATATTATAAATGTCAGCTACCTAGCTCAAACTTTGGATTTTCAAAAAAAGTTTTTTTTTAAATTGTGGGCGTGTCAGTGGGTGGATTTTGAAAATTTTATAACCCGAGCAGTTTTAGGAGTCATAGATCATATATAAAATCATCAGATTTCTAGCTCAAAATTCGATTTTTTCCAAAATTTTGTTTTTTGAGTCTGTGGGCCAAAGACGCAATTGCCGCCTTTAGCCTAAACTGATATTACTTAATTATTTATTTGTTCAATTAAAACGCTGTGGGGCTACGTCAAGTCTATGGTCAAGTCTATGGTCTATGCCAACAAGCCAGCGACGATTGATGAACTTCGTACGAATATCGAACGTGAAATTGCAGCAGTATCGGCCGATTTATGCTTGAAAACCGTCGAAAATTGGGTTCAGCTTCTGGACTTCTGCAAGCGTGCCCGTGGTGGCCACGCAAAAGAAATCGAGTTCCATACACGTACGAACGTACTTTCACAGGAATGAAGAATTTCATTGATATCCAAAACCGTTTTTGTTTTATTTAAAAAAAAACTTTTGTAGCGCTTTTATTGAAAAACCCTTTACTTAAAAATACGAGTAGTTACATTAACTTAAAAATAGTTACATTAAACGTTTACACAGAAAAAAGATAAAGAGGTAAAGATAGTATAGAAAATGAAAAATGAAAAATGAAGCAGAAAATGAATGTACTCTAGTCATTGTAGCGTTAAAAGTTGCATGCAAAGTGTTCAAATAATTTCTTTTTATATGTTCCGTCCGTGTTTATTTTCCTTAGATTTTGTGGGAGCTTATTCCAGAGGAAAACTGCATATACAAAGAACTGCCGACTGCTGACTAAAGAACGATGAATTGGCGGGACTTTTTTAAATGTTCTTTGGGAACTATTAATTTAAATTTTTGTACAAAGATAATTCGGTAACTTAGTCGTAATAATTTTATGTAATACAAGAACTTTTCTGTATTTTAGTAGGGCATTAAGGGAGCACCCATTTATTCGTTTAGCATATATTGAAATATGGCCATATCGACTTAGATTAAAAACATACCTTGCACAATTATTAAACGCAACACTTAATTTCCTGAACGATTCAGAATCTAAGTTTGAGAACATTTTACAGCCATATTCATATATCAATCAATAGGCAACATGTAGGACTTGATCAACATAAGTTGTCACAGGTCGGTACATTTTAGAAGGACTCAAGCCACGAAAAATACAATAAATCTTTGAAATCAAATGATTAATATAATCTTTCCGATTAAGGTTCTGATTGAAGTATATGCCGAGAGTCTTTATTATTATTTGGTTATTCATTATTTATTTTCAACGGTGAAAGAGTAATGTTGTTGAGTGGTGTAATGCATAATGTAATAGCTTTGGTTTTGGATGCGTTTAGCTCAATTTTATTGCGTTGGGACCAAACAAAAATGTTGTTTAAATCGCTATTCATACGTTCAACGGCAAAAAGGAGGCTGGATTTATTGAATTTTATTGTCAATTGTGCGTCATCAGCGAAAAAATTAAATTTACAATTTTCAATACTTCTTATAAGGTCATTTAAATAGAATGGAAATAACAGGGATCCTAAGAAAGAACCTTTAGGCACCCCAGTTGGTATATGTAGCAGTGCTGAATTGTTACTGTTATGATAGACCTAAATTTATCTAAATCCAGATTGACACTCCGTCAGAAGATTTTGTTCTTCCAACGACTGATAACTTTTTCAAAAACTTAAAAAGGGAAGAATACCAATTGGTCTGTAATCATTATTATTAGGTGAAGATGATTCCGGAATAGGCAATACTTTGGCACTTCTCCATCCTTCAGAGAAGTAACTAGTTGTTATTATGGTATTAGATTAGGTGGTTCCATCCAATCCGATTGCCGTAGACTTAATAGAAAGTATGACCTTTCCCACGTAAATTGCTATCAGTGCCGACAATATGGACTATTCTGTTAACTATCGTGTGAGTTTGAATACCCAACGTACAACAAAGTCAAGCAAATTAGGCAAAACGCAAAAAACAGGAGTAAATAGGGATAGGTTTGGTTAGGTTAAGTTAAGGCCGCTGTTAGCTGATAGCCAACACACTAGATAGAGATTTCTTTTATGGGAGAGTGCAGGACATGTACAGAGGAGATGGACTGTAGTGCCCTCCTCATCCTCGATGCAGGTGATTTAAAATATCCACATTTACATTACTTTATTAGTGGTGATTAAAAAATTATGGAGCGACGTGCACGCCACCACCACTTTCTTTGTTTTTTATACCCTATTCTAAGGGTATATTAATTTTGACGCATAGTTTGCAACATACCTTAATATTGCCCGTAGACCCCTAAAAATTACTATATTTATGATCAGCATCGATAGTAATGTCGATCTAGCCATGTCCGTCCGTCCGTCCGTCGACAAAAATTAGGCCTTTAAACTGGGCCTAGAGAGCTGAAATTTTAACCATATACTCTCTAGGGTCCCGAAATAATCAGGTTTACGAATTTTTGAAATCCGCCAACAGACACGCCCACAAACTCAAAAAAACAAATTTTTCGAAAAAATCGAATTTTGAGCTAGTAAGCTGAAATTTTTTATATATGATCTATGACTCCTAAAACTCCACGGGATATAAAATTTCAAAAATCCGCCCACTGACACGCCCTCAATGAAAAAAAACAATTTTTTTGTAAAATCAAAGTTTGATCTAGGGAACTGAAATTTATAATATATACTTTCTATGGGCCCTTTATGCTCATGTGTTAATTTTTTTAAATCCGCTTACTGACACGCCCACAATTAAATAAAACAACTTTATTGAATAACCAATGTTTGAGCTACGGAGCGTTGTTCGCAGGAGGATGCGTTTAGTGTTTAAATAGTTGGTTAGCACACTGACGTTCTTAGAGAAAACGGCAATGGTGAATGTGCGATGTGCACCAAGGCCCAAGGGCGAATGTGCTCCAGTTTACCACTTATTTATAAAAAAAAGCATCGGTTCATATTTCAGTTGTCTGGGTGTACGAAATCGCAGGCACAGCTTTAGTCCATAATAAAAAAATAAATAAGAACGCATCTTTTTTGTATTAACATAAACATTTTCTTCATTTTGTGATACAGTGAACATGCATGATGCATCTACGGCGTCATTCGGAAACAATAATAACAAAAAGCTAAAAAGGGGTGGCATTTCGAAGTTTCGTAATTCGAAGAGAGAAAGAAATAGAGATGAATATAAACTTCCAATGAAATTCACATTTTCGAATGGAACAACATGGTTTCGACACGTGAATGTTTCTGTTGTTGGTTTTGTTGTTTGATCTTTATTTTAAGATACCGGCGATGTCCAGTTCTTCCGCGGAATCGCATGCACACTTCCGAAAGCTTAAAGATGTCAAATACATTTACGTTGAAACCAGTATTTTCACAACGTTAACTATACGTTGCAAATATTCATATAAAGTTCAAAAAATTTCTTATCATTTTTTTTTATATATTTTAAATATAATAATGTTTTCTGAAAAAAACATAGTTTACCCTGAAATTTTAAGCTGAGGTTTTAAGTTTATGAAAGAAAAATAATATCTCGATCTAGCATAGATTGGTTGAAATTTTCATAGTGTTCTTAGTGCGTTAAAATCCCACACTACTGATGTGGTAGCGCAGAACTACCACGGTTACTCTGTAGCCTTCCCCTTTAAACATGTCAGCAGATCCAGAGAAGGAGTGAATGAAATGAAAACTGGGAGACAAGTGGCCCATTTCACCAAACTACAAATTATAATTGTAGTGTCAAATACACAAAGTAGTGATCCACATCCAAGGTAGAATCATATATAGAATAGTAATCAAAGAAAATCATCATGCTCATAACTAGGGTTCGGATTTTCATGCATTTAAAATCTGAAAATATGTGCTTAAAAATGCAAAACATGCATTTAAAATATACACTTAAAACCAATTTAACTTAATTTCGGTTAAATCTAAAAACAAATTTTCTTCAGTTAATTTAACATAAACATAAACATCTTCATTTTTTTAATTAAAATAAATAATTCAAAATAACATACAATCATGTTTCCTTATTTGTTCTGATTTTGAAAAGTTTTGTTTGCATAGATCATAAAATGTTTCTTAAAGCTTTCGAAATCAAAACGTTAGTGATTCGTTCTTAAGAATGCCTTATACAACGAAAAAGATCGCTCGACGTCAACTGAAGTTAGTTGAGCATTTTTTAAAGAACAAATTTCATCGACGGTAAAGTTCTTTGGGTAATTTTCGTCATTGCAGTCCAATGTGAACCTCTTACTTACATTTTGCATTATTGAAAATCCTTAATTTTTTTTAATGACTTTTCACATAACTATTTCAACAGCAATTATCTTTGCAACAACATCTTCAACTAAATCAATTTGATTTTTTAAGGTAGAGTAGCTAGAAGGCAGGACACTTCTAGCTTTGTGATGGTGTCACATAGGAAACTGAAATTTGAACTTATAAATATTATTTTTCTTTTTAATAACGTCTGGTTGACTCATTACTTCTTTTGCATTTTTATCGTAACTGCATCGGAGTCATCGAACCCATTGGCAATGCTTTCAAACGCTTCATAATGTTTTGCATAATACTCAACAGCCTTCAACCAAGTTCCCCATCTTGTAACAATAGGCTGGGGCGGAAGAGGAGTCAAAGAATATTTTTCTTTTAAAATTTCGACGCTTGAGGTGCCTTTAAAAATATTTTTTGCCGTTTGAAATTAATCCATCGACGTTCCGAAAATTACTCCTTATTTCTTCTGTAACTCGGTGCATTGCATGTACTAAGCAATTGAATTGCAACAATTTTGGATAAAACAGTGCTAATCCACGAGTATCGGTCAAAAAAAGGAGTATTTTGCTTTTATCAATTTCAATTGAATTCATGGTGCGTTCTTTCTAATTGGACTTTTTTAAAAATTTCTTTTTACTTTCTTCTTCATTTTGGTCCAACAAAACAACAATTACGTTAGCAATAAAACATTCTTGGATATCAGTGGTTTCATCAATAGAAACCCGCAAATACTTATCTTTTAGATCAATTTTCATTTGTTCAAATAGCGAAATATACATTTTTTCAATGTAATTTTTCCGCAAAATATAATCATCCGGTATAATTGCTTTTGCATATTTTTTAAATAAGTTCTTAATTCAGGGTTACTAAGCTTTCTTAAAGGTATATCGGCTGAAACAAATGCCTCATATAAATACATTGAAAAGGTGTTAGATGCATTGGTAAAGGACAGTAGCTGTTGAAATTTCTGGCAAACTTCAGATCTTCCTTCAAGTTCTAAGTGGCTAACACTTTTCAAATGCTGATCCACTTGACATTTTTTTCAAAGCGAACGCTTTTGTAACAAACTTTGCAGAAATATGAATTTACTATAAAAATATGCAAAACTATGCAAAATATGCATTTATAGTAAAATATGCACTAACGATTGAATTCCATTTTAAAGGAAATTTCCTGATTCGTATAGATAATTCGTTGTCTTGCTTCCAAGGTGTTCCTAAAAAAATATACATTTGGAAATCCGATCCCTACTCATAACAAATCAATTTAATTATTTAGTTACTAAGCGTACATAAAATAAATAAAATAAAATAAAATCAGTGGTCTTCCCCAACAAAACGTAATAAGATATCAACATAGAAACTGTTCAAGCGAGTGAAATGTTTTTTTTTTTAAACATAGGCTCTTGGCCTAAGACTGCGACCTTAAAGATATTTTGTATCAAAAAGCGTACCTAAAATACCTCCCTAGTGAAGGCCACCTGTGGATCTCCTCGTGAAATATACATCGTCTCGGTACCGCACATTCACAGAAAATGTGTTCAGAGGTTTCTTCATCCTCCATACAGAACCTGTCTCCGGACATAAACTCATTTTGTTGAGATGATATCTCAAGGCGACTGGCCATTGAGAAAACCCACCAGCTTCCCAATATTTTCCTTATTTAACATAAGGATTTCCTTGTAGGACTAAGGCTTAATTAATCGTTTCCATCGTCTTAAGTCAGTGACACTTTCCCAGTGGTTAACTTGTTGTTCTCAATCTTTAATCAGTCTTTAAGCAGCAGCCCAATTGACTCTAGAATAAGGTTCTAGTCGTAAGAACACAGATCCCTATTAATCTCTAGCCAGTTCGTCTTCATATGCATTGCCTGCTATATCTTGGGGGCCAGGTACCCATTCAAGTTTGACCTTGTCGTGTTTGACAAGATTTTGCAAGGCATTGTAGCAGTTCCTTACAGTCAAAGAGTCTATTGGGTGACAATGCTTAAAGTGCTGCTTGACTATCTGAAAAGATATGTATAGTAATTCATTTATTGCAGTTTAATTCCTTTATTGCAGTTTAAAACACCGCAGATCTCAATGGCATAGACTTTTTTTTTATAATAACATCGCACTAAAGGGATTTGCTGGGACCCTTATAATGTATTAGCTACACAGCACGGGCGTTAACCAACGACCATACCACGTCGAGTTAATAGGTTCTCGTCAGATCACGGTAATTAAACGACGTTGGGCGCGGTTAGTACGTAGATGGGGGACCGTTTGAGAACAACCGCGTGTCGTTGGCCAGTCCCATTTACAGAGTTGAGGTAGATAATATACGTGGTATCACAATGGACCTAAATTGGTCTAAGTGTGTCGGCTTCTGCCGGCAGCCACATAAACCTAACCTAACCTAACAGCGCGGGCGTTAAGGAAATTAGGGTAAGAAGAAGAGGAGATATGCCGATGCAGGTTGGTTTTGAATGTATGTAGGTTATAATGTGTTGGAGAAATGGAGCGGGGAAGAGCATTCCACATTCGTGTTGTACGGCTGAGGAAAGATTCTTTGAACTTCACTGTACGTCGGAACACAGGCTTGAGGGTGAACTGATGAGCATTCCTTTCATGACGGGTATTGCGGTTGAAATGTTCAAGGGGAGGAATGCAACTGGCTATTTCGTTTGAGCACTTATGGTGGAACTAACGATAAAATAACGAAAGGCAGGAGACATTACGACGATGACTAAGAGAGTCAATCGATCCTGCGATGTCTCGGTCGCCAATGAGTTTTATCGCGCGTTTTTGGATCCTGTCAAGTAGCTCCAAATAAGTTATTGATTGGGGCACCGGAGCAGATATGAGCGTTGTACTCGAGTTTCGGGCGAATAAACGCCTTATAAATTGTAGCCAGATCAGAAGGGGTGAAATATTTCTTACAACGCTTAAGGAAGCCTAGACATTTCGCGGCGTTCTTGGCGACATCGAATATGTGGTCATTCCAACGAAGGTTGTCATTAACGTACATACCGAGAATGGAGAGTCTTTTGGTTTCAGCGATGTAAGTGCCATTCATAGATAATGGCAGTGTGTGTGGGTTTTGCTTTAATGACAGGAGACAGCATCGATTTTTGGAAGCATTAA
Source organism: Portevinia maculata (assembly GCA_949715645.1). Lineage (NCBI taxonomy): Eukaryota > Metazoa > Arthropoda > Insecta > Diptera > Syrphidae > Portevinia > Portevinia maculata. The sequence goes on from OX454525.1 coordinate 300,562,837, forward strand.
ATTCCACTCTATTGGTTTCACCCCACTGAGTTATGCTGCTAAGATCGAAATTTAATGAGCTTAACATACGTCGCCGTTCCAGTTCCACACCCGAAAATGAGGGACGTGACCCAAGAAACGAATATGAGAAGCTGAGGGTACTGTCATCAGCAAAGGAATGGATTGGATTAGAAGTAACAGACAGTAGATCATTTACAAAAAGGAGAAAGAGAGTCGGGGATAGAACAGAGCCCTGGGGAATACCAGCATTTATTTGATGAGACTTGAAACCGTCCGGTCAAAAAAAGGAGTATTTTGCTTTTATCAATTTCAATTGAATTCATGGTGCGTTCTTTCTAATTGGACTTTTTTAAAAATTTCTTTTTACTTTCTTCTTCATTTTGGTCCAACAAAACAACAATTACGTTAGCAATAAAACATTCTTGGATATCAGTGGTTTCATCAATAGAAACCCGCAAATACTTATCTTTTAGATCAATTTTCATTTGTTCAAATAGCGAAATATACATTTTTTCAATGTAATTTTTCCGCAAAATATAATCATCCGGTATAATTGCTTTTGCATATTTTTTAAATAAGTTCTTAATTCAGGGTTACTAAGCTTTCTTAAAGGTATATCGGCTGAAACAAATGCCTCATATAAATACATTGAAAAGGTGTTAGATGCATTGGTAAAGGACAGTAGCTGTTGAAATTTCTGGCAAACTTCAGATCTTCCTTCAAGTTCTAAGTGGCTAACACTTTTCAAATGCTGATCCACTTGACATTTTTTTCAAAGCGAACGCTTTTGTAACAAACTTTGCAGAAATATGAATTTACTATAAAAATATGCAAAACTATGCAAAATATGCATTTATAGTAAAATATGCACTAACGATTGAATTCCATTTTAAAGGAAATTTCCTGATTCGTATAGATAATTCGTTGTCTTGCTTCCAAGGTGTTCCTAAAAAAATATACATTTGGAAATCCGATCCCTACTCATAACAAATCAATTTAATTATTTAGTTACTAAGCGTACATAAAATAAATAAAATAAAATAAAATCAGTGGTCTTCCCCAACAAAACGTAATAAGATATCAACATAGAAACTGTTCAAGCGAGTGAAATGTTTTTTTTTTTAAACATAGGCTCTTGGCCTAAGACTGCGACCTTAAAGATATTTTGTATCAAAAAGCGTACCTAAAATACCTCCCTAGTGAAGGCCACCTGTGGATCTCCTCGTGAAATATACATCGTCTCGGTACCGCACATTCACAGAAAATGTGTTCAGAGGTTTCTTCATCCTCCATACAGAACCTGTCTCCGGACATAAACTCATTTTGTTGAGATGATATCTCAAGGCGACTGGCCATTGAGAAAACCCACCAGCTTCCCAATATTTTCCTTATTTAACATAAGGATTTCCTTGTAGGACTAAGGCTTAATTAATCGTTTCCATCGTCTTAAGTCAGTGACACTTTCCCAGTGGTTAACTTGTTGTTCTCAATCTTTAATCAGTCTTTAAGCAGCAGCCCAATTGACTCTAGAATAAGGTTCTAGTCGTAAGAACACAGATCCCTATTAATCTCTAGCCAGTTCGTCTTCATATGCATTGCCTGCTATATCTTGGGGGCCAGGTACCCATTCAAGTTTGACCTTGTCGTGTTTGACAAGATTTTGCAAGGCATTGTAGCAGTTCCTTACAGTCAAAGAGTCTATTGGGTGACAATGCTTAAAGTGCTGCTTGACTATCTGAAAAGATATGTATAGTAATTCATTTATTGCAGTTTAATTCCTTTATTGCAGTTTAAAACACCGCAGATCTCAATGGCATAGACTTTTTTTTTATAATAACATCGCACTAAAGGGATTTGCTGGGACCCTTATAATGTATTAGCTACACAGCACGGGCGTTAACCAACGACCATACCACGTCGAGTTAATAGGTTCTCGTCAGATCACGGTAATTAAACGACGTTGGGCGCGGTTAGTACGTAGATGGGGGACCGTTTGAGAACAACCGCGTGTCGTTGGCCAGTCCCATTTACAGAGTTGAGGTAGATAATATACGTGGTATCACAATGGACCTAAATTGGTCTAAGTGTGTCGGCTTCTGCCGGCAGCCACATAAACCTAACCTAACCTAACAGCGCGGGCGTTAAGGAAATTAGGGTAAGAAGAAGAGGAGATATGCCGATGCAGGTTGGTTTTGAATGTATGTAGGTTATAATGTGTTGGAGAAATGGAGCGGGGAAGAGCATTCCACATTCGTGTTGTACGGCTGAGGAAAGATTCTTTGAACTTCACTGTACGTCGGAACACAGGCTTGAGGGTGAACTGATGAGCATTCCTTTCATGACGGGTATTGCGGTTGAAATGTTCAAGGGGAGGAATGCAACTGGCTATTTCGTTTGAGCACTTATGGTGGAACTAACGATAAAATAACGAAAGGCAGGAGACATTACGACGATGACTAAGAGAGTCAATCGATCCTGCGATGTCTCGGTCGCCAATGAGTTTTATCGCGCGTTTTTGGATCCTGTCAAGTAGCTCCAAATAAGTTATTGATTGGGGCACCGGAGCAGATATGAGCGTTGTACTCGAGTTTCGGGCGAATAAACGCCTTATAAATTGTAGCCAGATCAGAAGGGGTGAAATATTTCTTACAACGCTTAAGGAAGCCTAGACATTTCGCGGCGTTCTTGGCGACATCGAATATGTGGTCATTCCAACGAAGGTTGTCATTAACGTACATACCGAGAATGGAGAGTCTTTTGGTTTCAGCGATGTAAGTGCCATTCATAGATAATGGCAGTGTGTGTGGGTTTTGCTTTAATGACAGGAGACAGCATCGATTTTTGGAAGCATTAAATTCCACTCTATTGGTTTCACCCCACTGAGTTATGCTGCTAAGATCGAAATTTAATGAGCTTAACATACGTCGCCGTTCCAGTTCCACACCCGAAAATGAGGGACGTGACCCAAGAAACGAATATGAGAAGCTGAGGGTACTGTCATCAGCAAAGGAATGGATTGGATTAGAAGTAACAGACAGTAGATCATTTACAAAAAGGAGAAAGAGAGTCGGGGATAGAACAGAGCCCTGGGGAATACCAGCATTTATTTGATGAGACTTGAAACCGTCCAAAACAACTTGAATTCAACGATCCGAAAGGTAATTTCTAATCCATTGACAAGAGAGCTTGATGCCAAACTCTGTCAAATGCCTTTGAAATATCAAGCGCAACAATCTTACTTTCACCACCTTGATGAAGAGATTGGTTCCATATGTCAGATATGTTATCAAATCACCAGTGGACCTGTTGCTGCGAAAACCATACTGCGGGTCATTAAGAAGTTTTCGCGATTCAAGATATTTCATTAGCTGACGATTTATCAGCGTTTCCCTGACCTTAGAAAGAAGGGACGTAAGTGCAATTGGTCGGTAGGAGGAGGGAGAAGAAGATTCGCCTTTTTTTGGTACAGGCTGGACAAATGCTGTTTTCCATCTTCCCGGGAAGAGTCCTGAAGAATAGGACAGATGGAAAAGCTTACGCAATGGTTTTGCCAGCGAAGAAGAACACCTCTTCAGAACGATAGGGGAAATACCATCTGGACCAGCGGATTTGTGAACGTCAAGATCTTGAAGTACTCTAGCCACTGTACGAGTGCGAAAGTGGATTGGTCCCATGGAGAATTCTACGCGCTCGAGTATAGGGGGAGACAAAGCACAATCTGGGAGTGTTGAGCTGACTGCAAAGTGAGCAGCAAGCAGATTGGCCTTATCTATAGAGCTGACAGCTGGAATGTCATTGTAAATGAGTGTCGGGATAGATGATGAGGTCGAATTCTTGATGTTTTTAACAAATGACCAAACGTTTTTACTACCAGTGGGACTTTGTAGTATTTTTTGCCTCAACTTTTGGTCATAGGAGAATTTGACACGATTAATGTGGGCATTGCAGTCGTTTCTGGCTCGTTTAAACTTTTTACGGCTTTCCTCAGATAGGTTGGCTTTGAATAGCCGAAAACTTACCCATTTTAACCCTCACACGCTCCTTTTTAACCTGGGTTAATATGGTCACTTTCACTTGATCATATCTTGAAAGAATGTAAACTAAATGCGCTTTCGCGCAGACTTAGTGACTAAATATTTGATTTATTCCGAAAAATTTTAAAAATAAACATTTTCGACAGTTTTTCGGCAGGTTTTTCGTCAAATTGTAGCATTAACCCTGGTTAAAATTTTAAGTTTTCTTTAAATACTTCTGAATTTGTGTTGTTACTTATTCATTTTAGGAGGAAAAACATAAAAACATGAATACATGTTCGAGTTCATAAACACTTTATACGAGTATAAGCCTATATGTAGATATGTATGTCAAATAGAGGTTTATCAAAGATATGCTTTCATAAAAAGGTTGTTGCAAACGCATAGTGAATTGATAGCTGCAAACTTCTTCAAGTGATGTAAAAATGAGAAACACTAATTAATTTTTACTGTTTATTACATACATTCATCTGAACTACATTTACATAGCAAAAATACAATTACGATGACATGTGGCAATTTTCGCACTTCGTCATTGTCAAACTATGAACTTGACAAATTGGCTTCTTACACTGTATACAACAGTTTCGTGTTGCTCTTTTTCGTTTTTCTTGATGATAGCAGATAAAGCAGGCCACATTTATTTTTTGGCGGCCTGTAAAGTCTTCTTGAGATCCGTCATCAGGCGTAAATGGCTGGTTGGTATTAGTGCACCCGATTGGTGCACCTAAAATGCACTCCACTGCACTTTTGACGTGGAAATTTGCCACTTTACGAGGAATTTGAGCTCTTTTAGTTATTGCAGGCAAACATAGATGGTCCCCCAACTCCTCGAGAAATTCCCTGCGTTGGCTCGACTTTAAGGTCTTGACCATATCTGAATTATTAGACCGCCAGATGATGTGTGCCGCTAAGCCAGCTATGTCAAGGAGATTATAAAATAGAGCCATAGGCCACCGGTTTGTCTTTCTCTTAGTTGTGTACTGACCAAGCATTTGATCCATCACATATACACCTCCCTTTGTTCTGTTATGGTACTGAATGATTTCCGGTTTATTTTTTTCTCCTGAGCATTTGGTGTCGTTATGAGGAGTTGATAACAGCACAACCGACTTCTTCTTTTTAGGCACATATGAGCAAAGGACCATCTTGTCATTGAAGCCGAATTCGCTGCTTAGTACCTCTCGACTAGTCGGAGCTTTGAACTCTTCAGGAATGCAGCGCTTGTTTTTTTTCATTGTTCCTACCATAGATAAGGTCCAGTCCATTAAATGTTGTGCAAGTGAAAAGCTAGTAAAAAAAATTGTCCATAGTGATGTTCCGGCCAGTGTTCTTATATGATTCAACTAGATCTTTGACAACTCGCTCTCCTTGGTTGACGTCTCTGGTCTCATTAACTTTCCCAGTATATACTCGTATTTGGCCTTTGAGAGGATAACCAGTTTCGGCATCACATGCCCACCACAATTTTATGCCGTATTTTGCTGGCTTCGATGGGATGTACTGAGTAAACTTTGTACGCCCCCTGTACGGAAAAAGTTTTTCATCAACAGTGATACATCCATACGGTCTGAAATTTTTTCCCAAATTTGCAACCATCATTTCAAATATTTCGCTAATGGGAGCTGCTTTGTCGTTTTTCATTCGATCAGAGCGTGTAACATTGTAGTCGAAACGAAGAAATCTGGATATGGCCTTAAATCGTTTTACAGACATGGTTGCGCGAAAAAGTGGATAGGCATTTTTTTCCATAATTCTGTAACCGATGCGTAATTAGACTTACGACATCCAACGACCAAAAGAATTCCAAAAAAATGCCAAGAGCTCTTCTTCATCTAACGGCTCGTTGAGAGCTTTGTAAACTTCTTGAGCTTTCCTGTTAGCATGTCTGCATATTATGCTTTGTATAGGTGGACTTATTATAGTACAACAAGTACCAACGTCGCTTAAATATTTTGTCTCCGGATTTGGACCAAAAAAGCTGCCGTCCTTCAACATATTATGCGCACAAGCACGACTGAATTTAGGAGGGGCCTTCTGCCATACAGTTCCATCTTTTCCAACAAAAGACAAAGGATCTTCATTGCACTGGCCAGATGAGTCCATTCCTTCTTCGTCGTCATCAGAATTATAATCTACCTGATCTACATTGAAACCCTCAGCATCTCCTTCCTGGCCAGGTAAGGTACGTAAATTATCTTCCTCATCAGCGTCTACTTCCTGGCTTGCCAGAGTCCCCATATTACTTTCCTCATCATCATCGGACTGAAGCGTATCCAAGACAGATTTTAGGTATTGTTGTTGCTCTTCGTATGGCAATCTTCAACAAAATTATCATTATCAATTATTGCACGTATTTCACCCATCCAATTGTAGGTATGCAAATATTTACCTGGATAATGCCGCACTTGAAAGAAATTTGAATTCTTCTTGATCCATTTTTACACAAATAAAGTTAACTGCACTGATTGAATATGATTGATAAAGAAAACTGACTAGGAAACTAGCTCTGTTCGCATAAAATTTCATTTTCCAATATATATCATACAAATGTATACAAAAAGTATGTTCGAATTGAATTGATATTTATAAAAGTCAGATTGCGATACCTGGTGTCAACCATCAGCATATGTGCAAACCTATATTCGATGTTAAGTTTCTATGGAAAACTTAAAATATAATACCTGGTATCAAGCATAAACATTGGCAATTGACAATCAGAGCGGCAATTCAGGTGACTATTCTAAAACAACATAGAACACTTAAAAATAACAAACGAATTACGAATTTTATCCATGTAAACAAAAAGCCCATTCAAAAGTGAAAGGAAATAAAAACATAGGGAAGGGCTACAGTCCGCTTGGGCGAACTGTTGGATACCCTATTCTTATTCCTATATCTCATAAGTGGGCGTGACAAAAATTTAAAGGATTTTATCGAAAAAACTAAGCTTTTGTAAATAAAAACGCTCCCTAGCTCAAACTTTGGTTTTTCAATAAAATTGTTTTATTTAATTGTGGGCGTGTCAGTAGGCGGATTTAAAAAAAATTTAAGTATGAGCATAAAGGGCACCTAGAGAGTATATACTATAAATTTCAGCTCCCTAGCTCAAACTTTGGACTTTCAAAAATAAAAAAAAAATAATTGTGGGCGTGTCAGTAGGCGGATTTTGAAAATATTTACACATGAGCATAAAGGGCCCCTAGAGAGTATATATTAAAAATTTCAGCTCCCTAGCTCAAATTTTGGTTTTTCAAAAAAAAATATTTTATTTAATTGTGGGCGTGTCAGTGGGCGGATTTTGAAAATTTTATGTCCCAAGCAGTTTTATGGGCCAAAGATCATATATAAAAAATTTCAGCTTTCTAGCTCAAAATTCAATTTTTCCCAAAATTTGTTTTATTTAATTGTGGGCGTGTCAGTCGGCGGATTTTGAAAATTTTATGTCCCAATCAGTTTTATGGGCCATAGATCATATATAAAAAATTTCAGCTCTCTAGCTCAAAATTCGATTTTTTCCAAAATTTTGTTTTTTTGAGTTTGTGGGCGTGTCTGTGGGCGGATTTCAAAAATTCTTAAACTGGATTATTTCGGGACCCTAGAGAGTATATGGTTAAAATTTCAGCTCTCTAGGTCCAGTTTAAAGGCCTAATTTTTGCCGACGGACGGACGGACGGACGGACGGACGGACATGGCTAGATCGACATTACTATCGATGCTGATCATAAATATAGTAACTTTTAGGGGTCTACGGGCAATATTAAGGTATGTTACAAACTATGCGTCAAAATTAATATACCCCTAGAATAGGGTATAAATATTAACCTGGGTTAATAAGGTACCGATTAAGGTGCAAAAATTGTCGCTCGTGTGAGGGTTAACCTGATAGCCTCTTTACAGCTCGAGTCACACCACGCGTTAAACTTGAGTTTGATACTTTTTATCCTGTAAGGGATAAAAGACTTCATGCCCAGGTGAATTATGTTTGTGATCATATCAGCAGCAGCATCCACGTCGCTGTCGACGAAGCACAGCGACCAGTTAAAACTCTTAAAGAAACCGTTTAGTTTTTCCCAATTAGCTTTCTCGTATTGCCATACGGTTCTTTTAGGAGTTTGTTCTGTAACTATGTGGTTGGAGTACGAGAAATTCGCTGATATGATACAATGGTCTGACGAACCTAGAGGCGATAATACGTTCAAAGCGTATTTATCGGGGTGAGAGGTAAGAAACAAGTCCAAAGTGTTGGCAGTTTGGCTGCTAATGTCCGGTATTCGTGTCGGCTCATTTACAAGCTGAGTCAGGTTATTTACCTTAGCCTGGAATACTGTGGGACACATTGAAATAGGTATCGAGACTTTGGTGTTGGGTCCAAAAACACCAGATCTAACTCCAGATTTCATGTTCGATCCGTTGGCGTTCCAAACCAAACTTCTCGAATACAGTGCAGGAAGACCATTGGCCCATTTCGAGCGGTTCAATATTTCTACGTCAAATAATTTCCCAAAACTGTATTCACAAACCATAGAGTCAGGTATGGTGTAAAACATGTCCAAGTTTGGGATTGATTAAGTATATTCGGGGTCATGTGATTTATATCTGTATTCCAGCATCATTTTAATAGTGCACCTAGCATTTAAACTGGGTTGCCGTTGGCATACGTACATGACGAGCTAAGCATTGAATAAGATTGTGAAATTAATTTCCAATGTTTGATGACCATTAATTCCTCTTTCTGTTATGTTTGTAAGGTAGTACATACCACGTAAAAATTTATGAATTGAAATTTAGGACAAAATCAATTATTTTCGGAACAAGAACCGCGGACTCGCATACCCTAGTATTCACAACAGATCCGTAAGATGGCATCGTTCATTCATTAGTTTCTTGAACTCATCTCAAACTTTTATTCAAGTAAAACAACTGTAAATGCTGCAGCACTTCGAATCGATTTTCCATATAAAATAAAAAACAAGCCGGCGAACCTTATCGCATAGTGCTTTCTTGAAGAAAGTAGCAACTAAGCGAACCGAAGAGAAACTCTCAACCTCAATAGTTATTAGATTTGCCTAAAAGCATGTCAATTCTGGGTAAGTATTTCGTGAATTCTCTTTTACATAGTCAAGCAAATGGTATTTCACTTATTCACACAAATTTCTCGTATGCATCACATTTTCGCAGCTATGGGTCCTTCCTTCCTAATATCATACCTGGCGAATAGCTGATGTGCACGCCACAGAAATCCTTGCGCAAAGATGAGAAGAGTCGCAAAAAAAAAGGAAATTCTTGAAAGCATAATGATTTGTACGTTTCGTATGCGGAAGACGTGTGCTATCGTGCTAACTTGCAAAACCTATTTAGTTGATCTTAAACTATTCTGGCGCACGAATCAGAAATACAAATCACGTTTCATTCAAAATAATGTTTGCCTAATAGACGAGGGATAGGTGGATGATAATATTGCTCAGAAATTGACTAACCTTGCCCAAGCTACTGATAGGTACGTTAATAATTTTTATAGGCCATGAAGGTTAACGGTTGTTTACATGTGTAACACTTGCTTTGGAATTTTATTGGTTGTCGGTTGGGTATTATGGCTCGGATATCAATAAGCTTACGCATGTGTTGTAGTTTGCCCCAATCGCTTTAATATTAGCTGCTAGGGTATGTAGTTGCACTTTCCGAAATGTCACACTGGAATACAAATAAATCTGTCTGCAATTGATTTTCCGGACATTGGGGTTTAAATAGGCTTTGTCTTAGGTATAGGATTAACTTATTGAATTAATTCAGGTGGATTTTTACCATTTCTATTGTAATCCAATAATTTTACACTTGTTAATTTGAAATATCCAAACACAGACCGAAAGACATGGACTGGGCTCCTCACATTGACCAAACTTCAATAGAATATTTCATCTGTCCTATCGAGCTCTCCTGCCAGCCTAGGACAATTACTTTACTTTTTCTTGAACACCTGTTTATTGACAAGTAGTAGATACAAAAATATACACATTTAATTGTCTTATTTGAATTCAACCGCCTCTAACGAATGTTGTATAAAGTGTTAATCATAGCGGCGGGCGGATGAATTGTATGGGTACACTAAGTAACTGTAACCTCGTTATTGGAATAATCAATCAGCTTGAAGTTTGATATATTTTCCATCGAATATGTAGGAATATAAAGTTAGGTGATTTAAGGCGACTTTGTGTTCAAAACTATAGACAAACTAATATAAAGACACACCACTTCATAAAACGGTAAAGTACCAATTTTTCAAGATCTACTTCCACGCAAGACATCCACTTTCATCGTACAAGAACATGCGATGCATCAAAGATCTATCAACCTACACACGAGCCGACAAAGCTCAGAAAAGCCACACACCAGCCGCCTTTGTGTTAAGTGTTGCCAGCTTTTCTTTGAGGTATGGAACCAAATTTGAAAAATCTTGCAGCCGAAAATAGCCAAACTCAAATACGACGAATAAAAATGCGCACGGTTTTTTTTCAAATTCTTAAGGCATATTTATTTTGATTTGATTGATATCAAGCAGTTGCATTAATAACATCTATCGTACCTTAGAAATTTGTTATTTCTTTTTCCCTAGCTTTAATACTTTGCAATAAAAACAACCAGTGGTTTCTCGAAGTGTTTAGATTTCGTTGACTGAGATCTGCTGGAAGTGATTTCTCTTATGCGAACGCACCTTTATACTCAACTCATTCATTATTGATTTTGATTAGTTTTTCGACTATTATTCGATTTAAAAAATTTGACGGTGTTTAGATGTTTTTATGTGTATTATTAATCACTTTTATGCGGCCATAGTTTATCCTAGAACATATTGCAAAACGCAAATTCTTGGCACCTTAAGGCAATCAGCAAGTTGAACTTACGGAGCTCTCCGACACAAAAACTTTGTTTTTTCGGTAAAATTCTTTAAAAGTTTTTTTATCAAAATACGTATGTACACCATATCTTTCTTAAATATTCACCCATACTTGAATTATCGCAACGCCCACTTTATGGGGGATGTGAATAGGAATAAGGTATCTAACAGTTTTCCCTCACGCGTTGTTAGTCATCTTGACGAGTGTATCATCCGGGAATGGATGGTGCCGGTGAGGAGTCTTAAGTCGCAAAGAATAAACGGATGAAATCTCTAATTCCAATGTTTAACAGCATACGCTGATAGATGCAACAACAATTGTTGTTTTTGTTGCTTAAAATTTTTAATATCTACAGGGGACAAGCCATGATAACTCTTAAAAAAATATTAAAAAACTTCAAAATTCGCTCCACGCTAGTATTCAACCATTTGCCTGTGTGAAGTATAGGGGGCGGGACCTAATATTTAACGCCGACTCCGAACGGCATGCTTGAGACAATTTTTATTACAATTGATACTCGTGGATGTTTGTCAGACTTTCGCAAGAGGCGGGGGAGTTAAAAATGGTTTTCGGTGTTACTTCAACCGGCGTGATTTTAACCTGAGACCCCTCGAGCAGTATCATTCTGTAAAATATGCTTTTTAACAGCGAACCAATATAAGAATTTCGGTTCGAATACTAACATGAGGGAACCGAAAGCAAATCCCGTGGATCCGCCATTGGTTGAGATTGATAATTCTTATCCTAAACAAGCAAGGGCAACTAGAAAAATTTGCTTCCCGAAGAAGTAAAATTCAAATTGCAAGAATCTATGATTGCCGTCAGTGATTCGAATTTGAAGCTGTTTTATAGCAGGTTTCCGTAATAAGAGAAATATAAAACAAAATATCACATATCCTTATTACATTTTGCTGTGTTTTTGTCTCCGGTTGTGATGTATATTTTAAATTTTTGTAGCCAACAACGAAAAATAAAACGTGAAATAATTGTTATATTTTTGTATACTTTAGATTCAAATAATTTTTTTTTTGCGTGTACCTAGGTGAAAATCGTTGAAAGACATCGCTTGCGAGCGCATTTGATGAATCCATGAATTCACTTGAAATTGATAAAAGCAAAATACTCCTTTTTTTGACCGATACTGCGCCATATATGGTAATGGCAGCTCGTGGATTAGCACTGTTTTATCCAAAATTGTTGCCCTTCACTTGCTTAGCACATACAATGCACCGAGTTGCAGAAGAAATAAGGGGTAATTTTCGGAACGTCGATGGATTAATTTCAAACGGCAAAAAATATTTTTAAAGGCACCTCAAGCGTCGAAATTTTAAAAGAAAAATATTCTTTGACTCCTCTTCCGCCTCAGCCTATTGTTACAAGTTGGGGAACTTGGTTGAAGGCTGTTGAGTATTGTGCAAAACATTATGAAGCGTTTGAAAGCATTGCCAATGGGTTCGATGACTCCGATGCAGTTACGATACGCGATGCAAAAGAAGTAATTAGCCAACCAGCCGTTATTAAAAAGCCAAATAATATTTATAAGTTCAACCTTCAGTTTCCTATGTGACACCATCACAAAACTAGAAGGCAGGACAACCTTAAAAAATCAAATTGATTTAGTTGAAGATGTTGTTGCAATGATAATTGCGGTTGAAATAGTTTTGTGAAAAGTCATTAAAAAGAACTTCAGTACGTTCTGGCAAAAAATGAAGGATTTTCAATAATGCAAAATGTAAGTAAGAGGTTCACATTGGACTGCAATGACGAAAATTACCCAAAGAACTTTACCGTCGATGAGATTTGTTCTTTAAAAAATGCTCAACTAACTTCAGTTGACGTCGAGCGATCTGTTTCGTTGTATAAGGCATTCTTAAGAACGAATCACTAACGTTTTGATTTCGAAAACTTTAAGAAACATTTTATGATCTATGCAAACAAAACTTTTCAAAATCAGATCAATTAAGGAAACATGATTGTATGTTATTTTGAATTATTTATTTTAATTAAACAAATGAAGATGTTTATGTTTACGTTAAATTAACTGAAGAAAATTTGTTTTTAAATTGAACCGAAATTAAGTTAAATTGGTTTTAAGTGCAAATTTTAAATGCATATTTTGCATTTTTAAGCGCATATTTTAAGCGCATATTTTCAGATTTTAAGTGCATGAAAATCCGAACCCTACTTATTATGTACTGTTTTTAGGAACTAACTTTGGTTTTTTACCTTTTGTTTCTTAATTCATTATCACTTTGTTCGTGTGATTATGTTGTAACACATATATTTCTTTCCTTTTTACCTAGTTAACTAGTTCAAAAGGTTTAACTCTACGTAATCTTCTAACTAAATTGTTGTTATTAAGTAGTTGAACTACTTCTAAATTAGCATGGTTGCTCATGTCTTCTTGCGACCTTCCGAACCTCGTCCTCTACCATTTCAATTTTTAGATCCCCAATATGTAGATCAGCAGTACGTATGTACCACGGCACATTAACAATATTGCGTAATACTTTTTTTGAAATCATTTTATGCTTTGAAGATTGGTCTTTCTTGTGCACCCCCATAACTGGTGGCCATATGTCCAAATTGGTTTTAATATTTGCTTATAGAGAAGCAGTTTGTTGTAGATTAAGAGGCATGAATTCCTCCCTCTGAGTCAATACATTTTATTGTATCGTATATTTAGTTCACCTCGTTTTTTTTTGACATGTGTTTTCCAAAGCAACTTTACGTCCAAAGTCAAGCCTAAATACTTAGCTGAGTTCGAATGCGGAACTACTTTATTATTTATGTACACAGGTATGTGTTGTACGTTTTTATTCGTAAAGTTAATATTAACCGACTTTAGTTCATTTAATTTTATTTGCCATTTTTTGGTCCATTTGGATATATCATTTACTGTCCTTTGCAGTTTTTCTGTAACTTCCTGTGCGGTTTTTCCTACTGCAATTATAGCAGTTTCGTCATTTTGTGGTAGTTCATTCGTGTATAGAAGGAACAGTACTGGTCACAACACATTACCTTGCGGTACTCCATGATGTGTTTCAATTCGGAGTACTCATTCTATTGCTTAATTCTAAATAATCGTTGCATTATATACGACTCTAGTATTTCATGGGTCTCTTTTGGAAGATATTTTTGTAGCTTACGGATTAATCCTTTGTGCCAGACTTTATCAAAAGCCTGTGTTACATCAAGGAAGATGGCAGAGCATAGTTGTTTTTCTTCTAAAGCTTTTTCTATTATATCAGTTATTCTGTGGACCTGATCTATTGTTGAGTATTTATTTCTGAATCCAAACTGATGGTTAGGGATCAGTGTCTTTTCTTCTAGAATCGGATGGAGTCGTTTTAGGAGATTTTTTTTGAATAGCTTACACAGGATTGGCAGCAATGATATCGGCCGATATGACGTTACTTCACTGGCCAATTTTCCCGGCTTAGGACCATGATAACTTCCGAAACCTTCCACATGCGCGGAACATACCTTAGTCTGAATGCAGCATTTATTATCTGTGCTACTTTTTTCATTGACTTTCATAGGCAGTTTTTTCACAATTTCAGCCGTTATTAGATCAAATCCCTGGGCTTTTTTCGGGTTGATCTTTTCTTTTATTTCTCTGGCTATTTCCCTAGAGGTTACTGCTGGAATCGATCTCTCGTCTTCGCACATTTCTTCCGTTTGTTGGGAAATATCATTATCGTCGTATGGCTTGAAAACGTTTTCAATATGTTCCGCAAATAGATTCGCCTTTTGTTTGTTTGTTTTAGCCCAGTTATCACTGTTGTTTTTCACTGGCGGAATGTATGCCGTTGGTCTTTTAATTTTTTTTTGTAGCCTTCCACAGTGAGTATTCTGTACTAGCATCGTTTGTCAGATTTGTAAGGTATCTTTCCACCGATGCATTTTTAAATTCTGCTATCCTTTTTCTGAGCTTATTGTTTAAGCTATTAAGTCTTTTTTTATCACATGGAGCTCTTGACATTTTCCATCGTTTGCGAGCTCGTCTCTTTTCTGATATAATGTCGCAAATTTTGGATACACGTTTCTTTTTACTTTGCTATTTAATTCAGACTTTCTAATTGCTCTGTTGTTTTAATTGTTGTGGATAGTTGCGTTTATCTGTTAAATAACTGAAATATGTCCAGTCAGTTAGTTTGTTTACTAGACGTGGGTTGTGTTCCTTCGTTATAATTTTATTACCAAGTGTTAGCAGCACAGATGAGTGATCTGAGTCAAGATCTGGCCCTTCCTTAACTTGGGTAGTATTTGAGGAAATATTCTTAGTTAAGAAGAAGTCGACAACATCCGGAATTTTGTTCCTATCTGTGGGCCAGTAAGTAAGATTTCCCGTTGAATGGTAGTTAACATTGTTTTTTTTAATATATTCAAGGAGTTCTCTTCCTCTTGTATTTGTTAATCTTGATCCCCAAGATTATGTTCTTAGCGTTGTAATCTCCGCCTATTATGAATTTATTTTCGAATTTACGGAAGAGGCTTTCAAAATTGTTTTGTTTCAGCCTATAGCTAGGAGAACAATATGCCGCTGCTACCGTTATCTGGCCGCTGCTTGTTTTTATGTTTATGGATTTCGCTTGTATTTCACACGACTGATATTCTTCATCTTCTTCGTGGCTAACGTCTTCCTTAATTATAACTGCTGCCGCTCCTCTTGCTGTATTTTGAGGATGTGGGGTTTGGTATGTCTTGAATGCGCGAAGTTTGTATTTTGTTCAAGTTTTAAAATGCGTCTCGGATATTAGACATATTATGTCAATTTTGTTTATGTCGAGAGTCGCTTGCAATTCGTCTTTACGATTCTCGGACCATTGGCATTCCATAAAAAAATTTGTATGTTTTTATCCATTATGTTCTTTTAGCTGCAGTTCTTTTATTAATGTTTTGTTTTTCAAGGAGAGATATTCTTTCCAGAATTTCCTTATTATTCTTTTCCATATCTCCCATTCTGTTAAGAATTCTTTGCATGATATCCTCCATAGCATTAATGGGAGGCTTGGGGTTTTCGACTGGTTTTACAACGTTTTTCGAAGCAAACTGTGCATATGTTTTCTGGGGACCGGTTATGAGGCTTAAGTTTTCATTTTCGCTTAAGGGTAGATTTCCTTTAGCTCCTTTAGATTTCGGTCTCAAGTCTGTTTTGTTTCTTTTGCTTGTTGTCTTTTACCTTCTGTATCTCTTTTGCTACTACACACCCTCTGCAGTTAACTGGGTGTCTTTCGCTACAATTGGCGCATTTAGGGACAGCATTTTTTTCCCCTTATGCACTCTTTTGTATGGTGTGCATGAGTAGTGTAGTTTCGTTGCAACAACCTTTATTGGTCTTGTTTGTTTATTTTCAAACGAGTGCCATTGAACTTTTTCTGGTTTAGCAGTTTTGTTAAGTTTCTGTAGAATTCTTCATTATCCACATTAATTTTAACATCATTGCTATTTAGGAGAGCTGTATTAGCTTTTATTTTATTTTCCTCTAAAATATTCAATAAGCCTTCGTATACTTCGTAATACAGAGCACTATAATAATTGGTGGAGGCTTTATTGTTTTGAGTGGTTTGGTTTCTTTACCTTTTATCTTTTCTGGGCTTTTCTGGGTCACTTTTGGTGGTGAAAGCTCCGGAGACCAGCTCATTTTTCTTTTTTTGTTCCTTTTTGTTCCATTAAAGGGTGGTTCTGTCTCTCTTTGCAGTTCTTCTTCATCCGTAGAGTACACTACAGTTTTAGGTATCTGCTCATTTTTATTGTTATTATTGACCTGTTCTTTAAGCTGCTGTAGCTCAAGCTTTAGTTTATCAATTTCGCTTGCGAGTTTTTCACTGAGTTGTTTAAAATTGTCTCTTTCTTCACAGGTTTTTTTGTAACAAGCTTCCAACATAGAATTTTCTCTTGTTGGTTGGGATGGTGGTGTTCTTACCAATTTAGGACTCTTTATGAAAGGGTCATCTTTTAGCAATAAATGGTTCCCTCCAGAATCCATGGAACCGGCCTCCGAAGAGGATGGATTTACCAGTTTACCTGGCGTACCACCTGAGGTAGTTATATCATTTGTTTTGTTCATTGCATATTTTCGTTTTGGTTAACTTTTTTTTAAACAGTATACAAATTTGGACCTTAGTCGCCTCTTACGACAGGCATGCCTACCTTGGGTAAATTCTAACCCATATCCCGAAGGGGGAGATAATAAAAATAAAGTATATACAAAAATAACAATTCTTTCAAGTTGTATTTATCTTTGTTTACTACAAAAATTTAATATATCCTTAATTCTGCAAAATAGCTATTTTAGCTTTGTCACAAGTTGAAGACCATAAGTAATGTACTGTACATATATAAAGCCTTAATACGACTAATACACTTCCAAATACCAACATATTATATTTCAATATGTTAATGAAAAAAAATAACATCAAAACATATTATCAACCTGAATCTCTCAGGAACTCACTGAATGAATGGAATTCTATGGACTATAGGTATACATTTAATTTTTTGAGAAGTCCTCACTTATCAAAACATCAAAGCAAACAAGCCAAAAAGATGTTGATCAACCATGAATTGAAAAAGAAAATATTCTTTCGCAATGTTAGCGATAATATGAAAGCGCGTACTTACACTTTTCCGGCCTAATATTGAATAATGATAAAAGGAAATTTTCATTAGGTACTGACAACATCCCACAACCATCCACAAACAGACTTTGACTCGTACCAGGCGAATTTCTATAGCAAATAGAACTTTTTCCCTTCCGGTTCATTAGAATATTTATTTTATTAGCAATTTTTCATATACATGTATACACATCTATATATTAGATATGTACGTTGCCAACGGAGCCATTTTCCCATGATTCAACTTCGCTGAAATTGGCTTTCACCAAATGGCGGTCCATATATAATTTATTCACGTATCCTCTGCAATGAGCATATGCAAAGGAATTCCATTGAAAAATTGGAAGTTCTTTCAACCGCGTCGTTTCCTTTTTCTTTCGTAGTCTCCTTTAGAAATACAACAAAAAAAACAACTTAATGGTAAAAGGACCTAGCAAATGAAATTCGAAGAAATAGCATTGTATCGCGAATAAGATTCCAATACCCGGCTGGTGATTTGGGGAGAAAAAGGTTGACTGAGTTTGGAGCACGGGCCAAGTACTTTTGATACCCAATCGTATTTTGAATAAAACTCTTTGATTATGGTAAGATTAAAATGTTACTTCTTTCGGGTAAATGGTATGCACGATATAGATGTCTTTGTTTTATGATACTGCTTAGGAATTTTCTTGGATTTTATTTTCCTGCAAACCCTTTTCGTCATGGCTCGCAAGGTGGAATGTATCCATTTAAATGTTCACATTATGAACGAATGTGACTTGTGAGGCTACGACTTTGTTGGCAATTTGGTGTGTGTTGGTGTCGAGTGAGTTTTAAAGTCCTTTAAACATGTTGCAAATTCAAGTAAAGTTTAATAAACAATATAATCATTTATTTAATTATTTGTTACTACTTAACGGGCTCACGACATGTGAAACCTCTCTCCGGGATGACCGGCACGTTGTTTCCAGTTGTCCAGAGTAAGCGATCTGGCTTGCACTATGGCTTGGTACTTAAAACGGAGGTTCCGTCTTCGTTGGGGACTGGGAGTCAAAGATCGTCTTCGCTGGAGCATTATTGTCTATACGCTCGATGAAGCCAAGCCAACGTATTTTAGCTTGTCTGACAGCATCCACATCTTGGTACAGTTTATAGAATTCGCGGTTGTATCTTCCCCAACGTAGTATTTTTCTTTTAGCTCCTCTTTCCTGCTTATCTTTCAGCACTCGGTGCCATAAAGTAGAACTGACAGGATTAGGGTTCGATAGAGCATGCATTTTGTCCTCCGAGTCAGTTGTTGTTGTGAACACATTTGTCTTTCCAAACCGAAGTAACAGCGGCTTACTAAGGTGTTTCTCCGTCGGATCTCCACTCGTCGATGGTTTAAATATAAAATGCGAAATGAAATACTGTATGTACATAGGTACAGCTGTAAATCATTAAAAGAACTCAAAGAGAAGTTCGGTGTTTTTGAGCAAATAAACGAGAAGGATAAAAGTGATAAGCAACAGAATAGTAGTTCCTGCTGATGCCTCCTTCAAGTCATTCCAATAAGCCATCCCTAATGTTACAGTGCACGACACTGACAGCCCTATATCTATGTCCGAGCTAGAAACTGTATTACTCAAAATGAAAAATGGCAAAGCCCCAGGTATCGATGGAATTCCTTCCGAATTTATAAAAATGCAACTATGCAATTCAAACCGTACCTATTACTCTTTTTTAATATTCTCTATAATACGTCCAACTCCCCCGTAAGCATCAACAAGGCACTGATAGTTGCTATCTTTAAAAAGAATTAATAAAGCTGAAAATTACAGGGAAATTTCAATCCTCAAAACAATCACAAAAATTTTTGTTAGTATTCTCTATGATCGACTCGCAAAATGGATTGAAACAAACAGTCGTCTGAGCGTGTTCCAAGCTGGTTTCCGCGCTGGATTTTCTACGATCGATCACATATTTGCTATTACTAGTATCGCCCAAAAATGTATAGAAAAAAAGAGAAAGCTATATGCATGTTTCGTGGATTTCAAAGGGGCGTTTGACATCGTAAATAGAAATGCCCTGATTTATAAGCTGTCAACAATGGGATTATCTAAGAAATTCTAAGCGACTTATGCTAATCTACTCGCCTCTACTAGTGCAACCGTGTATGATGGAGTGGATGTGTCCAGCTGGTTTGATACATCCTCGTGTGTACTACAGGGTTCTATCTTAAGTCCGATCCTATTTGCACTCTACATCGATGACATACGTAATTGTTTGCCAGGAGGAGCGCAGATTGCTGGAACCTGGGTAAAGGTCCTACTGTATGCTGACGGCCTCGTCACGCTGACAACCCTTGCTCATTGCAGTTGCAAATCAGTAGGCTCCAAGACTATTGCAGCACATGGGACTTACAGGTTAATGTCCAAAAAACTAAGATTATGATATGTGAACAGCGACATCGTCGCCATCGTCTGGGAGAAGAGAATTGGTTTCATCATGGTGAACGTATCGAAGTGGTCAAAGAATTCAAATATTCCGGAGTACTGATTACCAGTAATTTAAACCTTTACGAAGCATGCAAAGCTGAAAAGCACCGAAGCTAAGGCAGCGTTAAGTATTATGTGGTCTAAGTTTTTCGGTAATCCGCACATAGACTTAGTGTGTAGGTAACCTGTGTTCAATGCAACATTTAAAGCCTGTATGTGCTATGGGGTGCATGCATTTGGTAACATCGCTTTTGAAGAATTCAAGATAGTTCAACGTACGAGTATCTTTTTCAAACGTTCTCTTCTTGGCTATCACTCTACATGGTTCCCATTTAACAGCTTCTGGAAACGCTGCTTAAATACATCTTCTATTCGCTGTGCTTCGGCTGGGTTTCCTTCTCTGTTTCGAAGAGTCGGTCTTAAAGCAGCAGACAGTTGCTTGGAATTTTTATAAAACTTTCGGATTTTGTTTCAATCGCGAGACTCCGCGATCAACTTGAGCTGGGATATTGCGTATGCCCTCTTATTTCTATACAGGATCTTCTTCGCCCTCCGTGCCCTGGCTCGATACTCTTCCCTTGCTGCCCTAATTTTGGGTAGCAGCGTTTGACATATATGCACGTTCTGTAACTGATTTCCGGTGAGCCACGGACTCTTTCTCTGGGTTGGCTGGTAACCTGCGGTTTCCTAGGCTACCTCTGTAATGATGACGCGATATCGGTCCCACATATTGTTGGCGACAGCGGAATCGCTCAGGAGCTCTCTGTAGACTCTGCCTACTAAGGGCGTTAGACGTAGAATTTCTTTTTGTGAGTTTCGCAGCTTTTTTTCATTGGACAGTCGAGTTCGGAATTGAGCCACAACAAAAAAAATTCCAGAATTGACGTATGCCCCTCGGAATGTGTGCGCGTTTAAGATGTTGAATGCTTGCCTTGCATCGATATTCACATGGTCGATTGGATTTGCGGTCCATCTGGAGAGCGCCAATTTGCTTTGTAGGTGCGCAGTTTTGGGAGCCTTGTGCTACTTATTCCCGCATAACGGACCTTCGTGGAGCCAGTGTTTACCGACTGATCCGCCGAAGATATTTTCCTTACCGATTCAGGCTCCGTATGCTCCGTCCAGAAGGGCATTCCCGCATAACGGACCTTCGTGGAGCCAGTGTTTACCGACTGATCCGCCGAAGATATTTTCCTTACCGATTCAGGCTCCGTATGATCCGTCCAGGAGGTCATGAAACTCCTCCTTGAAAGTATCCTCTGCTTCGTCAGTTGGTTTGTGCATATAAAGGGTTTTCAATAAGAGCGATACAAAAGTTTTTTTAAATAAAACAAAAACGGTTTTGGATATCAATGAAATTCTTTATTCCTGTGAAAGTACGTTCGATGCCATTATGTATGGAACTCGATTTCTTTTGCATGGCCACCATGGGCACGCTTGCAGAAATCCAGACGCTGAACCCAATTTTCGACGATTTTCGAGCATAAATCGGCCGATACTACTGCAATTTCACGTTCGATATTCGTACCAAGTTCATCAATCGTCGCTGGCTTGTTGGCATAGACCATAGACTTGACGTAGCCCCACAGGAAATAGTCCAACGGCGTCAAATCGCACGACCGAGGCGGCCAAGCGACTGGACCATTTCGTGAGATAACACGGTTTCCAAACTTGGTTTCCAATAAATTGATTGTGGCATTCGCTGTGTGGCTTGTGGCGCCGTCCTGTTGGAACCACATGTCCTCCAAGTCCATATCATTCAATTGGGGCCAAAAATATTCGGTTATCATTGAACGGTAGCGATTCCCATTCACAGTAACGTGCCGGTCTTGATCATCACGGAAGAAGTACGGCCCAATGACGCCGCCGGCCCATAAACCACAACAAACAGTAATTTTGTCGGGATGCAATGATGACTCATGGAGTACGTGTGGATTGCTGCCTGACCAATACCGCATATTGTGTTTATTGACGAAGCCATTCAGCCAGAAATGAGCCTCACCATAAATTGGACGTAGCGCTCTTAACGTTGAGGCCACTGACTCCGAATTTCGGTAGTAAATTTTAATAATTTCGACTCGTTGTTGGCTCGTATATCTTTCCACCATGAAATGGCAAACCTTACTGAAGAGAAATGTCAAAAGAGCGGCAATAAATTTCGTCTTTATTAGACTGATTTTGTAAAATGTGCCTTGGATGCGAATTACAGCCAGGCCATCACTTATCGGTTTAAAATCAATGACTTTTGATCGTAGCCGTATTCCTACTACGATTCCGCATCATAACATGTGTATCCTTTCGATCCTGCATCGCGGTAATATCTGCCTTATACCACGTGAGGACATATTCAAGTTTTTGATTTTTCAGTTCATAGTCCGTTGCGTTCCGGGTCGTGATTTTTAATGACGGGTGTCCATATCCGATGCTGATGTCTGTCATAACTTTTTTTTACCTGGTAGGGAAGTTACCCCGACGACACAACCTCCAACTTGGAGGGCCAGTTTCAACATACCTTCTGAAAGAGGTGTCAGTACTCCAGTTCGGAAATATGAGCGCTGCCGTTGACCCTTTACGGGCTCATCCGCCACCATCTCATTTTCAACACCCTGACTTAGTCTTGAAAATCCTAAATGACCTCAGCTCCAAATATGTCGAAGTAGCTCATGTTAGGTATCTGTCATCCTGAATATCGACTACACCGTTGATTAAATATAGTGAATTCATCCGCCGTACACCCTCTTTCTGTGGGGCTCATGTGAAACATCTGAAGCTCGACCAGAGAGTTAGTTCTGGCACAGTATTAAAGTGTTGCCATTTTCTTCGTGTTCAACACTCGCGCTTATAAATTTAGCAAGTCAAGCCCGGATGAGAGAGACCAATACCCGATGGTTATCACGTATTTATTTATTTTATTTATTTATTTATTTCGAGAATGCTTAATAACAGTAAGATACAATATCTTTATAGAATAAAAATCATAAGCTAATTTAAAAAATAGAGCGAACAATGTATGTATAATAAAGTATTAAAATAAAAAAAAATCCAAGTTACTACTTCGAAAACAATCAAATAAATTTAATTTACAAATTTCCTGAATAATATTGTCTTCAATCTTTTCTTATTCTTGTTGCGTTTTGTATTTCTTTAATGCGACTAGGTAAGGAGTTCCAGAGATGTTCCGAGTCTACGAAGAATTGACGCTCCGATGTTAAGGTGGAACATCGAGGATGAATTAATTGATGAGATCGATGTGAGGGTGCAAATCTAATTTTGTCGAAACAGTATTGCGATTGGTGTGTCAACAGTATATTGGAGAACAATAACAAACTGCGAAACTTAATATACTAATTATCAAAAGACATATCGAGCAGCCGTGTATCAAGGCCAGCCAGTTCAACTGTATTATCGAAAGCAAAGATTTGTTTTTTCTGCACTCAGAAGTTACATTAGAATGTGAACGTTTGAGATTGTTTACTTCAGTGGTAAGTGAAGCAATTTCGGTTTGCATATCAGTTTGTGAAGATTCTAATTGGAACACTCTTTTATTCATGTCACTAATACTATATTGAAGATCTTTAATCTCGCGCCCTAGTTCTTCGGTAATTTTTTTTTCAGATTCATCCATTTTCTTAACCCTAGAAAGATAATCATATTTTTATGACGTAAAAGATAATCATACGTCTCAGAGACGTATGGAACTTTGGTAGTGTATTTAATGAAACCCATGAACTTTTTAAAAAAATATTAACGTTTTATTTATTTATGTAGTTCATATTAAGTAAAATAAATCAATGATTTAGTATAAATAAATATTAATTTAAACAATAAAAACAAAAAACTTAAGCCCCAATACAAATCAACAAAAAACAACTTATATTTTAAAGGAACCTTAAAATTGACATTAAGTCATAATTGTTTGCCAAATTTTCATTTTTCGGTTTAAAATAAGTCTACTAATAAATCTTAGTAATTTTTAATTATATACGATTAAATTAAATGTAAGAATGGCACAGGTCACACACGCCCCCAGAAGTCCGGCATAACTATAACTTGTTACCGCAGGTACTTACCATCGCGCCACGACGGTTACTGGCTAGCTCCGACCACCGACTGAGTTAGTTTAAGCAACCAACCCAATGCGGTTTATAGTTAAAAGGATATAACATTTTTTCCGCGCGTCATACGTCTCGCAGACGTAGATTATCGTTCTAGGGTTAAATAAAAGTGAAACAATCAACTCACTTTGTTGACGAAGCTTTTCATCCATCCAGGTTTTATCGTTGTTATCCATGAGTTATCGTGATGATTTTTGTAAGGGGATTAAAGAGGAAAGGGGCATGCCAACTACAGAGTTCTTGGACCGAGATATGGGTCGCTTCGTTATTTTTTTTATGTCTTTTATTGTAGCTGAATTTATATAATTATTTTTTTTAATTTCTAGATTGCACAATTTACAGAGAAATGGTATTTTCTACCTTACTACTAAAAAACATAACATTT
Source organism: Portevinia maculata (assembly GCA_949715645.1). Taxonomy (NCBI): domain Eukaryota; kingdom Metazoa; phylum Arthropoda; class Insecta; order Diptera; family Syrphidae; genus Portevinia; species Portevinia maculata. The sequence goes on from OX454525.1 coordinate 300,587,346, forward strand.
ACACAATAATATTATCACAGATTCAAAATTTCTCTTAGAACGAAAAGCTACATGAAAAAACCTTCATTTAATTATAAATTAATTTTTTCCTGAGGAGAGAGAAGTGGGTCCGTGTGATCACAAATAAAGATGTTGTTTACATAATCGATTAAATAAATAATAACGCAAATAAATAAATAAGAAGATAAATAAATAAATAAAAAAATAAATAATTAAATAAATGAATAAATAAATAAATAAATAAAAAACGTGTGGAACTCGGGGACTGCCGCGGTAAAGCTAATGCATAGAATTTGTTATCTTTTTCTTTCTTGTAATGGGCGAATTTTGAAAATATTTACACATGAGCATCAAGCGCCCCTGGAGAGTCTATATTATAAATTTCAGCTCCTTAGCTCAAACTTTGGTTTTTTTGTGGGCGTGTCAGTGGGCGAATTTTGAAAATATTTACACATGAGCATCAATGGCGCCTGGAGAGTCTATATTATAAATTTCACAGTAATGTACATATGTAATTTCACAGTAATGTATATACGTAATTTAAACACAACACCTTAAGTTGTTTAATTTAAAATTAAGTTATTATTTGAGCAACTGCACAAGACTTTTTGCCTCTTCATGGAGATCTTCCGTAGAATAGTGCCAGGGAAGATTAAGCAACATTTTTAAAATTTTATTTTGCATAATTTGGAGCCTGCGAATATGACTCTTCGCACATGTTCCCGAGATGGGCGGACCATATAGCATTATGCTTTGGAATATTACTTTAAATAATATCAATTTGTTTTCAACAATCAATTTGGATCTACGATTTATAATATAGGATTTTGATCGCCATGTTAGGTTTATTGAGTGTTTCTGGAATATGCAAACTAAAAGTCAAAGCTTTGTCTAGGTGTACCCCAAGGTACGTGGCACTCGATTTCCATTCGGTTTGAACCCCATTCAACTGAAGTCTATTACTTGGAAAGTTACAGGCATTCTTTTTCTAGTGAAAAAGAGAGCCTGTGTCTTAGAAGCATTAAATTTTATTTTCCAATCATCGCAATATGATTTGACTAAATTCAAAGCAGATTGCAGATTGGTTTCAATTAAGGAACCAATTGAATCTGTTGAGTAAATGCAGGTGTCATCCGTAAAAATTGCGGTTTTACAGTTATGGTGGGGTTTCGGAAAATCATATGTGTATATAATATACAATAGCGGTCCAAGAACTGATCCCTGAGGTACACCTGCAACGATTTCAACTTCATCGGAATACCAATTATTTAGAGAAACTTTGAATGTGCGTTTTGTAGGTAAGGAAGGACGAAATCATTTTTACCATATAAAGTGGGAAATTTAAAACAAGCAGTTTGTGAATGAGTCCTTCGTGCCACACCGAATTAAACGCTTTTTCAACATCAAGAAGGACCATTCCCGAACTCTTGCTATTGTAAGATTATTTTTAATATCTTTTGTTATCCTGTCGACCTAGTGAACAGTACTTTGATGTCTTCTAAAACCAAACTGTTCTTGTGGCAGGATATCAAACTGATGGACATGTTGCAATAGTTTGTTTTTTTATTAATTTTTCTAAGGACTTACTAAAGAGCTTAATAGACTAATTGGCCTGTAGCTTCGTTGAGTTGGATGATATGTGTATGTTAAATTATGTCGAATAGATGTGACAGAGTATAAGTGGCTATGAATGCTAACAAGGTTGTGTGGGTGAAAAAATCAAGTTTAAGAGAACTCAGTATATGCGCATAGTTTATATTTTTGCACTAGAAAACAAAGCAGAAAAAAATTAACAAAGAAACTTTCACTTTTATTTTTGCTTCTTAGAGCCAAAACTTGAACACTGTAACTGGAAAATAATGAGAAACAATACAAGATAGTCACCTGAAGATTTAAAACCGTTTTTAAGTTTAATTTGAATGAGTTTTCACCAGAATCAGAAACATATGATGATTGATGATATGAGATAATTGCAACGAACTGGGCACCGCCACTTTGGTGCCAACCAGAGTCTACCCCACCACCCCACAAAATCAGTTAGTGTAAACTGTCCAACAGTGGATGGGCTTTTGCTCATTGTGCTCTTGTTGCCACATGCATAACATAATACATGTGGGAACAATAGCGCAATAAGCAAAAACCGATCCACGGCTAAACAGATTACCCTAACTTATCTATAGATTAATACGGAGTTGCCTATAACGTTTTTCGTGTCCCCCTTTTTTGCTATTATACGTCACATAGATATGCCAACACTATATATATTTGGGTAGGGGGCAATACATAGAAGTGCACAATACAAAAATTATCCACATATATAACATACGTTATGAATTACAGCAGGTAAAATGAAGCGAATTGGATGAAATTACAACAACAACAACATTGTTGTGTGAGGTAATAATCTGCTAGTCGGAACGGAAAAATTTTATATCATGAAGTAACTTGGACATGCTTGAAGTTACTTGAAAATGCTTGAAGGTACTTGAAAATGCTTGAAGTTTCTTGAAGTTACTTGAAAATGCTTGAAAATACTTGAAGTTACTTGAAAATGCTTGAAGTTACCGGAAAATGCTTGAAGTTACTTTAAGTTACTTAAAAATGCTTAAAGGTACCTGAAAATGCTTGAAAATTTGAAGTTACTTGATAATGCTTGAACACACTTGAAGTTACTTGGACATGCTTGAAGTTACTTGAAAATGCTTGAAGTTACTTGAAAATGCTTGAATTTACTGGAAAATGCTTCAAGTTTCTTGGAAATGCTTGAAAATACTTGAAGTTACTTGAATGCTTGAAGTTACTTCAAAATGCCTTAAAATACTTGAAGTTACTTAAAGTTACCAACAACAACATTGCTGTGCATGGTATGCATTTGATAATGCTTGAACATACTTGAAGTTACTTGGACATGCTTGAAGTTACTTCAAAATGCTTGAAGATACTTGAAAATGCTTGAAGTTACTTGAAGTTACTTGAAAATGCTTGAAAATACTTGAAGTTACTTGAAAATGCTTGAAGTTACTTGAAGTTACCTGAAAATGCTTCAAGTTACTTTAAGTTACTTGAAAATGCTTGAAGTTATTTGAAAATGCTTGAAAACTTTTATATCTTGTGAAATCAGAGAATGCAATGTCGTAAAATTTCATTTTCCAATTAATATGTATATAACAGTCGACTTTGTTTTTTTTTCAACTTATAGAATAAATTGGTCGAATTTCGACCATGGGGCGACCCCTAGTTATTATTATTACAAAGAAAATATATCCTATGTTTTCTGAGTCCAGAGATATCCATTTTTAAAAATTCGTTAATTATTATTTTGTGTGTGAAGGTTCGCAATCTTTTATTCGTACATTCATTTCTACTTAAACAAAATATATCCTTGTCTCAGAAGCAAAGATTTGAAATCGATAATGATAGACTTTTGTTGTCGTTTAATGTGTTTGTCAAGCACATCTGCTTTAAATAATTTGTTTTCGTTTCGATTTATCTTTAGCACGTGACATTATAAAAAAGGACTTTAAAAGTCTTTTTTCCCTTTATGCCTTTATAAGAACGTCTAAAGTAAGAAAAATGAGAGAATTTTCTTCGGCAGTATTTTCAGCTTATAAATAGTTATACTTTCACACATATATGTGGCATTATACAACATTAGATAGATAAAAGTACCCTGAAATGATGCAAAATGAATAATAAGAAAGCATAGAAAAGAATAGCATCTGGGAAAAGATTTTCACATTCTGTTGGTAGGTACCTGGACTTTTATCTTTACTCTGGATCTTGACTGCTGCATATTTTTACGTTACATAATAAACTTACGTCAACAATCAGCGAGGATTCTTTAAATGATGACATATAGTTCTTAAATGTTATGTGAGATATATTTGAATATATGTACATACTTATAATGGGAACTTAAAATGTGACATGTGCTTAATCTTAGCGCTGCACTGCGTTGGTTGGAGAACTTCCTTCGAAAAGATTAAACAGAAAACTGCACGCTCTACTTCATTATTATAGCTTCATCAATATTTGTTCATTTACATAATATAGGTTTAGTTAGGTTAGAGTTTCTCTTTAACTACAAAGTTATAATCTTGACTAAAGGGATTATAGGGATCCCACTTCCGTTCATAAAGAACAGTTGCACCAGCCAGTATTAAAAAGATAAGCATAGCTGTAAAAACTCTAAAGAACAACAATGCTCTGCAATGCACTTATCGGCACCTACCGTTGTGGATTCCGGCCCGAAACATCTGCCGGAGACCAAATCACACTTAGAAAAATCGTAGAGAAGGCGATGAGTTTCAAGTGGAAAACCACCATATTTTCGTCGACCTATAAGCCGCGTATGATTGCAATCATCGTCATGGCGATGGTCGAATATGGGATCCTGGCAAAACTTATTCAGTTGTGTCGTGTGACTCTGGAATACACATGCTTTATGGAAACAGCTGTTTCGGACAAGAAAAAGCGCGTGCATTTTTCTGCAGCACATAGTGCGCAGGGCAGCAGTAAACAAATACGCATTTTTGTCAGCAGCTCCGTCCAAATTCTGGTGTATGCGAACGATATCAACATCATGGGCCGATATCAGCGCGCTGTGATAGATGGTTTCATGGCGATTGAACAACAGGCAAAATTGGTTGGCTTTGACGAGGACAAAAGCATGTAGGTAATTGCTTTCAGGGTGCCGTGACATAACCCCAAGCGTCATAAGCTCAAATCTCGAAATTTGGCCTTATGTCGCTTTTTGAAAGTGACATAAGGCCAAATTGTAGCATTTGGTATTATGTCGCGTTCACAAAGCGTCATAAGGCTGAATCCGGAAAGTGGCATATGGCCAAATTTTCGAAACCGTACCTCGCACCTACTCCAAATCAAACAGTGACAACTAGCAGGGGGGTTGCAGTGGGGCAGCATTGCCCACCATAGGGATTACACTGTTTATGGAATCTACTAGCGATTTCGTAACTAATCCCATAAACAGTGCAATGCATATGGGGGGTCATGCGGCCCCCCTGCAACCCCCCTGCTTGGGGTCACTGTTTGATTTGGGGTAGGTGCGAGGGCAAATTGTTGAAAACAGCACCAAGCGAAAGTGTCATAAAGCCAAATTGGCCTTATGACGCTTTTTCAATGTGTCATAATACCAAATGCTAAAATTTGGCCTTATGACGCTTGGGGTTATGTCTCGGCACCGCTTTCAGCAATTCAAAAAAACATCTGGCCGCCGACTAGGACAAAACGTCAGTAACTTCAAAGTAGTAAATGAGATAACCCACCTCGTCGGAGTTAAAATCTGGACGAAGAATTACCCTAAGAAACCGTTCATACTTTGGTTTGCCACAACAAATGGGTTAAAAACGCCTAACCCAGAAGACAAAGTTTAAGCTCTACAGCACTGATACTGCCAGTTCTGCTTCAAGGCGCCGAGTACTGGACGATAACCAAGAAAGGTGAGCTAATGTTGGATTCATTCGAAATACAAATATTCCGTAGTTTTTTTTTTAGTTAAAACCTTTGCCCTATGGCCTGACACTACCACCTTTAAATCTTTTGTAGCAAAGCGGTGCCTTATCCGAAAATGCGAGTGACCTCATAACTGAAGGCCAATACGAATTTAGTATTAGAGTTTCGTAGATCCGCCTGTGTGAACGAATCTCACTTTGAAAGATACGTTGTCTCACCCAATGAAGAGCTGGATATAAACAGTGAATTTGCTCAGATCGCCCTGGGCTCCACTATCAATTCGCAAAATGACATCGGCGATCAAGCGAAGAATCACTCTTGCCAATCGCTGTTTCTTCAGGCTTAGAAGACATCTAAGAAGTAGAGCCCTCTCTCATAGAACCAATGAGATATTGTATAAGACCTTAATCATCCCGGTCCTGCTGTATGGTGCAGAAGCATGGACCCTGTCAAAAGCGGATGAAAAGCTTCTGGGATGCTTTGAGAGAAAGATTCTTCGACTGATATTCGGTCCAGTTTGTGACGATAGAGTGTGGAGAAGAAGGTTCAACGAAGAACTATACGGGTTATACAGCAACGCTGACCTGGTCAAAAAGCTAAAAATACAACGGCTGAGATGGCTGGCACACGTAGAGCGTATGGACAACAACGCACCAGCCCGACGAGTCTTCGAATCCACCCCTGAGGGTCAACGCAGCCGAGGAAGACCTAACCTTAGGTGGCGCGCACAAGTGGAGAACAACCTCAACCAACTTGTTGTGCGCAACTGGAGGCAGCTAGCGAGGGACCGAGCTGGTTGGAGGGGCTTGTTCGTGAGGCCGTGGTCCATCCCGGACTGTAAGCGCCACCAAAAGGAAAGGAAAGGAAGTGCTCAGATCGCTTCTCACATCTATAAGTCTTTCCTTGGATTTGTAATAAAAGATGTTAGATTGATAGGTCTGTATAATTACGGCTGTTCAATCGGCCTGTTGCCACTTTTGGGGATAGAGATTACGTTAACCTGCCTCCAGGAGAGTGGAATGTATCCTTAGTTGTAATATGCTCTAAATAAAGCTATAACAGCATTCAGTATGTCGTCAACAACGCTCTAAATAAGAGATGGATAAATACGGTCAGGACCGGGGCTTTAAATCGTTAAAATGAGCCGATTGCCCATCTAACCCTATCTGGACTGAACATTTTTCTAGGTAAACTGTTAACTCTACTAGCTATAGAGACCTTGGGGTCTGTGGCGTTAGAGCTGGGAAGTGAACCTGAAGTCTAATTTTATCTTCGCGGTCCGTCGTGTAGGTACCATTTGTTTTCTTTAGTAATCCCACACATTTTGTATGATCTTTACCTAGAGCTTTGTGGATACGAGCTGCTGTTTCTTTCAAGTCTGCTATGTCTTCGCAGCACTTTCTCCATGTACCTCGTTTCGATCATCTCAATTCTGAGTTGTATTCTGTAAGAGCGATCGTTCAATCGTCCCTCATTTTTGTGTGTTTAGCTCGATTGAAGAGTTTCTTAACCTTCTTCCTGATTTTAGCAAGTTGGTCAGTCCAATGGGGAAACTTACGTTTCTTAACACTGGTTTTGCTGTGGTAAGATGTAAGCGAAACCTTTACTGTGCTGGTTTGCTGTTTTGTCAAGGTCAAAGATCCTAAGTCGACTCAATTTTTGAAACGAGCATATCCATTTTTAAGAGGGCAAGTCTTCGATACGTATGCCCGTTCGTCGACTTAGAATCGTATCAATTCAGCGGCTATGCCAGTTGGTCAGGTAAGTCAAACCTTATATGCTAGTGGTCTGACATCGAGGCTTCATCGGCCATATGCCAATTTTCAATAAAATTTGCTACAAATGGACTAGCGAGTGTAAGGTCAAGTTATTCTTCGCGAATCGCATTTATTAATGTTGGTTTTGAACCTTTACTAATAACATCTACATTACTACTAACTAGAAAGTTTAACAAACACACACCTTTTTTGTTGTTGTCGCTACTACCCCATATCGTTATTATCCTCAAAATATAATATGTATGAAAAAGAAAAAACCCATCTACAAAATTATCTATGCGATGTTTGCCTCACTGATGCACATAATATGCAAGCAATAAGCGTAAGGGAACTGTTTAGTTTGCATCGGATTCGTCCGAATTGCGTTGAAATTGCATGGAAACAGCATCGAAACCTTTTGGAACTCAGCCAAAGTAGCTGGAATTGACCAAGAAGAGCGTGAGTTAATCACTGGGGCCTGCTTATATCTGTTTTCATTCTGTTGTAATATCGTAGACAATTACCCATTGTTCAGCGTAGGCACGGGTACGAGTTTTGGAAAATTAAATTTAAAAAAAGGAACGGGAATAATTTAGAATTAATTTCGAAGGACTCTGTCCTGGATTTTAAAATGACAATGCCTCTTATTCCGCAACACATTTCTGCTTTGCACTTCTGAGATAAGAACCTCCATTCTTTATTTGTCCCGAGAAACCGTAGGCAAAATTTAAACCAGTTTGATTTTCAAACAAAGCGCTCGATGCGGAGACGTCGTAACGCAGTGTTGTCCGCATTATCGTGTTTACTTTGCACATCTACACTGGCGATCAGAAGGATGAGGCCATACATTTTGCAATCGATTTTCAGTCTTTATACCTGTTGTTTATACATATTTTCCCAAGTCATAAAATTAAAGGGTAAATAAATAACGACAGCTGGAATTTCCCAAATTAAAAAAAAAACGTTGAAAAGAACGGTGCAGCGAAATAACTTCACGGGAAATAACTTCACTTCGAGTGGGCAATAACTTCACTTTTTATACCCTAATCTAAGGGTATATTAATTTTGACGCATAGTTTGTAACATAGGTACCTTAATATTGCCCGTAGACCCCTAAAAGTTACTATATTTATGATCAGCATCGATAGTAATGTCGATCTAGCCATGTCCGTCCGTTCGTCCGTCCGTCCGTCTCTTGTCAAAAATTAGGCCTTTAAACTGGGCCTAGAGAGCTGAAATTTTAACCATATACTCTCTAGGGTCCCGCAATAATCAAATTTACGAATTTTTCAAATCCGCCCACAGACACGCCCACAAACTCAAAAAAAAATAAAAAATTGGAAAAAATCGAATTTTGAGCTATAAAGCTGAAATTTTTTATATATGATCTATGGCTCTCAAAACTGCTCGGGATATAACATTTTCAAAATCCGCCCACTGACACGCCCACAAATAAATAAAACAATTTTATTGAAAAACCAAAATTTGAGCTATTGAGCTGAAATTTATAGGGGCCCTTTAAGCTCATGTGTAAATATTTTCAAAATCCGCCCAATGACACGCCCACAATATAAAAAAAACTTTTTTTGAAAATCCAAAGTTTGAGCTAGGGAGCTGAAATTTATAATATATACTGTCTAGGGGCCATTTATGCTCATGTGTTAATTTTTTTTAAATCCGCCTACTGACACGCTCACGATTAAATAAAACAATTTTATTGAAACACCCAAGTTTGAGCTAGGGAGCGTTTTTTTTTGATAAAATCCTTTAAATGTTATATAACAAAATATGTAGAGCGTTCTTAACAATCCAACCATACTTAGACTTTTGTCACGCCCACTTATGAGGGATAGGAATAAGAATAACAACAGTTCGCCCATGCGGACTGTAGCCCGTCCCTATTTTTTTTGTGAAGTTATTGCCCACAATAGGTGAGCAATATCTCCACTTTTTTGTGGGAAATAAATTCTCTTAAAATTTAATGATAATTGAAGAACCGTACCTCGCACCTACTCCAAATCAGTGACCCCAAGCAGGGGGTTTGTATGGGGGCAAAATGCCCCCCCCCCCCCCCCCCCCATGCTATTGAACTGTTTATGGAATCTACTTGCGATTTCGCAACTAATCCCATAAAACGAGGTGAAGTTATTGCCCATGTGAAGTTATTGCCCGTGTAGTTATTTCCCTGCACCGAAAATAACTGTTTTTATGCAGTTAAAAAAAATTGGGTTCCGAAAAGACTTTGACAGCGACAGAAAGAGGCAAAATAGATGCTTGGAAGGAGTTAGGACTCTCAGGTCGAGAAATTGCAAGGAGGCTAATAGAAGTAAGACTGTTGTGAACAGTTATCTTGCGGATCCACAAACCACAACATTTATGGGAAAAATCAAAAAGGACGCACTGCAAAAGGGACAACATTGCGAGAAAACCGGGTTATTCTGCGGCTTGCCTCAAATTCTACTCTTCCAGTGACTAAAATAAGGGTCAATAGCGGAGTATCAGCCAGCATAGCAACGGTCCGAAGAATAATATGAAAAAGTGGTACTATACAGAGGAGAAAACTTAAAAAGAATCCTGTTTTGAGGCCTGTACACAAGGAGCACCGTGAAATACAGTGAATGGAAACGTGTTGTCTTTGCGGATGAATAAAATTTCAACCTTGACGGCCCCGATGGTTACAACTTTTATTTCCATGATTTAAGAAAGGAGGAGCCAAGACATCACAGCCGTACATCAGGTGTAATGGTGTGGGGAGCTATTACCAACTATGGCACAATCGAGTTGGAATTTTTGCCCACAACAATGAACGGAAACAACTACAAATGTTTGCTGGAACGGTCATTAAAAAAAGGGAAAAACATTTTCGGACCCCTGTCTTGGACATTCCAACAAGACAATGCCCTATATCCACACCTCCAGGGTTGTTAGAAGTTGGATTCAATCAGAAGACGTGGAACTTTTTCAACGGCAATGACTTACTGTTGGGAAAATATGTTCCTGTTCACCGGTAGTAAAAGTTTCTGGGTATACAATTTCCAACAGGTTTCAAGACTGAAAATCGATTGGAAAATGTATAGCATCATTCTTGTGATCGCCAGTGTACATATCCCAGCACCAGTTCGATATTGTAATTTGCCAGCAGTCCACGCAGTTCACACCTAAGCTTTAAACAGGGAAAGATTTTTGTACATTGAAGTTGCCGAAAATAATAATTTCAGTCGCCAGCCGGTTAGACATAATCCAATCAACTTTGTTTGATGAAAGCTGAAGTAACCTAGCCGGTAGACATAGTAAAGAAAGTATACAAATCTGGTGGAATTTTGCATAACGAGATTTAACCTTCCCAGTTTCACCGACATTTTTCGTAGTTAAGCGAATTCAGTTGGAGCGAATATGCAGATGCCCCTCTCGAACAGATATGTACCTTGTGTTAGTAGGTACATACAACTGCTAGCGGAAACATCGACGTTACATCAAACACTCGAATGAAGCGCGAGACATACAAAAATACCGTCGACGATACAAACTGAATCGACGAATGGTGGCGGACGGCCACAACACATTACTCAACAAAAGGAGAAATCCTGCTCAGCGGAATAGAATGTAAGGAATGACACCCTATCTGAACAGAGTCCCATCAGACAGTAGTGATCTCGCGAATCCGATGTAAGAAAACTATTCACTTGGCTTTATTTGAGGATCCAGAGGGAATTGTAAAGGAATTCCCCACGCATTGGGGGTGCCATATGATAACCTTGTCCTGATATTACTGTCCAGCTGCTTTCCTTTCATTTAACGGAGGGCTTGGGTTTTCATTTAGAACGGTCATAAGACCCGTGTGGACATATGGAATTCAGCTTTGGGGTTGTACAAAAAAATCTAATCTGCAAATGATTCAAACTTTTCTAAACAAAGTACTAAGAGGTAGTGTTAATGTTCCATGGTACATCCGAAATGACAATCTACACAGAGATTTAGGGGTAGAGTAGATAGCATTATGACGTAATCCACGAACGTGTGAATACTGCCATTGTATATAAAGTATATATACAATGTAGCTATAGAATACAAATAACGACCCCTTTACCTTTCCTTTTTAACCGCCCATCCTCAATCCTAGTAGCTTGTTATTAACTAAATCGGGATAGTTTAACGTGAAATAAGAAAATATAGTAAATTTAAATATCTTCGGGAATATCCATTTGGCTATATCCCACCAACCGTTCTCAAATACATTAAAGTAGAATTTGCTAAATGAGTTTTAACTCAGTCGTAAATAAAAATTGAGGTGGTTTTAGTGGGTGGCGGGTCCCACACTACTAGCTTCACTAGTGTCTTTCAAGATTTTCACCCACCCTCGGAAGAAAAATATATTTAGCTCGATTGGAGGGTAGTTTTATTCGTGTGAGGTTCATATTTTTTTTTATTCTGCCCTTAGCAAAACTCCCGGCAAGAAATGTCAAAACATCGAATGAGTATAAAAGGATTGAGTGATTGTTCCAAGTCGGCCAGGCAACTCATTCAGCTGGCTTTCCAGTGGTGGATCGTTCAGCAAAAGAGCGCATAAACTGTTTGAGTGGAAAACAATTGCGAGAGGGTAGCTTGTAGATGCTCAAACGAAGAATTACACTTGCCAGCCGCTGTTTCTTTGGCCTAAGACGGCAATTGATTAGTAATGCCTTGTCCAGAAAAACTAAGGAGACTTTATATAAGACACTCATCATCCCAGTCCTGCTCTACGGCGCAGAAGCGTGAACATTAGCAAAAGCAGTTGAAGATTTTCTTGGTCGTCTCGAACGCAAAATTCTTCGAGTGATTTTCGGTCCCGTTTGCATTGACGGGCTTTGGAGGAGGAGATTTAACAGCGAACTCTACGAGCTGTACAGCGACATCGACCTGGTCAAAAAAGTGCGAATCAGTCGACTAAGATGGCTAGGACATGTAGAGCGAATGGACACCAACGATCCGCCCCGAAGAGTCTCGATTCCAACCCGGAGGGACAACGCAGTAGAGGAAGACCTCACCTAAGGTAGCGCGCGCAAGTGGATCTCAACCAACTTGGAGTGCACAACTGAAGGCAGTTAGCCAAAGATCGTGCTAACTGAAGAGGCGTATTGGTTGAGGACCAGGTCCACCCCGGACTGTAGCGCCACCTAAGTAATTAAGTAAGTAAACTTGTATTCGCACGCAAATCATCGCGAAAACGCTGCGTTGTGGCGGAATGATGTCTCTCGCTGTCTCGCATGAGCGAATGCAGGGAGTGGGTTATGGCAGACAACAAACAACACAAAAGTGGGCGTTCATTGCACGCTATGAGTGAGATCCCAGTACCAATGTCTGATTTTGTGCATGTACTTCCTATTTGCCTAGCGATGCGAGCAGCTTTCAAGACAGATAGGAGTTATGCTACAGTGGCATTTCGTATAAGTACTGAAAGTCAATAGGACAAAGTAACTGAGAATTAATTTTCGAGAAATACGACAAGGGGATAGCAGAAAGAAAGAGGAATAGAGGAACAAGGGAAATAATTCGTATTAAGGAGTGGATCCAGCGTTTGCCGAAAGTACTCCCATAGGAGTACTGTACTACTTTCAACACCTCCGTACTCCCGTGCTCCTCCTTTCACATTCGTACTCCTATTTTTTTTAAAGACCTAAAATATCTAACACTTCCAATAAAGTGTAATGTCAACCCAAATAAATTTAATTCACTTAAAATTTAATGCAAATTTGACAGCACTTTTATCTTCCAAACTGTCGTCAAAAAGGGAATTCTCTCTTGCTTGTTTGTTTTTGTGTTTCGTTGGTTTCATCATTCATTCAATTTTCATCTGTCAGTTCGGTATTTATTTTATTGTTACCTGAGATTGTATTTTGTTGGTCGTTTTTTTGTTTGAACTCCGTGAATTTGTTTGTATAGTTCAATAATATAAAAACGATTTTTAAATTAATACTTGAAATATTGTAATTCGTGTTAGAATAATTCAAAGTAAAGTTGTATTATACATATTTAGTAAATTGGATTTCTTTGAGGCGGTAAAGGCAAAAAAGCTGTAAAAATATATCTTGTGTTGCTGGAGGTTCTAAAACAAATGAGTCTGCTGCTGATCCTAAAAATTTAGCACCAAAGTCACCTGCTACAATAGCCAACGATATTGAGTTTTCAAATACTAAAAAAGTATAATAAGTCCAGTGCTGTTCCTGCGACTTTCCTGCGACTTCGGTTCCTGAATCTGCCGAAAGAACCGACGATGTTGAGATTTCTGATGCTGATGAAGTTGATAAACCTACCGCATATTCTTTAGAAATACAGTTGAACTTCGACAACTCGAACCATCACTTGCCACAACGAAATTCGAGTTAGTAAAATACATAATTAAAAAAAGGAATATGTATTTTTTTGCGAACATATATAACACACAAAATGTACAGGAATAAAACTATTTTTTATAATATTCTGCTATACATGACTGAAGGGTGGATTATTTACATTGGTTTTCAAAAAAATCTTAAATGAGAATTTAAACCATTTATAGACATAATCGGTTGTTTTTTCATTAGTCTTTAAATATAAACGCAAAATGCTCAACATATTGGCAACCAACTCGTCTGAAGCTGGCTGAATCAAATCATCCTCCAAATCTTTCTCTATTACTTCACTGTCGCTGTCTTCGTTATTGTCGAGCTGTGCAGATTCGAATTCACATCTCAATATCTCGACAATATCTTCATCTGTTGGAAACTCCGGAGTTAAAATTTCGTCATCCAATACATTTTTTATCACTGTTCATATATATTTTCACTCTATGTATTAGGTATTTTGCCTTCCTCTTTGTTTTTTGTTAGGGGCCTACTATTTTTTCAAATATAAAAACTAACATTTGAAATTGTATCGATCAATATATCAACCTTGTTATGTGTGTTCTTAACCCTACTAACAAGAAATTTGACAATTCTTTCTCACACATAACGAAATCACGATTTTCTACACGTTTGCATACTAGGTCATAGGACACCGTCGACCGAGCTAATTTGACTTGGTCACACCAAATGCGACAAATTACTTATCGGAAATTTCTCTTCCACCAGGGCGACTAGGTACGTCATCACAGGCGGCACCGAAAGCGGGAGAGAGAGCGAGAAATTCGCTCTCGCAGTGTTCATCTTCAGCAGCAGATTCACCACCCTGCAGCAGCGTGCACCACCAACAGCAGCAGATCCAGTTCAAAGACTCAAAGGAGTAGGGGCGTGGAATAGCCACGAGACGCAGTGTATCTTCTTTTTTTTATATAAATAAGTAGCTCATTTATTAAAACAGAGGAAAGACCTCGTCTCATCATATTCAGTGTGTAAGTTCCATTCAGTACTAAACCCCAAGACGGGATTTGAGCGCGATCGCGATTTGTATTAATCCTTCGTCACAAACATTTTTTTTTCCTTCCATCGCGTGGTATTAACGTAATAACCTAATAGGAATTTGTCAATTCCAAACCTCATTCGTGGTATCGTCGCGATTTCAACTTAAAAGTTTCACGCGTTCGGCGTAAATCGGAATTTTTCAATTCCAACCCCTCTCGCGAGTAATTTTCTTGTGTTGCTTAAATTCCATTGCCTCCGCGGAAATACAAGCGGTTTATAGTAATTCAGTACGCGTACAACCGGTAGAACCCAGAACCAGTAGATACCCGTAGGATACCCTCGACTCTAGGGATATTCTCTTGGAAGTTTTTTTTTTTCTTTTTTTTGGTATAAGTGACAACATCTATGAAATTTAACAGCTTCAACAAACAGTGGTGGATCGTCAATGTGCGCACATCGGCTGGAGTACAACATCACGTAAGTCTTAATGTCCTGTATTAACTTTCGAATTTTATTTGCATTTTTATGTGTTAATATATTGATCTAAATACTACCAGTAAAACCTGTCTGGACCACCCTTGGGACCGAAGAAAAGTGGTCCGATTAGGAGGTGGTCCAATTATACAGGTTCCTTTTTAATCGGACCGGTCCATTTAGAAAGGTTTTTCCCTCATTCATTGAGTAAAAAATGACTGCCAATATACCTTCAAATTTCTTGAAATGTATGTACAGTACATATATTTGTGTATCTACATTTATATTTCAATTTAACTTCGATTAAAAACTAAAAGACTGGGGTTTGTTTAAGAAACATACATTTAATAACTTATTTTTTCATAACATATGCATATAATAGGTATATGTACATAAAACATTTATACTACATACATACATATGTATTTTTTTTTTAATTTTCAATCAATCTTAGAAAAAAGTCTGTAATTTGTGTCTGCACCACAGCTGTATTTTTGAAATTTGTTAGTAATTTTTGTGAACAATTGTCCAGGCATGCCCAGATATCGTCCAAACCATTTTCGCTTGAAAAATCTTTAAGAATTTGGAGAAGCCTCTTTGTATGAAACAGCTTTTGAAGGTCCGGGAATTGTTTCAATTTCTCCCTCTGAAGAAGAGTCGGCAGAGATATGTTCCTCTGCAGTATCAGAAATTGGTAACTGAATGGAATTTAAAAATAAATTTTCCCAATTCTCCGACCATTCATTAGATATCGCCAAATTAGAATCGATACTCAAAAAATCTTCAGGCATCGGAGAGTCGAGTATTAACTCCTCAGCAACCACATTGCTAGGTTCTTCTTCGAAAAAAACACATTTCTTAAAACAGTTTGATATGGCTAATGGAGTAACATCATCCCATGCCTTTTTATGCCAGCTGCAGGCACGTAAACAATTAATTTTAGCTGCTAACTCAGAAACATTATTGGCCTCGTCTATGTTTAAAATTAAATTCTGCATAAGATACTTTCTATAATGCGTCTTGAAGTTTTTTATGATTCCTTGGTCAAGTGGCTGGAGATGTGATGTTGTGTTTGGAGGAAAAAACTTTAGCTCCACATTTTTTAACCATGTGGTAAGTCATGGGAAGGCGCATTATCTGCAAAAAGCAGAACCCGACGATGTTGCTTTTGCATTTTTTATCAAAACTCGTTAGCAACTCATGAAACAAAAAAGAGTTCATCCAAGCCTTTTTATTGCTCCTCCAGGTTATTCCCAATGCTTTTTCAATATTAATATTTTTAAAAGCTCTGGGCTTAGCAGCTCGACCTGTTGGTCAAATAAAGTTAAAATTTATAAAATTGATCATAAAAATTAACTTTCCAATTACTGGTTCTTTTTCTCTGACTGCGCTGCAAAGCAATGCTACTGTCAACCTTTCCTTTGAAAGCTTGCCACCACTGCATCTTTCATTTTTGAGTTGGAGTGACTTTGAAGGTGTTGCTTTAAAAAAAAGCGCGGTTTCATCCAAGTTGAAAATGTTTTTTGGTTCATATCCAGTACAAATGGTTTTTAAAGTTTTCTTGAAATCATCACAAGTAACAATGTCAACATCTGCGCCTTCTCCACTCAGGTTTTTAAACACAATGTTGTGTCGCTTTTTAAATGCCTCAAGCCATCCATTAGAAGCAGTAAAATTTTCAATCTTCAGATATTGGGACATTTTTTTGTCTAGCTAAGCAAAACCACTTAAATGTCAAAGCATCGATTTCGACAAAAGATACACCTGAATTTATGCGTTTCCTTTTCAACCCAATAAATTTTTCAAAAGATGATTTTATAGTCTCCTTCGAGGATAAAATTCTCTGGATTTGAGATTTGCTGCAATTAAATTTCTTTGCAAGATCTCTCTGTGATAAGTGATTATTATCGAAAGACTTTATAACTTCAATTTTCGTTTCTAAATCAAGTTCACTATAAACACGTTTGCTCATTTTTTAACTTTTTTAAAACACGTATCGCAAAAAAAACAATCAACTCTAAAAACTTTATTGCACTTCGTTGTCAGTATAAAACAAAAGTAATTGATGGAAATTTTAAATTTGGCGTAGGTAACTAGAAAATCAAGATAAAATAAATGCAGAGCATTTTAAGATGCGGATAAATATTTAAAATTTTTAACGGTTGGTCCAATTAGACAGGTAAATACAATAACAACGCATGATATTAGGTGGTCCATGGTCCGATTAGCAGGTGTCCCGATTATAGAGGGAAATTTGTATGAAAAATAGCATGGAATGCATAAAGTGCGGTCCGAATAGGAGGTGGTCCGATTATATAGTGTCCCGATTAGCAGGTTTTACTGATATTAAGGCATACACCGATATGCCTGCCTAAAGATAATAAAAAGAAAAAGGAAAGAGAAAGAACGTCCATGCAGTGACCCTCAGTACATCCGTGCACTGCAGTACTTATGCATCCGAGTAGACATTCCGGCTCGAAGTGGGATCGTGATCTACTTTTGGTAGCACAGGTCATTGACCTCCAATTACCCATTACGCGCGTGTAGTAGTTTCTTTTCTTTTGTCGTGGCGCAGACTCCGTGCATCAAAGTAAATAAGTATCGACGGTTTCTTTTGTAGGACGGTCGACACTTATATATACACTTTTATACACACATATATATAGTTATATAGATATACCAACATACCACCTAGGTATACGTTATGATGGTGGTAGAAATACAGTCTAGGGCGAATAATAGTCCTGATGCAAATCTTAATTCGTGTTTTATTTTGTGTTGAACGTCGCTCGTCAGACCGCGTAGTAGTAAAGCGAATTTACCAATCGAGTAAACCCTTGGCGGTAAAGTCCTAGTACAGTACTCTTTTATTACATACGATTCCTTAGCATTAAACTTTTATTAGTAAGATTTTTATTATTAATCCTTTTTATACCCTATTCTAAGGGTATACCTATTATTTTGAAGCATAGTTTGTAACATACCTTAATATTGCCCGTAGACCCCTAAAAGTTACTATATTTATGATCAGCATCGATAGTAATGTCGATCTAGCCATGTCCGTCCGTCCGTCTGTCGGCAAAAATTAGGCCTTTAAACTGGACCTAGAGAGCTGAAATTTTAACGATATACTCTCTAGGGTCCCGAAATAATCAAGTTTACGAATTTTTGAAATCCGCCCACAGACACGCCCACAAACTCAAAAAAACAAAATTTTGGAAAAAAATCGAATTTGGAGCTAGAAAGCTGAAATTTTTTATATATGATCTATGACTCCTAAAACTGCTCGGAATAAAAAATGTTCAAAATCCGCCCACTGACACGCCCACAAATAAATAAAACAATTTTTTTGAAAATCCAAAGTTTGAGCTAGGGAGCTGAAATTTATAATACGAGTATATACTCTCTAGGGGCCCTTTATGCTCATGTGTAAATATTTTCAAAATCCGCCCACTGACACGTCCACAATTAATTTTTTTTTTTTTTTTAAATTCAAAGTTTGAGCTAGGGAGCTGAAATTTATAATACAGTGAACTCTCTCATAAGCGGACACTGACGGTACCAAGAAATTTGTCCGCTTATTAGAGGTGTCCGGTTATGAGAAAAAATATTTTATTGACAACCTTGAAAAAAGAAACAAAACATGCATTTATGGTATAAGATTTTATTTTAAAATGGAATGCATTTTTTGTGATAAACATTAATTGTAGGTAATAAAAAGGATAATAACAAATCATAAACAAGAACAAAGCCTTTAAAAATTTATTTTTTGCATTACTTGAAACTATGTAGGTACTTATGCTTCAAATTATGCATACACTTACATACAAACCTACGTATTGCGCCACGAGAATTTCCGTCTGATAGTCGACAGACGGCCGCCGGCGCCGCAGCCTACTATGTTTACATTCTTTACCGTTTTTTTTAAATGTTTGCTGGGTATCAAGGGCAAAGCGCAAAGAAAAGGAAAAAAAAGTAAACAAAATAAAAGACAACGAAGTGTGTCAAATCCTCGGTGAAACCAGAAAGTCGTGTAACTCCACTTTTAAACGAAAATGAGATTTGAATGACATCTATTGGCTCAAACCCATATCTACAACTCGGAGAAATTTGAGCCCCTTAATAAGTTTAATTATTATATTATCGGAGATTCAGTTGGTAGCATATCTTCAAAATCAGTGCATTTGGTGAGTACACTAGCCGTGTTTCTTTGCACGCAGATATAGGGATGGCATCAGAAAACGACTATCGCCGCTTAAGAATTCATCAAAAAAAACTTGGCAGCACACATGCACCTATGACATGCACCGTGACACAGCTGTAAGTTGTAGTTACGAAATTTGTATTGAAAATCCTGAAATTGAAAAATATTTACTTCCGCCAATTGAAATTGATGCCAAGCATATTCTAAAATTATGAAAAACAATTTCACATTAACAGATTTGCTAAATTCAATTACCTTTATAATGAAGTTTGAAAAAAATAATAATAAAATCACGAACAAAATATTCGGGGGGATGTGTTAGTGGTCGGAGGGATGTCAAACTTTGACATTTCGTGAAAAATTCATCGCATCGGTTCATCAGAAACGAAGAAAATGGGTTTATCCCCGCTAAATGACTTAGTTAGCGTATATAGGATAAGTTGTTGTTGTATTTTACATGCAAATTTCAAATTATCCCTATATCCGCGTGCAAAGAAACACGGCTACTGTGTGTGGAAAAATGCTCTCCTGTAAAAATTGCTAAAATGGAGTTACACAGTTTTCTGGTTTCACCGACGAAATGCGTTTTGTCCGTTTAAGAGAGAGTGAAATTCTATTGCGGCTATGAAAACTGGTGTCCGCGTCCGGTTATAAAAGAGTCCGTTTATGAGAGAATTATTTACATTAAAAATTGTGTAGATTATTCCGTTTTTTGAAATTTGTCCGGTTATGAGAGGTGTCCGTTTATGAGGGGTGTCCGTTAGGAGAGAGTACACTGTATATACTCTCTATGGGCCCTTTATGCTCATGTGGTAATTTTTTTTAAATCTGCCTACTGACACACCCACAATTAAATAAAACAATTTTATTGAAACACCCAAGTTTGAGCTAGGGAGCGTTTTTTTTCATAAAATCCTTTAAATGTTATATAACAAAATATGTAGAGCGTTTTTAACAATTCAACCATACTTAGACTTTTGTCACGCCCACTTATGAGGGATAGGAATAAGAATAAGAACAGTTTGCGCAAGCGGACTGTAGCCCGTCCCTATGTTTTTTCTTGCCATTAAGTTTCGTTTAACGTAAGATTAGTAGAGGAGCAGGGATTTCGTGTTCTCTGTCCCTTCGACTTTTAGTTTAATTCACTAGTTTATATTTTGTCTATGGGCCGCATGCCACATACTTACCTCTTGGAGCCATTTTTTAATAACTTTTTATAAATATAATATATTATATAAATTATAAATCGTTAACTGAAAAAAATTAAAAGAAAAGAGAGATAAGCAACAAAAAACACAAAAAAAAGGAAGTTAACTGCGCCATTAAATAATTAACTTTCAAATGCTGTTGCTGCTTACTTACTTTTATGACACAGAAAATGCGACTAACTTAACAAACAGTGATTTTCTGCTGATAAACCATTTTTTTAACGGTAAATTTAGACTTACCACAGAAGTGTAAATGCCAATCATAATTTTGAATGCATTTCTCCTAATATTCTTAACGGATTTGTATTTGATTTTAGCATGTGCATGCAACAACAATGGGTGCCTACTTACTTTTGTGATTCACTGTAGGTAGTTCTAAGATTTGACTTACATAGATTTTAGTTCTAGAGCATTTTGTGCTTTTGGTTTTCTTTATTTTTTTTCCTTCGTATTCACATTTTCGCTTGAAGTCAGGACCGACTGACCGAGATTCACTCTAGTTTAAAATGATTAGTTGATTATCGTAAGAGTAGATATTAAGATTAATAAATGTCCATAACGCAATGATGCGCCATATATATACCTTAGTATTTCCTTTTTCGCTCGGAGTATCGTCGACCTTTGACGACATGGTTTAGGTCCAGTAGCGGTCAACGGAGGGAAGTCGAGGTCGTCCTCCGCCATAGCGGTGTGGACATTCCTATGGGGTAAGGTGTCCTAAAACGTTTAGGGGACCTCACTCCTTTTCGGAGTAGGGGCCATCGCGAGTGGAGCGATGCGTAGGCCAAAGGTATCCGCAATATATATTTATAGCGGCGGGGTGGTCCAGCTCAGAAGAAATCTTACATCTTCTTCTTCTCCTCAATTCGGCGAAAGTCTCAAATTTCGTGTGTTCTACTTTTATAAACCTGGTGATTTAGGATAGCCGCTACAATTCTCAAGTCGCGTCTTCTTCAGGCCGGAGAGGCTCTCCTTCGGGATAGTGGAGGGTGGACTAGGACTCTTTTGGTACCGGCGACGTTCCATTGTGTCGTCCGAGGTCTAGTCCACTAAAAGAATTTCAGGCATGTAAATAACGAGGTAACCCCTGTTCGAGCTCTTTAGCAAGTTCCCGCTCCGCCGACGAGCTAGCACGGGGCGGCCATGCCTGGCTATGAGTGGTCGAACAACCCCTCTCTCTTATTTCAACATTTGATTTGACGAAGGCGGACTCTTGGCAGTCTGTATCAGAGCCGTCGACGTTCTAGGCGATCGACTGGCAATGTCGGGTACATTCAGTGCCAGCATTAAAGTCAGCTGTGTACATTTCAGTAGATGACCGCGACTGTTGTCGTTGTCAGAGGAGGGGTGGAGTAGGCGTTTGCTTTGCATACTTTTACGTTACAGATGGCTTTGCAAGGTAGGGCATACTCCATCTTCGTTACAGATGGCGACCAACGTGGGGCACGAATGAACACAAGCATAAGCCAAGGAAACCAAGGCAAAAGAAGCTCCGTGTTGTTGTAAGAGTTTACCACTTGCGGTCGCTTGGCGTAACTACCGTTACACCTCTGTTCAGTACTCCGCACCGCAGCGCAACGGCACAAAGAGTTTTTTCCCAACTGTTTCTCATTAAAGATAAGAAACTGAACAGATTGGAGGTAAATACATTGAATGCAAATCAATTAAGCATTTTTAAATAAAGTAGCAAAAAAAAAAAAATTGTGTAGGTACACACTTGTTTTTGAAGACTAAAAATTGTTTGTACTACTATTTTTTCAAAATACTCCCCATTTTTGGCTGCAGTACTACCTTATAATATTTCTCTCCGGCAGCACTGAGCGGATCCAAAGAAAAGAGTTAAGTAGAGTGCACATTTTATAGTACGAGTGTTAAAGCAAAAATAATTTATTCGGTTGGTTAGGAGTACGTTGAAAAATAAGTCTGGTCGAATCGGGACACGCGACCCAGTCCACCATCACGTCAGGTCACTTCACTTTATTTGATTTTAGTTCAACTGTTTTTTTTTTTAATTCCGAGATTCATCGGTGATATTTCTTTGTTGATCTTCCTCATCATAACCCTACATAAAAAAGTTGACAATCTCCAACGAAGCCTTATTACGTAGATACTTGAAAATATTTTCTTCCAACGGCAAGCACCGGTCCTCCATACGGGTTCACAATTTTCCAGTAAAAATTGTCTGGCGCCCATTGTTCTCGGGATTAATTCAACGTAAGCTAAGTTTCGGTTGTCTTTCGTCAAAGAACCCACCCCAGTGGACTACCGGGGAAATAGCAATCTTGTTGTGTTGCATCCGAGGTTCGACGTTTCGTGGTAGGTACATATCTACGTATTTACTTCATGTCGGGTTTTCTTTTGCGGTAGCGACCGCAATTAATTTGATAAGTTGGAATTCGAGGATCCGTTTTCTTATCTTTTGAACCGCAAAGTCACTAGTCTATGCCGATAAACCAGAGACGTCGGACGATTTGGAAGCCAACATTCGTTGCTCATAAAGTTGTAGAAAATTGAACTTCACGCATATGTCCGACATCATATATAAGCAATAATGGCATACAATGATCTATTAAATAAAGCTAATATCATAGACATTAACAGAAGCTTCAAGTGTTTTATTTCATGTTGAATTTGTATAGGTACCTAAAACAAACACCTTTTATTACAAAAATCCTATTATAAGTTTTGCATTGCTAGACTTCGGCCGTAGTTCCGCTAACGGCCAATCATAACCATGCTGGTGGTTTGCATTTATTTATGCACCAGTTTCTAACCAAAATATATAGGTACATTCAGGTACTATATCTCTTCTCTTTGTTTAATCTTATTTTCCTACCTGTTCCCAACCAGATTGCAAAGGATGGGCTAGCAGGGGAATTGTAATTTTCTGGTTGACTTAACCCCGTTCATGCATGAATTTCCAAAAGCTGACTTTAATAGCTATGTATATAGGTAGTTATTCACATTTCAAATTTAGCGCCATCAGACCACATCTGTCAAAATCGTTTATTCAACTGATTGGCTAACGACAATAACTATGGGACGGTGTGGCATGATGGTGGCGTCAAAGATGCGATGTGCTTGAGCATGAGCATATGTATGTCAACCATGTCTTTCCATTGAGACTGAGAGTGGCACAGACTCAAAAGAAATCATTCAATTTTACTGTGTGGTTTCCATAAACACACAATTTCGTTTTTGAATCAGGGTATTAGTTGTGTCACAGCAGGAAAGATTTACATGTTTCCTTAGAGTTAAGTTATATGTACAATCCGTATGTGTTCATGTTGGTATTGTTTAAGCGAGAATATGTGTGTGGTTAACTTGAAAATCCTCTACCTATCATCAGAGTATTTATTTAGTAAGCTAATAGAGACAATATGTAGATAAGTATAGTACTTACATTATCCCTGTGTTTCTTTATTCATTCTGAATATTCGGAATATTCCGAGTGAGCCATTTACGTTTCTTTATTCAATGGAATATTCCGGATAATCCATTTCGGTGTTTCTTTATTCATTCTGGAATAAATGGAATGTATTCTTTTTATTCCGCATAGATGTTGGTAGTTGGTGACAAGATGATTTCATGAGCAGTGCTGCCACTTATGCTACATAAAAAGGTGCATGTTTTTTGAACTTGCACTAAATCCTTACTCGAAAGGACAACATATTTAATGTTTTACTTTTTTCCTTCTATTCAACATATTTAACATAATAACAACACGAGAATATAATGTTATTCATACAAATAATAACAATATCTTAGTAATAACTAATATATTATGCTTTATCTGAGCGAAAGTTGTATATTACTGTATTGGGTGCTTCGTTAAGAAACGCAGCTGTGGAGACTTAAATAGGGACAAGTCGTTTTCCGCTATATATTGTTTTGGTTGTCGAAAATATTGATAGCTTTAAAATGTTCAGTCAATCACAAATTCGTCACTGACAAATAAATTTAGAGAATTCATTCGCTGTTTTTGTTTGTAAAACAACATTTTTAAAACGAAATGTGAGTAGAATTGCTTTTTTGTAAAATAAAATAATATGTATTGAATAGATACAATCACTGGAACTTCACTTCCATAAATCTTATGAACAAAAAGCAGTCACAAAAGCATGAGCTTAAACAAAACAACTAACAACAAAATAAAATTAAATTTTAATACGTTTTCCCAATAGTAGTACTCAGCTGATTAATTGAATAATTAAATTATTAATTGAATAATCACATTATTTGCGCTATAAAATTAAGAAGGAGTATCTAAACACTATTTTTGAACAGTAAAACGTAAAAAATATTGTAGAATTGTGTACGAGAAATAAAAATGAACTTTTGGCAAAAATGTATTTTTTTTTTTTGGAAACAAATTAGGTTGAACGAATTTGCTATATACATATTTTTAATACTACTAAGTACAAACGAACAAAAACAATTAATTAATAACAAAATTGTACAAAAAAAGTGAAAATGCCTTTAAATTGCTGCATCAGGATCTGCACAAGTCATTTTGGTCAACATGTTCACTGTTTTTATATATTTTTTTGCCCTGACATACTTTCTCAGGTTTTTCCTCAATAAAGGAGAAAATTTCCCTTTGATTTCACCTAAATATACACTTTATTAACAATCGCAATAATTTTTCATACAATTTCTGCAAATTACTGAAATTGTATGCTTCAATTTTTTCTTGACGTTTAAGAAAGAAATGCGGCACTTCCGAAAGAGATAGCTTTACGCACGTGCTCTATCGCGTTTTGCTTGTCAGTGTTCACAATAGATGAATAATTTGTTAATTGACATTCATAGTACCAAAATATCGATTGATTAATAAATTTTGTCGCTTACCAATAATTGATTTTTGACAACGATAATAAGGGTGTTTAATTAATTTAATGTAATTTGTATTACTAAGATATCGTTATTATTATTGTTTTTGTGAACTTATTTTGTATTTTCTTAAGGTTTCTTTTCTCATATTTGTTTTATTATGTTTTTATTTTAGTGCTGTAGTGGAGTATTACCTCACATGTGAGTTCAGTAATAGAAAAAATAAATAAATTGTAGGTAGTAAATGTTGTACTTGTTCTTGAAGTAAGTGGTAGCGCTGGTCAATAGACAAATGGCTGTCATTCTACTCGGTCCATTTTTGTTTCTTTATTCATTCCAGTCTGGATATTCCGGATAAAAAAATCGAATATTCTGTCTTTTCTATTCCTTATCCGGGAAAAATAAAGAAACACACGGTATATGAGTAGATACTAAAAATCCCTTTTCCTTTCCTTTCAGGGACGATCTTGAAATATCACTGCAGTGCCCCCAAATAGCGCTTGTCGTCAAAGGCGACTAAGGGAGGAAATCACATCTAGGCAATGTCGTAAAAGGTCGATCAAACAATAATCAATAAAGGGAGCATGCACTACTTGTCGAAATCGTAGAAAAATACAGGCTTAAAAATTGCTGGATCAGACCAATGCAACAACAACAGCATTTGATTGGCTTCATTCAAAAAGTGATCCTAAACCAGGAAGCCTGCCGATGTTTATTGACCTATGATCCCTTTCATCCTGATCATATCCTCGTCCTAAAGGAACACTAAAAATCGCTTTAATGATCGCAAATTTTTATATAAAATGTATGATGGAAATTATATGTCTATTACACACAAAAATTAAAAATTAAATTTGACAGAATTTACATAAATACCAACAAGAAAGATACCTTTTTTTATAATTTGCTTACGCTAAAGGGATTTTCTTCTGTTGTTACAGTACCCTTATAATGCTAGGAACACAGTGTAAGCTACTTGGGATTAGAAAGAATAGAGAGATAGGAAAGAAGTGTTTGGGTGCAGTTGTAGTGTTTTTCTCCACGGGTGGTGTCTAAGTTACTTAGGGAGATAACGATTTCATGTATTCGGTATAAAGTAATGGACTTGGCCGGGATTCGAACGAACGACCTTCCATTCCGTAAGCGAATACACTACTACTGCAACATTGCCACCCGCGTCGTAAAGGGTCTTTCTTTAAGGACTTGATAACTTCTTTTTTAAATGAAATGCAAATTACTTGAGGTATCCCAAAAAAAATAGTTATTGCCTTCAATTACTATCAAAACATTTATGAATAGAGTTCGACTCCGTTCATATGTCCGCCATGGGAACGTATGCAGCCGTCGATACGTTGAACCCAATTTTCTATGGCTCGCCCGCACATTTCGACCGATACGGACGTTCAATATTGGCTCTGAGCTCCTCTGACGTCACCGGCTTGTTGGCATAGACCAATGATGTAATGTAGCCCCATAAAAAAAGGCTAGAGGTGATAAATCTCGGCGGCCAATAGACGGCTCCGTTTCTCGAGATAAAACGTTCACCGAGCTGAGACTTCAATAATTCGATTGTTGTACCCGCTGTGTGGCATATGGCACCTTCTTGTTGGAAACACATATCACTGATGTTCAATTCATGCAATTGCTCATAGAAATAACGTTCAACATCAGCGTTACCGATGGCCAATTTGAAAATGTTGCCAAAAAAAGTCGCCCGAGCCAAAAAATGCGTCCCACAAAGAAAAAATCAACAAAATGTATACATGTTTTTTTATATTGTTTTTATTTTATTAAAAAAAAATTAAACATATAGGTAAGGTTATAATTTAACATGAAAAGAAATCACAATTCAATTTTTTGGTTAAATCAAGTTGGTAAAAGGAACAGTTCATTTCTCTAATGAGAGAAACATAAATTTACAGTACAAAAGTAAAAAAATATCACTTGATTTGTTAATAACAGAGACTTCAAGTTAGGTACTGGCAAAAACGTAAAAAAACAGTTTATTTTCTTATTAAAAGAAAATTTAACAAAATAGGTAATACAAGAATAAAAAATTAAATTTAATTTTCTTAACCACAAAACTTATAGTAAAGTTATAGTAGCTAAATATAACTAAAAACATAGGGGCCTATCCCTCATAAGTAGGCGTTACAAAAGTCTAAGTATGGTTGAATTCTTAAGAACGCTCTACATATTTTGTTATATAACATTTAAAGAATTTTATCAAAAAAAAACGCTCCCTAGCTCAAACTTGGGTGTTTCAATAATATTGTTTTATTTAATTGTGGGCGTGTCAGTAGGCGGATTTAAAAAAAATTAACACATAAGAATAAAGGGCCCCTAGAGAGTATATATTATAAATTTCAGCTCCCTAGCTCAAACTTTGAATTTTCAAAAAAAAAAAAAAAAAATTAATTGTGGGCGTGTCAGTGGGCAGATTTTGAAAATATTTACACATGAGCATAAAGGGCCCATAGAGAGTATATATTATAAATTTCAACTTTGGATTTTCAAAAATTAATATACCTACCCTTAGAATAGGGTATAAAAAAATTATTTTATTTATTTGTGGGCGTGTCAGTGGGCGGATTTTGAAAATTTTGTATCCCGAGCAGTTTTAGGAGTCATAGATCATATATAAAAAATTTCAGCTTTCTAGCTCAAAATTCGATTTTTTCCAAATTTTTTTTTTTGAGTTTGTGGGCGTCTGTGGGCGGATTTCAAAAATTCGTAAACTTGATTATTTCGGGACCCTAGAGAGTATATGGTTAAAATTTCAGCTCTCTAGGTCCTTTTAAAGGCCTAATTTTTGCCGACAGACGAACAGACGGACGGACGGACCCTTAGAATAGGGTATAAAAAGATCATGTTTTCAGTTTCAGTTTTGTTGGCTATTGTTTGACGTATGGAATGGAAGGTTCCTGTCTCGCGATAGGAATTATGATTTTTAAAGATTTTTGTATTTCTTTTGGTACGACAATTATGCAACACGCATTCGTAGAATTCTTTTAAGAGGAAAAAGTGCAATTTGTTTTGGGCTTGAAAATTTTTGTGTTGTAATTTAAAAATTCAATCTGAAATATATTAATATTGATTTATGTGAAAATGCGCCCAATTTTCGCCCGTTTTTGAGAAAAGGGTGCAAAAAGCACTTATTTTGAAATATCTTCGCCATGCGTCCCGAGAACAGAAATGTCGCCATTTGGCGACATATATGTCGCGTAACGGTAATCCTGTTCAACATGTCTCTGTAGCGAATACCATTTACTGTAATGTGACGGTAATTTTCATCGACGGAAAAAACGGCCCAATGACCCCCGCATGAAAACCGACATAGTTTCCCGGATATGGTTGTCTTTTTTGGTGAAATGGGCCTGATTATTGCCGCCTTGGATGTCGAAGGACGTGTGCTTGTTGCCGATAGGGGCGTACCTCACACTTTTCGACACGTGTAGCACCATCAGCCTCAGCGGTCACTGACGGTTCTCGTACTGTTTAAATTTCATAGCGTGTTTCCTCACAAACGCTTTGTCTACCGTTTTTCTGTTCGTAGGTTCTTTGTTTCCATTGCCATTGTGGTTGGGTACAAGTATGTCCTCAAGAAGTCTGTCCTCCGTCTCGAAGTCCACCGATTGGCCATAACTTGACTGTGAGGAGAAAGTGCAGTCATGTCCGGTCACGAAGACGGCGCCAACGTCAAGGTGCCTGCCGAGTTCAGAAAAAATAACTGAATTCACTTTTAAATACCAGTTAAAGTCACATTTTTTCCACTATAGATACTGACCAACGGAAATGTGAAAATTT
The DNA here is from genome assembly GCA_949715645.1 of Portevinia maculata. Classification (NCBI taxonomy): domain Eukaryota; kingdom Metazoa; phylum Arthropoda; class Insecta; order Diptera; family Syrphidae; genus Portevinia; species Portevinia maculata. The sequence goes on from OX454525.1 coordinate 300,616,459, forward strand.
TTTGCAAGAAGAATGCAAATTAAACTAGCGTCGTATTAACTTCGTCAATTGAGATAAACTTTATTATCATAATATTCTTATTATCTCCCTCTACATTATATTCGCATACAAAGATAATTGAACTATAACAAGGTGAATAGTATAACTTATTATGCTTACGCTAGATTGGTTGTAATAGTTGTTGACGAATTAATTTGTGTGCGTTGAAAGTGCAGTGATAAATGTGTCGGGGCGGTTTTGTTGATAAGTGCGAAGGGAATGTTTGGGGTTAGTGTGGGGTGTTTCGGTTTAAAATTACTACGTTGCAGTAACTTGCTTGTTAGACGATGCGACTTTTGTCGTTTCTTTAAGAAAACATGTCAATTTGACTATGTTTTACAACGTATGTATGTGTTTCTTCAACAATGTTTATGCTGGATAAAAGTTCAACGTTCCCATTTCAATATTTTCATGATACATTGTCTACTATTTTGCTTCATCAATATCGTTCTTGTTACCCATTTGCAGAGCCTTGTGGTTGCCCCAATAAAAAAAAACCTGTCAATTTAACTGTGTCTGTGATAGATTCAAAACGTTTGTGTTCATTCAACAAAATGTATGGCATGCGGTGCGCTGTCAACTTTACAGTTGCTGCGGTAGAAAATTGTTTCGATCGATACCACAATATTGCTTGTGGAATACCGCTAGTTATGTTCATAATACATATTGTAATCTGATCACATTTATGCATAATGCACCGTGTTCATAGTAATGTAATGAAAACTATGTATTGTGGGGGCAGACACTACGTCTGCTGTTTCTATAAATATGAAATATAAAACCCACCGTGGGACCGAATGTATGAATTCGTTCCCACCTGCATGTACCTATTCTGCTTTTGTAAAGATAAAGTCAGTTGATATTTGGAACTCGGAAGGGTCAGACGTTTTGATTATATAATTCGCTCCAGTGTGTGCGTCTAGGTACAGTGCGGTTCACATGGTTAGTCGCACCATTTTGCTCTCAATAAATTGCAGTTTTTCTGTTTGTTTTTTTTTTCATGAACTACCAAACAATGCATTTATTTGAAAGGGTATTAAATTCTCTTAGAAAAAAAATCTAAATTCAAGATTATTCAGAGACACTTAACGGTTGTTTTGAACTCTTTCTTCCCACTAGTGCAAAAAAAGCTCAAATAAATCGGTTCACTTGGTTAGACGCACTAATTTATTCAGTTAGTTTCTTAATGCTGGGTAATGCAAAGTAAGTTTGGTTAATGAGTGTACGTTATTAAAGTTTTTCCGAGTGTTTAAAGTGAAAATGGGTAAAAAAAATGTTAACGGTATCGGAAAAAGGTAAAATTGAGGCCTACCACTCAGAAGGGTTTTCTATGCGGAAAATTGCAACTAAAATAGGACGAAGTGATAAAGCAGTTCGAAATTTGTTATCAAACCCTTCTTACCTACGGAAAAAATAACAAAGGGAGGAGAAAAACAGCCTTAACACCGCACGAGAAGCGAAAAATAGTAGGAATTGCCTCAAATTCAGCACACTCTACGATGAAAATCAGACAACTAACGGGGGTAAGTGCCAGCAAATCAACGGTTCGTCGAGCTTTTTTAGGTGCTCCACACTTGAAGTTCAAAAAGTTAAAAAACCACCACTAAACGCTGCAAAAAAGGAACAACGGTTGGACTTAGCACGTCTTCACATGACATGGGGTACTCAGGTTGGGAGTGTTTTAAATTGGAGAAATGTGGTGTTTTGTGATGAGAAAAAGTTTAACCTAGATGGTCCTGATGGGTATAATTTTTATTTGCATGATATCCGCAAAGACGAATGCTTTTTGAATCGCAATCATTCCAAGAAAGGAGGAGTAATGGTATGGGCGGCCATTTCATACTACGGCACCTTTGAGTTGGTTTTTGTGTCTCACAAAATGACAGGAATGTCTTATAAAGCTCTTTTGCAAACAGCTTTTCCAGCCATAAGAGAGCTTTTCGGACCAATCAAGTGGATCTTACAACAAGATAATGCTCCGATCCACAACGCGCACGTTATAAAAGCATTTCTCGCTAGTGAAAATGTGGAATTGTTGCCGTGGCCACCATACTCACCTGATCTAAATATTATTGAAAACCTTTGGGGATGGCTGACACGTCAAATTTATGAAGGAGGCAAGCATTATGAAAGCTGTGAGGAGCTTATTTCCGCAATTAAAGAAGCCTGGTCTAAGATTTCATTAGATTATTTAAAACAATTGTATGAATCTCTTAAAGGTAAAATTTTTGACGTCATTTCAAGTCGTGGAGGTTGTACAAAGTATTGAAACTGTGAAAAATAATTATAATAATAATAAAATGAGCAAACAAAAATTTTAGAAATCGACCAACTATTTTTTTTCAAACTTTAAACAGGTGCGTCTAACCAAGTGAACCTTTCAAATAAACGCATTGTTTGGTAGTTCATGAAAAAAAAAACAAACAGAAAAACTACAATTTACTACAATTTACTGAGAGTAAAATGGTGCGGCTAAACATGTGAACCGTACTGTATAGTGTATATGTAGCGCAATAGGATTGGGTACAGCTGTACCCGTTTCGGTACTGTGTGTTTGAAACTTTAGTCGAAATTAAACGTTTTTAATTGCACATTTTTGAGATACATTGTAGACTGCGAATGGATAAATTCTTACTAGCTATTGTGCTAAATTCAATACAAATATCAAAGAAAATAATAAAAAAGCGAAGGAATCTGTGTTCCATGGATAAAAATCTCCCCAAAATATTCCGCGTTTTGCCACTTGATCCCTTCTGTTCCATGAAGATATTTTTAAACATAGTTTCTAGTTTTATCTTACTTTAATATTATTATTATTTATTATTTATTTTTAATTTTTTTTTATATTATATAGGTACTATATATATTTTTATTTTTTATATTATTATATTATAAAGCTGAAAATTTAGTTTGTTGGTTTTTTTGAATGCGCTAATCTGAGGAACTTCTGGTTTGAATTGAAAAATTCTTTTTGTGTTGGATAGTTCATCTATATCGAGGAAGGCTTTAGGCTTTATAACATCACGCCTCGACCAAGAGGAGCGAAGAATCCATGGAAAATATAGTAAAAACGGGAACATCGCACGGATACTAGCAAAAAAATGTTTGAACTGACTGTTCCAGTGCCGATAAAACTTCCAAATCTTTCTTACACCCAAGAAAAAACAATCACCAACAAGTAATGGTGCAACTGAGTCAATATAAAAAACATAGGGGCGGGCTACAGTCCGCTTGGGCGAACTGTTGGATACCCTATTCTTATTCCTATATCTCATAAGTGGGCGTGATAAAAATTTAAAGGATTTTATCGAAAAAACTAAGCTTTTGTAAATAAAAACGCTCCCTAGCTCAAACTTTGGTTTTTCAATAAAATTGTTTTATTTAATTGTGGGCGTGTCAGTAGGCGGATTTAAAAAAAATTTAAGTATGAGCATAAAGGGCACCTAGAGAGTATATACTATAAATTTCAGCTCCCTAGCTCAAACTTTGGACTTTCAAAAATAAAAATAAAATAATTGTGGGCGTGTCAGTAGGCGGATTTTGAAAATATTTACACATGAGCATAAAGGTCCCCTAGAGAGTATATATTAAAAATTTCAGCTCCCTAGCTCAAATTTTGGTTTTTCAAAAAAAATATTTTATTTAATTGTGGGCGTGTCAGTGGGCGGATTTTGAAAATTTTATGTCCCAAGCAGTTTTATGGGCCAAAGATCATATATACAAAATTTCAGCTTTCTAGCTCAAAATTCAATTTTTCCCAAAATTTGTTTTATTTAATTGTGGGCGTGTCAGTGGGCGGATTTTGAAAATCTTATGTCTCAATCAGTTTTATGGGCCATAGATCATATATAAAAAATTTCAGCTCTCTAGCTCAAAATTCGATTTTTTCCAAAATTTTGTTTTTTTGAGTTTGTGGGCGTGTCTGTGGGCGGATTTCAAAAATTCTTAAACTTGATTATTTCGGGACGCTAGAGAGTATATGGTTAAAATTTCAGCTCTCTAGGTCCAGTTTAAAGGCCTGATTTTTGCCGACGAACGGACGGACGGACATGGCTAGATCGACATTACTATCGATGCTGATCATAAATATAGTATCTTTTAGGGGTCTACGGGCAATATTAAGGTATGTTACAAACTATGCGTCAAAATTAATATACCCCTAGAATAGGGTATAAAAAGACAATTGGTTTCGATTTAAACTTGACTGTTTATTGTTCTTTAAGTCGATACTGCCACGATCATCGATTTACTGGGAATGCGAACAACTTTCCTCTTTCGCCATAAAGAATCCTTCCTGGTCCAGTTGCATTCTGAAGGCCAGTCTAAATTCGGTCAATAACCCCAGTCCAGATCCTCTTTACTCTAGCTGTGACATGCAAAAAACGTTCACCGCTTTGCAGCTATGACCCACACATCAGCTGGTCCGAACTCATCAATGCATACATACACGTTCATAGCTAAGTCATGTTCTGAGCGCCGCTTAGGGGGAGGAGCTTGTTGACGAAAACAAACTTTTTTTTTGCATGCAGTTTTGCTATATTGTACATTACAAGTTTTTTCTGCTGACTGCTGCTCTTCTGCGCGCCCACAATTACTCCCAAATTTCGGGTAGCCCAATTTTAGCTATTTTCATGTTTTGCCGTTGGACCTTTTGTTTTGATGAAATGCCGACGGGAAAACTGCTACTGGTGATTTTCATGTTTGTTGCAGTTGCAACAATAATCCTTTTTGACAGCTTCCGTTGCGTGCAAAAATCATTTATGATGGAACTGTTTCTGTTTAAAAGTAGAAAAAAAATCCGCGACAGCATTATGTCTATCTTTGAAGATTGAGTCACCTAACCTTTTTTTTGTAATCAAATTTGTTCGAAATTAATGCATTATTTCCGAATGAGTTTTATCAACAAAATATTAATCCTTATCCAAATAAATATGTTATTAATCACAAGTATTTACGATTAATGTTTTTTTTTTTTTTTTTTTTTTTTTATGTGATACCACACAATTTTTCCTGGTTTTAATTTTTGTTTTCCGTCAATTCCTTTATTTTTGTTTTTGAATGAATAACCTTACATTCCTTACCACGTTAAGTGAACGGCTGGAGTTACAGCGCTGTTTCACGGTTAGCCACAACCGATCATCAGACTCCTTCTGTGGTGCTGGTCTGTCTTTTTCCTTCATTTTATCCCGAAATTCCATTTCTTCCACTGGGATTCGAACCTAGACCAGCGTCTTCTCAGGCAAGCACTCATGCACTGTGCCATTGAAGCCACGAGTTTATCCAGTTTTTATTTCAATTTTCTTGGACAAACTTTGCTCCTGTAAGTATGTTATGTTATTCATTCTGGTTTTTTCTTTCTATTTTTTTTTTCTCTAATTCTATTCCATTTCGACAAGCATAGTTGGACTGAAATGGGTGATAGAGAGGGTGAAAGACTTTTTGACATTGTATTTGTCGAGAATCTTACGATTCTTTCACCCTCTCTATCACCCATTTCAGTCCAACTATGCTTGTCGAAATGGAATAGAATTAGAGAAAATATAGAAAGAAAACATAGGGACGGGCTACAGTCCGCTTGGGCGAACTGTTGGATACCCTATTCTTATTCCTATCCCTCATAAGTGGGCGTGACAAAAGTCTAAGTATGGTTGAATTGTTAAGAACGCTCTACATATTTTGTTATATAACATTTAAAGGATTTTATCAAAAAAACAACGCTCCCTAGCTCAAACTTGGGTGTTTCAATAAAATTGTTTTATTTAATTGTGGGCGTGTCAGTAGGCGGATTTAAAAAAAATTAACACATGAGAATAAAGGGCCCCTAGAGAGTATATATTATAAATTTCAGCTCCCTAGCTCAAACTTTGAATTTTCAAAAAAAAAAAAATTAATTGTGGGCGTGTCAGTGGGCGGATTTTGAAAATATTTACACATGAGCATAAAGGGCCCATAGAGAGTATATACTATAAATTTCAGCTCCCTAGCTGAAACTTTGGATTTTCAAAAATTAATATACCCTTAGAATAGGGTATAAAAAAATTATTTTATTTATTTGTGGGCGTGTCAGTGGGCGGATTTTGAAAATTTTTTATCCCGAGCAGTTTTAGGAGTCATAGATCATATATAAAAAATTTCAGCTTTCTAGCTCAAAATTCGATTTTTTCCAAAATTTTGTTTTTTTGAGTTTGTGGGCGGATTTCAAAAATTCGTAAACTTGATTATTTCGGGACCCTAGAGAGTATATGGTTAAAATTTCAGCTCTCTAGGTCCAGTTTAAAGGCCTAATTTTTGGCTACAGACGGACGGACGGACGGACGGACGGACGGACATGGCTAGATCGACATTACTATCGATGCTGATCATAAATATAGTAACTTTTAGGTATCTACGGGCAATATTAAGGTATGTTACAAACTATGCGTCAAAATTAATATACCCTTAGAATAGGATATACAAACAGAATGAATAACATAATATACTTACAGGAGCAAAGTTTGTCCAAGAAAATTGAAATAAAAACTGGATAAACTCGTGGCTTCAATGGCACAGTGCATGAGTGCTTGCCTGAGAAGACGCTGGTCTAGGTTCGAATCCCAGTGGAAGAAATGGAATTTCGGGATAAAATGAAGGAAAAAGACAGACCAGCACCACAGAAGGAGTCTGATGATCGGTTGTGGCTAACCGTGAAACAGCGCTGTAACTCCAGCCGTTCACTTAACGTGGTAAGGAATGTAAGGTTATTCATTCAAAAACAAAAATACAAGTATTTAATTGTGAACAAAATTGTCCTTCATTCTTGTGTTAGCAGTGGAAGTGAGTTCAAGTATTCTCATACACCTCGTGTTTTGCATAAAGAATTAAAAATTTCTCGTAAAAGAGTTCGTTGTGACTGTGGTGATGGCAATGCTCGCCCTCCCAGCAAGTATTTAAATAAAAATAAAAAATATATTCATGACCAAATGAATAATAACAATCAAAACTATTATCAGCCCTTGCAAAGCCTCATGGCTGATGCAGATGATATGGATGAAATATCCGAAAACGATAATAATGATCGTTCCAACGTCATTAAAGAAAGTGTTCCTCCTATAGTGGTTCTCAAATCTACAAGTGAACGAGTGCGTCAAATGCTAAGTGATTTAAAGATCGACAAATATCTTATCAAAAATATCTCTCTCGGTCAAAAAATTATCTCCCCATCGAATGAAATCTTCGAAAAAATTAAAACAGAACTTGTTAAATCTGACATTCAATTTTTTTCATACTCGCGCAAAGAGATGCGACCTCTTAAAGTGGTATTATCGGGGCTTGATTTCATAGCCGAAAAATTAGTAAAAGATGAACTTATTTCGTCTGGAATAAAGTGCATCGATGTGAAAGTGATCACTAACAACCCTAAAACAAATTCCCAAACTAAAAGCTACATTTACATCGTTTATATTCAACGCGGTACAATAAAACTAAACGAACTTAATCGAAACCATGCATGTTTATTTAAAACTCTTATCCGCTGGGATTTTAAAAGGCAAAACCCCGGAAAAATAACGCAATGTCATAATTGTCAGCTCTATGGACATGGTTCCATGCACTGTCACATTAAGAGTTTCTGTGCTAACTGCGCCGGCAACCATAAAACAACTGAATGCAAAATTTCTGACGTGATTCGATGCGCCAATTGCAATGGTCCTCACAAGTCATCCGACTCCAGCTGTATAAGTCGCCAACAATACCTAGATATTCGTCATAAACTCTCCAACCATCGACATGTAGCCAACAATAAGCACGCACCACCTACTCTATCATCACAAAAACCGTTTGATCCACATTCTCTTTCTCATTTTCCTCCCTTACCCCAACGCCCCCCTCCACCACCGCCTAGGCTTATAATTAGAAATCGCCCTGCTGTTTCCTCATCATTACCATCATCATTGGCACCTGTACACCACAATCAAGTTCCACTTGAGAACAAAACATCATCATCTAATACAAAAGAGCTCAATGCATTATTCTCCTTTGAAGAGATTAATTCTCTTCTGAGTGAAGTTTTAGCTAGACTTAGAGTCTGTCATACCAAAAGTGATCAGTTCAATGTAATTACATCTCTTGCTATTAAGTATATTTACTCAAATGAACATGTTATATAATTCTCTTAACATTATTACCTGGAATGCCAGAAGCATTACAAAAAAACAATTAGAATTTTTTAATTTTATTATTGATAAAAAAGTTGACATTGCTTTAATTTCTGAAACCTGGTTAAATGCTAACAAATCTTTTTCACACCCAAACTTTAAATGTTATCGTCTTGACAGGAGAAACGAAATAGGAGGTGTTGCTGTTGTCATAAGAAAAGATATCCGTCACTCGGTTCACTACAATTTGCAACTAAGATGTATTGAGTCAATAGGAATAGATGTATTTTTGGAAAATGACTCCAAGGTGAGTATTTTTTCTGTCTACTTCCCGGGTGGAAATAGAACTCTTGATAAAATTACTCTATTTAAAAGCGATTTACAAAAGATTTTCAGAAGCCGTAGCAAAGTCATTTTTGGTGGTGAGTTAAACTGTCGCCATCGACTATGGAATTGTCTCAGGGCAAATTGCTGGGGTAACGTATTGTATGATGCCAACGAGACACATCCAAATTTTTCTTTACTATACCCACCTAATTATACATATGTTCCTACATCTAAATCTAAAAGTCCTTCTACTTTAGACTTTTTTATTACAAATATACCAACTTACTGTTCCATGCCATTTACTTTTAATGAATTAGGTTCTGACCATCTCCCTGTAAAAATGAATATGAGTCTCCGACCTCAAGTTAAACAAATCAGATTATGGTATAAGTTTTCTGCAGCAAATTGCGACTTATTTTCGTCCTTTATTAACAGTAGCTGCAATAATATTTCTACTACCTCGGTAAACAGCACAACTCAAATTGATTCAATGTGCAGTAATTTTGTTTCCCTGTTGAGCAGGGCAGCTGACTTTGCAATACCTAAGTGCCTTGTAAAAAATGATCATTCGGCTCGACTACCTAGCAATATTTTATTTTTAATAAGACTTAGAAACTCGGAAAGAAGGAAATGGCTTCGCTATCGTTATGATAGCTTCCTCAAAAGTACAAAAATTTTAAACTCAGCAATAGCAAATGAAATTAATAATTACAGAAACTCTCGTTGGAATAATCTCCTTTCCTCCTTCGAAAAATCAAGTAAACCTATTTGGAAAGTTGCCAAGGTTATAAAGAAAAGAGGTTCAAGTATTCCACCTCTCAAATCGAATAACGAATTGCTAATAACGGCAAAAGAAAAAGCAAACCTATTAGCTTCAAATTTTTCAAGGAATCATGAAATAACTGCTCGTTTTAGTGACGACAGTACTTCTACTGATGTATCAAATACAATTATTTTTGTCTCGCAATCAAATGTCGAACAAACTGGTTTGAATTCTGTTAATCCTAGCAAAGTAAGAAAATTGATCCAAAGCTTAAAAAATAAAAAGTGCCCTGGCATGGACGGTATAAGCAACACACTTTTGAAATCTGTCCCCCTCTCAGACTTACGATACCTAACTTCAATTTTCAATGCTTGTCTTAAATTAAATTACTTTCCAGATTGCTGGAAAACTGCCATGGTGATACCAATTGCTAAGCCTGGTAAACTAAGAGATGATCCTGGCAGCTATAGGCCTATAAGCTCTATAAGCAAGTTACTTGAAAAAATAATCAAGGAAAATCTTGATAATCACCTCACTGCGAATAATATTCTGCCTGATTATCAATTTGGGTTCAGACCCTTCCATAGCACCAATCACCAAATTTTGAGAATCAAAAACCATGTAAAAGAAAAATTTTGTAGAAAAGAGTCGACTGCCTTAGTACTTTTGGATATTGAAAAGGCCTTCGATACGGTCTGGCACGACGCATTGATCCACAAACTTGTTAAATTTAACTTTCCAATGGCGACAGTAAAAATTATTCAAAGCTTTTTAAGTGGGAGAAAATTTTTAGTTAAAGTACAAGACAATTTATCTTCAGTACATAATATTCCATAAGGAATTCCTCAAGGTACAGTACTTGGTCCCATCCTCTTTAATATATTTGTCTCCGATTTACCAAATCTTGGAAATAATATTGGTATTGCAATGTTTGCTGATGACACGGATATTTTTACATCGGGCACTTATTTTCAGGACGTCTGCAACACGTTGCAAATGAGTCTTTCTTCAATAGAAAAATACTTTTTTAAATGGAAGATTAAAGTAAATCCTTTGAAAACACAAGCTATTTGGTTTACAAGGCGTCGAAAATCTTGTTTTCTCCCAAATAATGTACAACTTCGAATGGGCTCTGTTAATATTGACTGGTCCGAACATTGTCGATATCTTGGGGTTATAATAGACAAAAAATTAAATTTTCACAAACATATATCTACAACTATTGACAAGATAAATCTATACAAAAGAATTGTGTACCCATTAATATGTAGAAGTTCTAAACTTAGCAAAGAAAATAAAATTTTAATGTACAAATCAATTTTCCAATCTATCCTCCTATACGGTGCTCCTGTTTGGTACGATTGTGCCAAAACTCACAAACTTGAGCTTCAAACATGTCAAAACAAAGTTCTCAAAATGATGCTTGATTTACCATGGTGCTATTCAACTTGCAGGCTTCATGAACAAAGCAATGTCAATCTTTTGGACTCCCTTATCGAAAATTTGACACACAAATTTTATGTAAATTGTTCCTTCTCTGATAATGAACTGATTAAATGTTTATCTCCACCATAAATTTATATATACATATTATGTATTTTGTACTTTATTATATGTTTTCAATAGAGTCTTTAAAATTGGGCTAAATGAATTTGCCAAAAAAAAAATGTAATTGAAAATGTATAATTCATAAACTTAACGTGGGAGTTTTGCAATATTAGTTTTTTAAGAGTTGAATAAGGGTTTTAATTGTAGCTTTCCCTTGAATAATTAATATTAAAATTCATTATACAACTTATTATTATTATATGCTAGTTTAAATCTATAGTTGAAAAGGAAAATGTTTATCCTAAATCTCTAAAAATAGCATGTTCTTACTAAATGTAAAAGAAATAATCTATATTGCTACTTAAAAAAATACAATAAAAAAAAAAAAAAAAATGTCCTTGACATCACTTGATTTCAATCAACATATTAGGAGATATCATAATTTTAAAATAACTGCGCAACAAAATTGGTACACTTCGTTTCAACTAAATAAGCACAAACATTTTCTAAGCTACATTGTCCATTTTTTCAAAACCTTGTGCCGTAATATATCATTTGATTATGCTAACTGTTTGTTTATGATGTTCACAAAATAAATCGGAAAGAATAATTCAAAAAGTACCGCTATTTTTTCGCTGGTTCTCTTGCAAAGCATTCAATATGGAAAAATGCACTTTTATTTTGCGTCAACTGAATAGACACAAATATTGAAATTGGAAATAAAAGTATTTGGGATTAAATGAAACAAGTTTTTCTTAAAATAGTCTTTTATTGGTTAATTTTAGTAGTGGGTACTGCCGCCTTTATTCGTAATTTCGTAAATTCGATCCGGCATGGAATCGTACAGCCTGTTTACGTAGTCCAGCGAAATTTTCCTCCAGGCCAATTTAATGGCTGCAAAAAGGGATTCTCTGTCCTCAAACTGACGGCCAGACTCATAAACTGTTCGTACTAACCATCCCCAAACGTTTTCTATAAGGTTCAGGTTCGGTGAGTACGGCGGCCATTCAAGAAATTCCACAATACAATTTTATACTATGCGCGGGAAATTTCTTTTCAAATTTCCTTTATAACTTAATGCAGTAATTTTTGAGTTTTCGAACTCAAGCTCCACATACCATAATACCACCTGCTCGACTATGATGCCGCACTAAAAATCGTCCTTCTTTCCTCACATCGTGGAAGTAATAATTAAACCCATCAGGGCCATCAAAATTAAACTTCTCCTCATCCGAAAAAACAACGTGACCCCATTAATTTTTAAAACTCATATGGAGTATAGAGAATTCTAAGCGCATACACTTCCCTTTCTCGTTAAGTTGTGGTTTCTTTTGAATTTTCAACCGTTTTAGATGTTTGGCACTATTGATAACCCTTCGCACTGTTGAAATGCTTGCAGTAACACCGGCTTTCTGCTTTATTTTTGCGGCAGAGTCGCAAGAATTGGAAGCACATCTTAAAATTGCTCTTCGATCAACTGCTGTTGTTGCCGTTTTTTGACCTCCTTTCATGTTTTTTTCCGTACGAATCTTTGCTTCTTAAATAAGAATAGACCACACTAAAACTTCGTCCAGTTTTGTCAGCTATAGAACGCCCGGTTAGTCCTTGTTCTTTTAGTAAATCAATTTGAGCTCTTTCAACACTATTTAGAGATTTTTATCTACCTGTTTTTCTTTGAAATACAATTAATCAAATAAAATTCACTTAAAGCACTTTAACTGTTGATCTAATGTGTCAATTCCACAGAATACTCATAAGCAGTGAAAATAATGGCCTTGTCTATTCAGTTGACGCAAAATAAAACTGAATTGTTCCATATTGAACGCTTTGCAAGGGAACCAGGGAAAAAATAGCGGTACTTTTTGAATTATTCTTTCCGATTTATTTAGTCAACATCATAAACAAACAGTTAGCATCATCAAATGATATATTACGGCACATGGTTTTGAAAAAATGGACAACGTAGCTTAAAAAATGTTTGTGCTTATTCAGTTGAAGCAGAGTGTATGTTCGGGTTCATGCGCGAATGCCGCGCAAAATAGGAATAATTAAAATAATAATTTGGATCCATTAGAAGAAACTTTGCGGAAGCCGTGTGATTTAAATAAATTAAGTGAATATATTACTGAAAATTAACCCAAATTACTAAATGACCAGCTTACGGCGTAACATTGTATTTTGAACAGTGTTCGTTTTAAGGAAGGAAAGATATTTTTTTGGATGATTCAGGTGGAACCGGCAAGACTTTCATTACTAATTTGATATTAGCAAAAGTTAGGTCTCAGGCAAAACTGGCTTTGACGGTAGCGTCGTCGGGTATCGCTGCGACTCTATTAGCAGGTGAACGCACTGCTCATTCATCTTTAAAACTGCCTCTAACTGTTTCTTTGCAGAAAGATAGCGTGTGCTCTATTCGTAAAAATGGCCCATTGGGAAAAGTTTTGCAAGATGTCACTTTAATAATATGGGATGAATGCACCATGATTCATAGAGCTCATGTAGAGGCTCTAGATGGGACTATAGAGATATTAGAAGCTGTAATAAAATCATGGGTGGAAATACTGTCATTTTTGCTGGAGATTTTCGACAAACGTTACCGGTCATAGTTACGAAAATTGCTTCAACCTTTATGCCAGCAGTGTTTGCTGTATCTAGGGCAGCGATTTCTTCTGCTTCGATCACAGTCTTGAGAACCTCTTTGATGAGCCTGTTAACGTTTCACCTCGTTCTTCGGCTATGATGGTATTATCAGGACCTATTCGGATCTCTTGAATATACGTATGTTGCCTATGTTTGCTCTGTTGAGCGCTCGTCTTGCAGCCATCTCGAGTAGCCTTCCTCGTGAGTCTGTAGTAGGAATTCCGCACTCTTAGGGAATATATCTCCGGCAAACAGACTTTCTCTGTCGGTCGCCTGTATGAAGTCCTACAGTCGGTTCCCTTTACCTCAGAAATCTCTAAAACTTCCGTTTGGGGTGAAGGAGCAGTTGATAATCGTAAGTCCCACACGTTTCACCCAGGCAAAACCTCTTTCTGCGCCTTGACTTCTTATAAGAACTGTTCATAAGTCTGGAATCCAGATAGCGGCTGTTCCTAGCCTAGTACTGCTTGCTGATGATAACTACATCTGCTACTTGTTCACTTTAGAGTGTGGTGAGGACTCCTTTATAGATTTCCTTAGAGTATTTTGGTCATTTAACAACTTTTTTCTTCGCTCTTTCTTTACTCTTTTCTCTATGATAACTTGGCATCTACCTGACCCTAGAACGTGGACTAGCACTAGTGATGCGGTCTTTAGTTCTGCACATACGCAACATCTAAGCCAACGATTACATCGACCTAATTAACTGTACTACGGCTAACGTCGCCGAACCTTCTTTGACAAAACCCATATCAGATGACGACTTGTGAGCTGATTTGCAACCAATGGTCATAATAATAAAGACCTATTGAAATGTCCCTATCATACTCAACTGGTTGAAAGATGTGTTAAGCTGATGGCAGAAGCTTCTACTTCAGTTTGTGGCTGAGAATCTACAGGTGGATTAAAAAAGACCAGTTCCGCTCCAGAAAAAATTTACGACAGTTCGAAACGAAGAAAGAATTTGTCGAGGCCCTAGAAAAATAAAAAGTGGTCTGGGTGCGACCCGCAAGGTCCAAACGACTAACTTCCCAGTGGGTTCAATATGATTTATGCGATTAGTGGCAGATTTTGAAATGTGGTTAACCATAAGATATGGTTAAGAATTATTCAATATTAAAAAATGCTCTTTAATATTCATAGAAATTAAATGTTGTTAATAACAGCGAATTGTGATATATATTAATGCAACCATTGTTATGAACACGGAGACCTGTAAATTTACATGTATACGAAATAACGGAGCACATTGTATTAATGATTTACTCAATAACAAATGACAATAAATAGTACAAATAAAAGCAAATTATTTTAGCTTTTTATTTACTAAATTTTTTTTTTTACAAAAAACGGCTGGACCGATTTCGCTGGAAACTTAATCAGTTCCGAGTAACGTAATTACGCTTCGAATAAACCCGGTCCCATGTCATCTATGGTTCTCGAGATAATCGTGGCAAAAGATAATTCCGAACGCACATACGTACATACGCACATACGTACATACACACAGACAGACATCTCTATAAAAGCGTTGGATTTGGATTCTGTTGACCTTGAAACGTGAAGATATGTCAAAATCGGCCCCATTACAAGAACTTCCGCTGGGAAGTTAAAAATATGGGCTAGTTGAATTGTGTCGTCATACAAAATTATGTTTTGTCTAAGTAAGTTAATAACACAGATTGATTGAAAACAAAGTGAATGTAAATTTATCCAAATTTTCTATTTAAAAACAAATAGCGTAACGACTACAATTATTGGCACCCCTAAGGAAATGTCAACTTTGATCAACTGTAACATTTTTATTTCTAAAGTAATTTGAATCAGTTATTTACCAGAGTATAAAATATTAAATTTCGCTTTATAAATAAAGATTTAATAGATGAAAATATATATTTAAAATGACAATTTAAAAAAAGCTTACTACTTACTACTGGTTTAGTATTTTATTTATGTTTTCAAAACGTTTTATTTTAAATAATAAAATAAATTAATTAAGTAACTAAAATAATAAAATAAATACTTTTTATATTTATTATTTATAAACGAAACAAACAAAAATCAGTTCTAATTTAATACAAATTTAATAAATTAAATTAATTAAAAAAATAGCTATGTATTTTCTTAGAGTTTTTTTTTATAATTAGCGTGCGCTAAAGGGATTTTTATTTTTTTTTAATTTTTCTGTAATTGATACAGTACCCTTATAGTGTTGCCACAGCGCAGGCATTTTCGTTGCTGCCAGCAGCACCCAGATTCATTGCCTGTTTTTGGGTGCTGCTTACTACTGAAAGAATAGGAGGATAGGAAAGCAGTTTTTGGTGCGATAGGGGTTTTTTATCCCCACAGGTGGCGCCTTAATTGCTTAAGAGAGATTTGATTTGTTGTGTGTATTCAATTTTACAAAGCATGGCTCTGGGGCTTTTCGAAGAACGTTCTCATCAAATGTATTTAAAAAAATTTTTCGGCATTTTGTTCAAACGAAAATTAATAACGGTTCAAAGATACAACTATTGGCACTCATGAAAATACAACTATTGGCAGTGCCAGAAATGTGAGAAAAATGTGCAAGTTCAAAACAAAAAATAAATTGACTATTCGGACCAAGGGTTTCTGAGAAAATTACTCTTGAATGATGTGGTGTCAATAGTTGAGTCAAAAATGTGGGGTGCCAATAATTGTAGTCGTTACGCTTATAACTTTCTTTATACTAATTTTCAGTGATCAAACGACGCATACTAGCTAAATGTTTTAAATTGTCAAAAATATGAATTATTTAAAAAAAAATTATACTGTAAAGGTAAAAAAAAGAAGCTGAAAAAAAAATTGTTTAGTAATATTTGATTTTCATAATAGGAACCTTGGAAATTTTTGTTATTTTTTTTCTAAAAATCTGTGAAATAGTTAAAGAGAAACCCAATTCAACTTTACCACCAAAGGCGTTGTTAAAATTAAATACAAACTACTATTGTCCCAATTCACTTCGGCATATTGTGCCTGTCATAGTAGGAATTCGAAACTATTGACAATACTCAAGTTTGGGTCTGACTATTGCTACAAAAAGGGTATAGAGCAGATGGGTGAGAGAATTCCTTTGTATTTCGTCTGATAAAATCAGGGCTTGCATGCAATATAATCAATTGAAAAAAAGCTTCGGTTGCAGTATTACTTCAAGAAATTTTTGTATTGTCGACTCTTTCTAAACGTTGTCAATCGAAAAGTGTGGAATTACAGTTCTTTCTGTGGCATTTTGACACATTTAAGGCAAGGTAGTTTTGCTTGAATTACTTTATTGCATAAGATTGATAATTTCGAAGCTGTATATCTGCTTGTGACAAATCCATGCTGAAAAGTAGAAATAAATTCTTTGAACAAAAAGCTAGCTTATCACACTCAAGTTTCTCAAAACCTTTGGGGACGATGGACAAATAATTATGTATGTTATTGGTTTGTGGTAACAGACATTTTGTTTAGGAAAAGAATTTTAAATAGGCAATAGTAAATTATACCTTCCAATTTTTGAGAAATTCGCCCCTTTGAAGTAACATATATAAAATTAAGCACGGAGGCAAGGCAATAAAATGCACACATTTCTTTATTTATATTGGAGAGATTTCATCTGGGCTAGCACACTTACTGTGGTTCAGACCAATCAAAGCGATTTGAACCTCCGAAAAACTCAGTTTCACACACCCAATATTTATTAAATTTGATGGAGAAGGACACTAACCTCTACGCCAATGGGCCCACAAAACTTGTTTAGAAAGAGAAATTCTTTTGAATTCTAAAAATTATTTTTTTCGAAAAAGGCGTTGCGTTTGTGGAATTAATAAGTAATGTTTTTTGGATTTTATTTATTTACCGCTTATATTAAACCAAAGTGGTTTTGAAGTTCTTTTTACTACTTTCTTCGGGGACTACCCTATTGCTTGTTGTTATTAATACGACCCATCGTGAAGTCTGATCCAGAGTTGTTCTTAAGAATAAAGTTGCCTATGAATTTAAGTATCAATTCAAATTGCCATCACTTAAATTAAAACTTGAGATGAAATACTTAAAAATTAAATTAGAACAAAAAGTATGTCGATCTCAATTTCTAAAATAATGACTTTTTTGTGTATTTCTTTTCGGCAGGGCCCTTGAAATGTTATAAATTTGTTTCCCGAAAAATTGGCCTTGCATAGATTTGAAGTTAAAAGAAGGCAATCCTTTTGTGACCTCAAATTACACTCAACAATAAGCCATCCGTATTTCCCACACAAAGTTGAATGCTTTTAATGGATTAAATGGGATCGGGTAGGGATATCTTCTGTAGCAGCTTAGGGATAAATCTTATCCAATTTCCATGGGATTCAATTTCAAAAGGAAAACGGAATGATTTTTGTCCCTTTCGCAATATCTTAACCCCAAGTAGGTTGAAATGGAATGATTTTGTTGTGACACTTTAGAATGCTACGTTGACTTTTTCTATACTTTATAGACAAGTTAAAAAAGATATATAACTGAAAGAAAAATCTACAATAAGGATAACGAAAAACCGTTTAAGGGCTTCCGCATCAATGCAAATGCAAGGATATACTCTAAATTTGGAACTAAACCTCATTTTATACAATTTTATTTAACCTTTAACTCGAGTATGGAATAGATTAGAGTGCTGCGAATGTATTGGCATATTTCGTATTAGCCGGGAACTTTAATGTATACTGTACTTTATGGTGGACAAGTATGATAAGTGCGTTGAACTACGTACTTAGCAAAGGATTTAAAATCTGAATACCATCTGAAACAAATGAACGTTCATGAAAATCGAATAGGTAAACAGTATTAGAATAGTAAAAGTTGCCTTAGGAATCTGCGTAAAACTGTATAAGTCCCTTAAATTTCTTTCAAAATAAAGGGTCTTTCATTAGCGACTTGACAACTTCAAACTTTCAATGTGAACGCACCTTAAACAGTTTACCAAACTGTCAATGTCAAAATATTGAGTACAATCAACATTTTTTTATCATGGTGAAGAACACGGAACAACGTTTACAAATAATTCAAATTTACTACCGAAATTCCGAGTCGGTGGTCGCAACTTTAAGAGCGTTGACGCCAATTTTCGGCCGTAATTCTCGTCCCGGGACACAAGCAATTCATTGTCTAGTGAAAACATTTGAGTAAGAATATTCGTTGCTTGATGTTCCCATGCCAGTGAGACCACGTTTTGCCCGAAGAAATCATTCAATTTCACGGCGTTCTCAAGAATTGGGCTTCTCCCAGACCACATTATGGCGAATTTTGCGTAAAGATCTTAACCAACACCCTTACAATCAAGCTGACTCAAGAACTAAAGCCACTTGATCATATGAATCGACATACGTTCTCGAATTGGGCTCTGGACATGATATAAGATAAGGAAGAATTTCATAGAAAAATCATCCTCAGCGATGAAGCGCATTTTTGGTTAAACGGCTTCGTCAATAAGCAAAATATTCGTTACTGGACAGGTGAGAACGCTGATTTGCTCATGAAACAGCACTTCGTCCGCAAAAAGTCACTGTTTGGTGCGGTTAAGGTCATATAGATGCTGGAAGAAGTATTTACCCACTCTCTGAGCATGTCTTCCTATTGCACAGTGTCTGGTGATTACGTTTAGAGAGGGTTCCCCTTTTGTGTTTTAGAAGTCTGTTTGCCCTTCTCTGGTCCAGCTTTGTCCATAATTGTCTAGCGGTGCTACAGTGTCTAAGTTGGTTCCATCGGAGGTTTGCTTTTTTTAGCGCGTCGGCGTGGATGAGGTACCTAGCAGATGACATTGGTACATCAACGTTATCTATAGTTATGCTATTTGTACCAGAGGAGCCTTGTCTAGGCAATTCATCAGCCTCACAGTTCCCTTGGATATCGCTATGTCCTGGTACCCAGCAAAGGATAGTGTTATACTGTGTAGCTATCTCGTTAAGAGATACGCGGCAGGCCTTCAATGTCTTGAATCTTATTGTGCTGGATATAAGGGCTTTGATAGCTGCCTGGCTGTCGATGTATGTATATGACGATATCACTTTGTGGTATGGTATTTACCGACAACCAGTCAGCGGCTTGGCGAATTGCTGTGACTTCAGCCTGGAAGACACTGCAATAGTTTGGTAGATTGAAGGACAGGTGGATGTCCAGGTCTTTTGAGAAGACTCCGGCACCGACTCCTGGTCTTGGACCCATCCGTGAATATTGACAGCGAGTATATTTTTGAGGACGTCGCGTTGCGTACACTCTAAAATGAAGTTCATTTCAGTAGGCAGTCGATCCGTAGAGTACGGAAGATAGTTGTGCATCTTAAGTATGTTTGCATGGCCAGTGTCCGACCGTCACGTTACGGTATATGGTATTCGCTACAGAGACATGTTGGAACGTTCTTTCTTTGAGCAATTGCATGAATTGGACATCAGTGATATGTGGTTCCAACAAGACGGTGACACAAGCTACACAGCTTCTCAGTTCGGTGAACATGTTATCTCGAGAAACGGACCCGTCTATTCGCCGCCGAGATCGTGTGATTTAATGCATATAGATTTTTTTTATGGGGCTACATTCAATCATTGGTCTATGCCAACAAGCCGGCGACATTAGAGGAGCTCAGAGCGAATATTGAGCTAGAAATATCAGCCGTATCGGTCAAAATGTGCGGCCGAGTCATCGAAATTTGGGTTCAACGTATCGTGCATACGTTTCCGTGGTGAACATATGAACGAAGTGGAATTCCATTCATAACTGTTTTGATAGTAATTCGAGCCAATACAATTTTTTTTGAGATATCTCAAGTAGTTTGAATTTTATTTAAAAAAGAAGTTGTCATATCCTTAATTAAATACCCTTTATAAATTCCTGCACTCCAATTGGCAAACTTCCCGATTTCGAATCAATTCGTCACTGAGGCAAATCAAACGCCAGTGTTATGTGATCCATGCATTTTTTTACTGAAGGCTAGCATTGATCTTAGAACTTTTTATTCGATCAAGGTTTGTTACTCCTGATATCTTGCTAAGCCAATTCATCTCAGCTGGCGCTAAACACAGTTGTAGCAATAGCCATATCCCCGGGCTACGGCCCTTTTCACACGTTTAAAGTCCATCAATCGCCCAATTTCATTATTGCAAATTGTGCTGAAAAGCGTTCATTCACTCTAACGCCAAACACTGTTCGATTCAAAAATGAAAGCTGTGTAAAATGGCCCAGAAAAAATGAAAAAGGCTTCAAAGTAATTCAAAATCACCCCAATCGGACTACAAAATTCTGTTGTTGTTTTCTATATAAATAGTTGTTAAGAGTCTTTAACCGCCTTCCAAACTTCTTCGACAATAATCCCGAGTACTTCTTCATTATTAGGAACTGCTCTTGGAAAGTACATGTCCGATGAAACTGTAGACGGACAATATAAATATCATCAGATATCCCCAGGCTGGGCACGGTCGTTTGAAGAAGAGACAAAACTGTTTGGTCTTGAAGTCAACGAAGATAAAACCAAATACAGTGAAATCTCTCTTAAGTGGACACCCAAGGGACCGGAGTTTTTTGTCCACATAAGAGAGTGTCCGCTCAAGGGAAAATTTTAAAAAGAACACAAAATTGTTTTTTTTAATTAGCTTTTTCAAAAATAGGTACATACACAAACGTAGTCCATAATTATTTTTTAAAAAAAATCTTCAATCCGGCTGTGATGAAGATTACAACCGCTAGCTACCACTGTCTCATAATGAGATCGAAGCTATTAAAGCGAATTTGCACAAAGATTCGCAAGCGCTCAACGCCTTCTTGTAAGAGTAACAATCTATTTCAGTATTTGCTTCCGAAGTAGCCATGTCCTCTTATCGTTACTTTTGTCATTCACACTTATAACGCTTAAGACATCTTCCGTCAAGTTCTCATTCCATCCCTCATCTGTCTGAACATTTTTGTCGCATGCGGCACACTCTAAGTAATCAACTTGAGTGCAGACGGTTTGTCTGACTAGCGAGGATACATTTTTAAAACAGATCAATGGTATGTCATCCCCTGAAGTAAGGTCTTCAATTTGGGTGGTTGGATTTCGTAAAAACCCAGATTTTTTGAAAAAAATTTCTTATCGTTTCTTGAGAATCCTTGTTCCAGGCTGCAGCAGCCCAATTAAGTGGCATCTAAGTAATTCCTGAAGAACGATGTCTAACATTTCCAACGTGATCCATTTTAGCAATAAGGTGGTTTAAAACTTGTTCCCGATAAAAAACTTTAAAATTTTAGATGATGCCCCGGTCTAAGGGTTGACAAACGGACGTTATGAGAGATAGATAGATAGATAGATAGATTCTTTATTTTTTCATCATAAAGTTTACAAATTGGTATACTTAAGAATAAGGACATGGCAATAGAATAAGGACATGGCAATAAAACGGACGTTATGTTTGCTACGAAAAATATCATAGTGATGTTACTTATGTACAATGTGTGTGAATCTATACCGAAAACTGTTCGCTTGCTGTTACAGTTGCACACATACATGCACGAGTATGACATGAAAGCTTACAAAATAAACGTGTAAATAAAAGAAAATGGCATGCTTATGTGAATAAGAAATGTCCATTTAAGAGAATATTTTTACAAAATGAAAATAAAAATACTGTCCATGTCCACTTAATAGAATTGTCCACTTTAGAGGAGAAAAACTGAAACAAAATCATAGCAGCCAACCATCACACTTTATATTGTCCGCTTAAGGGAATCGTTCACATAAGAGGAGTGTCCGTTAAGAGGGAGTTCACTGTATCTACAACTTTCCGCCGCGCAAAAATACTTAAAAATTACCAAATGCAAAATTTCAAGCACTAGCTGCGTTCCTGCTGCTTATGTGTACAGACGTGCAACTGAATACTTATTATGAACAAGCGGAGTCGCTCTAACGTTGTGTCGACTTAGCTAACATCATAAATAAACTGTTTTTTTTTTGTTAAAATCTGAAATACAATATTTCAGTGGGTACCCGGCATGTGCTGCTGCACCTACCCCCGCTAACTTTTTCGAATCAAACAGCGCCCGAAAAAATCCGACTTTCAACGTTTATGGTGCATAGGTCAACTTAATAACTGCTTTAAATATGCCGTTGTCGATTTGAGGCATGTCGTTTACTTTCAAAAAATTAGCATGTACTTTTAAAGTTAAGGAACAACTGGAATCGGCGAACGTTGTTAGGCACTATCCTATACTCATAAATAAATAGTACAATATATATTATATTTTCTTTTTAGATAATAAGCTATACGCAATTGAATAAAGGTACGATTACACGGTCATTTTTCGAGTCATTTAAATGACAATGTGACGTAAAAATCACATCACAAAGCCGTCATTTTAATGTCGTTCTGTGTGATCCCCATTTTTGGGACGACATTTCAGCCGTCATTTAAATGAATCGGAAAATGGTGAAGAAAATGACATGAATTTTGTGTCATTAAAATTACGGAAAAAATGGCCGTGTAATCGCTCTTTAATGACGCCTAGGACAAATGACTACACTTTTTGGCTGCTGCGTCATTTAAATGACAGCCTCCAAAAAATGACAAGGCACGAAATTCATGCCGTGTCATTTTTCTACGCAAATGACACAGCATTTAATATGATATCTGTGCTTTCATTTGGTGTTTGTTGCATGTGTCTGGCTGCTATTTTGGTATTACTATGGGTGAAATGGGATGCTACCCGTTACCGTCCAGTGCCGACAATATGAACTATTCTGTTAACTATCGTGTGAGTTTGAATACCCAAAGTACAACAAAGTCGAGCAAATTAGGCAAAACGCAGAAAACAGGAGTAGGTAGGAAAATTGGCTATTCGTGGAGTTACGAATAAGAATAGCGGTTGATTGTTGCGGTGCAAAAGCAACGGGCGCTTTGGGATAGCTCAGTTCCAGAATACAAACTTCAAAATGTCAAAACCGATTGTTGGGCAATTGTTGTACTAGAGCTGGCCATTAACGCAGTTGATTTAACCGAAGCGAGAAATAAGTGGAATAGCATGCGCAGCAACTTCAAGGCGTTCGTGACGAAACTGCGCAAGACAAAGTTCGGTCAAAGTGCAATCGATGCAGGTGATGTAAAATATCCACATTTACATTACTTTATTCGTGGTGATTAAAATATTATGGAGCGACGTGCACGCCAGCACGGCTTTCTTTGTTTTTTCGGCGTCCAGGTTGATTGGCTGTCGAAGGACACGAAAACGCGCTGACTGCTTTTAAGTCTTTTGAATGCTTTAAGTCTTTTGACTGATTTTAAGTCGTTCGACTGCTTTAAGTCTTCTATAGTATCGGATTCTTGCAAGTCCCTATAATATATATTATGTATTTATATGTATATTATGTTATTTTACTAAGAGGTCCTTACAACTATAAAAAATGGTCCTTTAATCCTGGAAAAAGGATATTTTTCCAAAATGTTATTAGAAACCGCACGGTATAATTGTGTTGAACGTTATTACCAGCCGTGCTTCCGCTGAAACGCTCTCTCGCATATTTGTGTTCAGTTTTTCGATGTGTGGCTTCACCAACTTCAACAAATAATCGAATTGATTGGCTGACATACGAAGGACATTGCGATATAGTTCAGGTTCTTCTTCGCGCAATTCGAGCAGTAATCCAGCACATAAACCACTCTTCTCTCGAAGGCTCAACCACCTCTTTTGCCAAATACTCCGCTTTCGTCGCGTTGGCTTGTAATCAAGGTCATCTTCCCTGCTTTCCAGCACACACGCTGCCAAATACGCCGTCTCCGCAATTTCCACCATCATCGCAAAAGTTCTTTCTGACATCTTTTATTTGGATGAGAGAAAAACACTAACTGACAGAAGCTATAATTTTCTCATTGGTCATTACGAAATCGAAATAATAGGAAAGGTGTCATTTGTCATTTTGATGAGGCAAGTCATTACCGTGTGATCGTTATTTTTTCGGTCTTCATTTAACGAAAAATTCTAAATGACTCGTCATTTGATTTTGGGACAAAAATGGTGATGATAGTCATTTCATATGATCGCAATTTTTTTTCAAATGACCAATGACGAATCGTAGCTTGAATGTCTCTCTAATGCGACATTTTTTCCTGACGTCACAGCGTCATTTAAATGATTCGAAAAAATTACCGTGTAATCGTACCTTAAAATCTATAATGTGACACCACATAACGGAGCAGCTCAATCGGCCCATTGGTATAGAAGTTCTATTGTAGCGTCACTTGGCATGCCACACCTAACTATGGACCATTTTTACAACCTAACATATGTTGGGAATATAAAGGCAACCCGTCTAGTGATTTGGATAGGCATCACACATACATACTTCAATTTTTCGCAAGTCTGGAGTAAATGATGCTGAGAAACAAGAAGATATATAGACTTCACTGACCAGCCCGGGAAGTATTTACCATACTTGCAATTCGTCAGTAGTGGAAATCGACTCTCAAACCACAGCCCCGCCCACTTTAGAGGTGAGGAATATTTATAGGTAAGGTATCCCACCGCACAGCCGTATTTTACTAAGGCCCTTTTAGACGATCACTTATCAGTTCAGTTGTCAGTTCAGTTAAAAAATACAGTGCATTTAGACGTCAGTCCGGTGTTCAATTGAGCTTTCATTTTACTTGTGAGCAGTCGAAAGTCAGAAGAAATACATTGCGTAATGTTCGATTAATCTTTTGCTTGACCTTTGCCTTCGTCGCTTCTGTATCCACCACTTTTAGATTTTGCAGCAATATAATGTATGCTGCTTCTCTTTTCACTGAATTGTAATAAAAAAGGTCACTTTTCTTCCACAAACATGGACACGCGCGATAAATTTCAATTAAATCGACCATATTATTATCCGTTTTGACATATTGGACAAAAAACAGGAACTATACTCCTTCCAACAAAAATTGTCAGTACAGGCCTTATGGAGGAGCTTTTTTCTACCAGTGGTGCCTGTAGATACTCTCACGGCACTCAAATGCAAGAATTGCCACTGAAATGAAAACCAAACCAATGTCATACCAAGGAATTGTTGTTGTAATTTTCCTAAAATTCGCATACAACCCACCACAACCAGTCTCCCACACAGCCGAATGGGAATGAGCATGATCGTCTTGTGTTCGCTTGCAATTATCATCCACCAAAATAAACAGTGTGTGTGACTGAAGCACATCAGAAGAGTATTACCAGCTCTACAATGAAGCATATCATTAAGAGGAGTTTTTCTATGGATTTTGTCAAAGAACTTTCGGTTTTGAGAACGAATTATTACGTGGGGTGTTGCCATTCGGTTTTAATTTGATTGTATTTGTATTGTACAGCTGCACAAGTGCAGTTTTTTTACCATCTGTTTAGGTATATGACATTGCGTCGTGGTTATATAATTTGGTATTATAATTGCCTGATTGTGTCTACCTTACACAATATACATATAGCGGAAAGGACTGGGAAATGTTTTTAGAAAATCTTGCTGATTGAGTTTATGTCGCAAACTGTTTAAATAAAAAAAACATAAATACGTCTTTTCATCTCATTATGTACTTGTTTGTATGATGTCTTTGTTTTTCCGATGAATGACGCCTGTTTTGCTAATGAATACGGGAATTCCCAAAAGGAAGATCTCAAGTTAGGTAGGGATGCAATCATACAATGGGTTGCTTGAAATCGTTAAACGTTAGAAAGCCAAGTATGAAACATACGTCTTGGATGAAATGAAATTTATATATTTTGTTGGTCTACTGGAGATACCCTTAAAAAAATGCGTCTTTTATTATCTTACGATCCGCGAAGGACTTCCGTCCTATTAGCTTAACCTCTTTCATGCTCAAAACTCTAGAACGTGTACTTGACCTTCACATAAGAACAGGCCTTGAAAGGTCTTCCTTATGCAATTCACAGCACGCATACCTCAAGGGCAGGTGGACGGAGACCGCTCTTCTTGAAGTAGTGCGTACAGTCGAAAGGTCACTCGTCCATCACCAATATATCTTAGCTACCTTCTTAGATATAGAGGGCGCGTTAAACAACGTCCACTGAATCGATCCAGGAATCCTAGAACTAGGCGTAGAGGACTTCGTCACTTCTTGGATCATTTCCATGCTTAAAACGAGGACCATTCAAGCAAAACTAGGCAATACCCTTTTAACCAAATCAGTAAGCAGAGGAACACCTCAAGTTGGGGTGATCTCGCCTCTCTTATGGATTACAGTTCTTAACAAAATCCTGTCAAGTCTCGACAGAGAAGGCATCAAAGTCGTTGCGTATGCTGATGACGTGGTTGTTCTAGTATTAGGAATGTTTCCGACCGTGATAAGTGAAATCATGGAAAGAGCACTGGGTAAGATTAGTGGGTGGGCTACAAGTTGTGGCCTATGCGTTAACCCAAGGAAAACTGAACTGATGCTTTTCACCACCAAAACCAAAATACCAACCTTCTCACTTCCCCGCTTAAATAACCAAAATCTTCCTTTATCCACCAGCGCAAAATACCTTGAAGTCATGCTTTACCCCAAACTCAACTGCAAGTCCAACATCGAACACCGAGTGCGGAAGGCAAGCGTTGCTTTCTACGCCTGTAGCAAAACTTTCGGCAAGAAGTGGGGGCTTCAACCAAAGATGGTTCGTTGGATGTACACAGCGGTGGTACATTGCAGCGTGTAGTGCTGTTAGATTGAAGGAATTTAAATGTTGGTCGGAAAGACCATACGGCCATACTTGCATCCTTTTTTCCCTTCCCGACGGCATAGGTCTAATAGGTACAGACTACATTACACCTAAACTCAACTTCCATAAAAGCTTCTCTGTGAGATTCCCCTCTAGATCAGAATGGGAAGAAAATGCGGTCGTAAATGAATTCGACATACCTACCTTCACAGATGGTTCCAAGATGAACTGTGGAGTAGGAGCTGGCATTTTCTCTACAGAGCTAGTTATCTCGGATTTCGGGTGGCAATGGTGCAGTAGTAGTGTATTCGCTTACGGAATGGAAGGTCGTGCGTTCGAATCCCGGCCAAGTCCATTACTTTATACCGAATCGTAATCTCCCTAAGTAACTTAGACACCACCCGTGGAGAAAAACCCTACAACTGCACCCAAACACTTCTTTCCTATCTCTCTATTCTTTCTAATACCAAGTAGCTTACACTGTGCTCTTAGCATTATAAGGGTACTGTAACAACAGAAAAAAAAATCCCTTTAGTGTAAGTTAATTATAAAAAAAAAAAAAAAAAAAAAAAAAAAAAATCTCTAAAACTCTTCCCCTTCCCAACGCAGCCAGCATCTTTCAAGCAGAAGTACTTGCAATTAAGGAGGCGTGTAGACTGCTTCTCAACATATTGACACACAGAAAAAAATAGGCATCTTCGTCGACAGTCAGGCCGCGATTAAGGCTGTTAGTTCAACTAAGTCTACGTCCAAGCATGTTGTGGAATGCAGGGATACGCTGAATAAGGCTTGCCATCGGCTAGATATCACTCTCGTCTGGGTTCCCGGCCATAGGAACATTGAAGCGTATCACATGCGGATGAAGTTTTCCTTCCGCTGGGGTATGTTAAGAGATAAATCCTCCTGCACTTCATCTCAAGGGCTGAGACTAGATGGACGAATCGTACGAACTGTGTCATTTCAAGAAAGATCTGGCGAACCTACGATGATGCCAGAACAAAGAACCTCATAGCCAGAACGCGTGTAGATGTCGCCAGACTAACGGCAATCAGTACGGGCCATTGGCCATTAGGCACACATGCAGCCAAGCTTGGCATCTCCCATAACACCCACTGCCGCAGCTGCTCTGACACAGAAAAGAGTGAAACAGTGTTCCATCTTCTCTGTGAGTGTCCGGCTTTAGCCAAAACCAGACGAAGCGCACTAGGTCATCCCTTTTACAATGACCTTTCGGCCATTCATAGCATCCACTTCAATAACATCATCAAATACCTCAACTCCAGAGGATGGTTTTGAGCCCCCTTAACATCCATCTCCCCCTATAATTTTAGGTTCCGTTAGTTGTGGTACCAAAACGGCACTCAATGCGCTATTTATGTTTTCCCTCGTCAGCTGACGGGAAATACAGCCACTTAAACCAACCAACCATTATCTTACCAAAAAAGGAAAAAGATAAACGGGATTTATTTCGTTCCGCAATATTTTTATTTTAAATTGGAAGATGGTAACCCTAATAGAATTGCTCTCTGAGTTATGGCGAATTATCATACACACTACGGCAACCCTGTGAGAGCTTTAAAGAGGGACCGATTTATGTAAGTCATTGCAACCAGACTGAGAGACAAACATCCTAACATCCCTGTACTGACAATTTTTGTTGGATAGAGTATAGAAAATTTTGATTCACCGCCAACTGCAATTAAAATGACGACTGAACTGACAACTGAACTGAAACGTATTTACACATCAGTTTAACTGATAACTGAACTGATAACTTATGGGAATTCCATCCGTTTCACTTTCAGTTTCAGTTAAACGCTTCAATTTTTGCATTTAGACATCGCAGAAGATCGTACTATCCAAAATGGGGAGAAAGAAAAGAAAAAAAACCGGACAACCAGTACTAGTTTTATGTACAACTTTATTATGAGATGCTTACCGGGTGGGGGTTACTGGCCTAGTGAATTCAAAGCTTTTTTTGGTATGAAGTAAATACATTCCCGTTAGCTAAAATGGATCGGTACACTATTGAGCAACGTGTTTTTATTATTAAAACTTATTTTAAATATGCTGAAAGTTTTTCAGAACTTGAAAGAAAATTTCGTTCAAAATACGGTAGAGAAAATGCTCCGTCAAACCTTGCTATTAAACGTATCGTTCATAAATTTAAAGAAACTGGTTCAGTTTTAGTTCAAGATCAGAGAAGTAAAGCCTATCATCGTGGTGGTCGTTCGAGTGTGAATATTGCAGCTGTTAGCAGAGGTGTTGCTGAAGAGCCAATTCCGTCAATTCGTCGTGGTTCACAGCAATTAAACCTCAAATCAACAACTTTGTTTAATATTTTACGTAGGCAGAAGCAACAAAAAAATGAAAATTTTTTCTTCACCGATGAGGCAGATTTTGAAATTGGCGGTTATGTCAATAAACAAAACTATCGCATTTGGCCTGAAGCAAATCCTAGGGGATTGTTTGAAATGCCAATGAAACCAAAAAAATATTACTGTATGGTGTAGATTTTGGTGTGGTGACGTAATTGGTTAATTTTTCTTCGAAGATGTAAATGGCAATGGCAGTTACTGCGGATGGAGCTCGATATCAAGCGATGATTAGAAATTTTTTGTGGTGTCAATTGGAAGATATTGATGTGCAGAATATGTGGTTTCAACAGGATGGTGCAACATGCCACACAGTAACGAACTCAATCGATCTTTTGAAAGAGAAGTTTAACAATCGCATAATTTCCCGAGGATCAGATGTGAATTGGCCACCAAGATCTGGCGATTTAACACCAGTATATTTTTTCTTCTAAGGTGTCTTGAAGAGTAAGGTTTATGCCGATAATACTCAAACTGTTCAACACCTCAAAGAAAACATAATCGAGCAAATATCACTTATTAAACCATCATTATGCGAAAAAGTGATTCAAAATTTTTGTAAAATGTTGACAGTCTGCCGAGCTAGGAGGTCACTTGGACGACAATCTTTTTCATTATTAAGCGGAACTAATTTGCATTAATTTCCAATCTATATATTAATACGGAGTTGCCTATAACGTGTTTCCACCCATTTTTGCTATTATACGTCACGTAGTTATGCCAACACTATACATATATAGTGTAGACAAAACATAGAAGTTCACAATGCAAAAATTATCCACATATATAAAACACATTATGAATTACAGCAGGTAAAATAAAGCGAATTGGATAAAATTACAACATCAACAAAATTGCTGTGTGAGGCAATAATCTACCAATCGGAACGGAAAAATTTTATATCATGAAGTTACTTGAAAATGCTTGAAGTTACTTGAAGTTACCTGAAAATGCTTGAAGTTACTTTAAATGCTTGAAAACTTGAAGTTACTTCAAAATGCCAGAAAAATTTTATATCATGTAAAATCAGAGAATGCAATGTCGAAAAATTTCTTTTTCCGATTAATATGTATAACAGTCGACTTTGTTTTTTTGTCAACGTATAGAATAAATTGGTCGAATTTCTACCATGGGGCGACCCCTATTAAAAATAAATAGCGATTTCACACAATTTATGTCTTTCATTCAAAATTTAAAATGATACCTTAAATTTGAACACCCTTTATATCGATCAAGAAACAACAATAAAACAAGTAGTCCCGCATGATTATACATTATACATCATTTCACTATATAAACTTCCTATCGTTTGCATTTAAAAAAAAAATTTAATTACTTTAAAATGAACATGGTATAACCTTATTCTAATTGGGGTTTGCGATGAGTGAAATAACTTATGTATTGTCTTGCATGTCAATGAGTTAAGCATTGATAATGGTTTTGATACGGTCTTTACTACGGGTGCTTAAACTGTCGGAGGCGGTCACCTTAGGTGATAGGGACGGAAAGCTGCATCCAAACCGGCTAACATCAGCAGTAATGAAGGAAATAGTAATATACCAGTGCATAGGGAATGTCTTCCGTAATACTTTTTTTTTTCGTTGCCCATATCAGAGTGAAGGAAGCAAAGACCCAGCCCAATCCGGCGAGTTAAACTGAATCTTGTCGCAAACATGCCGCGACCTGCTTCCTTAGGTGGTATTCTAAAGTAAAGATGCAACAGCGTATTGATTGACAATACTTCCCGGGTATCATAAAACATCAGTGATAGGAAATCAGCAGAATCAGGCTCAATTTTG
Organism: Portevinia maculata; assembly: GCA_949715645.1. Lineage (NCBI taxonomy): Eukaryota > Metazoa > Arthropoda > Insecta > Diptera > Syrphidae > Portevinia > Portevinia maculata. The sequence continues at coordinate 300,647,753 of OX454525.1, forward strand.
GTTTCTTCGTATACAAGATATGTTTTTCTAACCCAGTACTAACTTCAGACAGTTATATTTGTCAATCTGTCAATAGTCAGATTGCAAACTGTCAAAGTCATTTTTATTCAGTGAGCCGTGATCAATTTCTTCGTCAACAACAATACCAAATTTTAGCAACTTGGTTTCAAAATGATGGTGCTGTGCGCCAAACTTGAGCCCTTGCACAATTATATTGCTTCCGAATATAAGCAAGGTCTTTGAAAGGGTTGTTAATAGAGCCCTGTTAAAGTCGGTCGAGGACAGTAACATCATTACGGACAGCAAGTCTGATTTCAGGGCGGGGCATGACACTATTCATGCCGCATCGAAATTGGTTTCCGACATTTAGGGGAATAAAGGTCCAATGCACAGGTGCTTATCTGGTTGATTTTCACAAGGCTTTCGACACCGCATGTTTAGAGGGACTTTTCTACAAGCTGACTAGGCGGGGGATGTACAAACCTTTGCTATAATGCAATTTATATGATGGTTATGGGAAAGAAGTTCGTTGTCAAATGTAGCAACATGACTTCGAGCAGTGTCTTTGAAATTAAAAACCGCTTATAGAATGGGGCGGTGAATAATTCGATCCTGTTTACATTTAGACGAGTTATCTGGTCGGTTCACTCAGACATGCTATAGCTTGTGACAACGATTTGGAGTCTTACAGATGAGGTCCTAAAGTCGGGGTCATAAACGTTCTTTTGCAACATAACTTCCATGAAAGCAATGAATATTGCGACGACTGAAAGCTGCAAACCAACTGCTTGAAATGAAATTGGAAGCAATTGGCGGTGAGAATCGTAGTTAGATATCTGGGTATCTGTCTTGACCAGTATCTATATTTTGATAGACAAATAATTGCTTGTCTTGCTGGGGCCAAGAATGCTTATGCTCTGACAAGGAGGCTGCTTTATAGCAGTCAACTTGATTCCCGAGTGAAAGACATAAACTACGTGGCCGATCATCGCTTATGTCCAGTGTGGTGATAGCGCATAGTTATATGGAACAGATTCGGGTTTCGGGGAGACAATGTCTTAGGGCATGTCCTATACGATGGGGTTCAGTTGAATACGGTTAACAATTTCCTTATTAAGGTGACTCTAAGGTACGTTGCAAGGGCGATGGCCTGATCTTTGGGGCTTACTCTCCCAATGAAATGTACATAAGGAGTACGATCCGGTCTGGCTTTATCCCCCCGGAGGCATTTATCTATATTGATGATCCCGGTATTATACACCGCCGCGCAAGAGATAAGCTGCTGATCCACGGTGGGGTCGTCGACAATGCTCATAAGCTCCTCCGTTTTAGTACCGCAATAGCGGAGATGGATAAATTCGTTACAGATTTGTTGAGGGGGGAGGGGTCCACATGCCCTCCCAGGACGGTGCGTTACTCTAGGTTTATGAGTTAGATTAAGTTTGCTATGGCGTTTTTGGGAAAGGAAACTTAAAAAAGCGAATCTCAAATAAGCTTCAATTTAATTCAGCAATGGGGTGGATCCACATTTCTAAATAAATTACTTTCTACACCGTCAACCGCTTTCAAATACTCCTACTGTTACTAATTCGTAAAGATAGTTAAAAAATTACCCAACAAATCTCAATCACTGAAAAAACTAATTCATTTTAAAATCGTTCTCCCAAAGAGAAAAATAAATTCAAATTCGATTTACTTAACCTCACTCAATTTGCATAAAAATCAAATGTAATGGAAAAATCGTCCAAGTTTACCCAGCACCAAATGCAAACAGTTCTAGGTACCTATAAGCTCAATTAAAAAAAAGATAAACATTTTAAGCGGAACCATCATCGAATTATACAATGGTTGGTAATCTGAATTCGAAATTCCACTAATTAGATTATTTTGTAAGAGTCGAAGAGTCCTTGAAACTATAAGGGCTCGTATTGTATTCGTTTTATATAGGTACACCTCTACATTGAGTTTCTTCAGTGTATTTGAGGAAACAGTTGTATGTAGCAGGTACCTACCTACCCGACTTGAGTAGACAACTCTGTTTATTTTTCGTACTTCAATTAAGAAGAAGAAAACTTTGCAAACTTGGAGTGTTATGTAAACTAGAAAGTTTTAAACATCTTTATTTTTATAATAAAATTAACAAACAAATTGTGACTCATTTTGTGCTTTGATTGGGTGCAATTAAAGTTTGAATTACAATTATAGTTATTGTTGTAGTTTAGTTTGGTTCATCAAAAGCTCCTCAATCATGCAAATGCAACAACATCAGAATTGGCTACAGAGAAGAAGTGATTTGAAATCGGGAGGCCTGCTGATACCTTTTGAGGTCAACCCGGCGAACACCACAGGCGGACCAGTACGGGCGCACTGAAGTAAAAGGCTTATGGTTCCTTTAGTCCCGATCATGACCTCGTCGTTAGTCGTAACTGCAATGCTTCTTTCAATGTATGAATTAAATTATTTCTTATTTTGTACAAAAGAATGTAAGCAATTCAATTAAAAAAACACATTTCTTCCAATGCTACTTCTATATATGTGTATGTAATGTATGTATGTACCTATATTGTACGAGTATCACACACTCACCTCATGCAAAGCGCGCTCTAATAAGACTAATTGTTTTGCAGATGTGTGGGGAAATTGCTATACATCTGGCATCCTTTATTGTTGAAGCGAGCTTATACCATCACCTCACCCTGAAATGCGTTCCTGTTTGAAGACATTTAACAATGTCATGTGGTGCTTCCTTGCTTTGATAAGGGATAATAACACGAATAAGACAAAAGTAGGTGCTACATCGTGTGATGTCAAAATTATTTTATCACTATGCAGCGGCATACTGCCGCAGGATATGGCGTGGGTGTAAACTCTACACTGAAGGGGTCGTATATAATCAGCTCGTTTTCGACGGTCTGGTGCGAGTGATAAACTTTGTAATTTATGAAGCTGAAATACATTCAAGCTCTGTATGACTATGACGAATTGTGGACTCCCCAAGGACTATTTACCTTTATGTTGAATGTGCTTTCTGTGTGTTATGCTAATCTCAAATGGCTTTTGGTTTTGTTTGCCCGGATATAAGAGGAGATAGGGGAGATTGTATACTTCCAAAGTAAGTCAAGAGTATTTAATATTTAATTGTCTCTCTCATTTCACTAATTACTGCAGGCAGATACCCCTGATATGACGCTGATCCCCGAAATTGAAATCTATCTGACTTCATGTATCTGTTGAAAGCAACATGACTAAATTTGTAGACGATCAGCAATATTAATAAAAAAAAATACTATCCGCTCTTTAACACTAACCAACAGCACACGTATAGAGAACTTGGCCATATGATAACTTTTCTTATTTATAATCATATTTTTCCTCTGTGTTAACTATTCGCTATTTATCTCTTAAATGTTGGCAGCTCTTCGCAAATTATACTAAAAAATCAAGAATATTTATCATATTTGATCAGCTGATACTATTTTCTATTTATCCCGTTGAAATACTGTTGTATTTCTTTCGACACAATGCATTATGAAAGTGTAATATGCTCAATATAGTATACCAATTCTCTCTTATCCTTTATTATAATTCATCTCAATTCATGTGGGACGGGAAGATATTTAATTTGAATAAAACAAGTTGTGTATCTACGAATTTTTTGTTTTCTTTGGAAAGCCGTTCAGTGACATTACGTGTGAAACATCCAATATGATATGGTTCAAATGGTCTTCGCGGCTTGACTGAGTGACGCGCATGTAAGAGGTCCAATTTCTAAAAAACCGCCTGAATTTGAGCGATGACGCCGGTAACTTTAGTAGTGTATTTAGCTCACTTCTGTCACATGCAATACAGTTCAGGACGAAGGCCCTTTTTAAGACTTTTGAGGACATTTTTAGTGTTTTCAATTATCTTTCAAAAATCTGTGTGCACAAACTTTTTGGGCGGTTTTTTAAGGATATTATTTTTGTATCTAACTGCAATGATGGGAAACAAATAATTTTTAAAACGACTTGTTTTTGCGATTTGACAGCATTTCTATTATCTATTTCTTATAGATTGGCTATTTGGCAATGATTGGAAAATAATTCATGAAATGACTTGTTTTGTGTGATAACTCTGTTATCAATCTAAGTCTTATCGAGGGGAGAGCTTTTGAAAAATATTATAAATACCGAGTTCATATTCTAAATTGAATAAAGTCATACTATTGACACCCAACATGCACAAGGATTTTGCTACTCAATTAGATCACACAGAAAATATAGGTAGCTATCTTCAAAGATAATATATAATTAACAAGGTTGTTATATTCACTTGGTTGGTTGAACTGCAGTAAAGCTTTTGTAAAAGTTCACGGCAGCTAAAGCTATGGCACACGCAAGCTTTAGCCACGGTCTAGATCTGAGAGGAAACGATACACAGTGCGATATGCGATGGAAAGTAACAAAACAATATTTTCACTGTTTTCTACGTTTTTTGCAGTTTTGTTTCGATGTAGCTCAACGTTTACAAAATAAGTGATAATCAGCGGTTGATTTGATTGAAATTGTTTTCTTGTCAGTGTCAAACATTTACGTTTATAATCTATTTAAGTTATTTGTAACAATGTTAATTGAATTGAGTTTATATGTAATTTGTTCTCCAAAAACACATCGTGAGAAACTTGCGACGAAAGCACATGAGCCAGTTTTGGCACAAGTCGAATGTGCCCTATTTTTTTTCACTAAATGAATATTGATAATGATGATATAGATGGTGACTTTTCCATCCTCGATCTAGATAGCATAAACTCTGATAATGTTTTTACAAATAGCTCATACTGTCATAATAAGATTTTTGTTGTCCATCAGAATGTTAGAAGTTTGAGAGAAAACTTTGGGTCCGTTGCTACACACATTGATTCCTTTTTAAGCATTCCAGATATTATCTTTGTGTCTGAAATTTGGATATACGATTTTGAAAAAAATGATTACTATTTGCCTGGTTTTAATTTCTTCGCGAACACAAATGAGAATTACGCTGCAGGTGGTGTTGGATGTTTTGTTAAAGAAAATATTATAGTTAATGAAGCGTTAAGTGTGGATTTTGTTACTGCTGACGTTCAAAAGGTTTCTATTGAAATTGATCATAGAGTATATGTGTTTTTATGTGTATATAGACTACATCTGTATAATGTTTTGGCGTATATTGAAGAATTTTCCTGTCTGTTAGGTAGCTTAAAAGATAGCAATTTAATTATCTTAGGGGATTACAATCTTAACATACTGGATTGCAGCGATACCGTTTCTAATTACCTGTCCCTTTTGGCATCACATGGCTTGGCTTGTTACATTAATGAACCTACTAGGATGGTTTCGGGAAGATGTTTGGACCATATCTATGGGCGTTTTTCCAACTTATCATTGAGCTCATGCGAAAAGTGCATATTCGACTTCAAAATCACAGATCACTCAATGACAGGTTTGTTGGTGAACTTACCCAACAAAAAAAACTCAAGAACAACCTTCTCTATGAGTTTTGGGACGATGCCTATTTGGAAAGCAATGCTTCTGTATGTTACACTTTATTTGTAGATTCCTTCCGTAAGCACATAAGTGACTGTACCTATTCAGTGCCTCTGAACAAATCGACGAATAGACTAAAACCTTGGATTACAAGACAACTAATATATAAAGTTAAGATTAAGCACAAGCTTAGAATCAAATGCTGTAAGCATTCCAACAATCTTAGGTTGAGAAAAAGTTATAAACAATTGTGCTCTGAACTAAAAAAACAAATTCCAATTTGCCGCGACAATTACTTTCGTAATAAATTTATTTTAGCAAAGGGAAATGTGAAAAGCGAATGGAAGGTAGTCAATAATATTTTGAACAAGTCCTCGCGTTCTAAGAAACCTAGTGTAATTCGCATTAATAACTGTGAAGTTTCTGATGAAGTTTCCATTGCCAACTTTTACTATTCTTCAATAGCAAGGAGTGTACTAACACAAGAATCTCAATTGAGCTGCACTGTGTATTCGAATTCTTGTTACTTCAATGAACCTTTGCAAACTAATAGTTTTGCGTTCGAACCTGTAACTTGTCTTGAAGTCTTAAGAGCTATTGGTTCTTTAAAAAATTCAAACGCGTGCGGTTTCGATGGCATTTCAATTGTAACTGTAAAGCGTATAGCTTGCTTCGTAGTCGAGGTACTAGCATTTATATTTAACCGTAGTATATCTCAAGGCGTTTTCCCAGAGGACCTTAATTGTGCGGACGTGATTCCACTGTTTAAGATAGGTTCAGTAGACGATGTGAGCAATTATAGACCTATTTCACTTCTACCTGTTTTTAGTAAAGTCTTTGAAAAAATTGTGAAGGATAGGATAGTATCATTTTTAAATAGGACTAGGTTTTTCAGTCCTGTGCAATTTGGTTTTCAAAAGGGAAAATCCACTGAAGATGCTCTTCTACGCTTCTGTTCTAGCGTTTTTTCTAACCTTGATGGCAAGAAGTTCACTGCAGGTTTATTTGTTGACATCACGAAAGCGTTTGATATGGTTAACCACATTACCTTGTTGAGGAAACTGGAAAAAGCTGGATTTCGTGGCTTCATTCTTGATTGGTTTAGGTCTTACCTTTCTAATAGATCACAAAGGGTAAAAATTGGTGCAAGCACGAGCGAAATTCAATTTTTCAATCTGGGAGTACCTCAAGGCTCTGTGTTGGGACCCATATTATTTTTAATTTATATCAATTCACTGTTTAATTTATGTTTTAGAGGATCAGTTACAGCTTTTGCAGACGATGTAGGCTTTTCTTATGGCTCTGACAGTGCCCTGAATTTGATATCTGATATCAACTGGGATTTGCATTTATTTAGGATCTGGTTCGCTGATCACAGCTTACGCATAAGCTCTAAAACCAAAATTATGTTTTTTAGTTTATCTATGAACAGCTCAGTTGAAGCTGATGTAGATGTTCACTTTCACGCACCGGAGTGTCAAAGATATAAACTACCAGGCTCCACATGTCCTTCCGGTTTTCCTACCACTACTTTTTGCAGCACTGTGAGTTGCAGCGAAAAGTGTTTTTTTAATTGAAAAAGTTAATGAGTTTAAGTACTTGGGCCTCACTTTTGATGCTAGGATGAGCTTTGCAAATCATACAGAGTCTTTAAGGAAATATTTTCGTTATACCCTCAGACATTTCTATCACCTACAAAATATCTGTTCTCAAAAATTATTGTTAACTATTTATTATGGTATTTTTCATTCCAAACTTCAATATGGAATTGCGTGCTGGGGGGGGGGGGGGGGGGGGGGGGGTTCTTATATGAATAAAATTCAACCCCTACTAATTTTACAGAAAAACATATTGAGGAAAATATGCCGGAAACATTGTCGGCATCCCTGTTATCCTGTTTCGTGATATGAGAATTCTTCCAGTTCGTCATTTGTATTGTTTCAAAGTATTAAAAACGTTTTTCATGAGATCGGGAAATCTTAATTGCAGACTAATTTCTGATTATAACTTACGTAGAAACTTTTCGAATGTTGTATCTATACCCGCTTCTCGTACTACTGCTTTTCGTAATTCTTATTTGGTTTCATCTTACTGCCTATTTAACAAGCTGCCGCAAGCAATAAGATCATTGACCTCTTCTGTAAAGTTTGTTAAATCCGTAAGATTTTGACTATGATAGCTTAGAATCCATTTTTTCTGACATTCTGGTGTAACTAAAGTTTCCTTGTATCTTTTTTTAAATTTTGCTAATTAATATTTGTATTTCTTTTATCTTTTCTTTGTGATTATGCATATTTATTATGTATTTACTTTTGTTAAAGGGTCACCCCACCCATAATAAAAATATCTTGTTGTAATGCACATTGAAGTGGCATTTGACACTATTTTTAATACTTAAGTATAAAAAATAAAAAATGTCATTTAAGTTATTTCTTAAATCTATACTTAAACCTACTTATATGTAAGCAATGAAATAATGTTATGAACTTGTATGTGCATGGATTTATGGGAAATAAATTTTTTATCTATCTATCTATCTATTTTAAATCTATATATATAAAATTCTCGTGTCATAGTGTTTGTAACCAATCCCTCCGAAGCGGCTTGACCGATTTTTATGAAATTTCTGGTGCATATTCGGTAGGTCTGAGAAAAGCTCGTTAACTATTTTTTATACCCGTAAGTGATAAGGGTGGTCTATCACCAATTTTTTATTTTTTATGATTTGCCATTTAAAAGTACATATAACCCTTAATTTTCACACTTCTACCCCCAACCAATTTTTTAATAGCGATATTAGTACTGTAATAATCTTCAACTCTCACTGGTCGATAACTGATTTATCATTTATTAGTTTGTTTATTATTAAACGACAATTAATAATACTATTGGGAATCATTTTATGATTGTGAAAGGAAGCTAAAATAATAAAAGGCAAAGGGGCCAATTTGGGCCGTCGAACGAATAGAACGACGGACATACGAAATAGAAGAGCCCAAAGAACAGACGAACAAATACAAAAAGATAATGCAGATGCACGTGTGAGCATGGCGCAATTGCGTGAATCACAATCACAAGAGGCACGACCTGAACGAAATCAACAAAGACCATTGGAACAAAGACCAGCCCGCCGGTTCGTAATTAACACACGCAAAGCAAATGACCAACAACGCCAACAGGTACATCGAATATTTATAAAGGATTCATTCCTAAGAAAAGTGCATCTACTGGAAATTGAAACACCACCTGAACCATTAAACGGCTTACTTATCGGTACGGATCCAGATTCTAACCTGTTCTTGAAGTCAATTCGAACATCCAATTCATGTTTCCAAATGGCATAGGTCGGAGCAACAGAAATAATTAAAAATAATGCTGCAAATGGTCAACAATACCATTCAACATTCAAAATCCAAGGCCAAGTTTATCACAAAGTGCGCTCATTGCTTACTTACTTACTTACTTAGGTGGCGCTACAGTCCGGGGTGGACCTGGGCCTCAACCAATACGCCTCTCCAGTTAGCACGATCTTTGGCTAACTGCCTCCAGTTGCGCACTCCAAGTTGTTTGAGATCCCCTTCCACTTGCTCGCGCCACCTAAGGCGAGGTCTTCCTCTACTGCGTTGTCCCTCCAGGTTGGAATCGAAGACTCTTCGGGCTGGAGCGTTGGTGTCCATTCGCTCTACTTGTCCTAGCCATCTTAGTCGACTGATTCGCACTTTTTTGACCAGGTCCTTATCGCTGTACAGCTCGTAGAGTTCTGTGTTAAATCTCCTCCTCCAAAGCCCGTCAATGCAAACGGGACCGAAAATCACTCGAAGAATTTTGCGTTCGAAAGGATCAAGGAAATCTTCATCCGCTTTTGCTAATGTCCACGCTTCTGCGCCGTAGAGCAGGACTCGGGTGATGAGGGTCTTATACAAGGTCTTCTTAGTGTTTCTTGACAAGGCCTTACTAGTCAATTGCCTTCTTAGGCCAAAGGAACAGCGGTTGCCAAGTGTAATTCTTCGTTTGATTTCTGATGTGATGTCGTTCTCAGAATTTATAGCGGAGCCAAGCTAGACAAAGTCCCTAACTACCTCAAAGTTGTAGCTGTCTATCGTGACGTTCTGTCCGATTCGTCGATGTTGTTAGTCCCTTCTTGTTGACAGCATATACTTGGTTTTGCCCTCATTCACCACTAAACCTATTTTTGCCGCTTCTGTGCTAATACTTGCAAACGCACCAGTAACAGCTCGCTGTGTTCTGCCAATTATGTCAATGTCGTCAGCATATGCAAGTAGTTGCACAGACTTTTGAAAAATTGTGCCTCTAGTGTTGGCTTGCGAATTTCGCACAATTTTCTCAAGTATGATGTTGAAGAAGTCACATGACAGCGCATCACCTTGTCTTAATCCTTTTTTGACATCAAATGTCTCGGTGAGATTGTTTCCGACCTTTATCCATCGTCATTCTGCACAATCTGACAAGTTTGGCAGGGATGCCAAAACTAGAAATGGCTCTGTATAGCTCGTCTCTATAGATGCTGCCATATGCGGCCTTAAAATCGATAAAAAGATGGTGGGTATCGATTTGGACTTCTTGGGTTTTCTCCAGGATCTGCCGTAGTGTGAATATCTGATCGGTCGTGGACTTACCGGGCCTAAAGCCGCACTGGTAGAGACCACTCAGGTCGTTGACGAATGGTTTCAGGCGCTCACACAGTACAGCCGACATGATCTTATAGGCAATATTCAGGAGACTGATGCCTCTACAATTGGCGAAGTTTAGAGGGTCTCCTTTCTTGTGGATCGGGCAAACGATGCTGAGGTTCCATTCATCTGGCATACTTTCTTCTGACCATATCTTGGAGACGAGTTGGTGTATGCTCTCCACCAGGTCATCTCCCGCTGCCTTAAAAAGCTCGGCATTCAAGCCGTTTGGTCCAGTTTGGATATCGCTATCCTCATTTTCATTTTTTTCATTTTCATTTTCATTTATTTATTTAATTACATAGCTTTACACATTAAGATACAATATCTTATTAAATAGCGTAAGCTTCAATATTTTAAACTAAGTTGAGTCAGTTGGTAAGAAACAATAGATAATTATTATTACTGAACAATAATTTATTATTAATCCTGATCTCGTTGAGAAAGGAGAGGTAAAATGAACTAAGAATACAGTAGTAGGAGTAAGAAGAAAGAAATAAAAAGTAACAATATTACGAAATCTCGTCATCATCATCATTAAAGCGTCTCGAGGTACTGCCTGAGTTTCACCCTGAACAAAGCTGCACAACTCATCAATCGAACAGAAAGGGGAAGGGAATTCCACAGACGGACTGCAAACACAAAGAACTGTCGGGTTGATACTAGGTACGTACAGCGAATTGGTACCAGGCTGCAAGATCTGCGTACAAATTTTATTATAAAGGTTCGTCGGTTGATGTGTTAGCATTACATTATGAAGCAAGGTTAATGTTTTAAATTTGAAAACGTTTTCTAGCGTTATGCCATTAATTTGCTTAGAGAAGTGAGATATGTGGTCGTGTTTTCTCAATCCATATATATAACGCGCAATACTGTTGTATGCCACATTCAGTTTTCTTTTATGTTTGTAATCGCAGTTGCTAAAGATTTCACAGCCGAATAGCATTATTGGTATAACTAGTGTTTTTGCAAGAATAATTCTAGTTTTAAGGGGTGTTATTTTTTGACTTGCCCATAGCATACGTAGGCTTCCATAGACCCTTCCTACAGTCAATCTGATATGGTCATTCCAAGAAAGTGTCTTGTTGAAAGTTATGCCCAGATTTTTCGCTGAATCAACAAATTCAATCGGGGAATCGTTCAGGCATAAATTAGGAAAATAAGAGGTATCAATGGACTTTCTTGATATAACCAAGCATTTCGACTTGGTGGGATTCAGGCAGAGGCCATTTGATCGCGACCAGCACAGAATCCTTTTTAGATCTTCATTTACTTCATGAGCTGCATTTTCCACGAGGCCTAAAGGAAAACTTTTCCGCAACTGAACATCATCAGCATACATGTCGACCAAAGAGCTAACGGTACACAAGGGGAGATCATTAATGTACATTGTGAAGAACAATGGACCCAATATTGAGCCTTGTGGAACGCCTTTACTCAGTGGTAGAATTCGTGAAACACTGTTATTTAACACAACCGCCTGATATCTGTTATTGAGGTACGATGATACCAGATTCAGGGAAGACGACGAAAAATTGAATTCACTCCTTAGCTTGCTACATAGAACAGTATGGTCAACTGTGTCGAAAGCCTTAGAGAAATCTAATAAAACGAGAAAAGTTACTTTATCATCGTCCACCGCTTGTCGTATGTCTTCAACAACATTAATCAGTGCGGTCGTACAGCTATGCTTAGGACGAAACCCAAATTGATTTCCACAAATCAGGTTGTTGTTTTTCAGATGTCTTTGTATCTGGGTATTCAAAATTTTTTCTAAAACCTTAGAGAAAAATGGTAAGATGGCGATAGGCCGAAACTCTTTCTGGTTTTTGGGAACAGGTATAATTTTTGCATTTTTCCAGGTTGAAGGAAAAACTCCAGTCATGATGATGGTATTAAACAAATGCGTTATTGACTTGAGGATGTAAGGAAGGATAGCTTTAGCAAAAACCGGATTAATTTCATCAAATCCAACCGAATTAGACTTAATTGAGATAAAGCTTTCTAAGACATCAGATTCATCAACAGTTGTAAAGTTAAAAATGGGAGGTAAAGTAATATTATTGTTGTGACATGGAGGGGATAATAGAGGGCCATTGGGTGTAGGGGAAGGAAGAGAAGTGAAGTTTATATTGATGTCATTGGGATCAACGTTTTGAAGACTACTGTTTATTTGCTTAGCTATTCCAATACTTTTGATGTTTTTCCATAGCTTATGCTTCGCCTGTGAGGGATTTAGTCGGGGAGCATAAAAATAAAAACGTCTTTTTGCTTCACGTATTTCACAAGTTACCCTGTTTCTGAGAGAACGATAGACATCATGGAGTACCCCCAGGCGAAAACGCTTCCAGCGTTCGTAGGCCTGGTCACGCTCACTGATTAAACACTTGATTGAATGTGTAAACCAACAAGGATTACTGACTCTGGAGGTTACGAGTGGAACATGAATGTTGAAAAGATTGCGAATATTACCTTCAATAAAGGCTAATTGGTCATCTACTGAGGGCATTCCATACACTCTAAAGCACTCAATGGATCTAAGATCATCCTCTAACATAGTTTTGTTGACTTTCTTGAAGTCACGAAAACTAAAGGAGTTATTCAAAATGGTAGGTTCACACTCAAAAGTTAAATGTATCAGATCATGGTGCGAAAAACATGGTGCAGATAGTTGATTAAAGTGGAGGGCTTTGTAAATGTGGCTCACGAAAAAAACATCTAAGAGGGTGCTATTATTCTCGGTAAAGTGAGTAGGTGATGAAGTGTTTACTGGAAACAGATTAAGAGTTCTCATACTATCAACCAAAGACGAATCTTGGAGTAAATTACTATTAAAGTCTCCCACCACTACAATAAAGGGAGATATAAACGATAGTTCATCCAAGATATTGATAAGCGGTAGAGTATTGATATTCGCGTTAGGTCTGTAAACTGATCCTAGTAAGATTTTGTTAAGCTTGCAAGTGAAAACGTAATCAATTTCACTACCCAGCGGAGCCTTACATGTCAGATTACATTGCAAGTTATTGCGAACGAAAATTGCTGCACCTCCCCCAACGCGCCCAACCCTATCCGATCGAAAAGGTTTATGAAAACCGTTCAAGCAACAAGAACTATCGCTAAAATCATTAGTAAGCCAAGTTTCAGAAATGCATACAACATCAACTTTCGAGCCTTCAAATAAGTATCTAAATTCATCCAACTTGGGTAATATACTCTGGGCATTAATGTGACAGATTTGCAGTCCGGAACGCTGGCTGCACAAAATGTTTATCATTGATCGTGTAGTACTGCTGCCGTCCGTCGCGGATTCCCTAGAAACAAGCTCATTGGGACCAACCATTGATGGCAAGCAAAAGTGGGTGGCACCCAAATAGGCACGCCTTCCTCGCCGACATTCCAAGCTGCACCACCAGAACAGGAGAAAAAACCAACAGTACACAAAACACAGCGATGATGATGATGATGAGAAATGTAAGACCTACAATAGTGTTCAATTTAAAAAAGTTATAAAAACAAGAAAACAAAAGATACTCGTAACTAGAAAAACTATAGCTGGAAAGTGATAAGAAATAAGAAATTAAAAGTAAAAACATAGCAAAAAAGTTAAGCATAATGGAATTATAATTGAATTGAAAAGAAAAAGAAATCGAGACTAAAAATAGAATAAGAAGAGGGAAGAAAAATAAAAAAAAAAAATAATAATATCAGCAAATCAGTCATCCGTTGGGGCTGGCAATTCCTGCAAGTTTTCGATGTTTCCAATATGAATAGCTTTGTCATCACCGTGACATTTGACATACACGAGACCACGCAACGTAAACACAGAAAAAAGTTTGTTTTGTTTTTTTAATTGAAGCGCCGCACGCAGTAAATTGTTGTTGTTTTTGGTTAAACACTCGCGTAAATAGATCGTTGAACTGGAGTTGAGACCAAGATCTTTAAGACATAGTTGTCTTTTATTTGTTTTCCTGTATTTAGCAGTAGATGTTAAGACAAAATTACGTTCATATGGTGATCGGAATTTGATAACGATCGTTGAGTTATCATCAGCTTTCGGGTTAGTGCGGTAAATGTCTTTGATAGGCGGTGGTTTAATGCTTACAACGTGACAAAGGTGATTAAAATACGTTTTAAGATTTTCTTTCGCAGTGCGAGGGACACCAAATAAGAACGCGTACGAGCTACACTTTTGTTGTCTTGGTCATCTTGTTTCATTTTGATATTAGCAAGTTCGGTTTTTAAATCTAAGGAGTCACTAGTGCAAGCTTTAAGTGAATTTTTACAGTCCGACAATTCTTTGCTAACATTTGATAGGGAAGTTTTTAGAAGTGCAATATCTGATTGGAGAGTGGATATATCATTGCTTGTTGTTGTTTGCGTAATCTCGAGTTGCGTTACTCTATTGTTGACATCAGTGATTGTTTTGTGAAATTCGGAGAACTGGTTTTCCATCTTAGTCGCAAGTTCGTCGCTATTTGATTGAATTTTGGATGAGAGAAGGAGAATTATTTGTTCGCTTTGCTTGTTTAGCATTTCATCCATTTTCTTCAAAAGCTTAGTGTCATCCACAGCCATTTTTTTTAGCTTTTTGTTGTGGCGAGCCGAGCGAAGTTCGAGGTGAGTTGAACTGTAGAGAGTCAATATTAGAATTTGCTCTGCAGCGTTTGTTGCTGGACATTTATGTATTAGTGTATTTTCAAGTGAGTGTGATACTGTTTATTTATTGTTTGGAACTGTTTATAGTGTTCGACACTACGATTCAGGGGTTTGACACTGTTTGATACCACACAAAGAGCAAGAGAGAAAACAGAATGATAAACCAAAAGTAAATCAGTTTCAATCACACCAATGCTAACTTTTATCACAGAACTTTTATTTTTTTGTTTTTGTTTCTACTATTTCCTTTATTATTTTTCTTTTACTTCAAATCAATATAAACCCACGCTGAGATAATCAATTTGATTGCAGTTTAATTGAACTAAACTTGATACTAATTGCCCGCCAAAAAAACACGTCTACTCTGTTGCACGTTTCATTACTTCACTTCGTTTTGGTCAGGTGGACGGAAGTCTTGGCTTTCATCGTCCAGGCTGAATGGTTCGTTCCGCCTGACAGCGTAATTTGTGTTGTCTTCGCCGTTTAACAGTCTGCAGAAATAGTTTTTCCATATCCTTAGTACCGACTGTGACTGTACTACAAGATTTCCTTCCTCGTCTCTACAGGTCTCTGTTCGGGTCTTGTTTCCGTTACACGTCCTTTTTAAATTTTGGTAAAACTTTCGAACCTGTCTATTTCCTCGATCGCGCGCTTCTCATGCTCTTTCCTTTTTCTCCGCAGAAGCCGATGTTGTTTTCTCCTCTTTTGCTCGTAGAGCTCACGAGCTGCTCTCGTCCTTCTATGCAGTGCCACTTCGTAGGCGCTTTGTTTTGCTGCATGCGCTTGCTGGCACTCATCGTCAAACCAGGGGTTTCGTGGTGGTGGCCTGGTAAATCCGAGAACATCAGTTGCGGGGCTTCTGATGGCGTCTTGGCATCGATGCCACTGGTCTTCGGCACTTGATGCTGGCAGCATAGGACTTCTCGAGAGGTTGAGGGACACGCGATCGGCAAAGGCTCATTGCTGCCGAAGACTCATTGCTGCCAATGCCAAATGAGACACTTACATTTTTACAAATTTATTTTATGGGCGGTGAGGAAGCGCACTCGACAATCGCGTGGATGCACGTTGCGGCTGCAATAACCTCAATTTACCATATGCCAGACGCATCGTGGCGAGCTGGACGCTCTATAGACATTTTCACCAAGCTATCTCTTTCTGAAGTGCGAAATCCCTGTCTTAAACAACAGAAACAAATTGAATGATAAAATTGCAGAAATTTGCACAAATCGTATGCAATAATCATTTTGATTGTTAATGAACTGAATATGAAAGTGCAAACAGAAGCTATTGAAGGGTAAAAAGTAACAAATTATAGAGAAAAAACGTGAGAAAGTATATTAAAGCAAAACAAACAATAAACATAGGGACTTCCTACAGTCCGCTTGGCGAACTTTTGGATACCCTATTGTTATTCCCATCAGACACATAGAGAGTCTATATCATAAATTTCGGTTTCCTAGCTCATACTTCGACTTTCCAATGAAACTGTTTTATTTAATTGTAATTACTGTTTTATTTAATTGCGGCGTGTCAGTGGACTGATTTTAGAAATTGTATCTCCCGAGCAGTTTTATGAGTCAAAGATAATAAAAAATATCAGCGTTCTAGCTAAAAATTCGATTTTTTCGAAATTTTTTTTTTTTTTTTTTTTTAGTTTGTACGCGTGTCTGTGGGCGGATTTAAAAAATTCTTAAACTTGATTATTTCGGGGACCTGGAGAGTATATATGGTTAAAGGCCCAATTTTTGCCAACAGACGGACGGACATGGCTTGATTTAGATATCTAAAATGTTTGTTTAGAAAACTTTTCAACTTATTTGCTTCCAAACAAAAATATTTTTTTGCCACAACACGATTGTCACGGTTTCACTTTTATTTTTCCTACAGAATCTTAATATACTCGTATTGTTAGCTTTTTAGTATTCCAAAATAGTGTTTAGATAGTCCTTCTTAGTTAGTTTTTGTTATAATTCGCTTTAATATAAATTTATTGCGAGATATTCGCAAGAAAAACATTTTTTGCCATAACTACGCGATTCTCACTTTTTCAGCTTTATTTTTTGTACACAATCATATTATAATGTTAAGTTTTTTGTATTCCAAAACATGGTTTGGAAACTCCTTCTTAGTTCCGAAACTTTTTTTTTTGTTAAAATTGGATTTGTTATAAACTTCTTTGGAAATATTCGCGAAGAACGTATTTCCCGCCATGCAAATTCGCCATTGTTTTCCTTCATTTCATTCAGCTGTTGGTTTTTTTGTGTGTTCATTTGCCACTGACGTTGTCGTGAGATGCTCTATTGAATGAGCACAATGAATATTGTTGAATTTATTCAAATCACACATGCACAAATTACAAACTGACAATCACGCTATTGTCATCAATCCTGTAATCCTGATAAAACACCAGCTGGAAAGCACATGCGTGGATTTCATGCACCTGTTGTTGACGACTTTGCTGGAATCATGGTTGTCGCCGTACACCGACGCGACAAATCGTGCGTGATTTGAAGTAATAATCTTGAGTTCATTGCTGATACACACCCGTTCATACGACGCTCTCCAATATCCGCTAATGTTCTGAAAGTGACAAAACGTCTACAGCGCTCAATTCCTCTTTCATTCATAGACCACATCCCACACACTTACAATAAGTTAGTTATTTTTCATTTCCCTACCAAAATATTCACTAGAAATAATTTATATGGCAAAACAACGTTTGCCGGGTCAGCTAGTTGTAGTATATATTAATTTCAATATAAAATAGGAATTTCGAAAACATTCCCAGAATGGTTAGTTTTTATAAAAAGAAAAATTAAAAATAACTAATGGGTGTGATATCAAAGAAACAATGCTTAAACATAGGGACAGGCAACAGCCCGCTGGGCGAACTGTTGGATACCCTATTCCTATCCCTCATCAGTGGGCGTGGCAAAAATCTAAGTATGGGTGAATTGTTAAAAAGGGCAATGGCAGAAAACTTTATGTTGAGGAATTCTTCAACACAACTTTATCTACATACCTTGCGAAGAATAGGACTTTCCTTCACATTGATTCCTTTAATAAAACGATTTTCGTTTTAAATAGTGGGCGGATTTTAAAAATATTTACGCATGAGCATTAAGTGCCCCTAAAAAGTTTGTTTGTGTATAATGTTAGCTTCCCAGCTCAGATTTTGATTTTTTGATAAAAACGTTAAATTGTGGGCGTGTAAGTAGGCGGATTTTGAAAATCTTAACAAAAGAGCATTTTGGGGCCCCTAAGGACGATATATTCCAAATTAGATCTACATTATTATCGATGCTGATCAGGAATTTATGTAGTATTAAGCTATTTTTTTTTTTTTTATGTTTTTTTTTTTTTAATATAACACTATCAGCTCTGTGTCGTGGAGTGCTTAAAGCAAGCAACTATCACGAGCAGAAATTGCCGGCACTAAAAGTGCTCTCACAGGCTCATCATTTAGTGCAGGTGTTAGTAAGGACAAAACAATTAAAAATACAATAATTATTTACCTATAAAATACGAGTACTAACACAGACACAAAATAATGCAAACAATTTAAGACATTAAAGCATTATTACGCAAAATATTTTTTAGCTTAATTTTACTAACATGCAAGTCAATCACATGATCATTTAGATTATAGATTCTATTCATGCGACTAATAGGCTCATGCCTCCCATAATTCGTTCTATGATGGGGGCTGAACAATAGTTCAACACTGCGTAAATTATGGGCACCACCACGAAAATTAAAGCCAATAGACGACAGCAAGTCAGGTGCATCTATTTGACCGGATATAAGCTGCTGTAAAAAAATGATATCGCTATTAAGCCTTCGTTGAGAAAGGGGTAACATTTGAAGAAGCTTGATACGTTGACTGTAGGGAGGAAGGTTAAATGGATCATCCCATGGAAGTCCTCTAAGTGCAAATCGAATAAATTTACGTTGAATGGCCTCTATTCGATTTGAATGAATGTTGTAGAACGGTGTCCAAACTTGAGAGGCATACTCTAGAATCGGACGGACAAAACAATTGTACAATGACATAGAAACATAAGGGTCATTAAATTCTTTGGCCCACCGTTTTACGAAGCCCAACATAGAATTAAATTTATTAATAATAGAATTAATATGCTTAGCAAAATCCAGTTTGGGGTCGAAATAAACCCCAAGATCCTTAAAATTATCAACACTACAAAGAATATGTTGAGACAGAGAGTATTGAAAGGTGGAAGGGATATTCTTTCTAGAGAATGTCATATGTTGACATTTAGTTGGGTTCAGGGATAAACCGTTTTTATCACACCAATTGGCGAAGCTATTTATGTCAGATTGAAGAAACATTCTGTCTTGCTGACTAGTGATAGATTTATATATTTTCATATCATCAGCGTAGATCAGGATATTACTGTGATTTATACATGCCTTAACATCATTAATGGCAAGTATAAATAATATTGGTCCGAGGTGACTTCCTTGGGGAACTCCAGACTGCGCTGTGAAAGATACGGATAGCGATTCTCTAAATTTCACTTGATAAACCCTTGATCTAAGGTATGAATTAACCCATTTTATGGAACTTGGTGGGAACCCAAAAGCCCTGAGCTTAAACTCGATTATTTCATGGGACAGCTGGTCGAAAGCTTTAGAGAAGTCAGTGTATATGCAATCCATTTCGTCCTTATTCTCTAAGGCATTAGAACAATCATGCAAGAAACTTAACAGATTAGTGACAGTGGATCTGTTTCTTACAAATCCATGCTGTTCATTACAAATTAAATTGCGACAAAGAAATATTAACTTTTCGCAAACAATTTGTTCAAAAAGCTTAGGGATACACGAAAGCTTTGAAATAGTCCTATAATTAGTGATATCACCACGTTCGCCTTTTTTAAATACAGGTGTGATTCAAACAGATACTTAAGATATGGAGCAATTACATGACTACATTTTTTAAGAACGATCGGTGCAATGCCATCAGGACCTGATGAATAATCATTCTTGAGAGAAGAAATACATTTTAAAATTGTTTCCAAATCGAATGCGATACTACTAAAACTTATTTGGGAACAGCTAGTTAGATAACTAAAATATTGATCATCAATGTGAAGAAGGGTCCCCCTAAATGACTAACTGAAATGATCTGCAAACATATTGCTTGCATCTACTGAATCAGCAATTGTAGAACTATTGTAAGTAAGCTTCGATGGATAACCATCGGTTTTTTTCTTAGAGTTGCCAAAACCCCAGAAAAGTTTGGGGTTCGATTTTAAAGAGCATTCCATTTTACTTATATAGTCAATATGTAACTTGCAGGATAAAGATTTGAATTTATTGTAACAAGCCATGAGTCAAAATTAATATAGACTTTAGAATAGGGCATAAAAAGACCGAAAGAATCAATATAGATGAAAATGCAATAAAAAAACGATTTCGGATTTGAAATAAGATTGGGATATTTAAACTATGAGTGAAAATTGATATATGTACCATTAGAATTGGGTATACAAAATCCGATTGACAAGAATATCAATGAAAATGATTTTTTTAATTGTCTTTGTCATTGTCTTGCACTTCCCATGTTTGTGACGGTCACTTTCGCTTATGATGTCGGATGAACCCAAAGCACAAGCGACACCATGGTCGCATGGAACCTTTTTTTCCGTTTGGCTACATTTAAATGTCACATGCTAAATATATGCGATCGAACCAAATCGTGTCTGCTGTTGTAATTGACACGCAAACATATGGGAAATGCTGAATGTGTCTATATAAGTTTCGGTAGAGAATGTTGACCCGCGGTGAGTCGAATCTGGGAGGTTGTATTATTTAAAAACTTGCCTGGGTGCGACTCGCAAGGTCCACACGACTAACTTCCCAGTGGGAAGAAATAAAAACAACAATATTTATTTTTTAGTTAATTATTATTATTTATTTTATTATTATTATTATTATTATTATTATTATTATTATTATTATAATAAAAATTATTGTTATCCGTAATAGAAGTTCTGGTAGAAGACGCCACCCCTCCTGCCTCGTCGTCCTCTTCCATCTCCTCTGCCTTTCCACCTCCTCTTCCTCTTCATCCTCCTCTTCCTCTTCCTCCTCTTCCTCTGCCTCTGTCTCCTCTTCTACCAGTCTTTCTTACCCAGCCACCACCTCCGCCCCTGGGTACATTTTTTTTAGAGGTGGCCCTGCTTCGGGGCCTCTTTTTATCACTTTTAGGGGTGTGTGTCTCCTTCCCCTTTTGACTTTTGACTTTGAAATTCATTTTTTTTATTCATTGATAAATATCTACTTACATACTAGACAAAAATGATTAAACCTAACTTAAAATTAACAGGATACTTATTCTTATTTATTGGTCCTTATGCGAACGCTCTAAACTTAACTATATCTTAGAATTATTGCCTTTCGGCCTACGAACTATTTTACGAACTAATCTTACATATATATTCCTCGAGAAAATTTATTAAAACTCGGTTTCATTATTGAGATTTTATATAAAACAAATTACAAACTACCTATTCTACTTACTTAACCTACTTAACGTATTCTAACTATAATTAGGATTCTGAGCACTCGTTGCCTTGCGCAACAAGTGGTCAAAATCCCAATTGCTTTCCGAGCGCCTGGCAGTCGTCAACGTGCACACGCGTCGCCGTGAGCCGACTGAAGCCTTACAGCGTCAGTCAACTCCCAGAAGCACCACCACACGTTGGCGAGCCCGGCCTCTCCCAAAAACGCCCTAGCTGACTTAATCTAACTTATAAGCTAAGAGGAAGTTACCTAGAGTAACGCACCGTCCTGGGAGGGCATGTTGACCCCTCCCCCCTCAACAAGCCACCAAAATTCGGCGAATTGCTTTTCCGTGTCGAATCTATCCCTCTCCGATATTGCGGTACTAAAACGGAGGAGCTCATGAGCATTGGCGACGTCCCCGTAATGGAGGAGCCGCTTATCTCTCGCGCTGCGGTAGCGATGGTATAAGACCGGAATACCATCCCTCGTCTGTACCAGCCCTTTTGCATCAATATGAATAAATGCCTCTGGCGGGATAAAGCCAGACCGGAGTGTACTTTCAATGTACATTTCATTGGGGTAGTAAGCCCCAAATATCAGACTATTGTCGCTGGCCTTGCAACGTGCCTTCGAGTGACCTTAATGAGGAAATTGTCAATCCTATTCAACTGAGCCCCATCGTATAGGACCTTGTTGGGATATTATTTTATATAGTTGGATTCAGGCGTTCGGAACAATCGGAGACAGGTCCTAAGACATTGTCTCTCCAAAACCCAAATCTTTTCCATATAGCTGGGCGCTATATTGAACCACAATGGACAACCATAAGCGATAATTGGCCTTATAAGGGCCACGTAGCAAATGACCTTCACTTTGGAGTCAAGTTGACTGCTATGAAACAGTCTCCTTGTCAAAGCATAAGCCTTCTTGGCCCCAGCAAGACAAGCAACTATATGTCTATCGAAATATAGATACTGGTCAAGCCAGATACCTAGATATCTAACTACGCTTCTCACCGCCAATGGCTGCCCATTTTGTCCAATAATGGCCAATTTTTTCCAGTTTTTTCTGGTATCCCTAGAGGCCCCAGCCAATGGAGTTCTGAACAAGATTGTTTCCGTCTTCTGAAAGTTGATTTTCAACTTCCAGTCGTCGCAATATCGTGTCTCCTTCCCCTCTTTAGAGGACGATGAACCCTCGCTGCCCAACAAATCACCATCCATAACCGACGTTCTGTCAGACATGGAGACTGATGATCAGGATAAGGATCTTCTGAGTGAAGACGAGCTTCTCCTCCTCTTCCTCTGCCTCTGTCTCCTCCTCTACCAGTCTTTCTTACCCAGCCACCACCTCCGCCCCTGGGTAAATTTTTTTTAGAGGTGGCCCTGCTTCGGGGCCTCTTTTATATCACTTTTAGGGGTGTGTGTCTCCTTCCCCTCTTTAGAGGACGATGAACCCTCGCTGCCCAACAAATCACCATCCATAACCGACGTTCTGTCAGACATGGAGACTGATGATCAGGATAAGGATCTTCTGAGTGAAGACGAGCTTCTCAACTCGTCCTCGGAATTGGAAGGCCTGAACAACACCGTGGTGGAGGCATCTCTGCATGATTGTAGCGAAAATGCTGCAGTTAGTTCAGATTAACCTACAACACTCCATTAGGGCTTCGGCCGCACTTAGTCTTCGTCTTTCCAAAGGCGCAAAAGACATCGTCCTGATCCAAGAACCCTGGATTGTCAACAACCTGGTTCGAGGACTCAGGACTCTTGGATACTACTCACTGTATGTGACCGATAAAGGTAAACCTAGATCGACAATACTAGTGAAAAGTAATATTAATGCTTATTTACTCCCTAATTTCAGCGATCGAGATACAACTGTGGCAAGACTAGAGACTGCTGGTAGATCATTCTGGCTAGTATCAGCGTATCTTGCCCACAATTAAATGGGGCCTCTCCCTGGTAATAACCTAGAGAGGTTGATCGAAGAAGCAAGGAGGCAAAAAGCTGAGCTCATAATGGGGTGCGATGCTAACGCTTATCACACCGTATGGGGCAGCACAGACATCAATAACAGAGGTGAGTCACTTTTTAAATATCTTTTATGTACTAACCTTATTGTTTGTAACTCATTTAATGAACCCACCTTCATTACCAAAAATCGACAAGAAGTTCTTGACATCACTCTTGTCTCTGATACCATTAACGACATGATTACGGGTTGGAAGGTTTCGGCTGATCACTCTTTTTCCGATCACCGCTATCTTCTTTTCAACATTAACGTTGAGCCTTCATGCCAGCCCACCTTCCGCAATCCTCGGAAAACCAACTGGACCCTATACAGAGATACTCTACATAATCGTATTAACTCTGTACTCTTAAGTACCCCATGCAACTCCAATGAACTCGACAATAAAGTCGATGAACTTACCCTGGCCTTTTAACGAAGCAATGGCAGCATCCTGCCCACTCGTACAACCCAGGGGTAAAAAGAAGCCTCACTGGTGGACCCCTGAGCTTGGACCACTCAGAAAGGAGTGCAGACGACTCTTCAATCTTGGTAAAAGCTCAAAAGCAATAACCGACCGAGACTCCTATAAGGAATGCCTCACACTATACAAAAAAGAACTAAGGAAAGCCAAAAGATCGTCGTGGAGACTCTTCTGTGGCAAAATAGAAGAATCATCTTAGGCATCAAGGCTAAGAAAAATCCTCGCTTCTAATCCAACTATGCCTAGCTGCCTTAAGAAGGCAGACGGCTCTTGGACGACATCTAGCGAGGAATCGCTCAATCTGCTACTTGATACTCACTTCCCAGGCAGCTCCAATATTACCGGCAATATACGCCATAGCAGGTCATATGCACAGGTAACTTACTCTCACGGTCTGATTAATAGGGAAAAGCTGACTTGGGCGCTACATAGCTTCAAACCCTTCAAGTCTGCAGGACCAGACGGCATAATACCTGCCGAACTACAAATGTCAGCAGATATCATCCTGCCTGTGCTGGAGATGATCCTGAAAAGCTGTCTAGACCTGGTTCATATTCCCCGGGCTTGGAAAGAAGTGAAAGTGGTTTTCATACCCGAGGCTGGGAAATATTCCCAAGTCAGTACAAAGGACCTCAGACCCATTAGTCTATCATCATTCCTCCTCAAAACGCTGGAGCGATTGATTGATATCCATCTTCGCACGAACATAAATCCGAAATTGTTGTCTGCGGCTCAGCATGCTTACTGTAAGGGAAAGTCGGTGGAAACCGCTCTTCACTCCTTAGTACGCACTATCGAATACTCTCTTGATCACAAAGAGTATACCATGGTTGCTTTATTTGACATAGAAGGCGCCTTTAACAACGTTAACACATCTGCAATCGCAAATGCACTAACAGAACTGAATGTGGATAGCTCGCTTGGTGACTTGATTAATCTAGCTACTGCTTGAAAGTCGGATTATTAATTCAAAACTGGACGTTACATCTGCTAGGAGGTCTGTCAGTAGAGGCACGCCACAAGGCGGTGTTCTTTCTCCCCTTCTCTGGAATTTGGTGGTGAATAAACTACTGATAAACCTGGAAGGGGAGGGCTGCAGGGTGATTGCCTATGCGGATGATGTTGCTATAGCCGTCTCAGGAAAACACCTCAATACTATAAAGAAACTCTTGCAAAACGCTCTTAACAAGCTAACGAGATGGGCTAATCGGTGTGGACTGGGCGTTAACCCCCACAAAACCGAGTTGGTCCCCTTTTCCAGGAAATATAAAATCCCACATATTGACCCTCCCTCTATTAGCGGTACAAGCTTAACTTTCTCTGCAAAAGTTTTGGGCCTAATCTTCGATATCAAGTTAAGCTGGAAACCCAATATACAAGAAAGAGTCAAGAAAGCTACAGTAGCACTTTTCTCTTGCAAAAAAGCCATTGGCAACAAGTGGGGTATACAACCCCGCATTACGCATTGCCTATATACAGCGGTGGTTAGACCAATTCTTACTTACGGGGTGGTCGTCTGGTGGCCTGCCCTGTGTCTGTGCATTAGCGGAGCACTCCGAACAACCCCCTCCGTAGCACTGGACATTCTGTTACACCTGATACCCCTCGACATCTTTAGCATACAAACAGCGGCTTGTTCCGCTGTCCGCTTTAAAGCTACCTCACACTGGACCAACAAGAATATTGGCCACTCCATTATTTTGGACTCCTTTAAGTCTCTACCCAGAAACATAGACTGCACCATACCCCGCTTGCAGTTCGGAAAAAACTTCCAAATCACTATTCCTTCCAGATCATTCTTGGATTATGATGCATTTGCGGAAGATAAATCGATCCACTTCTACACCGACGGATCTAAAACCAGCGATGGGGTAGGTGGGGGCGTTTTCTCAGAAAAGCTGCATCTTAGCCTCTCTTTCCGTCTTCCAGATTATTTTAGCATGTTCCAGGCGGATATTTTAGCGATAAAAGAAGCCCTGTCGTGGCTAAAGAGGAATGTGATATCCTCAAAGGATATCCGTATTTTCTCAGATAGTCAGACCGCGATTAAATCCCTGAACTCAGTCTCTTCAAATTCCATCGTAGAACAAGATTGCCGCTCATATCTTTCGGAGATGTCAGAGCAGTTCAACATTCACCTCTGGCACCCGGGACATAGAGACATTCCAGGTAACTGTAGGGCAGACGATCTCGCCAAAAAAGGAACTACATTACCTCTTTTACCTGATAAAGGTTCTTTAGGAATACCAATGGCTACATGCAAACTCTTGTTCAAGCTATCCGCATTCGAGAGATCAAACCTTAGGTGGACATGTGGTAATACATACATGTCTAGCGAATAATCGGATCTGGCCAAAGCTGGATCTGCGACGCTCTAAGTGTCTAATCTCATTAAACCGACTGCATATTAGCTCCACTATAGGTGTTATCGCAGGACACTGCTTAATAGGCAGGCACGCATCCAGACTTGGCGTGCACTCAAACGACTTCTGCAGAAGCTGCATGGACGAGGAGGAGGAGGAGACTATACTTCACCTCCTCTGCACATGTCCTGCGCTCTCCCACAAAAGAAATCTCCATCTAGGGGACTTCTTGTTCAATGATACAAGCGACTTAGCCAACACTGGCGTCAGAAGTCTTTCGCGCTTCATAAGAAGCTCCTATTGGTTCAACGAGCATTGAGGGAATCCCCAGATCTGTGTGGTACCACAATGAACCTAACATTGGTCTAAGTGTATTGGCCTTAGCTGACAGCCACGTCAACCTAACCTAACCTAACGGGTGTGTGTACTGTGTACCACCATTTCTTCACCCAGCTGTTATAATAATATTCATAATAATAATAATAATAATAATATTCATAATACATAATAATAAATAGTACAAATGATCAATTTCAAAATTCAGCTAGTGTGCCTTTATTTTGGTTAATTATTTACTAACAAAAAACGGCTGAACCGATTTCGCTGGAAACTTAATCAGTTTTGAGTTACGTAATTACGCTTTGAATAAACCCGGTCCCATGCCAATATCATCTTTGGTTATCGAGATAATCGTGTCGAAAGATAATTCCGAACGCACATACGTACGAGTACATGCGCGCATACGTACATACACACACACAGCCATCTCTATAAAAACGTTGGATTTGGATTCTGGTGACCTTGAAGCGTGGAGATATGTCTAAATCCGCGATTCATAAAATCGTCCCCATTACAAGAACTTCCACTGGGAAGTTAAAAAGCTCTTGAAGACATTTTAAGCAATTCAGAAACTCCCCTGTAGGCATGTACTTCGACTTGTCCTCATTAACTTCAAGACCAACCAATTTCGATTGTTCTTCAATCGCCGCTAAAGCTTATACCACGACCACGGCACGCTGAGAGCGGCCGATGATGTCGATATCTTCCGCATACCGCAGTAGAAAAAGTCATGTCATATTTTTAGGGCGGATTTTTATATAACTTTTTTGAAACTGTTAGGGGACTGTAAACTATTCAGAAGCAATGCATTTTTACAGAACAAATATCAAATCTTCGAATTAAAATAGAAATACTTTTGATAATCTTATGCATTGTTTCGAATCTACAGAAAAAGTCGAATCTGCTCCACCTTTCCCTATGGAAAATGCCACATGAGAAAATGTGATTCGAAATCAATTCTTTTAAAAGCGAGAGAGCTTTGTCTACGATCGCATTCGGAATAGAATAACATTTATGCTTTAACGTTTTACAGTTCGATTTTCACAATTTATACAGGGCGTGAATGTTTATGCATCCAGAACCCCAAGTCATGCCCTGATTTAGGTGCATTCGCGAGACTTTCGTGAACATAACCCATTTAGAGCATAATATCCTTAAGGACGGTGTGTGATGACATCCAGCTTTAAATACACAAATTCGCTGGGTGACTGGGTAGATGCGACATGGCAGCATTGGAGGTCAACTGATTCCATTGTGTGTTGAAATTTTGTTGCAAGAGCCAACAAGCATACATGGTTGCGCTTGTAATTTTTAAACTCTTTTCCGATAGTATACTCTGAGTTTCAAGCAGCTCCTCTGGCTTCTTTTCCCAACCTCTTTTGTGGCACTTTTGATGGAGCATGTGGGGTGGCAAACACACATTTGTTAGCTGGTGGCATCGTCGAAGCGCTGGGGCTGGCTGGTTGGAAACACTATGTTATGCACACACGTTCACATGAGATGCAAATCCAATCTTTGAATTTGGTTTTGCTTCACTTTTATTTTGAAAATGGGAACTAAAGAAGAATCGGGAAACATCGTTGTTGCGAAACAGCCAACTGAAAGTATCAGGTGCAAACTTAACCCAGCACTTTCCTATTGTCTGTAGAAGCAAGGGCGATATGCTCCCGTAGTACCTTCCAACCCCTCATTCTTGAACTTTGGTTGTATGGATGAGACCTTGTAATAGGATGCCATATCGTGTGTTTTAACTTTTAATGTTTCCGGGTCAATGGGTTTTTTTTACACTGGCCACGAACTTGTGCAACGTAGATACTTGTACGTTTGTCAAACAAGCATGTGCACGTGTATTGTACAAAAATTGCATTCTCCATTTGGATGCAAAGTGATGCTTGCAAGTATGGAATACCATGTTCAGAAATTGTTGATTAATTATTTATGGTACAAATAGTTGCTGTGAAGTTGTGTAAGTTTGGTACCTTAAGTGTGTATCTTAATGGAATATCTACATAGTTGGAAAACTTTTCTTCTGCAGATGAGAGAACTGGAGAATGATTTGAATATTTGATGGAATGTCTAGGATTTGTATCTGAAGTTTTTATGGGAATGTGGAAGCTAAGGTGGATTGAATTCATTCCTTAAAGTACGATAGTGCATTCAATACGTCCTCTTTATGACCACTACACACAAATATTTATTTATTCTTATAGATCTAAAGTGTTCTGGAATCCTGTTCTATATGCAAACAGACATGTGTAGTAGGGTGTCCCGTCGTTGCACGAAGAACAAAAATTTATCGAATTTTTTATCGAAAGGGGTATCAAAAATTGCGTATTAACGAGTAGATTCTAAATATGTACTTACTTTTTGATTTGGACATGACTTTTGGGCCTCTACCGAGGCTTAAAGATCTTAAAAGAAAGTGAAAAACTATATTTTTTTCCTTCTTTTTATTTTATTTTATTATTTTAATTTATTGATTTCATTTATTAAATTAAAGTTAAGGTTAAGTAAAACGAATTTCAGTGTTCTTGAAAAAAATAAAAAAAGTTCATGAAAGTACTTACAAAAATATATATTTACATTGCAAAAAAGTTAAAAAAAAAATGTTAAAAAATAAAAATATTTACATTGAAAATTGACTCTTGAAATTAAAAGAAGGCATTTTGCTTCGTGATTCTATTTTATTTCTTATAAGTCCTTCCGGTATTTTCTGTTCTTTTATTTGTACTAGCAATGAAAGTTCATCATCAGTCAACTCAGCTAGGCAAGATGGTGGAGTAATTTCCAATCAATTCAATCCAAAAAATTATATCCATGTAAAAATTTAATGTTTGGCGGCTTAAATATTCGGTTTGATGTATGGGTTTGCCTTGCTTTTATTATTCGTTCTAGAGCAAGCTCTCTGACATAGGCAATTTCGTCGAAGAGCATTGCCTCTAAAATGTTTTCAGGATGTGCGAAAACAGCGTTTTTCTCAATGACAGGATCAACGATTGATTTTAAGTTGTATTGCAACTATCTTGTAAAAGATATGAGTTGAGAAACATGTTGCGGGCCATCTATCAATAACGGTTTATTTTTTATCGAAAACCACACTGGTGCATACACTTTAAGGTTTAGTTATAATGCTCATAAATATTATTTTTCGAAATATAAGATACAAACTCGTATACAAAACACTGTTAACGCCTTGAACTTCTCGGACGCCGGCGACGGCGACGTGGATTAGATTGGCTTCGTCTACGAGACGAACTTCGCGTTCTGTGTTACCGTCTGGATGCGTCTTCTGTCGGATGAACATTTACTTCATCGTCTGCATCAGAGTTGGCAGCAAAATATTTTCGGTTTGCGAATTTTACAAAGCCATGTTTCACACCTCCTTTAAGCGTCTCCTTTACGGCATCATGAATTTGATCTATTGTCGTCCCACACATCCTAGCCACCGTGGCTACAACATTGTGTAGCGGTGCAGGCTGTTCTAATGTCTCAAGAGCATCCAATTCATGTTAACCATTTAAATTAGTCATTTCAATTTTGTATTTTCTGACTTTTATTATATACTCCACAAGAATTTTTAGACTTTTCATTACTTTAAGTAATCTATTTGGAGTTTTTGCTATGATAAACTATTCAAAAAGATCGACAAAATTACCGCGATATTTTTATCATTAGAGTTTTTCAAAAAATTACCTGGTCAAATTCAAGGGGTCTGAAAAAATGAACGCTCTTTATTGTTACATTCTGTTTTGTTCTGTATGATTTCGTTTTTCCATTCTGCAAAGTAGGTAACCGTGTTTCATTTTGAGCATGTACTTTCGTTAAGCTCCGTTTTAAGTATATTTTCTCACTTTGTTTTCACGGTCGACGGTCTTAGGTCTGAAAAGTAACTGGACTTACTATCATTAGCGGTCGTTGTGGTCCTTTTTTTGGTTCAAAGTGAAATCAGGGCTGCCAGCTTTTTGGACCTAAAATACGAGTATGCTTTCGAGTCCAAAATCATGCTTTTTGGTAACTAAAAAATAATAATATAAATCTACGCAACTCAAAATGAATTGCTATTTGTTGGTAAGCGCACTGGACCGATTCTGCTCATTTTCGTTAAATGTTCATAGAAGCTAGTCCGAAAAAGGTTTTTTACGGAGAGAAAAATTGAAAAAGTTGCCTGGAAAATTGAAAAATTTGTCCATGGAATTTTTTTATGAACTTGCGACCATAAATCACGATTCGAACAATGGCTTTGCGTAATTCTTGTTTTTTTTGTTTTAATCTTTATGGTCCTGGGAGAGAAAGACAATTACAGGGGAAAGTCAGAAAATGCGGAGAAACCGCAAAAATTATAATTTTTGTATGCTTTCTCCATCGTAACTGACGAAAGGAACGACATATTTGGGTGGTACTTTTTTGTTTTGTTCGTTGTGCTCTCGGGAAAGTCCGGAAAACTGCAAAGGAAATAAGAAAATATTAAAAAAAATTATTTACGTACTAAGGCTAATTGCACACACACCGATTTTGAACGGCCAGTATAAAATCGGCCGACATTTTACCGGTAGCAGGGTGCTAGCACACTCACCGGATTTTTACCGGTCTAACAATCAGTTGTTTTGTTGTCGTGATCGTGACATGAGGTTATTGTTTAATAATAACGAATCCAAAACGAGTTGTTGCTATGTAGTTATTGCATCGCCGTATTAAGCGCCGTAGGATTAAGCGCAAGTACTGGATTCATCCTATTAATCAAAGCAGAGAATACACGGGAACATTCTACACTATTTTTGAAGAACTAAGGCCTGATGGTAGTAAGTTTTTCAACTTCTTCACGTAGTATGTACCTACAATTTCACACACTGAATGAAGCGAGAGCAGTCGAATGGAATGGTCGGCAAAAAATCGGTGCGTATGCAAGCGTGTATTTAATCACATACGCCACTACTTCCCGATACTGCCGGCGATACAGTGGCAGTGGACGGCTGCTCACCGGCATTTTGCCGGCACCGATCAGCGGTCGGCGTGTGTGCCAGGTCCCTTTCCCACATGTGGTTCACTATTGGAATTTGGACTTCTGGTATAAAATCGGCCATCCAAAATCGACCAGTATAAAATCGGCCAACATTTTACCGGTAGCAGGGTGCTAGCACACTCACCGGATTTTTACCGGTTTGTAAACAAGAGATCAGAACGAATAAAACATGACATACGGGAAACTACTTACCAAATGCGTTTTCTTCCTTATGCTCCAAAACCTCAAAATCGTTTTTGAGAGCGCAGCAAACTTCAATCCATGCATCCCTGGTAAGATTCCTGTC
This sequence comes from Portevinia maculata, assembly GCA_949715645.1. NCBI lineage: Eukaryota > Metazoa > Arthropoda > Insecta > Diptera > Syrphidae > Portevinia > Portevinia maculata. Next base: position 300,679,640 of record OX454525.1, read on the forward strand.
TTTAAATTTATCCAAGGTTTTATCCCACAAAACAGGTCTTGGGTCCACTAATGAAATAAGGACATCATTGTCAATTAAATCACCCATTGCACTTTAATTAAAACGCACTACCAAAACTAGTTTTAAACGTAGTATATACCTACAATTTCACACACTGAATGAAGCGAGAGTAGTCGAATGGTCGGCAAAAAACGGTGCGTGTGCAAGCGTGTATTTAATCATGTAGGCCACTACTTCTCGATACTGCCGGCGATACAGTGGCAGTGGACGGCTGCTCACCGGCATTTTGCCGGTACCGATCAGCGGTCGGCGTGTGTGCCAGGTCTCGTTCCTACATCTGGTTCACTATTGGAATTTGGTCGACCGGTATAAAATCGGCCGTCCAAAATCGGTGTGTGTGCAATTAGCCTAAGGCTAGGGCGAAACAAATGTTCGCTGGCTTCAGCTAGTATGCTAGGCCTTTTACTATAATCAAAAACCAAATAGGGACATTCCTTTTGAATGATAGCTTTGGCAACTTAAAGGCAATCATCTGTGAAAGGGAGGGTGGTAAACCACTATGCCTGACATCGGCCTATCTCCTCTTCGACTCTGATGAGGTCATATCGGAGAAATTCAAGGACTTTGCCAGGCAAAATTGGACTTGTGTGATGGGCTGGAATGCTAACTCCCATCACAGTCAATGGGAAAGCAGCGATACAAGTACATGAGGTAATATGATTTTATTATATCTTCCAACCTATATATATGTAACAGAGATAATTCACCCACGTTCGTATTTCGAAATAGGCAAAAAGTTTTAGACATCATAATTATGCAAATACTTACAAACTATAGAAGTGGGAAGTTGGAGGGTGGTAGATAAAGCGTCCATATCAGATCATCGATGGATACTCTTCGCACTAAGCTTCTAAAATACGGCATGAAGTTTGTATAGAAATAATCCTTAACCCTTTATTGCATAGCGTAGCAGATATGCATCATACTATTTAAATGGTTGTAACCAACGGCTTACTGCGGAATTCTCACTGAATTTACTGTTATCTTTTGATTTCGTTAGGGGTGCATTATTTACACGTGTCTTTTGGAATTATTTCAGAGCGTTTTTTGCCATGTTTTTTCGATCGAACTGTTGAAGTGAGTCGTGTTGTGAAATTGTCCGTAAATCTGACCAAATAATTAAATAAATACAGCATTTCTACCAAGTAAGTATTTTTTATTATGTTCATTATAATCTAGAATTTATGCACATATCAAATAAAACACCGAATTTTAATGGAAATGTGAATTTATTTGATATCTTAAACATGATGCATATATGCAACGTCATGCACTCAGTGCATGCATTTTCCTTTTTACGCATGATGCATATTTGCAACATAATGCATTCACAACTTGATTTCATTTGCTTTTTAGTATGAATAAACTGTTACTGGATAAAGATATTGAAGAAATATTAGATCAGTGGGTGGATTCTGAGAAAGATTTTGAGGAAAATGACTTTTGTGACGAGTTGCTCAATGACAACGATTTTGTGGCTAGAACTCAATGCCACAATGTTGATGAAGAAGATCACAACGACGTCGACGGCATGATTGAAAACTCGGAAGTACCAACGTTAGACTCAGACTTATCTGATCCAGCTCGACCGTCATCTTCGACAACTAATATGAGAGATTTTAAAAAAGAAAAAATTGAGTTGAATACGAAATATAAAAAAGTTTTGTGGAGGCAAATCGATTTCCAATTTGATGAAAATCAGAAAATGTTTACTGGCAACAGTTCTTTACCGAGTTGTATTCAATAACTATCTACGCCCCTAAGCACTTTCAATTACTTTTTCACAGATGATCTCATAAGTAGTATAGTATCCGAATCGATGCTGTATTCAACAGAAAAAGATCCAAATCACGCAGTGGCACTTACAACATCCCATGTAAAAAAGTTTTTAGGAATATGTATTCTAACATCAGTAGTACAAGTGCCAAATGTCCGACGCTATTGGAGTCCTGTTGTCGGAAATGAAACCATCATGAACACGATGTCAGTAAACGAGTTTGAAAAGATTCGTAGATCCCTACATTTTAGCCCAAATAGCAACATGCTTCCACTACTACCACTAGCAAAAAAAGGAATATACTCCGTGGGAACTGTTCGCCGAAACAGGCTTGTAAATAATAAATTACCTAATGAAAATGATCTGAAGAAAGTACCACGTGGAAAGTCATTTGAATTTTTCACACAAATTGACAACATTGACGTTTGTAAAGTTTGATGGAAAGACAATAAGCCTGTCAATTTACTATCAACTTTTGTTGGCTCCCGCCCAATGACGACTGTTAAGCGGTTTGATAAATCAAAGTCACAGCGAGTGGAAATACACTGTCCGAACATCGTGAAGCAATATAATAAGCATATGGGTGGTGTCGATTTGACAGACAGTTTGATTGGTCGGTACCGAATAAAGTTGAGATCTAAAAAGTGGTACATACGAATATTTTACCATTTAGTCGACATAACAGTTGTAAATTCGTGGATCTTGTACAAAAGAGTCTGCTTACTTCACAATGAACACCCATTAAGTCTGTGCGATTTTCGTATAAACCTTGCAGAGTCCCTGTGTAGATCTGGCATAGCTATCCAAAAGACCAGAGGAAGGCCAACAAACTCGCCATCAGTTTTACTTGAAAATCGGAAAAGAAGGTATCCGCAATCCCACGTACCATCCAGTGATGTAAGAAAGGATGAAATATCACACTGGCCTGTATATATAGAAAAGCGATTACGATGTAAGTTTCCAGACTGTGCCGGATTCACCTACGTCAAATGTGAAAAATGTTGCACTGCCCTATGTTTCAATAAGGACAGAGTTTTAGAGTTTTCCACACGTAAGCATTTTAGTTTTTCTTTTTACTTTTTTCAAACAACTGGAATTCAGATTTTCTTTTAATTCATATTATTATAGGTTAAGTCTTTTCTTTAAGTTTTGTTTTTTTCCTAAATGAAATTTTGAAATCAATATTAGATTTTTAAAATGAATTGTGAATCGATCAGAAAAAATTTTTATTGCAAATTTTTTTTTTCAAACATATTGAACTGTGATTTTTTTAAATGCTATTATTAAGTCTAGTCTTCTGTTTATTGTTTTGTTTTGTTTTTTGTTCAATAAAATATTTAAATCAATTTTCGATTGTTAATTGAACTGCGAAAAGCAAATGCGTTTTTATTTCCTGCACTTTTGCTTACACATTGTACATGTACATCGTTATTGCATAGTGTTGCAGATATGCAACATGGCTTAAATCCTCTTTTCTAGGAAAACCGGTAGAACATTTTTCTCAAAATGGATGATTTTGAACATTTGTAACCTAGTTCAATGCAAAAATATTTAATTTATTGCAAAATAAAAAATCATACAATAAAGGGTTAAAAGATAGACTGGGCCAGATATTCAAAGGTATGTAGTTAATCTATATTTAGAAGCCGGGCAGATTCCAAGCGATATTATCGTAGAATCAGAGAGCTAATCAAAAATGGTATGATCTTTTTTTCAATCTGATAAGCTTTACATATACTTTAAATATTATTTTATGCATAGCTGTTTAAATCATAGCTATAGTGCGTTTCGTATGCAGTCTAAGTTTATTCAAAGCGAAAAATCCCCTTGTAAGCACAAAATTAAATATTCTTTTGCAAACACGATTTTCATTTATAAAAAAAAAAATTTTCGTCAGATCAAATTTTAAAAATAACAGGTGAGTAGATAAAAGTGTTTTTAATCGATAAGTGAAAAAAGTTTTGTGCTGTGACGTCTTTTTATATAAGCTACTAGAGTTTTCTTGAACCCGTCTAGAGGCGGGGTCAGGCAGTTGAGTGTAATTTTTTGTTTATTATTTCTTCATAACTGATTCAGTGCTTTGGTTAGGTAGCAATGTCGAGAAGCTATTTGAGGAACCTGTCGAAGATGAAAGATGACGAAATAGCTGAATTGATGAATGCAATTTCAAGCTCTGAAGACACTGACAGTGAAGATGATTTCCACGATGACGACGATGTTGACGATCCAGATTTTATTTGAACTGAAGATGAAATCTGATGTCTGATGAATTCAAGTCAGATCCTGATGGATGCAGTAAACGCAAGTCTGGACATTAGCACTTTAGACATTAGTCATCAAGAGCCGAGTTCAGCCTTAGCATCAATTCCTTCAACATCCGTTGCTCATATTGCTGCTTCGGACTCAATCGCCAGAGCTAATGCCGCTTCTAGTTCCGCGAGTATTTCTGTGCCTAATATTAGCCCCTTCACGTTATAGAAAACGTAAAAGTTCCTCGAATGACAACTAATTACAAGAAAAAGAAGGTGGCCCAAGATGTTCGAGCACTGGTCAATTCATTTGTACTTCGAATACAATGAAAAATGATGCTCAGGAATTCAAATCCATGTTGTGGAGAAAAAATATGCTGCCAGATGAAGTAATATCTTTGAAAACAAAATTTGATTTCTTCAACTACTTTGTGACTGATGAATTTATGCAATATATGGTTGATGAAATAAATTTGTATGCGTTCCAGCAGAACATCGAAACTCGATTTATTACCAATAAACAAGAGGTTCGACAATTCATTGGAATCATGTTCTTCATGTCTGTTTACCGCTCTCCAAATGTTCGTTCCTACTGGGGAAGCCATTCGCTGGAATCAATTCGGACCACAATGACACGGATGAGATTCGAACAAATGCGCCAGTTCTTGCATTTCAATAACAACTCGACTATGACCACGAACGGCCAGCCTGGATACGACAAGTTGCATCGAGTTCGATCATATATAACCCACTTCAACGAACGCTTTGAGTCTGTTCCGATGCGTCATCGTCTTTGTGTAGACGAACAGATGTGTGCTACAAAAATGGGTGGCAAACCTACTCGGCAATATATGCAAGCCAAACCACATAAATGGGGAACCAAGCTGTTTGTTCTATGTGATCACATGGGCTTCTCATGTGCATTTGAAATTTATTCTGGTGCATGAGACAACGTGGTATCAGAAAATGTACCCGATGTCGGAGCTTTATCAAACATCGTTGTACGTTTGTCCAACAAAATTCCAGACAACGTGGACCATATTCCATATTTTGATAATTTTTACACATCATTAGGCCTGCTAACATATACCTAAGAAGCCGTGGTATATATAGTTTGGAAACCGTACGCTCGAGCGATGCTGAACTGATGAAGCGAAAAGTTGAGCGATTACATTCCGAGGAATATGTCGCTAACGCTAACGGAATAGATATAAGCAGTGTTTTTTTGGATGGACAACACACTCGACTTCTTTCGACTTATGTTGGTATCAAACCATTTCTGTCTCAAGAGCTTGTTCCACCACCCTTCAAATCTTCACGATGGGACAGGAAAAAACATCAACAAATAGAAGTTGACTGTCCATTTATAATAAAAGAGTATAATCGACATATGGGCGGTGTCGAACTCATGGTTGGATGTGGCAATGGTCAACGCTTATATTCTTTTTCATAGGTTGCATAAGGGAGTCAAAATCGAGTTGCCAAATTTTCGCTCTGAAGTTGCGGAATCATTGTGCATGATTTCGAACGAAACAAAAAACCGAGAGGTTGTCCAACGTCATCCCAAGTAACACCAATCCGCAAGCCAAAAAAGTGTTATTTTAAACCTCCAGTGGTTCGATACGACAACGTGGGCCATTGGTGCGTATTTCTCGACCGCAAGGGCAAAAAGTTGTGCAAAAACCCAGGATGTAGGTAAGTCAGAAACACAGGCATTTTGCACCAAATGTAAATTGAATCTCTGCAATTCCACCACAAAGTCGTGTTTCTTTGACTACAATCAACGTTAATGTAGGCGATATACCTACAACTATACAACATTGTTCACATCCTTTTTATCTTATTTTGATACATTTTCATGATTATTTATTAAATAAACTATTACTTTCATAATTTCACCTGTTTGTTTTTTTTCCCTCTAACGACCCAACTCCACATAGAGGCGGTGTAAATATTTTTACCTGTAAAAAGTAAAAACATAATTTTTTGAAAATCGTATTTCAGATTCGTTTTTATCGTTCCCATATTAGTATATGTATCAAATCAAAAAATAAGGCATTAGAGGGTTAATTTGGTTTTTGATAATTTTAACATTAAATTCATCGTAATAAATTTCTCTTTTATCATTTTGCAATGTGGCAACTCTTTTCTTACACGCATATAGGTACATACTGGCTGTGAGTTTTGGAATTCCATTTTTGGGTCAGGAAAATTAAACTGCAGTTAAATGGAAGATCCATATGGACCTGCTCTAATAATAAAACAAACATCTAATTACAATTAAAGCAAATAACAACTAGGAACAGACAAAGACGATTTGAACTGACTTGCAACACACTGAAGACTGTGCAAGACGAGATTTTTACCAAGAAGAACTAGTTTCAAGTTAAAATTCAGCTTGCTCGAATTTAGCAGTTAACTTGGAACGAAATTTGCTTTTCACAATTACGGGTATTCATGATTTGTTCACGTTTTAGAGAAAAAAAAACTGTTATCCGGTGTTCACACTAACTAGAGTCTACTGCAGGTAGATGATTATAAAGGGGGATAAAAATAAGTACAATTTTGAAACCGTCCCGCAAGAGTGCAAGAAATCTGTGGGTGGACACGACTGGATATCAACGGTGCCGTATCAGCAAGTGTCAAATCAAACATGGGCAGGCCTTAAAACCCCTGGACTAGACAAATGAAAACCACGAGAATTTTTTATTCCTCAGCTATGAAGTTATCCGAAATGTATACCCCCGCCAAGATTTATTGAGGCGGATGAACCCCACAAATCGGACCAGGAGGGGTGCAGTAAAGTGGGACAGTTATGATCAATTTGGAAGAAATAACGGTTCTTTGCAAATACTCCGATATCTCTAAAGCGAGTAAAGCGATTATAAACTAATTTATATATCCTTGCTAATTCTACTATGTATTTTGAATTAATTTGCGTACTCAGATTTTCGTCTCAAAGCCACTGAATGATTTTGATCTGTTTTGGTACAAAGATGGCATGCTCAGTTTTCCCCACATTCTTTAGACAAACTGCAATATCTGAAAAATTATTCCGTGATATTTGGCCTTATGATGTTTTGCGAAAGTAACAAAGGCCATTTAACATCAGCATTTTATTAAATGGAGTGTCATACGCTTATGAATTCAAAACATCAAACGAAAAACATATATCTTCCGGTTTCAGAAAGGGAAGCACAACAAAATGATGACAATTCGAAATTTGTAACACGAAACTAGAATCAGTGGTGAAAAGTCGCTTTGCCATAGCGACATAAGGCCAACTTATTTTGAGACATAATTCTTATTTTGACATAAGACCAAATGTGTTTTTTTTATATTTTTCAACAGATAACAAAACCTGTTTTTACTATTTGAATTTTGATTATTATTACCACTGATGGTAATTTTGTGTTACAAATTTCGTCTGCTTAAAGTATTTTTATTAATCATAATTCAATATTCAAACCTTAAAAACAAGTTTTGTTATTGAAAAATATAAAAAAAAAACATAATTCGTCTTATGTCAAAATATCAGGAAGGAAGATGTGTTGGAAAATGACATAAAGTCAGATTTTAAAATTTGGCCTTATGTCACGCCACTACATACAATAGGTGACTCGCGAGTAAAATGAAAACTTACAGTTAAAAGACAAATGAAAATGATCAACCCATGCACTTCGGCACCAGGTTTAACAAAAATCTAATATGTAGGTAATTCAGTGCAGCAATTCCGATGACGACAAATTAATAAAACAATCAACAACCTTAGTAAACAACTAAAATCAGTAAGCGGCCGTGAAACAAATATTTATACACAATACTCCCGTAATAATAAACAAAGAAAAGCGCCGACTTAGCACTAGCAAATCTGTTAACTAATAATTTTGATTAACAAATGTGTGTCGGCGTGCAAGGAGCGGGTAACTTCATACATTCTCAGATTGTAGTTCATGCATTCACAAATTGAGAGGATGCATATGCATGTGTGGAAACATTGAGAGAATGAGAGAGAACACTGCCTCCTATTTGGGCATATTACTCTTTCATAATGCGTTACTCTATAGTAGCACCATAGTATTGGAACGAAATACACAGAAATGAGTGTCAACTGATGAAATAATGACAGATACATTCGATTTTTGAGTATAATTTGGTAAAGTGCCGCCGTGTTGTAAGGGTCCGCTTGGACGAACTGTTTGATATCCTATTCTTATTTTATTTTATTTATTTATTCAATCAATCAGACATAATTATCTTACAAACTATCGATATACACATCTATGAGGCTTAAACTATTCAATACATAAAACATAATAGCATACCACAGTAGTTTAACTTTCAAAGAAAATCTACTATGTACGAGTACATGTATGTATAATGGAAATTGAAATCAATAACATCTGAAATGCAGTTAGTTTCCTTGACACAGCGAGTTATTGGCTCATTGAGTGCATGTATTATCCTGTGTTCGTTTTCCATAAATAGGAAACGTTCCCTTAGATGGCGAGATGGTGCATACATATTTATTAATGACAAAAGTGATGGACAATGAATATGATGCGACTAAATGTCACTTACAAACATTATTGAGTATACATATTTTACGACGATTTACGAGCGATCGAATGCCAATGAGCTGACATCGGGTAGTATACGATGGCATAACAATGTTCCAGCTAAGTTTCCAAACAACAAATCTTGTAAAATTCGTTTAAATATTTTCGATTCTATTGGAATGAATGGTGTAGTATTGATTCCATACTACGCAACAGTATTCCAAAAAAGATCTGACGTATGCGCTATACAGCGATTTTAGAGTAGGTATAGGGATCTGAAAAATCTGAGGAATTGCGTTTAATGAACCCAAGCATGGAATCAGCTTTGGCGGCAATGTACTCAGTATGTTTACATCTCCAAGATCCTTTTTTTCGAGAACTCTATCAGGAATAAGGCTTCCAATTTTATATTCCAAGGAAATTAGGAAGGAATTTCTGCTGAAAGAAAAACACTGACATTTGGAGACATTTAAGAATAAATCATTAAACGTACACGAGTGGCGACGCCTCATATAGTTCAAGTCGTTCATGAACGACTAACATTCACAAGAAGTTAACTCAATTTATACTAACTCAATTATAACATATTTATACTCTTCTTCCCATTACTGTAATTTTTCATATTCCAACTCGTGCATTTCATATTTGAACATTTCCACACAGAAGTGAACCACCTACCAACCAACCGCAGGTTTTTTCCAACTCTTCTTTCCAACTCGTTCAAACGATTCGGCAACGAATTGATACAATGGAAAGTATAGGCACAAAGAAAAAAATAATTTCACGTGTTGTATGGACGGTTTCGTTCAAGCCGCTTTTGAACGAGGCGAGCTTGGTATTGGTATTATGTATGAAACGAATACAGAAACATATAGTACGTTTACATGAGCGAATCGAAAAATCGAATTGAAACTGAAATGGTTTTCGAGGCGGGTTTTCGCTCTCACCGAATTGAGAGATTGAATTGAACTAGAATTCAGTTCTACATTTCCTACTTAATACGTATTTTGGATAGCCTTGTGTTAGAGGCGACAAAAATCCCAGTCAAGTGAACATAACAAAGGAAAACAAAGAGGCATGCACACACACTCTCACTCAATCTCTCGATCTTTCAATTTGCGTTTGCATGCTGATTTTCAATCCAATCGCAGAAAATTTTGTGATCGGATTGAGTGAATACCTCAATCTTTCAATCTGCGTTTACATGGAATTCAATTCGGATTGAATCCGGATTGAATCTCTCATGTAAACGGGATAATAGATCGAGCGCTGTAACAACCATTTTGTTCAAACTATCTGATCTTTTGTAGGTATGCATCAATCTATCCAACTCGTGCAAACGATTCTGCAACGAAATGATACAATTGAAAGTCAGGAACGCACAAGCAAAAACTGTTGTTTTGTATTGACCATTTCGTTCAAATCCCTTTTGAACGAGAATGTTTTTTTTGCGCTGGAAGTATGTCGCGTGCAGAGTACTCGTATATCCATATAATGAGTATCGACGTTTTCTTTATCAGTTCTTATCAGCGAGTACGTCTGTGTGGATATATCAAGTACTGTATAAGATAGAGATAAAAGAGGAAGACTGTTTTTTTCGCAAAAGAGTACGGGGTGCTCCGTTAAATAAAGACAAACATTAATGTGTCATACATTTTTATTAAAAATTCTATAGGAACTACTTGTGTGTTACGCTAAGATATTTTTGCTGATTGTTCGCGTAGCACAGCGAAGGTATTTATCAGACAATCTTGATTGAGGTTTCTTATCTTAACCTTTCCTATGACTTCATCCGTTGAAAGATCATTTCCACCCTTAAAAGAATCGAAACTTATCTTAGAACAACAATCGGGCAAAACAGGTGACAAATCTTTCTTTTAATTTATATATTATATTATATTATAATATAATAAAATAAACAATATTTTTTTCTTTTTGTTTAAATGTTTTTTTGTTGAATAAACAAATTCACTTAAGACACGTTTATTTATAGAAAATGTAAGAAAAATATTTTTAAAACAAAGTCGAGAAGAATTAGTCTTGAATTTAAGTAAAATAATGAAGGTACTTATCAATTGCTTGTTTATTAAAAACTTTTTAAGCTCCGCCATAGATTTCTATGCCGGTCCCAAGCCCGGATAAAGCAGGTGGGTTTAGGGTAACGGGTGGAACTCCATCCTATCCCTAGTAAAGTCCTGACCCCTAGATGAAAAACTAGGCCAAAAAAGCAACAACAACAAACATGAACGACGCAACAAAAAAGGAACAATTTCGAGTGGGGATATCCACTCAAATGTCGGTAGAGACCGCGGCTACCGGCACGGGCTTGGCGCCTCCAGCTATTGAGGGCGATAAGTCGCCAGCGGTTTACACAAGTAACATGACAAACAAGACAAACACGACATCACGAACGAAACGGAACAAGCAACGAGTACTGAACAAACTGACGCAACAGGCCACAAGACAGGACGAGACGACTGCTACTCCGGCGCTAAGCGCTGAAACGAGGATAAGCTCGGAGCTCAAGCTGGCGGATGCACCCAGCGTTCTGGCCGATCCTGGCCGGCACAAGGATGCGACTGCTGGCAAGAGCGAACTCTGTGGGGAATCTGCTAAGAGGAGCTCGGACGCTACAAATGTGTCCTTGAGTCCCTCTGAGCGGCCTTCCCTGCCCAAGGATCACACCGCTACTGCTCCTGTGAATGACGCGGGGACGGAGAACCTGTCGAAGCGAGCACGGGATTTCCTGTCTAGCAGGTCCAGCGATGCTCCCCTCTGCAGCCCTTCCAGGAAGCAGGCGGCCCTCAGGAAAAAGCTGAAGAAGCTCTCTAGTGAGGAATGTGAGAAGGCTCCTTCCGGCTGCTCCTCGGAGGATTCTGCGACTGATGAGCTCTGCGAATCGGCCAGCGTTGAAACCACCAAGGAATCAGGCTGTAGGAAGCGAAAGAAACGGAAGCGTGGTAAGAGGAAGAAGCGAGTAGGAATGGTGTACTCGGAGAGTAGGGTTGCAGTAAATGTCGACCAAAAACCTGCTGGCCCCGTACCTACTGCCCTAATCTGACCGCTCCCAATTTCTCAGAGACGGTCACTGAAATAGAGAAGTCTGTGAAGGTGATGGACACAAGAGTGATTGAGGGGCCACCTAAGGTAGCTGGTAAAGCAGCCAAAGGCACAAAGGGGTTTTGCACTGGCAATGATGCAGGACCCCCCCCCTACCAAAGAAGAGTTACACGGACTCGGCCCTGTCTGGTTTGCGATTGGCGGTTGTTAGTGAGGAGGCGAGTTAAGGAAGGCAATAGCCGGCGTTTGAGCGTATCATCAAGACAAATGGATGCTTTGTCCTCTGCTGTAGTGATGAAGCCACGAATGCGTTGGTCAGAGCTGATCTTGCTCGGATTTTCCCTAAGCTTGACGGGAGTGACGTTGTCTGTCTTCACCAGTCAGCTAGTGCGATATACGAAGATGAAGATCTTTGTCCCGGAAACTGATCTGGAGACTAAGGAAATCATCGATCTTCTCAAGGGTCAAAACCCGGGTCTATCCACCGATAAGTGGAGGGTCTATCACTTCAACAAAATGAAGGATGGCCGTCTGTATACTTTTGGTGTTGATGACGATTCGGCGAAGATGCTTGGGAAGTGCTCTTACCGGCCTTTTTTCCTCACTGGTCGCCTGTTCTTCAGGCCAGAAAAGAGGGGAGAAAAGGCTGGCACTTCCAGTGGTAATTAGCTCTATGGCTAGCTCATCACTGGAGGTCCTTCAAATCAACTTGCAACATTCCAAGGCGGCTTCACCTACATTGTGTCGTCGTCTTGGAAAACTGCATACAGAGGTGTGCCTCATACAGGCACCTTATTTGTATAAGGGGGCGGTAAGTGACATCTCGGGTGTAACAGGAGCATTTTTCGTAAGACCTGGGATTGTTAATACTCGCACGTACATCTTTGTAGCAAAGGCCTTAGATGCTAGTCTTATGCCTGAGTTCAGTTCTCGAGACTGTACAGCTATTAAAATGTGTCTTAAGCGAGGATGGTTGGTTACTGAGATTATTTTAGCCTCAGTGTACCTCCCATTCGACTCACTGGCCCCACCTCCAACAGTGGAACTGGTAAGGCTTGTCGAGCTTGCTTGACGAGGTAACAAGCATTTGATCGTTGGTATGGACGCGAACGCGCATCATCGCGCTTGGGGTAGTACTGACTCAAATAGCAGGGGTGAATTCCTTCTAAACTTCTTTGCTGCCAGCCAGCTCGATATACTGAACACTGGTAATGAGCCAACCTTTGTCACTCGGCTGAGGCGGCAAGTTATTGATGTGACAGTAGCAACCGCTGCTGCATCTGGCATCGTTTCGGGGTGGAGGGTTTCAAGGGAGGAAACTGTTTCTAATCATCGGTATGTTATTTTTAAGCAGATCGAAGACTTGGATAAGGCGACCGACACGCTACACAGCGGTATTATTACGGCCTTCCATACTGCTTGTCCGGAGAGTTATCCCTTCTCAGGAAAAGAGTGGGGAGGCTGTTTAACAGGACCAGGAAGTCTAACCTGGTAGCCGATTTATCTTCTCATGCGAATGCGCAGAAGGAGTACAAGAGGCAAATTAAGAGCGCTAAGAAGGTATCTTGGCAGAGGTTCTGCGGAGAACTGAAGGACGTTAGCGCGGTTTCGAGATTGCTGATCCGGGAGCCAGGCTTGACGTCCTTCGGAAGCCTGATGGCACCTCGACCAACTCCAATGAGGAGGTACTTCAACTGCTAATGGACACCCACTTTCCTGGCTGCAAAGCCGTGGATAGTTGCGTGTGGCCAAACAAAAGCAGAGCTACCACTGAGCAGTGCCGGGTCGCGGCGAGTATTGTTACGAGAGAGAGGGCGAGAGCTATTATCCTGTCCTTTTCTCCTTTCAAAGCTCCTGGACCTCATGGCATCTATCCCATACTCTTGCAAAAGGGTATAAAGATTTTGCTCACACTGCTAACTAGAATCTACAGAGCTAGCGTGGCTCTGCGACATATTCCCTTGGCCTGGAGAAGAGCTAGGGCGGTTTTGATTCCCAAATTGGGAAAGGCTGCCTATGATCTTCCCAAAAGCTTCAGGACTATTAGCCTTTCATCATTTCTGTTAAAGGGCCTTGAAAAATTGATTGATGTTCGGCTAAGAGCATTCCAGCTTTGCTGGGTATTCATGATAGGCAACACGCCTATCAAAAAGGCAAGTCAACTGAGACGGCATTAACGGATCTGACGGCCAGAGTGCGTAGGGCGCTCGACCGCAAGAACTATGATCTTGCTGTCTTCATGGATATTGAGGGTGCCTTTGACAATCCCACTCCCACCTATTGCAGAATTGAGTCTGCCTTAACACTGAAGGGCGTCGATTCTACATCTGTGGAATGGATCCTGGAAATGCTTAGGAAAAGAGAGGTTACAGCTGCTGTTGGCGCTGTGCGCGCTGTTAAAGGCTTTGCGCATGGCGGTGTACTCTCCACTACATTGTGGAACCTGTTGGTCGACTCCATGTTGAGAAGACTTGATGGGGAAGGTCACCCTGTTATTGGGTACGCTGACGATGTGTGTATCATTGTCAGCGGCAGGAGTTTACCAACTCTTTGTGAGCGGATGGAAACAGCGCTCAACAGTGTTGGGAGTTGGTGCCGCGAGCAGGCTCTGTCCGTCAACCCTGCGAAGACTGAGATGATGCTGTTCACAAATAGAAAGGCAATACCTCAAGTGAGGTGGCCTTACTTCCAGGGCACTCAACTAAAGCTATCAAGCAAGGTTAAGTATCTGGGTATTGTTCTAGACGCAAAGCTTAACTTTTCTGAACATTTGGTTGCTAGAATTTCGAAGGCAACTAACATTCTCTTTCAGTGCCGTAGGATGTTCAGCAGAACCTGGGGACTTAGTCCCAGGCTGGTTTACTGGATTTACACGTGCATCGTTAGGCCATACCTTATGTATGGTGCGATTGTATGGTGGGCTAGAGCTCACATCCTCAAACGTCAACTGATGAAGCTACAGCACCTTGCGTGCTTATGCATTACAGGTGCGATGAGAGGAACCCCCACTGCTGCTATGGAAGTGTTGCTCTGTTTACCTCCCTTGCAGTTCCTTGCTGAGAGTGAGGCCAGAAAATCACTATACCGTATGTGTGTAGTACTTGGACGGCAGGTCAATCTCGGCGATGGGGCTAGAGGTGCTAGGTACAGAGCTCTCTATGACAGCCTACCTGGCCATCGGGGAGGAGCACTTGACACTGTGTGCATGAAGCAAGTCTTTGAGCGCCGTTTTCAGGTCATCCTTCCTGAACGGCAGGAATGGAACAGTGAGGGGTGGAATGGCTTTAAACCGTGTGATGTCATCGTCTATACCGATGGCTCACTCATTGACGGTATCTCCGGAGCCGGGGTCTACTCTAGAGACTGTCGGATAAATCTATCTGCAGCCTTGGGTAGACAAACAACTGTTTTTCAGGCAGAAATCTTTGCAATTGCTACTGCCGCCAATATCCTGTTAAGGAGAAGGATTAAGGGCAAAACCTTATACATCTGCTCAGATAGCCAAGCCGCTATCAAAGCCTGTTCGGCTGGTTCTCTCAACTCAAAAATAGTTGAGGAAACCATGGTTAAGCTTAACCGTCTGGGTAGATGTAACTCGGTATCACTTGCCTGGGTTCCTGGGCACACAGGTATCGATGGAAATGAAAGAGCCCACAACCATCTATAGGATGCTGCTCATCCGTCCACAAACGTGAAATGGATTCAGCTCTACGCCAACAACATTCCGAATACTGGCATGACCTGGTCTCATGCAGGTATACGAAGAAGCTAGTGGACGGTCCAAAAATCAGAAGAGCTAAGTTTCTGCTTGGACTGAACAGGAAAGACTTGAGATCCTTGATTGGTCTCGTCACCGGTTTCAGTCCTCTTAACGAGCACCTTAAAACCATCCACATTAGGAGCACGGGCCTATGTGAGTGCTGCCTGGAGGCGGATGAAACGGCATCTCACTTCATCTGTGAACGTCCTGCTTTCGCCAGAACCAGGCTCACCACAATAGGCAAACAATTCGTCAACGAAGATGAGATGGGGGACATTGAACTTGCTAATATTATTCGCTTTGCCAAGGCTACTGGCAGGTTCTCCCTCACTGAATCTTACTAATCGCCAATAAGCATCGAGCGGGCAGCTATGCTGACGTATAATGGACCAATAGGTCTAAGTGCTTGTCATTTACTGATGACCCCACTGCACATACAATACAATACAATTATTAAAAAGTAATTTATATTTCTTTTAAGTGATGAAGAATTGGTTTTTGTTTTATAAATAAAATGTAAATGTAAAAAACATTTTGTTCTTTTAGCCTGAATAATTCATATTGTTAAATAAACTTGCTTAAAACGATGTAAACGTTATTTTTTTATTTAATATCAAAATTTCTTTTTACTGTTAAAAATGACCTTAACAGCTATAGCTATTAAAACTTCACTGAACGACTACAAATTTTTGGCACTCGTCGCTACTACGTACACCATTTTACCAGTCTATCAAGGACATCTTGCAAGAGAAGGCAATCATCTTCAGATTGTATGCTGCTTAGGAATTTAAGATCGTCTGCAAACAAAAGACGAATGGAATTTAAGAAAATATCAGGCATGTCGCTAATGAACATAAGGAAAAGGAGCGGCCCAAGTTGACTTCCTTGTGCAACACCCGACGTGACAAAAATTGGCTTTGAAAGGAGATTGTCAATTGACACAAATTGAATGCGCCCTAATACAAAGGATTCCAGCCATTTCAAAACGTTAGAATGAAAACCTATTTTTTTCAGTTTGGTTATCAAGATAGTATGGTTCACTCTATGCAAGGCTTTTGCGAAATCAGTGTATATCACATCAGTTTGATATCCTTCTTCAAGTTTATTCAGGACGAAGTTTGAGTATATAGCACGGTTGGTTGTATTGGATCTACCAGCAACAAACCCATGTTGGAAGGGTGAAATAACTTCCCTCAGCAAAAATGTTAATTTATCGTAAACAATCTTTTCAAAGAGCTTAGGAATTATTGATACCCAATTTGTGAATAGGGATGATAAACGATTCTTTCCACTCAGGGAGAAATTCACCTTTAGAGAGAGAAGCGTTAAAAATATATGCGAGAGGTTCAGAGAGCACTGCAGCGAACTTTTTAAGAAGAATTGGAGGAATTTCATCAGACCCGGGCTGTTTAAATTCGCAGTTTAAATTCAGCACTGCTTTTTCAACTTCCGAAGTACTAATACTTATACACCCAATATTAATCGGACTCTCTGAATAAGACAGACTAGAAGATTGTTGCTGAACAGAAGTTGTATAATTGGAGTTAATGAACTTTGCAAATGAATTGCAGATTGAAGGAATATCCGAGGAAGTTGAGTCCAGGTATTGCATGCTTCTAGGAATTCCATTAGATTTTTTTTTTGTTTTTAATGAACGTCCAAAAGCTTTTGCTATTGTTTTTTAGACATAGAATCTTGTCTAAAAAACAAGAGGGAATATAACGTTTATAGATAAATTTTATTAAGAACCCTGAAATCCCATTCAAGTCGAGTATAATGAACAATTAACAATGAATTGTTATACGATTTTTTAAGCAGTTCATAAGTTTTGTTTTTTTTTTTTGTTGCTTAAGTTCTTTTATTAAACCACGGGGGCTTAGAATTAATTCTTATACTTAACTTTGGCACATACATATTAATTGCCTCTTTTAAAGAATCAAAGAAAAAGTTGTATGAAAAAGACAGATTCGACGGCTGAAAGTGTTTATGCCAAAGAATTTGAGATAAGTAACTTGCTATGCTTTGGAAATTAGCCTTTTTGTAGATTAATTTTAAATTATTACAATTTGGTTTAAAATATTTTTAAAATTCAAAGTAAATAGACAAAGCAATATGGTGAATAGAGTTAGGAACAATAGGAGATAAGGACTTATCTACAAATATTTTTAATTCTATATCTGCAAAAACTAAATCAAGTAAACGATTCAAGTCATTTTTGCAACTATTAATTTGAAGTAAATTATTACTCATAAAAGAATTTACTATGGTTTCGTAATCGTATTTTACATTAAAAGATATGAGTTTTAAATCATCTACATCATAAATCCAATCAACGCCAGATAAATTAAAATCTCCGACTATTATAACATGTTGATTTACTTTAAGCCTAGATAAATAAAATAGACAATTGTTTACATGAATTTTGTATAGTTCAATTGGATTTCTAGGCAGAATATAGCTGACAAATAAAAAAAATTCAAAATGATGTTCAATTGTAACTTTAACAATTAATTGATCTATGTCATAAGAAACTAAGGAAGTTGGGGAATGCAAACTCATTTGAACACATGTAAAAATGGAGCGTATTGCAAGCAATACGCCTCCCCCTCTAACTAATCCTGTTGTTCGAGCACAACGATCTTTGCGAAAAACATTGTATAATTTATTGTCGAAGATTTCTGCATTATGATGGTCTTCATTAAGCCAAGTCTCAGTGATCGCAATAAAATCATATTGTTGAGAAGACGACGACAAAAACAATTGATCTAATTTTGTGCGCATGCCTCCAATGTTTTGATAATAGCAATGGAAATGATTGAGATTTAGAGGAGATCTGGGCGGCTTAAGAGGAGCATTGGAAGCAGGTATAGTTGGTTGTCAGTGGGAAATAAGAGGAGATAGCTTATCCCTATCCCTCATAAGTCGGCGTGACAAAAGTCTAAGCACTGTTGAATTGTTAAGAACGCTCTACATATTTTGTTATATAACATTTAAAGGATTTAATCGAAAAAAGCAAAGCTTTTGTAAGAAAACGCTCCCTATTTCAAATTTGGTTTTTCAATAAAATTGATTTATTTAATTGTGGGCGTGTCAGTAGGCGGATTTTAAAAATATATTAAAACATACGTTTAAAAGGCACCTAGAGAGTCTATATAATAAATTTCAGTTTCCTAGATAAAAATTCGATTTTTTCGATAAATTAGTTTTTTTGTGTTTGTGCGCGTATCTGTGGGCGGATTTCAAAAATTCTTAAACTTGATTATTTGGGCCCTCTAGACAGTATATGGTTAAAATTTCAGCTCTCTAGGCCCAGTTTAAAGGCCTAATATTTGCCGACAGACGGACGGACGCACGGACATGGCTAGATCGACATTACTATCCATGCTGATCATAAATATAGTAACTTTTAGGGGTCTACGGGCAATATTAAAGTATATTATAAACTATGAGTCAAAATTGCATGCAGAAACAACCGTAATTTGATTCAAAGACTCGTCACGAACTTTGACAGTCATACTGGCAGCTCTTCTCGTATTCACATGTGTTTTGACATGGCTGTGAGATAAAACTTGGATTAAGTATAGATAATCATCCCGTCAAATGTGTCCCCTCCTATCAAAGTAACCCATGCTGCGCCGTATTCAGATACGCTTTTGCCACCGATTTGAACAAATTTGAAACTCGTTAAAATAATATCCTTTAATAAACATACTTCTTACCTACCCCGCATGTATTGTAATTTCGTTAACACCTACCCTGTGAGTGGGGCAAATATAAACGATATAAGCTAACTTTTCAAGGCCAAACATTATTATGTATTGTTACTGAAGTTTTATCAAAAAATCAATTTGAATTGTGGTCAATATTTCAAGGGAAATTTTTATTATAAACATTATGACAATAAAGGAGTCAATTATATTGAAGAACGATTTAAAAAAAATGCTTACTCCATCCCCTCCTCCTCCCACAAAATCAATAAAGCACGTAAGCTTTCACGCTCCTCAATAGTGCAAAGTGAATATTTCGAAGATAACGCTAAGGAGCTAAGAGCACTTAAATCGACTTAAGATGTTTAAGGTTTCAGACACAAATATGTAGGATATAATTTAATTCCATTAAATGTCCCTTTCAGTTGTGGTTTCTCAGATTTTTTTTCCTGCATAACCCTTAGTTTTGAAATATTCATTTAGAAATGAAAACACTGCTCTTACATTTCCAAGTGGAACATTCATAACCTAAATGAACAAGAAAAGTAGAGGAAAAATATTCTATGTCTCTGCCACGAAAGACATTGTTTATAATGTAATCGCATTGGTCTCTGGTTGTTGCTTTTAGAATAATTAAAAAATCACGATGAATGTTTACATTGTATCTCGGCAAAAGCACGGGCATTGTGAGGAAAAACATAAATAGAAAATGAGAATAAGGGATTTTTACTGGGATTGCAACCCACAACCCCATAATTTCTAGTCAGAGAAAGTATAATGAGAATATGGCTTGTGGAAAACTATTCCTTTAAGAAGATATAACTGCTGAATGCTTGATTGAAATAAAAAGGTCAGGGAAAATGATGGAACAAAGATCTGAATGTTCGTTAGATACTGTATACTAGTGATTCCATGTTGCAAATCGAATAAAATTAGGACAGAAGAAAAACCTGGGTACGTACATTATTCTCTTAATTTCTGATAGGTAGGTATTAAGTTCATCGTAACATAATAGTGACCTAAATTCTCTTATGGACTTATATTGTATATTTTTATATTTATTTATTTCATAGTAAGGTATAATATTCTCCTGCCAACTACCACTACAACCTAACCTAACCTAACCTAAGATATAATATTTTATAAGTTTATTACTAACCGGAAGACGAAACTAATAATGAAAGCTTCTCAGTAATAATAACAATAAAACAATTTCAATAATTATAATTCAATTATGAGTAAAATGTAGATGTGATATTTCAAAGTATGTTCATGGTGTTTGAGATCAGCGTGACAAGTATCTTTTAATTTTCCATTTAAATTGTATCGCGTTATCTATTCTTCTGAGTTGTCGCCATAGATTAGTCCTCAAAGGGGCAGAATCGACAAAAATTGACGTTCGGAATTTAATGTTGGGTAACGAGAGCTAATTAAATGTCCAGACCTATTTGACGAGTTAGCCCTTATTCGTTCAAAAACGTAGTTCAGTTTTTAGTTAGAAAACATCAGAAAAGAGACATAAAGTATAAAACTGAAGGAGACTATCGAACGACTTATTATGCAAACGACATGAAAAGAAACCCTGTTATAATTTGGCAAACCAAAAACATGGCGAATTATACACTTAAAGTTGACATTTGGTTTCCGTTTATTAGCGAAGTAACACTTTAACCATCATTGAACGCATCACGCAAAAGTCAGCGACGTGATTTGGCAATAAGTCACATCAGGTGGAGTCGGGAGTGGCCATACGTTGTCTTTTCAGATGAAATAAAAGTTTAATTTGAATGGACCTGATGGATATAATTATTATTTCCATGATTTGAGGAAGGATGAAATAACCTTGGATAGAAGACACAGCAAAGGAAGTGGAGTAGTGGTATGGAGAGCAGTAAGCTTTTACGGACCTGCAAACCTTGATTTTCAAAGCCCAAGAATGACCGCAATCACCTACAAATCTATACTGGAAAGAGCTCTTCCTCATTTTTCCGAATTCTTTGGTGGACAACGATGAATTTTTCAACAGGACAATGCACCGATACATACCGCAAGTATAACCAAAACTTGGATTCAAATTCAAAATGTAGACCTACTGGCGTGCCCGCCATATTCACCGGACCTGAATATCATGAAAACGTGTGGGGATGGCTTTCAAAAAAGGTCTGCGAAGGAGAAAAGCAATACTCCAACCTAGAAGAAGCCATAAAACAAGCCCGGTCAGAAATTTAATTAAATTACTTGTAAGAACTGTATAAATCTCTTCATAGCAGCCTTCTTGAAATGATACAGCGATCGGGCGGTAGTACACATTATTAAAAACTATTACTTTAATCTTAATAAAACCCAAATTAATTTATTTCAAAAAAAATATCGTGTTGTTTTATTACTTTTTAAGCATGTAGGTATAGATAGATTTAGTTACTGTTCGTAAACAGGTGGAACGGAAAAAGGACTAATTTTATGACCTTATTGGGAAAAGCATTATGAAAATTCAATTTATATACCTATTAATTACGAATATTTTTCTACAACATAAACATAATATAGCCTTCTTTCAAATTACATTTGGTTTTTCGTAAAATAAATCAAGGCCACCACAAATGAGCAGGCTGATTTCGACAGATAAGTATGGCAATTCGTCATATAATGTAATCAGAAGTTACGTGCGTATGTAACAAAAAGACTAAAATAACTATATCCTATGGATTAACTGCATTTTTGAGGTGAAATATTTAAGCTTCTTCTTCTGTCAAAATGCGAAAACCACAAGTCTTTACTTTAGTAAGGTGCTTGCCAGGAAAACAGATCTGCTCTATACACTTTTTTTGCCCGCTGAAAACGCTTATGGTAAGGGGTTCTGATAAACGATTTCGTTAAATAACATTTAACACATACAAACTGCGCACTGCGCACCTTCCAAGCATATTTAGCATCAATATATTTTTTAGGTTTTAATCATCTTCTGGGGTTTAAAGGAGCTCGTTTTTGGTCTTCGACGATTTTTTTGTGCGACATTCTCCAATGTATTGAATGAACTATTGCAAAGAACTAGTTTCTTTTTTGAACCTATTACTGCACCTGAGCTCTTAAAAGCTATTGGATCTTTAAAAAACTCCAATGCGGTTTTGATGGCATTTCCAATGTCCTCTTGAAACAGATAGCGTTTTTTGTAGTTGATATATTAGCAGTCTGCGGTTATACAGTCTATTTTCAGCAGTCTTTCCAGGAGCTCTCACAGAGGATGTTAGCAATTACAGGCCTATTTCTCTTCTTCCTGCTTTTAGCAAAATTTTTGAAAAAGTAGTTAAGGAAAGGATGCTCTCTTTGTTAAACAAGACCGATTTCTTCAGCCCGTTACATTTTGGCTTTCAAATGGGGAAATCTACTGAAGATGTCCTTCTAAATTTCTGTTCAAATATCTTTTCTAATCTTGATGGCAAAAAGTTCACTGCAGGCTTATTCGTAGATATTACTAAAGCCTTTGATATGGTTTAGCACTCTATACTGCTAAAGAAACTTGAAAATGCTGGATTTCGAGGCTTTATACTCGATTGGTTTAGGTCCTACCTTCCAAACAGACCTCAAAGAATAAAACTTGATGAAACAAAATGCGACACCCTCCTTTTAAATATGGGAGTACCTCAAGGTTCTGTGGTGGGACCTATCTTGTTCCTCGTGTAGGTATATAAATTAACTCTTGGAACTTAATTTTAAAGGAATAGCTACTGCTTTTGCAGATGATGTAGGTTTTTCCTACGGAGCTGAGAGTGCTTTAAACTTGGCATCTGATAAACTGTGATCTTAATTTATTGAAGATCTGATTCGCCGAACATAAATTATAAAGTTCAAAAACAAAAGCAATGTTCCTTAATCTATCCTCTGCTAACGCTTCAAATGTAGATTTGTACTATCACGCTCCGGAGTGCACAAAATACAGCTTTCCAGATTGCACATGTGCCTCCGGTTGTGTACCAACTTTTTGTAACATGCTGAGTTGTAGTGAAAATTGCTTTCTGATAGAGAAAGTTGATCAATTTAAGTATCTGGGGCTCATTTTTGATTCTAAGATGAGTTTTGCAGATCATACGGAGTCCTTACAGAAATATTTTTGATGTACCCTCAGACATTTTTTTTACCTAAAATTTATATAGATTTTATCTATATCTTTTTTACTATTTTTAATAGGTACTTACATAATGTATGAAAAATAAAAAATGTCACAGCTAATTTATTTCTGTAATCCTCAATTGTAATATACTGTTAAACTTATTGAATAATGTATTGCTTTTATTTTATCTGAAATAAATGTTTCTATCTATCTATATATCTTAGGGTGGTCCTTATTTTTAAAATTTCGAATTTTTTTTCGAGTACCCTTTTTTTTTGTTATTTTACACCTAAAAACAATACCCTATTTTTTTCGATAACGTTAACGCGTGCCATCAATGCACAGCACTTGCACGCGTAGAGTATACTTCTTTTGCACTTGTTTGTTTTCTTCTTTGACACTTTTGCTTTTTAGGGTTCCGTAGCCAAATGGCAAAATATGGAACCCTTATAGATTCGTCATGTCTGTCTGTCTGTCTGGCTGTCTGTCCGGAAATGTTACAGTCACTTTTTTCCGAAACTATAAGAGCTATGCTGTTGAATCTTGGTAAGTAGATGTATTCTGTGAACCGCATTAAGATGTTCACATAAAAATAGAAAAAAAAAAACAATAAATTTTGGGGGTTCCCCATACTTACGAGTAAAACTGAAACTAAAACTTTTTTTTCATCAAACCCATAAGTGTTGGGTATTTATGGATAGGTCTTCAAAAATGATATCGAGGTTTCTAATATCATTTTTTTCTAAACTGAATAGTATGCGCGAGAGACACTTCCAAAGTGGTAAAATGTTGCCCCCCCCCCCTCTAACTTCTAAAATAAGGGAATGATAAATCTAAAAAAAATATATGATGTACATTACCATGCAAACTTCCAACGAAAATTGGTTTGAACGAGATCGAGCAAGTAGTTTTTTTTTTAATACGTCATAAATCGTTAACCGCAATTTACCTTTCATTAAATCAACTCAAATATAAAAAAAAAAATTTAATTTCATAAATATAAACCTTATGCGTAAACCGTGAACTATTATTTTCTAATAATAAATCTGTAATAGGTGCCTAAGTAAATAATAATTATAATTCGCGCGGAACCCTTCATGAGCGAGTCCGACTCGCACTTGACCGCTTTTTTTTTATTACATCACAGCAAGCGTAGGTGTCATTATATTAAGTTCGCATGTGGCATTCTGTCAATAAGAAATTGTAATATAGCCCGATCAGTTTACTTCGAACAAAATGCCACGTGAAAAATTATTTTTGGTCGGTTCTATGAAAAATCAAATTCTCGTTTCTAAATTGCCTTCAAAACGCGATGTTTTAAGTGTTTTGTTTTACAATATGAGAAAAGTGAAGTTAAGTTTACCGAATAGCGTTTCGTTAGTCATAGACGAGTGTTCAATATTTTGGAAAAAGGCAAGAATCCCTACTCGTGATCAATGTAATTGCTTAAAACAATTAAAACAACTTTATGAAGAGCTAGAAACATTGAAAAAAGTAAAAACAGAAACACTGAGACATCAAAAAAAAAAGAATTTGCTTTCGAAGGAAACTTGAAAGATTTGTTCGACATCGCACATGCATCTGCCTTCAGTTTAATTAAAATTGAAGAAGACAAACAGTTTTTAATTTTACAAAGACAAAAAGGTCGACGTATGCATGCTTGGAATGGATCTTAAACTTGGTGCTTTGGAGAAAAGAAAGGAGAATCGCGAGTTTAGAATGCAACAACGAGTTGAAGATCAAAGTCCAACAATTTCTAACGAAGGTAAGTAGCGATTTTGTTTATATATTAACCTAGTTAACAGGAAACAAATATTTTACTAGTGGAACTTTCTTCTACAAGTTCTTCTGAGGGAGAAGAACCTATAGTTAAAAATGCTGGTCTGAACTCACCAGTCCCAGGACCGTCAGCAGCGAAAAGAGCACGAGTAGATATTTTAACCCCCAGGCTTTCGGCAGTACTCGACAGATGCAAGATAACTGACAGAGATGCCGTTCATGTCTTGACAG
Source organism: Portevinia maculata (assembly GCA_949715645.1). Classification (NCBI taxonomy): domain Eukaryota; kingdom Metazoa; phylum Arthropoda; class Insecta; order Diptera; family Syrphidae; genus Portevinia; species Portevinia maculata. The sequence continues at coordinate 300,704,930 of OX454525.1, forward strand.
CCTGTGTTGAAGCCACTTCCACAGATCCGTCAAAATTTGTTATTAACCGCACATCTATACGACTCTCTCGCAGAAATTTCCGTGAACAGGCAGCTGCTGCCAACAAAAAAAATTCTCGATTTGAGTTTAAGCTTTACTGTTATACATTGGGACTCTAAACTTCTCCCCGATATAACTGGATTGTTCTTCAAGGAGTATTTAACGGAACAAAGTTTGACCCATCTTCTGGCCCTGATATTCCTTTGTTTAAAAGATTTAAAGCCCAGTCTAGAAACATTAACAAACTACAGTTTTCTGTGTGGTCAATTAATAACAAGGTTGTGAGCATTCTTACTGATGTAAGGCAACAAATTCTTACGTTTGCTATGAAAAAGCTTGAAGATGATTTTCCTCAAGATGATTATAAGGAATTTCTTGAGCTAATTGTAATTTTTTTGGGAGGAACTCACCCAGGTGGCATTCGATTTCGGGCACCAGGAGCCTATCATCTGGCTTGGTGGATGGCAAAAGCAATATATTTTCTTAAAATAATGTTGTTCCAGCAACAAATTAAATTGAACGCCAAGGACAAAAGAGCTTTATCGACGATTTACTGCTTTATTGTCCATTGCTACACTGAGTCTTGGTTTTCTGCCCCAAATGCCTTGCAAGCACCGTTAAATGACATATGTAAATTTCTTTAAAAAAAATAATTCATATAAAATGCATGATAAGGCTATAGCTGATATTACACTTAAAAAATTGTTGAACCATTTATGGTACTTAAATGAGAAATGTGCAGCTTTTTCTTTTTTTGACAGTAGACTAGATGTTGAGCAAAATCGAAAAATGGCTTTAAAAGTTTTAGAAGATGACGAACAAAAGGAAGAAGAAGTTAAAAAGAAATTAGTACATCTAAGACCAGTTGAGGTCTCGAATTTTATTGAAAAAAGCCTTCAAGCAGAGCTTTTATCACCAAAATCAATGAGAATGTTTGAAAGGTTTGGCTTATATACAAGCTTTTTACATTTGGATCCAATTCTTTGGGAAGACCAATCAGACTGCAAGCGAGGAAAGGAAATAATAGGATCACTTAAAGTAGTCAATGATACAGCTGAACCTGGAGTTAAACTCATGGAAGAGTTCAATGATAAAATCACAAAAGACGAAGACCAAAAGCAGTTCCTACTTCAAGTGAGTATCTTTAACATTTAAATTTAAAGAAACTACCACGTTTTCTAAAAAAAACTCTTGCTTATTTTTCATCAATTCGACATTATTCGCTAATCAAATATCATTTTTTCAGACCGTGCGAAATTATCGTCAAAAATGACATCCAGGGCATTTTTGACGATAATTTCGCACGGTCTGAAAAAATGATATTTGATTAGCGAATAATGTCGAATTGATGAAAAATAGCCGAGAAAGTCTCAAAGCGCATTACGATGATTAAGTTTACTTGGCCTCTACTTATTTATGTTATATATTTATTAAAAAAATGATGAAATGAACAATTATACTGTTTTTCTATTACTATTTATAAAACAATTTACTTTGAAAATAAACATTATATATTCATATATACATTGATATGATTTAATCCTATTTGGTTAGCAGAGGATGATATCTTTGAATTTAAATGTCATTCCAGCACGTGTTAATATGTATATTCCGATTTGAATAAAACAAATTTTCTACGCATTTTTAACCTAAAGCAACAAAATAAATGGGTACTCGAAAAAAAAAATCTATTTTTTTTTCTTCATACAAATAAGGACCACCCTAATATAACTATTGGCCATCTGTAACCATGGTACAAAATCGAAATTTTTCTTCAACCTTTAACCGATTTCAGCGCCGTCTGGTTTTTAATATACGAAAACTATACTGAGTTTTGGGTTCGCTGACAAAATAATACTGAGTAGAGATTTGTTTTTGATTTACAGATAAAATGACGAATAAGTTGTTACTGAGTTGAAGAAAAAACTTCACTATTGCACAAAACTATGTTAGGACAAGTAATAGAGATTTTTTCTAGGGTAGCTTGTAGTTTTAATTTATGAAAATTAAACCTTCGTCATTGGCTAAGTTCTAAACCTAATGCAATATACATAACTGTCCCGATTATCATTATTTTGAATTAGGTCAAATTGGAAGTGATATCTCAGACACAGTTGCACGTTAGCTACCTAATTTGTTATCTAGCTAAGGCCATAACTAAGTAACTAACGTCGTTAAATTAGCTGCGCTAAAAATGTAATCGATTTGGTGGTTAGCTATCATAATGACAACTAATTTTAGCTATTAGCTATTAGTTGCAGGTTGTGTAACTAAGCTCGTTAGGTTGCCAAAGTTAGTTGCGGATGACAGCTAAAAGTTGGTTAGCTTTTTAGCTGTAGCTTTTTAGCTGTCTAGGTAATAACTAATAACTAAATCAAAATGTTTTATTTTGCTATAATGGTGATAATTTATTGGGATTTATTATGCATATTGCGTTTAAAATAAAAATTCATTGAATGTCCCTTTTATTTTACATCAGGTTATTTTACAAAGAGGTCCTTGGAGCACAATAAAGGTCCTTTAAACCGGAAAAAATTGTATTTTCCCAAAATGTCTTAAGGAACAACACGCTATATCTGTGTTTAATGTTATTTGACTAAGAGGTCCTTGCAACAAACAAAAAAGGTCCTTGAAAATCGAAAAAGGGATATTATTCCAAAATATCATTTGAGCCCACACGGTATATCTGTGTTCAGTGTTGTTTGACTAAGAGGTCCTTCCAACAACAAAGAAGGTCCTTAAAACTTGGAAAAAGGATATTTTTCCAAAATATCATTTGAATCCACACGGTATATCTGTGTTAAATGTTATTTGACTATGAGGTCCTTGCAACAACAAAAAAGGTCCTTATACATAACTTGAAAAAAGGATATTTTTCCAAAATATCATTTGAATCCACACGGTATATCTGCGTTCAATGTTATTTGACTAAGAGTTCTGTGGAACAACAAGAAGGTCCTTAAAAGTCGATAAAAGGATATTTTTCCAAAATGTCTTTAGAAACGGCACGGTATACAATAGTTCAATGTTATTTGAATAAGGGGTCCTAGAAACAACGAACATTTTGGAAAAATATCCTTTTTTCAAGTTCAACACAGATATACCGTGTGGATTCAAATGATATTTTGGAAAAATATCATTTTTTCAAGTTTTAAGGACCTCTTAGTCAAATAACATTGAACACAGATATACCGTGTGGATTCAAATAATATTTTGGAAAAACATCCTTTTTCCAAGTTTTAAGGACCTTCTTTGTTGTTGGAAGGACCTCTTAGTCAATTAAAACTGAACACAGACATACCGTGTGGGCTCAAATGATATTTTGGAATAATATCCCTTTTTCGATTTTGAAGGACCTTTTTTGTTTATTAAAAGGACCTCTTAGTCAAATAACATTGAACACAGATATAAGGCGCGGTTTTCTAGGAGTTTTTGGAAAAAAAAAAATTTCGGGTTTAAGGACCTTATTTGGTGCTGCAAGGACCTCTTGGTAAATAACCTTATGACAACTAAAAGTGGCATTCTTCAATCGGCCATCGGTTACCTCTTACCTTCAACTGATGTACAACAAACTTCAAGCTATACAACCTCAATTATTCAAATCTTATCGAAGACAAATCTACTTCCACACTATTTTTCCCCGTGTTTCGTAAGGACATAATAATCTCTAAAATTAAACATAATTAAAACTAGAAAATGTATAACGAAATAAAAGAATCGCTCCTGTTCCTGTAAGCCTTTTCGGATTAAATTGTTTGAAAAAAATTATTAGTTGTGTTTAATCGATAACTAAAAAGCTAAAACTAAAGCTAATTATTGTTAGTTACACTCTGGCAACTAATTTTTCACAACTAAACACGCTTAGGTACACTTCGCAACTAATAACTAATTTAGGTTCAAAACTTGTCGCAACTACAACTAAAATTATGGTTTAGTTATGTACGTTCAAAGAAACTACAGCTAATTTAGTTGTAGCTTTTTAGCTATTAGTTAAGCTAACTTTTGTGCAACTCTGATCTCAGATAACACATGAGGAAAGTAGTACCTTCTTTACAATATACTGGCACTGGGTGGCGACAGCCCTCAAAAACTGCTCAACAGAATAATACAAAGGAGTCACATAGTCCCTGCTGTACGCAAGTAATTGGTTGCCTGAATTACTATTCCTGGAAATATTGAAAAATATTCCCAACAAAATCGAGCACAATAAGAAATTTCAGCCTTAATATCTAAAACCGTTTAAATCTCTTTCTGAATATTCTTGAAAACTGGCTCAACCTGAAATAACGACAGACAACAGTAACGAAATCGAAAGCGAAACATTGCCTATTACGAGCTTAATACAATCGACGGCTGCCGAGGACGAGCACCGTGACATTTGCAATAACAAACAAAGGAGATGGTTCAGCAATTGAGTTGAGAGTACGGTTAAAATCCTTTTGCGAATTGTATGCCTGTGTCAGTTGAATACCTTTCGGCTCAACGTCAAATCGTTTTAAGGATCGTTTGGTTTCTAATCTGTATGACAGACTTTTGTTGTCGAGGGAAGAAGCAAAAATAAAAAAATTCGCTATGCGTTGTCATCGCCATGGCCGAAGGGTTAGGATAAAAACGTTTCTAAAGAGTGGGAAGACAATTACAGGTACCTACTTGTCACCGTTGAAATGAATCCTCCAGCTTTTGTTTCTTCACGGTACGTTTATGTAATCAAACGCAGGTGTCTCCCGTCGAAACGTGCTCTCGAGTGCTAGCTTTTACTTCTTAAGTCAGTCGATAGCAATTATTGGCTATCGACATTACCATCGAAGGCTGCTGGGCACTTGGATTTCATGCGATGGAATTGGAAACATCGGGAAACATAAAAAGGGATGTTATGAAGGGAGTTTTTGGGGCGTGTTGTGTAGTATATTTTATATTAAATTGCATAATACAGGCACCTAATTAGGCTATTCAAAAACAGGAGTCAGTATAATTTTTTTTCAAAAATGTAAGGGTGGGTTTTTAACCTTTATGTGTTCACCAGATTAATTTGTCACATTGGTATCACCAGGGCGTAGCCAGACCCCAATATATTATACCCATGTAATTAATAAGTGTAAGTCAGAAATGAGCGTTAATTTAACTTCTGTTGTTCATATTTTTGCGAGTATTAGTGTTTATTTTAATTATGTAAAGACGAGGAAAAATATACGTTCGCAACTACCATCCAAACGGAGGAACTTACTGTTTTCTTTGGCAATTCCTATTTTTTTTATTTCTCGATTTGTATGCGTTAAATCAGGGGTTCCCAATCATTTTTATGATGCGACTCCTTTTACAAAATGTAATTTTTTTGCGACGCCCTTCTAAAGGAAGATAGCTGTTGTGTAACTGTAGAAAAAATTCAGAATACTTTATTTTCCATACAATTAAAGAAAACTCTGAAGATTGTAGAACACTAATTTATTATTATTTATTAGAAAACATGAAAATAAAACATAAAAATTATAATCAATGAGAAGGATGAGCTTGTTTTCCTGAGCACAACTTTTCAAATCGGGGCTGAAGTTTTGAAATCGCTACTTTCATTTCTTTATCTAAATTAATTTGTGATCCGTACTTTGACTTGATTACTGCGACTGCAGAAAAGCCGGTTTCACAAAAATACGACGTAGAAAACGGTAAAACTATATTTAAAGCTTTAGTTCCTATATTGGGATGTTCTTGTGATGCATTACTACACAATTGAAAGAGTTTGTTTTTGTCGAACCGTAGTTTTAAGCGCGTATCACAAGATAGTTCCAAAAGTTGTTCTTCCTCGGTTATTGAAAGTGCAGATTGGAGTGGGGTCGATTGGCTCAATGTAGACAAATGTTGGACCAAAATCAATTGTAAGTTTGGCCTTAGATCTTGAATAGAATTTTAATGCAGGAAGCCTTTCGCAACAGGAAAACAGTCCGTATTTCCTTGGTCCTCTTCTATTTTCCTTTTCCACTGCAGCAGCTTCTTTTGAAATGCAGCCAGTTGCAAGATATGCGATTCATTTCCCTGCAGCGATTTATTTAGAACATTTAACTTCTCAAATATGTCGCAAAGTTATGCAATTTTTATTGAAGTCAGTATCTTTAAGCATATCTGCGTCACGATGCAATTCTGTCAGTAAATACACATTCAACTCATTTCTTTATTCGTATACACGTGAGAGTACGTTACCTCTCGATAACCAGCGCGAGTTACAATAATAAAGTAAGGATGTATGCTCTGCACCCAAACCTTCACAAAGCATTTGGAACAATCTTGACTTCATTGGTCTTGTTTTTATTAAGTTTACCACTTTGATAATTATATCCATCACAATATTTAATTCAGGAGATATATTTCTTGCAGCTAGAGCCTCCCTACGTATAATACAATGTGTCCATTTTGCATTTGGAGCCTTGGTTTTAATAAGAGCTTGACGTCTTCCATATTGCCCTGATATCGCACGAGCTCCATGTGTACACACACCGACACAGTTTTCCATTTGAATGTGATTTTCTTCCATATATGAATCAATAATAGTAAACAAATCACAAGCCTTTTCGGTATCAGACATTTTTTTGCAAAATAACAAATCTTCATATACATTTGCTTCTTCCATGTACCGAACGTAACCTATTAGTTGAGCATCATTATTACTGTCTGTCGCTTCATCCAGTTGAATTGAAAAAAAGTTTTTCCACAATTTATGTATTCAGCAATGTCATGAATGCTACGACTTGTTAATTTAATTTATTTTTAATTTATTTTTTAATTCTTTAGCCGCCGATTCTCCAATCATCACTGATACCATGTCAATCGCTGCAGGTAAAATGAGATCTTCAGCAATCGTGTGTGGTTTTTTGCATTTTGCAATTCGATGAACGACCTTGTAAGAGGCGAGCAGTGCTTCGGAAGGAACAGATGCCCTTGGAAAACAAGGATGTTGACTGATTCTTTAGTTCTCGCAATTTTCTTGCAAACAAATTTCGCGGTTTTCTTTGTAAGTTATTATGAGATGTTCATACTTTCATACTTATAGCTGCATACTTTCAGCTGCTAGTACATTATGACAAACAACTCATTGGGGCAGTTCCACATTTCCCTATTTACGTAGGTAAGCCCAATATCTAAATAATTGTCATCATATTTTCTGTACTGAAATTATTTCACAATAAATACGAGATTCCAGATTCGTAGATTCCAGGTTTTTCTCACTTTGAACGTTTTACGCAAGGAATTTGTGTGTATTGATGAATTATAGTGCAAATCTTTTGAGCCAAAGAACAAAAAAAAAACTGACGCAAATAAAAAAAAAATGAAAAATGAGATAAATATGAGAAATGAAAAAGAAAACTCGCGACGCCCCAGAAGGTGTGTGATGGTTTCCTCCTCCTTACCGTCCCTGCAGCTTCTGCAGAGGTCGTTGGAGGGTAGTCCCATTCTGGTGGTGTGTCTGCCTATAAGGCAATTTCCAGCGATATCTTCAACTACCGAACTTATATTTTTCCTGCTTATGAAGAGGAGATTGGATATTAATTTTATATCGTACTTTGTCCATATCTGTTTGGAAAACGAACATGTGCTGATGTTAATCCATCAATTGTTTGCTTCTACCAGTGCATTTTTTGATAGTTCAAACTTTAGTGTACTTATTGATATAAGAACTCATTAATTTGTTTTCTATAAATCAAAAATCAAGTTGAATACCAACTATTTCGTCTGTTTCATGTCGAAAAGGATATCCAAAAACTTAACAACGATCTCGATTCCAACCAAGAGGACATCAAAACCGTCGAGGTGAAGGAAGAACAAGAAGTTCTCAAGGAAAAGAAAAAAGAAGCAGGCAAAATAAGTCGCGATCACGCGAAAGTCGATCACGAAATTCAAGAAGTTGAAACTGCAATCATCAAGAAACGTCCACTCTTGATTAAAGACCAAGAGAAGGTTCGTAATAACCAACGACCATACCACGTCGAGTTAATCGGTTCTCGTAGATCACAATGATATTCCTTGTGTTCGAATCTCCCAGATAGCGGAGAACAGACAGACAGTACTGACTGCTGGAATAAGTCCAGAAAGTGTTGCTTCAAACGACGTTTTTTTCGTGGTCGAGGACCCACATGAGAAAGTGGATTTGCTGGGCGCTTGTTTCGAGGCCGTGTATACGGTGAACAATCCTGTTCGCCGTAACCACGACATTGAGAATAGGGCTCTGGTGAGCCACTTCTACCTACGCACCGAACTTGAGAATTGGCGATCTGAGAATAACGGATTCACCCTATTCACTGATAAAAACCATGCTAAGGCAGTTGTCGCCAATGGCCGCGATGCATCGCACTTGTTCGTGTCGAAGGATGATCTACTGTGCATCTTCGAGTCACTAAAGAATAAAAAGTCGGCGTGGATGGATGGTGTCCCAAACGTCGTATTGAGACACCTGCCTCTGGAGGCTGTAGATATTTTCACCACGCTGTTTAACAATGCGCTGAATAATGCACATTATCCGGCGCATTGGAAGGTAGCTGTGGTACAGCCTATCCCGAAAAAAGGTAAAGATAGGACGAACCCTGGCAATCTTCGGTCAATTAGCTTGCTTCCGAATATTTGCAAGGTCTTTGAAAAGGTTGTCAATAGAGCCCTGTTAAAGTGGGTCGAGGACAATAACATAATTTCGGACAACCAGTTTGGCTTCAAGGCGAGGTATGACACTATTCATGCCGCGTCGAAACTGGTTTCCGACATTCAGTGGAATAAATGCAAGAACCAATGCACGGGTGCTTGTCTGGTTGATTTTGAGAAAGCTTTCGACACCGTATGGTTAGAGGGACTTTTCTACAAGTTGCCCAGGCGGGGGATGCACAAACCTTTGCTATATGTAATTTATAATATGCTTATGGGAAAGAAGTTCGTTGTCAAATGTGGGAACGTGACTTCGAGCAGAGTCTTTGAAATTAAAAACGGTTTACAGCAGGGGGCAGTCAATTCTCCTATCCTGTTTAACATTTACACGAGTGATCTGGTGGGTTCACTCAGACATGCTATAGCGTATGCCGATGATTTGGTGGCATACAGATCATGTCCTAAAATCGAGGTCATTAACATTCTTTTGCAGCGTGGCTTCGATCAAATTAAGCGATATTGCGACGACTGGAAGTTGAAAATCAACTTTCAGAAGACGGAAACAATCTTGTTCAGAACTCCATTGGCTGGGGCCTCTAGGGATACCAGAAAAAATTGGAAGAAATTGGCCATTATTGGACAAAATGGGCAGCCATTGGCGGTGAGAAGCGTAGTTAGATATCTAGGTATCTGGTTTGACTAGTACCTATCTATATTTCGATAGACATATAGTTGCTTGTCTTGGTGGGGCCAAGAAGGCTTATGCTCTGACAAGGAGACTGTTTCATAGCAGTCAACTTGGCTCTAGAGTGAAGGTCATTTGCTACGTGGCCCTTATAAGGCCGATCATCGCTTATGGTTGTCCATTGTGGTTTAATATAGCGCCTAGTTATATGGAAAAGATTCGGGTTTTGGAGAGACAATGTCTTAGGACCTGTCTCCGGTTGTTCCGAACGCCTGAATCCAACTATATAAAATACTATCTCAACAAGGTCCTATACGATGGGGCTCATTTGAATAGGATTAACAATTTCCTTATTAAGGTGACTCGAAGGCACGTTGCAAGGGCGATGGCCAGCGACAATAGCCTGATCTTTGGGGCTTACTACCCCAATGAAATGTACATAGAGAGTACGCTCCGGTCTGGCTTTATCCCGCCGGAGGCATTTACCCATATTGATGCAAAAGGGCTGGTACAGACGAGGGATGGTATCCCGGTATTATACCACCGCTACCGCAGCGCGAGAGATTAGCGGCTCATACGCGGCGAGGACGTCGCCAATGCTCATGAGCTCCTCCGTTTTAGTACCGTAATAGCGGAGAGGGATAAATTCGACACGGAAAAACAATTCGCCGAATTTTGGTGGTTTTTTGAGGGGGGGAGGGGTCAACATGCCCTCCCAAGACGGTGCGTTACTCTAGGTAACATCCTCTTATTTTATAAGTTAGACTAAGTTAGCTAGAACGTTTCTGGGAGAGGCCGGGATCGCCAACTTGTGGTGGTGCTTCCGGGAGGTGATTGATTCTGTAAGGCATCAGCCAGCTCACGGCGGCGCGTGTGCACGTTGACGACTGCCAGGCGCTCGGAAAGCAATTGGGAATTTGACCACTTGTTTCGTAATGCAACGAGTGCTCAGAATCCTAATTATAGTTAGAATATGTTAAGTAGTTTAAGTAAGTAGAGTAGGTAGTTTGTAATTTGTTTTTTTTATATAAAAATATAAAATTTGATAAAGATGCCGAGTTTTCTTAAAAATTTTCTCGATGAAAACATAATATGTAAGATTAGTTCGTAAAATAGTTTTTAGGCCGAAAGGCAATAATTATAAGATAGAGTTAAGTTTAGGGCGTCCGCATAAGGATCAATAATCCAGAATAAGTATCCTGTTAATTTTAAGTTAGATTTAATCATTTTTGTCTAGTATTTAAGTTGATATAAGCTAATAATTAATAAAAATGAATTTAAAAGTAAAAGTAAAGTAATCGGTTCTCGTCCGATCACCGTAATTAAACGACGTTGGGCGCGGTTAGTACGTAGATTGGGGACCGTTTGAGAACAACCGCGTGTCGTTGGCCAGTCCCAACTACAGAGTTGAGGTAGATAATACAAACGTGGTATCACAATGAACCTAAATTGGTCTAAGTGTGTCGGCTTCTGCCGACAGCCACATAAACCTAACCTAACCTAACCTAAGGTTCGTAATTATCAAAAGACGTTGACTTCGTTGGTGAAAACCCTAAAGACCGCTAAAGAAGCCGATAACGCCCATTAGTGTAGCATCCGTACTTGGAAAAAAGCTTAGGATTGTTAAAAAGTGGAACTCAACGAAGATATTCACTAGTTTTTGCGAATATTATCAACGTTTAATCCTCTTTAAATAATAATTACGTATTTATAGATACACGAACAAAAAACTTGCTTACTTTTTATTTTATTTTTGTTCTGTGAGCGGATAGGAGCAAAGGTATTTCGGCTGGTGAATATGTCGAACTTCTTTGCAAATGCTTTTATTATTTCGCATACCGTGGATTTTCCTACGCCGAACACAACTAAACCCGTCCCAATTTCAGCCGACGATCCGAGTGCACATTATTGCAATAGCAACTCTCTTCTTCAATGGAATACATTTCTTGTAATTTGTGTCATGGTTTTTTTTATAGTTGTTATCCCATTGCAGAGGACATCAAACCTTCCGCGAGACATTCTAAAGTACTCTTTATAATTCTCATCGTCGTTCTCAACCACCTCTACTTCTCAGAAAGTGAAGGTGGTGCGTATCTGTATACTGCATGTAGGTAACAAAGGTACATTAGGTGGTTTGCCCTATTCGTAACTATTTGTAGAAGTTCACCTCAAACAAAATCTCGTCGATGCGAACGCATCTAGGGATTTCGAAATCTTTTTTTCAAAATATCGGATGTTGATTCGGTGTAAATAGCCTATATAACCCACTGGAAGACCCTATCGGTGAATATATGTGAAACATAAAATTGACATTACCTGATGTTTATTTGCGAAAGTCCTGTTTGGAGATGTCCAAAATATCTTCTTTTTTTGGGAACAAAAAAAATGCTTCTAGGTCTAAAATTAAACTTGCTAGCTTCACATTTTAAAAGATTGAGGATCCCATGCAAGGCTAAACTCAATGAGAATGTTTGCGTGAGCCTCTAATTTGATTTCTATGCAAAAACCAATACACAAATTAAAGTCAAGTGGCACTGCTTACTGTTAACGTCTTTGAAATCAATTCAAAGATAGTCGGGGGCTGCGTCAAGCTACTCATAATAAAGAAACATCATTTATGATGCCAATACCATTATGTTGTGTAGCTTTGAGCATTGCGAAATAATGCATCAATAAATGGATAGAAATAAAATCATTACTTAATAGAAACTGAAGGAAACAGACAGGACAAAAAGGTTCTAGCAACTCTCTAAACTGTCCAGAGGGCAGATACATATACAGTCGCTGGATTCTTGACGGGACAATATATAGCCCGGAAACACTTCCTGGCTATGGGATTAGCTAAAAACAATATTTGTCGAATGTGTAACTAAAACAATAAAACATCAGAGAATATCCTATGGCACTGTTACTGTTTAGCATCAAGAACACGGCAACGTTTCCTAGGTAAAATCTACCTCGAAACAGATGACATAACTGAAAGCTCGATCAAAGACTTAGCTAAATTTATTTATATAGACTTCATTAGGGAGTTTTTAGTAAAAACGAGGACATTGCAATAGGCCCGTAGTGGCCGCAGTGATAATGCTACCAAGTTCCAAACAGTGTTTTTGGCGAAATGCTTCGCGGGTTAAAGAGATTAAGCCCTTTTCTCCCCATAGTTAAGCCCACTCACAGACTACATTTAACATCTTGAAACTGTACCGGCACTCTGCACGAAAAAACAACAAAAATCAATAACAGAGCAGGCACGCAGTCGTTGGCAGGCCAGGATCATTCAAATGAAAGAACACCGCCGTTTAATTGGCCTCTGTAAAGGAGTCATCCGAAACCGGTAAGCCTGCTGATGTTTATTGAGGTTGAACCGGCGAACCACACCATTAAATGGCCGTGCTACTATCCCGTTAATTCTGATCGTTAGGTTAGGTGGCTGTCGGCAGAAGCCGTACGTGATCGTTACCTTCTCGTCTCTCTGAATCCGGCGACGAATTCGAGCTTTCAGCGTTAAAAAGCGATAAACCTGATCAGCTAGTTTCGTCGCTATTATATTGCCTTTCAAAAAAAAACACATAGAATACACAAAGACGGACTTATTAAGTTTAAAAAGTGCTTTAAGTTTTTGTTCGACGTCATGTGTTCTGACAGGATGGTAAACTAACTATTCACGATTTCGTTGATCTGCACTGTTTTATTTTCGTCGTGTGATCTATATGGATCATGGGTCATAAGGTAATATGGCTATTAACCCCTTACCCGAAATTTTAATGGACAATAATTGTTATAATTATTATTATCTTCAACGTAACAAACTTTGTTGCCAATGCCAATAACCTGTGGCTATGTATTTTTCATAATCCTTACTCCTTACCTTCCATTTTTATCCGTTTCCATTTCATTGCAAAACACACTATGTTAAACATCCAACCAACCAATTTAGCTAGCTTACGATGATATGACACATGTAAGAGAAATACATAATAGCCGCGTTTTATTATCCCAATGATCTTGATACGGATCCGATCTGATAATAAAACGATCTGGCTGGATCATCAGTGGCAAGTTGTGGCAACAGTTGTTTTTAACACATAACAGACGATACCAGGTATTTCAAGTTTCGATTGGCATTCAGCCATATTGCAAATATAGGGTACAATGTGACGTCACAATATGATCGCTTGTTGTGTCGGGGGTGTTGCCATTTGAATACAAATCAACATACATTTTGCACTCAATATTTTTTTTTCAGAAACTATGTTCAAATGTTATGTTCAAATATGCAACATATTAACAGTATTGTACTGCTAATAATTCCATTAATTTTTGTGTATTATATTCCGAAGCAAAACGTCTCAAAAGTCGCAGTGGTAAATTATTCGAATATGAAAATAAGCTAATTGATTTTTTGTGTTATTAATAGTGTTTCATATTTTGGTCTGGCAATATTATTGTGTTCCTATAATTTCCTATAATTTAAATAAGCAACGCCACGAAAAAACAGGTAGTTTTGTAATTACATTTTGGATCACGATTAATGATCCCGATAAATAGCAAGATCCTGTGTTGTTTTTGTTTTACGTATTAAATTGATCCAGATCCAGATCCGCATGGATAATAAAACACAGCTAATGTGTATCCATTTCTCTTGCTTGTGCTTGAGGCATGCCTCCGGAAAAAAAATCTTTGACTGTTCTGACGCGCACACACACACACACAATTCATTCGCCTTAATTCCGAGACAGCATATGCCACCGCTGCTGTTCAAGCTGAAATGTATACCAACTCGCTTTGCTAGCGAACCCATTTCATAATATAGGGTACAATGTGACGTCACAATATGATCGCTTGTTGTGTCGGGGGTGTTGCCATTTGAATACAAATCAACATACATTTTGCACTCAATATTTTTTTTTCAGAAACTATGTTCAAATGTTATGTTCAAATATGCAACATATTAACAGTATTGTACTGCTAATAATTCCATTAATTTTTGTGTATTATATTCCGAAGCAAAACGTCTCAAAAGTCGCAGTGGTAAATTATTCGAATATGAAAATAAGCTAATTGATTTTTTGTGTTATTAATAGTGTTTCATATTTTGGTCTGGCAATATTATTGTGTTCCTATAATTTCCTATAATTTAAATAAGCAACGCCACGAAAAAACAGGTAGTTTTGTAATTACATTTTGGATCACGATTAATGATCCCGATAAATAGCAAGATCCTGTGTTGTTTTTGTTTTACGTATTAAATTGATCCAGATCCAGATCCGCATGGATAATAAAACACAGCTAATGTGTATCCATTTCTCTTGCTTGTGCTTGAGGCATGCCTCCGGAAAAAAAATCTTTGACTGTTCTGACGGTCAAAGACCAGTTTCAGACATGATTGAATTAAATTAATTAGATTAAATAGATTAAATTAAAAACATAAAGAAATGAGTACAGCGGAGGAAAGGAGGCAAAGGTTTGGTATCTCTTTAATTCAGTCATCTCTGCCAGTTTGAGGACTGGTGGCGTGCATATTGGAACAGCCGTCACATAGTTTGCGTTGGTGGTGTGTTGGGATGCCGAAACTTCAATGTTCATGCTGCTGACAGTTGCTGATGTGTTGCTAATAGTTTGACATCGTGTTGGAACAAACCTTACATTTTATAAAGCATAAACTCAACTACATTTTCTTCAAAAGAAAGATGTTGAAGTAGTGAATCGCCGCGATTTAATCGATGGATTCACTACTTGAATATCTTTTATTTTGAGATTTGTATTAGAAAATGTTAGCTCTGTGAATTCTCCCTTTGTATATTGATATGATTTCCGTTTGGGGATTTTGTCTTGGAGATTATAGGGCCCAACCCGTATAATCCGTCAATCCGTCGCATACGTTGATTCAACGGAGAACAATATATGTAGATAACACGTATTCTTATGGAAGGTGGCCCATGCCATAACCAACAGATGCATGAACTTCGACGGATAAAGTAGGTCTACTTTCTAATTTTTTGTCAGGCGTCGTATGCATACGTACAAAAATTGCACTTCAAACATTCTAGAATTGTGGTTCGCGTATTACAAAGTTGAGAGACGCAAAATCATTGGCCAACACATTGGAAAAATGAGAGAAACTGTCATTGCAGCCGCTGTTTGGGTGAAATGGCTTAACATTGTAGGGATGTTTTTGATATTCGACTAGCAGCGATGTTAAGTGTAGGGAAACATCCCTGCTTGTAGGGAATTTCAGCATTATTTCTTTGAAAGAAATTCAATAAACGTTGTCCATAAAAAACAATTCAATACTTTAAAAAAATTAGCTTCTCAAACCCTACAATCGTATTTGGATTAAATGTTGAAAGATTTGAAATTTTTCTCCTACCCGATAGGGATTTTTATTTTTGTTAGTTATATCAATGGACTAGAGAGTTAGGTGAGAAATGAACAATTGTAATATACTGTCATCTTAGGTAGTTGGATCGTTCAGTGGTATTTTGGCAATTATAGCCTAGGCAATAGGCATTTTAAATGTAACCAATATGTTTTCGACGGACAAAGTTGGCGACGGATTCTATAGAACGGTTTCTTCTGTCAAATGCATTTAATTCGATGAATCCGTCAGATCAACGGATGCAACAGATTCTATAGGCTTGGCCCTTATGCGTTTGAGCAAACGAAACCAACCCAATTTTAAATAACTTCTTGGGTCTGACTTAAATCCGCTGTACGATACCTGTAACCGACATTCATTCATCTCTCACCCACATCTTTAATATTTAAAAGCGAAATTTGTTGAACCTGCGTACTTCCATTGGAGGGTTTAGGTTAATAGCTATCATTAAGACAAATAAAGGAAGAGATAGGTCCCTTTAAATCGGGGGAAATAATTAAGGCATACAAATATTCATTAGGAAATTTGCATTCATTATTCGAATCTTACAAATTTGTATATAGCCTCCCTCCCAATCTTGATTCTCGAGCTCCTGCGTTAAACTTTTAAAGATTTCCCAATTTGCACAATCATAGTTAGTTTCGAAAATCAACACCAACGGTATCATCATCATCACTATCATGATATTTATGCTTCAGCATCCTCTTTTGTACTTTTCTTTTGTTTGTTACAATCCTTTCAATCATGGCGCGCACACACACACACACAATTCATTCGCCTTAATTCCGAGACAGCATATGCCACCGCTGCTGTTCAAGCTGAAATGTATACCAACTCGCTTTGCTAGCGAACCCATTTCCAACTCAAATGTTTTCAGCGTATATACCTTCATATACTGACTGTAGGAACCGTTCACATCACAATTCCCGGCTACAGGCAGCACACTACTCAGTGGGCAAATATTACTTCGAAGAGCACACAATTACCTTTTGTTACTGACTAATTGAATCAAATCCCCAGTGAATAATTAGACGAGAATCTTAAATTACATTATTTAATCAAGGTTGGCGCTCGGATTGTGATCCTTATAGCAGCACACCGGGGGCAACTACAGCATAGTTGAACCACCATCAATACGCTCGTATCCCGCTTTGCTTTTCTGACGTCGTAGTTTCGCTGTTCTCTTAGTGAGTAATAAGTTCCTTCTGTTTGTGATGTTCAGCGCACGACAAATTAAGGCCAGTAAGACTATGCCATGCATACATACATACCTATATGGCTGTGATGAGTGTGTTGGCGTACATATCCTGGATAACACCTTTAACACACAACCAAGTGGAACACCTGCCTGGATTAGATCCAGCGTTGCCACTTATACTAACTATATAGTACTTAACTCTATATTTGCATTTCTTATTAACTCCGTACTTCATACTACATCCTTTCTCTAAGATACTACATTTTCAAAATTCTTATGTTTTCTTTTTTTTCTAGTATTTAACTTATTTAACACTAACATAAATTAAATAAACAAATAACATAACGAAAATACAATCTTATTCCCGAAATCAATAACAATATCTTTGTAATTAGAAAGTATATTGAGCTTTCTCTGAGCGGAAATCCTTTATTTGGTACTTCGTTTAGACATACGGTGGTGGACACAACACTCACTTACTATTTTACTTAATGGGCTCCCGGCCCATTAAGAGTCTCTGCCTGAGACACTGCATCGTCTGTGATCTTGGGCATGCTGCTTCTAGTTGTCAAGACTAAGTGCTCTGGCATCCGCGATGGCTTGGTCTTTAAACGGAGGTTCGGCCTTCATTGCTTTTCGAACCTGGGTGCTGGGAGTCGAAGATCCTCTTGGCTGGAGCATTATTATCCATTCGCCCAATGTGGCCGAGACAATAAAGTCGACGTTATTTAGCTATTGTACTACATCAACATCCCTGTACAGCTCATAGAGTTAGCGGTTGTATCTTCTCCTCCATTCAGCCTCCTCGCGCACAGGACCAAATTTCCGACGGAGTATTTTTCTATCACATTTGTTTTGCTAAACCGAATACCGAAGTAGCAGCTGTTTCTTAAGGTAATTCTCCGCCGAATCTCCACTAAGCTGTCATTCGTGGAGTTGATGTTTGCTCCAAGGTAGATGAACTCCTTAACTGTCTCGAAATTATTGCTATCCTCAGTGACGTTTTGTCCTAGGCTGTGGACGGGTTTTTCTTAGTTTTTTTGATAGCATGACCTTGGTCTTGTCCACATTAACATTAAGACCATCCAATTTCGCTGTTCTTCAATTGCCGTGAATGCCGCTAGCACGGCACGTTGGGAACGGCCGATGATGTCGTCGTCCGCATACCCCATAAGCTGGGAGGATCTATTGAAGATAGTGCCTTCCATGTTGATACGGAAAATTGAAGAAGTCACATGATATGCTTGCCGAAATCCGGAGCTGCTTCCAAACTGCATATTACACCGCGTGTTATCAAGTGTCATGCGGCACATCTGGATCAGTTTTGCCGGGATCCCATATTCGTCCATTCCCATATAGAGCTACTGACGATGAATGCTACCATATGCAACTAATGCCGATGAGTAGATGGTGGGTCTCGACTTGAAATTCGTTGGTCTTGTCCAGGATTTGTCTCCGTGTGAAAATGCGGTCTATTGCTGATCTGCCGGGCCGGAAGCTACACTGGTACGTGCCGATTAGTGTGTCGCATGCACATAGTACATTGGATATGATCTTATGTGCAATATTAAGCACCGATATGCCTCAATATATCGTGCAAGCCTTTGAAGATGGCACATATATAGCTGATAGCCCAGTCATCAGGTGCTTTCTTTAACGTATTTTAGATCAATCAAGTGCTACGCAGCACAAGTTTGGGGTATTTTCCAGTTCGAAGAGGTATACAAAATACTCAGATACTTCATCAAGAAAATGCTCAGACTACCAGAAAACATCCCGATGTTGCATCTGGAAACTGGGCTACCACCGCTGTATATCCACACACTGAGACTGCGCTTTCTCTATATTCTAAAAATCAGAGGCTAACCTGATCATCGTCTCCAAAAAAAAATTATCACCCACCTCGATAATAGAAACCTTCAGCTCTTTTGCGAATGGGAAAGACTAAGTCGGGAATACAACGTTCCTCTCTACACTCTGAAAATGAAAGAACATTGCGTGAGTCTATAGAGGAGCTACAAGTGAAGATCGAGGAAGGATTGCGTGAATCGTTCAGAACGCAAAGCCATCAAAGACAAACAAGAATCACGTACAAAGCACTTCAGCATGATCTTCATGATATCAACTATTTTCATGACCGTAACAATCTGGAGGTAATATCAATAATTTTTAAAGCCAGAGGGGAACTCCTACGCCTTAATTACATTCCACACTGCAGTGAAGCAAATGCTGAGTGCACATTGTGCAATCATCGAGCCAGAGAAGACGTTCATCATTTCATGGGGATCTACCCTATACTCAGCCCAATCAGAAGATGTTGCTGGGGGAAAAGCACCCTTACGACGGATGACATCATATGCATTTTAAATGGGGAAAATTGGACCGTCTTATATACATTTTTGAAAACCGCCCTAAAATACCGGCAACAAATAATAAATGAAGCTTTTTAGTAAAATATATATCAAGAAAACACAATTGAAAAATAAGTTTACAAATATTAGTCTATGTATATTGGAATCTCAATACTCTCTTTCTCGGCTGAGGGCATAAGCCAATGCTTATTTATGTGAACCTTTTGTAACATATGCATTTTTAATGTATCAATAAAATCGCACATATTACTAGAGTAAGTTCGGGTACCTATTGTGGATTGTGGTATAGGAGGGTAATGTGGTACGGCCAGTTTTTTCAAAAACTAAGCAGGATACCGGAATTGTTTGTTACACACAAAACTGGCGATTTAGAAAAAAACGACGAACATGTGTTCTGGCAACTTCAATGCTATTCACGTTTTTGGTAATTTTGATAATTTAATTAATTGGTTGTACCCGAGTTTTTTTGTATGCTTCTGAAATTGTTTTTTTTTGTGTTTTATTGATTTGTGGATTACTTATACCTAAGTCACCTCGCAATAAACGATTAATTAAACTTTATTAAATAATTATTAGTTATTCTGTAAGTATTTTTTTTTTTTTTTTATAAATAATTTTTTATGTGCATACATCGTCGGCTAATGTGGCACAGCTGCCATCGGCCAATGTGGTATACTATACCACATTATTTTGTTTATGGCGAAAACATGGCTAACAAACGAAAATGGGACACAGTCAAAACAGATGAAAATACTTGCCCAAAAGGGGAAAAAACAAATCGGATCCATGACATCTGCAGAGCGTGGATCCGTCATAACAATAATTTCCTGCATGAGCGCAGGCGGGCCTTTCGTTCCACCATTCTTTATCTTTCCGCGAAAAAAAAAACATAATCCCCTTCTGATCCTCCTGGCTCCGATTCTTCTTGCCATCTGTCTGGATGCGTTCAAATCCCTATATTTACTAAATGGTTTCAACATTTCTTAACAGCTACAAAACCATCAAAAGGCAATCCGATTTTGTTGATTTTGGACGGCCATTATAGTTACACTAGAAACATAGATCGGCTAAACATGGCACGTGAAAATGGTGTTGATATAATTTCTCTGCTACCATATTCTACCCATAAGATGCAGGCACTTGACAAAACATTCATTGGTCCTTGAAAGGCATATTAGAAAGTTCAGACCGGCCAAATTGCCGTCAATAGTCTTAAAACGACTGGAATATATCCTTTCGATAAATACATTTATTCGGGTGATGACTTAGCTGGGGAAATGAAAAACAATTTCAAAAGTCTATTTCAGGGGAAATAACAGCGCACTCTGCTACCGCATTGCACCAACTTATCAACTGCAAGCAAGGGGGTACCATCTTGCCATCCTAACGCACAAATGAGCATTTTTCAGTGTGTTGCAAGTAGAGGCAAAGGGCTATCACCCTCTATTCCCCACTGCCGAGTTCAAGGTTTGTCAGTCTTTTCGCCATCTAAAAACAATTCCAGCGTTGATGCAAGCATAGGGTTTATAAGGTGCAGGGAAATAACTTCACGGGCAATAACTTCACATGGGCAATAACATCACCTCAAGTGGGCAATAACTTCACCTTTTTTTTGTGAAGTTATTGCCCACTGATGGTGAGCAATAACTTCACCGTAAATTTTGTGAAGTTATTTCCCACCTATAATTTGAAAATGTGTCTATTATAACTAAAGACCCTTGCACCCACTCCAAATCAAACAGTGACCCCAAGCAGGGGGGTTGCAGGGGGGCAGAATCCCCCCCATATGCATTGCACTGTTTATGGGATTAGTTGCGAAATCGCAAGTAGATTCCATAAAGAGTTCAATACCTATGCGGGGGCATGCTGCCCCCTGCAACCCCCCTGCTTGGGTTCACTGTTTCACAATACCCGAAGTTCCTCTACTACTACTACTACTACTAGGTTGATGATTTAGTTCATGTTCCCTATCAAAACATTGCCTCCGTATTTCAATAGCTCCGCTGGTTTCATTGTTGCTTAGCTGTCCTATAGCTAAGTCAAACTCTTCTGTACTGTGTGGTGATATGTGTTTTTTTATTGACAGGACGTCGGTTTTTTGTCATGCCCTATTACTCTCTCTACTGGATGCTCATTTAGCAGCTATGAAAAATGCTGCTTAAATATACATCCACTATTCCCTGCGCTTTGGTGATTAGATTTCCTTCGGTGTTTCGAAGAGGCTGCGTTCCGGTCTTAAAGCTGATTCGCTTTCTTGTAGGATCTCCGGATGTCATTCCGATCGCGATTTCTTCTTCTCCTCCCTTCTCTTGGCTCGATACTCTTCCCTCGGTGCTCTTTCTTTGCGTTTCAGCGCTTTTAAATGTTCATCTTCTGCCACCATCTTAAGGTAAACGCATACATCATCATACCACGGCCTTTTTCTCTGAAGTGGCTGCTAACCTATGGTCGTTTCAGCTACCTCCTTGATGATGTCACGAAGGACACAAAAATAGAGTAATATACATACTGGAACGTCACTATTTATCTGTCCACCACTGTATACTCGTATTTCAACAAAGTACTTAATATATAGGTAACTTCTGAGGGTATATTGTTATCGTGAAATAAAAATTAACTTGCGTTATGTTATTTATTTATTAACTTTTTGTAAATGTTTCAATAGAAGTAGTTACAAATATCCTTTAGGAGGATACAAAATAAAACGCGAACATATGCCCGAAGGCCCATCCGTTAGTTCGACTTACAATGACTCAATACAAATCACGACCGTATTATTTAATACTTTTATTATTCTTAATTTATATGTTTCAGTTAATAACCGCATTTCGACCGCAAGTTCCAAATAGAACTACATAACTCCAAATATGTTCGGTTCTAGTTGGGAAACCGCTGGTCCCACGGTGCGAGTCGCTGATTCATCAAATATCAATAAGCTCCTATGGCATATTCGTCAGATGCACTGCTCGTGAATGCAATCGGATTCGATCGTCCTGGTACTGTGGGAATATGTTTGTTCATGAAAGTGATGACGCAGCAATCCCCAGGTGACTTGCTGTTCTGATCATGTAATGTTAGATCAGGTTACTCGTGTAATAAGTATTACCTTTTCAACTCAATAAAACGACAAATAAATATTAATATCTAATACTACATTACCTATTTCTTGAAATATTGAATTTGTTTGGCTAATCTACTACATCTGCTCTCGATTTAAGTGGCAACGCTATCTGCAAATGCGGATGATGTGATAAAACTCAGACGTGATGAATGGATGTGCGCGCTTATTAAAAATTTATTTTCACAAGGACTTCTGGAAATTTACGGTTACCAGACAACGCCAAAAACCCACGCGTTACCGTGTTGAGATCTGTTCCGCAGTACAATAGGATTTCATATGTAGGTATGCAAATATAAAAAAAGTGAGTTGCATTCAACCAAATTATATAGAATTACTATATTCGTTGATCTAACTAACTACATCAAAGTGGCTTTTGTTGTAAATTTCAAAAGGATTCGATGTATCACTGTATGTACAGTTTGCAAGAAAAATTATGACATAAATGTGGGTTGCATAATGATTGTGTTGAGTTTTCAGACTGCGCATCGGATTTCTATGTATTCATTCATGTTGTGGGATGTTATAGGATTAAAGAGTATTCAAAAAAACATATGGAAAAGCTACAGACCGCTGGGTGAGCTGTTGGATACCCTATTGCAGTTCATATCTCCAAAAAGTGGGCTTGGCAAAATTCTAAGTATGGGTGAATTGTTAACAAGGATATTCTTTCTTTCCTTTTTTTAAGGATTATAGTAACAACGTGCCAAAAATCTTTGTATATATACACCAGTTTAATTGAAAACCCGCTTATCTGATATATTTTTGCTGTCCCCGTATTTTCTATAAATTGCGTACAAATTACTCTGTTATACTGAACGTCGACTTTGAGCCAACCAATGGTAAAAAACATAGGGACGGGCTACAGTCCGCTTGGGCGAACTGTTGGATACCCTATTCTTATTGCTATCCCTCATAAGTGGGCGTGACAAAAGTCTAAGTATGGTTGAATTGTTAAGAACGCTCTACATATTTTGTTATAAAACATTTAAAGGATTTTATCAAAAAAAAAACGCTCCCTAGCTCAAACTTGGGTGTTTCAATAAAATTGCTTTATTTAATTGTGGGCGTGTCAGTAGGCGGATTTAAAAAAAATTAACACATGAGAATAAAGGGCCCCTAGAGAGTATATATTATACATTTCAGCTCCCTAGCTCAAACTTTGAACTTTCAAAAAAAAAAAAAATTAATTGTGGGCGTGTCAGTGGGCGGATTTTGAAAATATTTACACATGAGCATAAAGGGCCCATAGAGAGTATATACTATAAATTTCAGCTCCCTAGCTGAAACTTTGGATTTTCAAAAATTAATATACCCTTAGAATAGGGTATAAAAAAATTATTTTATTTATTTGTGGGCGTGTCAGTGGGCGGATTTTTAAATTTTTTATCCCGAGCAGTTTTAGGAGTCATAGATCATATATAAAAAATTTCAGCTTTCTAGCTCAAAATTCGATTTTTTCCAAAATTTGTTTTTTTTGATTTTGTGGGCGTGTCTGTGGGCGGATTTCAAAAATTCGTAAACTTGATTATTTCGGGACCCTAGAGAGTATATGGTTAAAATTTCAGCTCTCTAGATCCAGTTTAAAGGCCTAATTTTTGGCTACAGACGGACGGACGGACGGACGGACGGACCGACATGGCTAGATCGACATTACTATCGATGCTGATCATAAATATAGTAACTTTTAGGGGTCTACGGGCAATATTAAGGTATGTTACAAACTATGCGTCAAAATTAATATACCCTTAGAATAGGGTATAAAAAGAACAAATTTTCAGTAACTTCATCGAGAAAAAAATTCTGCCGATTTACATGATGGGCTGAACAATGGCTTGCCAGACTTCCTTTAACAATATAAAGCCGATGACATTTATAATGCCGATGAATCCGGGTTGATATACAAGGCTTTGTCAACAGGGACCAAAGGAATCGAAAATTCAAGTTAAAAGACGTGTTAGCATCTAGTGCAACTTTAAAAAGAGTTTGTTGCCAATTCCGCGGTCCCAATGTTGTAGTTTTTAACAAATGAATAAACGTTACGAGTGTATGAAATCAGTCTACAATATTGTGAAATCAGCCATATTTACACATACATACATATACTCGTATATATAAATATATCTTTCACTGGAAAAAAAAGTTACCCCATTGAATCAGCATATAAACAAGTTCCTACACCTACATTGAAAGCTTCAGTGACTTACCGAACTTCCTTTTGGATACCTCCAAGATAGCACCATCAAAGCCTCCAACACAAAAGTCACATCAAAGCCGCCGCGACACCACCAGCAGCAACCTAATAGCCGAAATACAAAAGCAGTTCAAAGAACAAATTGAGTCAATTAAAAACATAGGGTCGGGGTACAGTCCGCTTGGGCGAACTGTTGGTTACCCTATTCTTATTCCTATAAATTTCAGCTCCTTAGCTCAAACTTTGGTTTTTCAAAAAAAGTTTTTTTTTTTAATTGTGGGCGTGTCAGTGGGCGGATTTTGAAAATATTAACACATGAGCATAAGGGCACCTAGAGAGTATATACTCGTAGGTATTATAAATTTCAGCTCCCTAGCTCCAACTTCGGTTTTTCAATAAATTTGTTTTATTTAATTGTGGGCCTGTCAGTAGGCGGATTTAAAAAATATTTTAGCATAAGTATAAAGGGTACCTAGACATTCTGTATCATAAATTTCAATTTCCTAGCTCAAATGTTGACTTTGCAATAAAATTGTTTTATTTAATCGTGGGCGTGCCAGTGGGCGAATTTTAGAAAGTTTATCTCCCGAGCAGTTTTAGGAGTCAAAGATCATATACAGGGTGTCCGGTAATTCGTAGACAATATTTTAGGGCATGATTTATGGGTATATTCTAAGGAAAAAATTGTTCTACAGTAAGGGTCTATCTCCAATTTTTTTTATCATTTATTGAGGATTTAAGAAAAGGCTTACTTGGGTGTACCCTGACCCATGTTAACGATAATTGCGCTGTTAGCACTAATGATAGAAATTTCGTTTAGGCCTTTATTTTTAGAAGAAATATTAGCCTTTGTAATTGCATTTAAATAAATTATATATCTTAACTCAGTCTTAAGATATCTAATTTTTAACCTGTTTAATTTGTCCTGCCCATGCTAATTTTTTGACTTTCGGTTCAATTTTCTGCAGAAAATGCGTAATAAACATAACGTTTTAATATTTTTTTTGAAGGAAGGTAATAATAATAAAAATAAAAGCTTATGACAAGTTTGTAGAAAAACCCATAGATTTTATGATACTTGGGAAAATATGGAACAGGTAAAATTAAAAAAAAGGGATTTTTTGCACGATTACAGATTTTCTCCATGAAATTTTATGTCTGGAAACATTGAATTGCAAAGCTAAGCATCTGATGCTGATTGATGGCTCATTTGTAACAGCTTCCAGTACTCTCTGATCAATCGAAGTTCCTCTTACTTGTGGAGCTCCCGCATTAGGTCGTGTATTTGAAACTGATCCCGTTTCTCGAAGCCTTCGATATGTATTTCCAAATACATTTCTACTAGGAAGTCGTCGGTTTGGATAAAGTTCCGCACTATTTGAAATTCCATTGCACAGCCCAAAAACGTAAATAATGTCTGCGTATTTTTCGTTCGTAAATGAAGACATTTTAAAAAAAAATTCTTATCAACTAACGGCTTGCCTTGGCGTTTAATATTAAACTGATTAATTAATTTTGATTTTAAATCTTTTATACCATTTTTTTAGGTAAGTTCTGACAGGTACTCAAATAAACCAACGGAAAACCGCTCTTATTGTCAACTGTTGGTAGAAATGTAGGTACAAAATTAGAAACCCCTTTTTTACCTGCTGCAGGATTTCCTAAGTATCATAAAATCTATGGGTTTTTCTACAAACTTGTCATAAGCTTTTATTTTTATTATTGTTACCTTCATCTAAAAAAAATATTAAAACGTTATGTTTATTACGCATTTTCTGGAGAAAATTGAACCGAAAGTCAAAAAATTAGCATGTGCAGGAAAAATGGAACAGGTTAAAAATTGGATATCTTAAGACTGACTTGAGATATACAATTTATTTAAATGCAATTACAAAAGATAATATTTCTTCTAAAAATAAAGGCCTAAACGAAATTTCTATCAATAGTACTAACAGCGCAATTACCGTTAACATGGGTCAGGGTACACCCAAGTAAGCCTATTCTTAAATCATCAATAAATGATATAAAAATTGGAGATAGGCCCTTACTGTAGAACAATTTTTTCCTTAGAATATACCCATAAATCATGCCCCTTAAATATTGTCTACGAATTAACGGACACCCTGTATAAAAAAAATTCAGCTTTCTATCTAAAAATTCGATTTTTTCGATAATTTTTTATTTTTAGTTTGTGAGCGTGTCTGTGGGCGGATTTCAAAAATTCTTGAACTTGATTATTTCGGGCCCCTAGAGAGTATATGGTTATAATTTCAGCTCTCTAGGTCCAGTTTAAAGGCCTAATTTTTGGCGACAGACGGACGGACGGACTAGATCGACATTACTTTCGATGCTGATCATAGCTATAGAACTAGGGGTCTACGGTCAATATTAAGGTATGTTACAAACTTCGCGTCAAAATTAATATACCCTTAGAGTAGTGTATAAAAACGACAGCTCTCGTATTTCTGCTATTGAGAACAATAACACCAATTGACCGAAGAAAATAAAATTATAAGCAGTGAACTACAAACCTTCAAAAGCTCCACCGATAAACTCTTTTCCGAAATTATAAAAATTAAAAATGCAATGCAAATACAGGAACAAAATAATATAGCATCCGACGCTGTGCTTTATAGTATTCCTGTGCAAGGTGGTGAAAATCTCACCCATGTTTTTCATCACGTACTACACTAAGCAGAAAACCACCGGCACTTAAAAAAATTCTAACTCGTGATCATCATCATTAAATTTAATTCGGCTCATGGCAGAAATCTATATCCGATTTCACAAATCCAACCAAAGACAACTTTGTTTACCTGATGTAGAAGCACAATCAGACGTACCTATTTACCCGCGAGAATGCTTGACCGAGGCATATCAAAAAAATGTAGATGCTGCACTCGGTGCCGTGAAACAACGCCAAACGAAATAAGGCCAAATTTGAAAAAATGGCCTTATTTCACCTTCAGATTTCGCAACTAATCCCATAAACAGTGCGGCAAGTGTACAATAACTCAGGTGACATGAAAAAATAACAGTTTTTTGTAAAACAGTTATTTACAAGCATTTTTTACTATGGGAAGGGTTCTATCTCGCCTCATTCTAAAGGGGCGATTTTCTAAAAAACAAACTTCAAGTGAAAAAAAATATTTAAAAATAACGGTAATACTTACAATTAAGTATTGCGAATTTTTTTAAAGCTAAAAGTCAGTTTATCATCCTGTTTTTAACCCTAGAATGGTAAGCATCGCCTGTGGGGCGAAACAATTTTTGTATTTGGCGATATTTATCAATCGGTTGCTCATATCAAAGCATGGCCTCGCGCCAACTCTGTTGAGTGTTGTACGTGCTTGTGCACAAACGTGCTTTGTTTTTTCCATTGCATTGCCGATATATACACACATGTGTCGCCTGTGAGGCGAGGTTTACCAATAGAGGTAATTTTTTTGAACAAATTTGTATGTGCCACGTAAAAATATACGTGGAATATCTACAAAATTAATTTTGGTCTGCACAAGTTTTTGAAGTTATACGCCTTATATAATTTTTAAAATACATATGTTAATTAGATTTAAGGGCTGTACGAAGCAGACTTTTTTTTTACTCCGAACTGATTTTTATTTATTTTTTTAACTTTTTTGTAAAACATCTCTTCATACCATAGATTAAAATATGTGAACTCCAAATATTACTATAATATTTTTTAAGATATTTAATAACGAATTGTTTTTTGTCAATTCTTGTAACCAAATATGTAATAAATACGTTTTTCATTCTGTTTATACCCTATTCTAAGGGTATATTAATTTTGACACATAGTTTGTAACATACCTTAATATTGCCCGTAGACCCCTAAAAGTTACTATATTTATGATCAGCATCGATAGTAATGTCGATCTAGCCATGTCCGTCCGTCCGTCCGTCCGTCCGTCCGTCCGTCCGTCTGTCGGCAAAAATTAGGCCTTTAACCTGGACCTAGAGAGCTGAAATTTTAACCATATACTCTCTAGGGTCCCGAAATAATCAAGTTTACGAATTTTTGAAATCCGCCCACAGACACGCCCACAAACTCAAAAAAAACAAAATTTTGGAAAAAATCGAATTTTGAGCTAGAAAGCTGAAATTTTTATATTTGATCTATGATGCCTAAAACTGCTCGGGATAAAAAAATTTCAAATTCCGCCCACTGACACGCCCATAAATAAATAAAATAATTTTTTTATACCCCATTCTAAGGGTATATTAATTTTTGAAAATCCAAAGTTTGAGCTAGGGAGCTGAAATTTATAATATATACTTTCTAGGGGCCCTTTATTCTCATGTGTTAATTTTTTTAAATCCGCCTACTGACACGCCCACAATTAAATAAAACAATTTAATTGAAACACCCAAGTTTGAGCTAGGGAGCGTTTTTTTTTGATAAAATCCTTTAAATGTTATATAACAAAATATGTAGAGCGTTCTTAACAATTCAACCATACTTAGACTTTTGTCACGCCCACTTATGAGGGATAGGAATAAGAATAGGGTATCCAACAGTTCGCCCAAGCGGACTGTAGCCCGTCCCTATGTTTTAATATCGTTTTATTTTTTAACGGTGAAATGTGCGTTTTTTATAAAAGTCGCCTCACAGGCGAGGTTTATCAATAAAGAGTCAAAAACTATATTTACCATTCTAGGGTTAATTCAAGTGATTTCCATTAATAGTTTTTGAAAAAGAAAACAATTTCAAACTCACAATTTCTAAAAAAAAAATTTAAAAAAACAAGGTTATATTCCTTTATTCCAAATTGTGAGACTACATACTATTATTACTTTATATTGTTATTAGTTTTTAATCGAATACTGCAAACTATATGGTTTTATGTCCACTAGTTTCCGAGAAAATTGAAAATTACCAAACCTACTTTTTAATAAATTTTTATTTGTGGACTTTTTTTCCTTGGCGTCAATGAATAAATAATGATATCCTTCTAATAAGTAGAGAACAGTATGTTATTTGGCGTTACCTAGAATGCAAGCATTACGGTGCGGCCTGCAACCCCCCTTATAGGGCTCACTATAGGATTTGGGGTAGGTAAAAGGTTGGGTATATGCAAAGTTTCTATTGCATTTAAGGAATCTGGATTTAAAGAAACTTTGAGTTTGAAATTAGTTTTTTTAGAAACTATTCATGGAAATCACTTGATTTCAAAACAAGATAATAGAATCGCGTTTTATCTGTCGTGCAATACTTAATTGTAAGTATTACCGTTACTTTCAAATTGGCCTTATTTCACTTTTGCAAAGCGAAATATTTTCAAATATGGCCTTTACGAACATTTGTGCTCCTACGTTTAGTCTACAGGCCCAACCGATACATTGACTTGCCACCACTTCGCACTCTACTAGAAGAAAACTCCTTTTGTTTTACTAGTGTCATACTTTGTGGAGATTTTAACACTGATCTTCTTACAGACCAGAGTGTTTTGAATAACTTGAGTGCCTTCAATTTGCACCCAGTAAACACTATTTACCCCACGCATTTTTCACAAAGCACTATAGTACTCTTCTTGATGTTTTTTTCGTAAATGATTCTAGAAAAATATTTGACCAACTTCAAGCTCCTGTCTTCTCAAAACATGACCTGATACATCTTTCCCTTGACTTCTGTCTCAGTAGGCCTATAAGGACATTTCAATTTAGGGACTTCAAGAACATAGATATACAAAATCTCTAGGTTGATATGAGAAGGGTTGATTGGGAAAGAGTGTTCCTCTTCGGAACTACCAGACGAACAAGTAGAGTTCCTTCAGAGCAATTTATGTGGTATGTCCGATGCCCACGTTCCTTTGCAAGCCGTAAGCGTCAAATATGGTAAATGCCCCTGGTTCAATCGTGAAATACGAATAAAGTTAGACCAACGGAATCTGGCGTTGTTTTCGGTGATCCTGTTCAGATTTCCGACTTTCTACCGCTTTCCGAAATCTGTTAATCCCTCTGTATTGAAATTCTGGACAAAAAATCGTATAAATGTATCTACTGTATTTTCGTACAAAAAAAAACTTTCAGCTTTATTATAGAATCCTCATTTGACAAAACTTGCGCTGAAAGCATGAAATAAGGCGCCGAAAATCTACTCCAACGACCAAAACTATCGAAATTTGCGTTTTGTATTTATTTTTGAGGCCTAATTTCATTCTTTTATAGGGACCTTCTTTTATCATGAAGTGAAGCCCAAATGAAAAAAAGATCCCATAATATAATTAAATTAACTAAATTGTTTACTCAGGATTACGAGCTCTTCTAGCCAATCTTTGGTATTTTGCTTAAGTTCATCTCATTAGAAACCAATAGTTTTCGGAGAGCATAACGAAAGTTCTCAAGCTGCCTGATACCTTCGCCACACTAAAGTTTTTAAACAAATGGAAAGACACACTCTTCAAATAAAAAAAGTGGTCTGGGTGCGACCCGCAAGGTCCACACGACTAACTTCCCAGTGGGAACAAGAACAATATGATTTATGCTATTAGCGGGAATTTTTTTCAAATGTGGTTTACCATGAGATATGGTTAAGAATTATTTGATATTAAAAAATGCTCTTTTATATTGTTCATGGAATTTAAATGTTGTTAATAACATCGAAGTGTGATATATATCCTTCCAACCACACACTGGGGTATGAGATACGATACCCCACATAGATTTCAAAAGTGTGCAGGTCCCGTTAAAAAAAGTTCCTAAGCATGCCATACCTATGTATATTTAATTTTAAACTCTATGCAGTAGCAGGCGAGGGTGTTCAGTTCTTAGATTTTTTTTAATGTATTTATTCGTGCTTCGAAGTTTTAGCTTGGGTATCATATACCACAGTGTGCAGTGCGTGTTAGTATTTTTTGGAATTTGTGAATAAATATGTACATTATTTTAGTGAAATGTTTTCTATTTCAGTTATTTTGGACTAAAAATTAATAAAACAAGTGTGGGGTTTGTTCAGCTATAAAGGAAGTTACTGTAGATGACAATATTAATTATAGTTTTACAGCAAAATGGCTTTTCTTCGAGACGAATCCATTGAAAGGCTTTTTATTGATGCTGAAGGGATGAAGCCAAAAATGAACTAGCTTCGAATCTTGAAAATCAACATTAAAAACTGTGTAACTTCTGTAATCGGAAAAAAAACTGAAAACTTGACATGCCGACTTTCCACGTGCGAGGATCATCACAATTTGAATTTTTGTGTTTAAAAAAGCAAACATTTATGCCACTGTTAAAACAATTCATTGGAGTAAACATTGAAGAAAGAGTATTAGAAAGCGTAATGCGACAGTTTTTAAAACTATTGTTGTAAACTTTTTTATGAACTTGACCGATTTTAGTTGACAACTATATATTAACTTTTTTTTGTAACCTTATTTGGAAGTAACCTAATCTCGGGCGCTGTAGCTCAATGGTTAGTGTGTCTGACTACTAATCGAAAGGTCCCCGGTTCAATTCCCGCCGGGCCAACATCTTGAGTTGTTTCCACTGCCCCACCTCTTGCGAAAGTCTGACAAACATCCAAGAGTATCAATTGTCATGAGAAGCTTCTCAAATTTGCTGTAAACTTGCAGGTCCCTTCCACTTCGCAAAGAAAGTGGGCCTCTATGGGCCCTTAATGCCTAATATTTATTTTTTATTTTAATTTGGAAATTATTATTTTTTAAGTAAGCTTCGAATAAACCCGGTCCCATGTCAATATGATCTTTGGTTCTCGAGATAATCGTGGCGAAAGATAATTCCGAACGCACATACGTACATACGTACATACACACATACATAAATCTCTATAAAAACGCTGCATTTGGATTCTGGTGACCTTGAGACGTGAAGATATGTCAAAATCCGCGATTCACAAAATCGGCCCCATTACAAGAACTTCCACTGGGAAGTTAATAAAAACAATTTTCCCGCTGATTGATTCAACAGAGGTAGTATCATGTTTTAGTGACTACCAATCTATTAAATAAAGTGCACTACAGGCCCTACAGCTTAAGAAAAAAAATCGATGCCGTCACGTTGCAATATTAAAAATGTCTATTACGTGCTAACAATTTGAAGCAAAGCAAACAGAGAATCATGAATGATTATGATGCAAATGACATTTCATATTTCAGTTTCAACTGCCAAATAAAATGTATTCATCGCCGGAGTCGTAAGTAAAATAATATATTTTGCAATAATTTGTTAATTTTACTTTGATTTGCAGTAATAAACATGGACGGGCTACAGTCCGCTAGGGCGAACAGTTGGATACCCTATTCTTATTGCTATCCCTCATAAGTGGGCGTGACAAAAGTCTAAGTACGGTTGAATTGTTAAGAACGCTCTACATATTTTGTTATATAACATTTAAAGGATTTAATCGAAAAAAGCTAAGCTTTTGTAAACAAAAACGCTCTACTTTGGTTTTTCAATAAAATTGTTTTATTTAATTGCGGGCGTGTGAGTAATCGGATTTTGAAAATATTTAAACAGAAGTACAAAGGGCACCTAGAGAGTCTATATTATAATTTTCAGCTCCCTAGCTCAAATTTTGGCTTTTCAAAAAAGTTTTTTTTCTTAAATTGTGGGCGTGTCAGTATTGGGATTTTGAAAATATTTACACATGAGCATAAAGGGCCCCAAGAGAGTATATATTATAGTTTTTAGCTCCCCAGCTCAAATTTTCGATAAGTTTGTTTTTTCGAGTTTGTGGGCGTGCTGTGGGCGGATTTCAAAAATTCTTGAACTTGATTATTTCGGGACCTTAGATAGTATATGGTTAAAATTTCAGCTCTCTAGATCCAGTTTAAAGGCCTAATTTTTGCCGACAGACGGACGGACGAACAGATATGATCAGATCGACATTACTATCGATGGTGATCTTATATATAGTAGGTAACTTTTAGGGGCCTACGGGCAATTTTAAGGTTTGTTAAAAACTATGAGTCAAAATTAATATAGATACCCTTCGAATAGGGTATAAAAACCATTTGTATGGAACCGTTACTTAAAATGATGGAATATAAATACGAAGTTAGAAGAAAATCCGTAAACCCATTGTGGCTGGAGCCGCGCTGGAAGACGGATCGAAGAACGGAATTTCGGGACATATTTTTTGGAGTTCTCTATAAGTGGAGTTTTTTTCTGCAACTCAGTAATAACTCATTCGATATTTTACTTGTAAACCAAAGACAAATCTGCACTCAGTGTTTTTACGTCACTGAACCTAGAATTCAGTATAGTTGTTTAGATTAAAAGCCAGATGGCGCCGAAATAAAATAGAGGTATGAAGAAATTCATTTGCTGGTTGGTACTCTTGCTTTGATGTGTTCTTAAGTATAGATTTTTTTCACGAGAAACTATATGACACTGAGTTGAAAAATGATATCGGATAAAAATTACCAACTCCTTAGTTGACTCATTTTACGGCATTGCCCATGGTTTTCGTCAGAGCTTCCGCGATCTTCAGGAGTATAGCTTAGTTACACAAATTCAAATTTTGTTTGCTGTACAAATGTAAAAACCGAATTGATATTCGAAGTCAGTTTTGAAACCTTTGGCGCTTTCTTTTTGCTCCACACTGTAAAAGAGTTGTTATGTCTTTATAAAAAAAACATAGGGACGGGCTACAGTCCGCTTGGGCGAACTGTTGGATACCCTATTCTTATTCCTATCCCTCATAAGTGGGCGTGACTGTTATGTATATTTAATATAAATATTATAATATTAATTTATATTCACCACGCTTAGAGTTGTGATTGACAGTACAACGTACATTTGTCTTGGACCTTATTGTATTAATTATGTACAATAATTATGTATGTTATGTACATGTAATTACCTAAGACAATGGAATTACCGAAAAGACGAGTGAAGATCGATCGCGTGGTGAGATGATTTCGATTGTTGTTTGAGTATGTAAGCGGATTTGGAATAAAGCGTTTAAGTTAAGAGAACGTGGTTTCTTACTTATAAAATGATATTCGCTGAGGATATCATAATTTGGCGACGAGGATTGGATAATTTAAACTAAAGAAATAAATCGGTTTCAATTAATAAATTTCGATTTGTTTGATGACAAACGTAAAAATCGAACAAAGTCAAATAGAAGTCGAATCAAAAAGTTGTGTATTAACATCACATAAAATGAGCAAAAAAAGTACCTCTTTTTATTACCTATATTGGTGCCGATGCTTATTCCATTTTAAGAAAGCTGTTTTCTCCAGTCGACCCGAGTACTAAATCATACGATGATTTGGTGAAGGAATTAAAAAAATATTTCGAGCCTGTGGGGAATGAAATCGCGGACTCCTTTAAGTTCTACAAAGCTGAGCAGGAATCAAAAACCGTGATGGAGTATATACATCGATGTATGAAAATTTTTTTTTTATTTTTTTTTGAATTGGAATAGTGATCAAAGTTTGACCCCTATCCAAGGGATACTAAAAACCAAAAAAAATATTTTTTAAGAACCTTCCTTCTACCCGCGCATTGATTTTGAAAATTTGTGTTTTCGCCAATTTTTCGATATTTTTCAACACTTTATTCTGAAAAGATTTTTAATTTTTTTTTGTTGGAAAATAAAATAAGAAAATAAGAATCAATGAACAGAAATATTTTTTTTTATTAAAAACATGCAAAAAAAAAAAACATTAATAAACTAGTCAGTGGAAACTTTAAAATCTTGCTTGCTTTGGAATTTTGGCATAGATTTTCTGGAACTTATTTTTGCTTTGATGAGACCATCTCTGGAGCTTTTCTCGCACAACTGCATCGAAGCCTCTGTTATTTTAACTGATCGTTCTACAGATTGCGTGTGACATGGAAGCCTTAAAAAGGTATTATGTCATCACCTCCTGATTCCACTAGCGAAAGCAGTGTTTCATCTGTTATATCGCGAAGAAGAGGAGGTTGTTGATATTCTTGTTGCCAGTCTATGAGCTCAACGTACAACGTTTGCATTAAGATTTATGTCCGGTACAGAGAAAACACGAAGATGTTGTTCGAAATTAATCTTACGCCTGGCTTTTAAAATTCTCCTGCCAGCAAGCTCTCGAATGTGTTTTTGGGGATCTGCCAGCATTGATATTAAAATATTTTCCGGATGAGCAATGAAACTATTACGCTTAATAACTGGATCTATTACCATTTTAAGTTGAGATGGAAGATATCGTGAACTAGAAACTAGCTTCCAAAAATGCCTAGATCCATCCTTACACGATGGATGGACTTTTATCTCGAACCAAACACGCGCATAAACTGTAACAACGAATGTGGCCAAATATTTGAGGTTGTTAGATGGTGTCTTTGTGGAAACATACAGGCGTATTATTCTGTTAGCTTTCGTCAACCAACGAGCGTTAGACATCTTTCCTGGAGATCTGTTCGCTAGATCAGAATAGCATTCACCACTCACAACAGCCGACGATATCTGGTAAAGGTAGCTTTGATCACGGCTTAGATCTTTGACGTCACCAATATCCGGCAATATACCCCCCTCTAACTTTTCAAATGGCACAATAGGTTTTTTTTCACAGTCTTCCAGAAGCTTTCCGATACTACCTGCATAAGAATTTGGTCCAGTGGTTGTGCCATCTAAGTGCAAAAACAGGTGTCTCAGGGGAAGTTCATTCATATGTAACAAACAAATGATCCATTGCAAGGGTTGCTCTAGACGCTTTTCCATAAGTCTTATTATACCGCCTTTCTTTCCAGTATTTGTCGCTGTTCCATCACATCCAAGAGCTTTTGTGTCCTTTAAGGAGATATTTTGCGAAGAAAGCAACTGAAAAATAGCAAGTTCGATAGCCTTAGACGTCCCGTCACTTGGGACAGCGTAACCGATGTAAACATAGTCTGGTACCTTGATGACGGATATATGCTCCTCAACGATAACTTGGAGGTATTTTTTTGCACCTTTTTCAACAATCCTTAATGTTTTGTCCTTCCTGCCATCAAAATATAGTGCTGGAACATTTATGCAACGGTTCTTAATACAGATCTCTTTGCCAACATTTGCTCTCTCACGGCGTACCTTAGACTTGTCTTTACATCAACAGCTGATTGTGTGTCATAAAGCACAGCAGATGCAATTGCTGCAGCAGCTCGATCAGATACGCCATATCGATCACATGTTTTGGACAATATTGGCAGTCTCAGAAGTGATATTTTTGTTCGTCTCTCACGCTCACGTGGCACTGATGTTGACGGCAAATAATCGTCACTTTGACTGCTTTCTGAGTCATCTGATAAAATGGAACATTCCTCAGTTAAGTCAACTACTGCATCTTTTTTGGTAATACTATTTTCGTTATAGTATAGTTGTAGTTTTTCGCTCCTATGACGATGTTTTTCATTTTTGGTTGTTGCTAAAGAGTCTATGCCACCTATTATCATTTTTCTCTCCGATCTCTGATCAATAACAAAATTATGTTCTGCTTTCGGATTTTTGTTTTCTTTTGAGCAATTACATCTAAGATTTGATCAACTTACTTCTTACATTTAGAGTGGTATACTTTCAGCAATTGTATCACGCGCTTTAGGGTAACGGTTGGAATAGAAGCCTTGCACCATATACTTATCAATCTGACCGCAACAATTTCCGCGATATCGTTAATGGCTGGTTCCTTTCGGGTATCTGTTTTAAGCTTAATTTGATACCTCGTAAAGTTATAAAACTTCTTGACCTCTTTATAAGAAGGCAGAACATTATCTTTCATGTCTTCAATATTACCAAAAATGCAACAACTAGATGCTTGTCTTGTGTTTTCCATATTGTATTGCTCTTGATATCACAACCGTTTATTGATATAAAATCTGAAAGTAACACTTCACGCACTTAATCATTGCAACTTCAAACTTCTGTAAACAACTTGGCGTTTTGATTGGAAACTTTTGAAGTAAAGACAGAACGGCAGAAAAAATATATAAGCTCCTACGTTGCTTTCGCCGCCTACTTGTTTTTGTTAACCTTTTTAATCAAATTAGAATAAGAATACATTTTTAACGTAAGGTACTTATTTTCATTCCTTTGCCAAACAAATCACGGATACCAATAAAATAAACCTATTTTTGTCAGATTTTCCAAAATTTCTTCATATTCAAATAAAATGCGCGGGTAGACCGACTAGAAAAATAAAATTTAAAAAATATCTGCACCCATTTTAAAGCTTCGGGTCACATTTTAGTTGCTATTCCAAAACGATCGGACAAAATTTAATTTTTCGACCCACCTTAGTATATAGTAGAGCTCAAATATTTGGCTGAGAAATGTAATTTTGAACATTTTCTGAATAGAGCCTTGCGGGATAGATTTGTCTGTGGAGTTCGAGATAGCCAACTGAGAAGCAAATTCCTTAAAGAACGTGACTTAACTTTTATAAAAGCATGTGAAATTGCCTTGAATTGGGAAATGGCTGAGGGAGAGAGCAAGGAGATCGCTCCAAAGTGTGAAATGCAGAACCCGTGTGTTGTACGTCAAGGTCATAATGACAAATTGAAAGGACAGTCATCGTCAAGTAGATTTACCAAGCCAGTGCAGGCAAAGAAGCAGAAGTGTTATCGTTATCCAGATGGGTGTCCAAGTGTCATGCTACAAATGTCAAAAAAAGGTCATATTGCCACACAATGCAATTCAAAAAAGCAGTATAAACCAAAAGATGCTAACAAAAATCATTTTAAATGCATTGAGAAGATGGCCCAAGGTGCAAATGTGTTGAATCTGAAAAGTGTGGATGACCTGATAAACCTAAACACTGTTGGAAATCCTGAATGCGTGGAGTTGTTGGTGTCTGGCAACCTGCTGCAGTTCGAGGTGGACACGGGAGCATGTGCTTCTATTATTTCTTTAGTTAAATATAAAGAACTCTTTTGTAATTTAAAATTGTTAAAAACTGAAAAAAGTTTTATTTCTGTGACTAATAATACACTAATAAACTAAACTGTGTAGGGAAAATCATGGTGGCTGTGCGAAAATCGGACAAGGAAGTTAGCAACCTCGAATTATTCGTAATAAATGCAAAAAGGGATTTTAACTCACTTCTCGGCAGAACTTGGCTAAATGAATTGTATCCAAAATGGAGACAGGTATTCCAAACAAATTCAATGAAACAGGTGAATTTTGACCATAATAGTATTCTAAATGAAATAGGAAATAATTTTCCACGCATAGTTTCCCATAATCCCCCAAATCAAGTCATAGAAAATTTTACAGCGGAGATTATTCTTAGACCTGATGCTCAACCTATTTTTCGTAAGGTATACGATATTCCGTATAAGTTGCGTGAAAAGGTTGAAGAAGAGCTAAATCGGCTGTGCTTAGAAGGTATATTGGTTCCAGTGAAGTATACTAAACATGCATCTCCAATAGTGATAGTGTCTAAACCAGGAAAAAAAATACGAATTTGCATTGACTGCAAAGTCACTATTAATCGTTTCATTGAAACTCAGCACTATCCATTACCACCATGTAGACGATAATATTCGCTAATT
The DNA here is from genome assembly GCA_949715645.1 of Portevinia maculata. Taxonomy (NCBI): domain Eukaryota; kingdom Metazoa; phylum Arthropoda; class Insecta; order Diptera; family Syrphidae; genus Portevinia; species Portevinia maculata. Next base: position 300,744,027 of record OX454525.1, read on the forward strand.
TATCAAATTGCTACTTTTTCTGTATAATCGATCTCTCAGGTGCCTACCAGCAGCTTAAGCTCTCAGAATCTTCAAGAGAATACGTCACAATTAACACACATAAAGGTCTATATCAGCACACACGATTACCTTTTGGTGTTGCTAGTGCACCTTCAATATTTCAATCAGTGATGGATCAAATTCTCAGAGGAATTTCTAATATATCATGTTACCTGGATGATATTCTGATATGGGCTTCCTCAATTCACACGTGCAAACTAAGACTTTTCGAAGTTTTGCAAAAGCTCAATGAGCACAATGTGAAAATAAATATTAAAAAGTTTTCATTTTTTCAAATAAACTATTTGGGTCACACTATTTCTAAAAATGGATTGCGTCCTAACATAGAAAAAGTTGAAGCCATCCAAAAAGCACCACGGCCAAGAAATTTGAATGAACTTCAATCATACCTCGGATTAATAAATTATTATAGTAATTTTGTACCCAATTTATCTTCCGAGCTGAAAGAGCTTTATTTTCTTTTACAAAAGGATGTTATATTTAAATGGACATCAGCTGCTCAGAAGTGTTTTGATAAATCGAAACAGCTGTTGCTCCAAAACAATTTATTGGAGTTATATGACCCTGAAAAGCTTGTGATTACATGTGATGCAAGCCCTTACGGAGTTGGAGCTGTGTTAGCACATATCGTAAACGGAGAAGAAAAACCGGTATTGTTTGCATCGAGTACTCTTTCCCCATCGGAGAAAAATTACTCTCAAATTCACCGTGAAGCGTTGGCAGCAGAGATGGCAGAGTAGCTTACGTCAGGTAGTCTACTCGATTAACTACACGTAGTTAATCGGGTAAACTACACGTCTGATTTGTTTCATTTACTACCTACATTTGTTACGTGTGCTACCTACACACAAAACATTAAATTAAAAAAAAGAATTAACTAGTGAAAAACACTGAACGAAATAAGAACCATGTTGCGTATTTAAGCTAAATTAAGGAATTCGAAGCTTTATAAAAGAAAAACGCTAATTTAATAATCATCTTTTTTATTTTTGTCATTAATGTTAAGAGTATAATGTATGTAATGTAATGAGTTTCTTTGAATGTTCTTCGTTAAGCCTATTCCGGATTTTTGTATGGACGAACGATCACTGCGAGAACACCCTCTCTATTGCTGCAGATAATGCTGGAATACTCAGTAAACGTATAGCATAATTTTATATGCCTAGATGGTGTCTGAATGCCAAACTCCAATAAGTCTTTGGCACCAAAACTTCACTTCCAGCACCGTTGCCTTCGCCACTATCACCATAACCACTTTCTCTAAGCTTTTTATTCAAAGAAGCAAAAATGTCCTGACCTTTGATGAATTTGTCATAATCATTTAGTTCTCCAGCTGAGAATATTTCAACGAAATGTAGTGTAACCTCGTTTCGCTGCGATGTTGTTAAATTTTTGCCAAGATATCTTGGAGAACCCCATTTCTTTCCAAGCGCTGAGAAAGTGGTCATATTTGCCTGACAATTGCATCTGTAGCCACAAATCTACAGCTTCAGAGAAAATAGTTGCATCATCTTGACACTTGTTGATCAATTTGCAAACTGCATCGTAGCTAATTTCTTCCTCTATTGACTAGATGAAATTGTCATTAAACAATAACTACTTAATTTCCGTGGTAATCTTTTTATCAGTATCTGTAGCTGCTAGTCTTCATATGATTCATCAAACGTACTCTTTTTCCCCCACAGTTATCTTTTCGATTCAATTTGTCAATTTGGTGGTTAAATGGACATTTCAAGCTACGTTTTGACGTCCAGCGCTACGTCTACTACATTTAATTACGTTAACTACATTAACTACCTCATTTATGTAGCAGACGTAGCAAATGTAGTAAATCAAAAAAAATCGCATTTCTGCCATCTCTGGTTGGCAGTCATGTTTGGGTTGAAAAAGTTTCATAAATATGTTTATGGGCATAAATTCACTCTGTGTAGTGATAGCCAAGCATTGAGAGAAATATTCAATCCCAATAGAGATACTTCAAGTAAATATAACTGCTTCTCGATTGCAGCGTTGGGCAGTGATGCTCTCTATTTACAATTACGATTTTAAATACAGACCGGCGAAGCAAAATGCTCCATCTGATGCCATGTCTCGATTGCCACTAAATGAAGAAACAGGTATAGAGTGTATAAACTCATTATCAAATTGTTCTGATCTGCCTGTAAGTGTTGAACAAGTTAGAGAACATACGGTAAGAGACAATGTTCTATCAAGAGTAATAAAAAATTTACAGAATAATTTTTGGCAAAGCAAAGTTACAAATGTTTTTCAAGCATATTATCGAAACCGTAAGAGTCTGTCCACTGAAGATGGATGTTTATTTTATCGCGACAGATTAGTGATACCGAAAGTCTTGAGAAATAAAGTTTTGAGCATTTTACACCAAAATCACGATGGAATTGTGCGTATGAAGATGCTAGGTCGAAGTATGGTGTTGTGGCCAAATATTGATGACCACATTCAACATTTTGACAATAATTGTTTTGCATGTCAGTAAACCCAAAGGGTACCTAAGGAAATAGTTACCACAAAATGGCCATTGAGTGAATTTCCATTTCAGAGAGTGCATATAGATTTCTTTTATTTCGAAGGCAAAACATTTTTAATTTATATTGATTCATATAGCAAATTCATTGAAGTGAAAATGCTTACTAAGGCCGATGCCATTACATTGTGTAATAACCATTTGTCTATATTTAGAACATTTGGTTGCCCAGACAAAATAGTATCGGACAATGGACCCCCATTTTCCTCATTCTATTTTCAAAATTTTGCGAAAGAGTGGAACATAACTCTATCGAAATCACCTGCGTATCATCCCCAGAGTAATGGGTTAGCAGAGAGGGGTGTTCAAACTATAAAATAACAGTTTGAAAAAGTTTTTGGCTGATGATAAGTTAAGATCCCACAGCATTGAGGCTACGTTAAATAAAATTTTAATTTGTTATAATAATATACCGTCTACTGTAACGAATCAAACGCCGGCCAGCATGGTTTTTTCCTACCAACCAAAAACACAATTAAGTATATTTCAAAAGAGGAATTTAAATGAAGTAGTATTAAGAAATAAAGATAGTCGGAGTAATCATTATCATAGTAGAAATAAGCAAATGAATTCAAAAAAACTTAATTCCCAATATTCTGAAAAAGTTTACTATTTTAAGAAAGGGGAGAAAGTACTATACAGAAATCATTTTAAAAATACTATCAAATGATTACCTGCAACTGTTTTCAAGGTAGTAAGTCCATGTACATATTTAATTAATTTAAGTAATACAATTAGATTGGTACATCAAAATTAGTTAAGATATTCAAACCTATTAGATTCGTATCATTCTATTATTCAAAATGAAATTGTTTCAAAGGAACACGAAAAATCTGATTCTAATAAGCATTTACGGATACGTAGAGGCACAAGATTACGAATTTTTGATCGATTTTGCTTTCCGCTACGCAGATCTGAACGCATTAAAAAGAAACTTAATAAACATATCAATTCTTAAAACAATCAGTAATGCCTACATTAATATAATATATCAAATACCAATATTGTAATGTTGAATTGAATCGGTTTTGAAATAACATTATATTTTTGAAATGTGTAATATCATGTTACATTAATTATTATGAATTACAATCATATGTCCTACTCTACTATAAAAAAAGGGGAAAATGTTATGTATATTTAATATAAATATTATAATATTAATTTATATTCACCACGCTTAGAGTTGTGATTGACAGTACAACGTACATTTGTCTTGGACATTATTGTATTAATTATGTACAATTATTATGTATGTTATGTACATGTAATTACCTAAGACAATGGAATTACCGAAAAGACGAGTGAAGATCGATCGCGAGGTGAGATGATTTCGATTGTTGTTTGAGTATGTAAGCGGATTTGGAATAAAGCGTTTAAGTTAAGAGAACGTGGTTTTTTACTTATAAAATGATATTCGCTGATCATATCATAGTGACAAAAGTCTAAGTATAGTTGAATTATTAAGAACGCTCTACATATTTTGTTTTATTACATTTAAAGGATTTTATCAAAAAAATCGAAGCTTTTGTAAAAAAAACGCTCCCTAGCTCAAACTTTGCTTTTTCCATAAAATTATTTAATTTAATTGTGGGCGTGTCAGTGGGCGGATTTTGAAAATATTTACAAATGAGCATAGAGGCCCCCTAGAGAGTATATATTATAAATTTCAGCTCCCTAGCTCAAACTTTGGATTTTCAAAAAAAGTTTTTTTTTTTAAATTGTGGGCGTGTCAGTGGGCGGATTTTGAAAATATTTACACATGAGCATAAAGGGCTCCCTGCAGAGTTTATATTATAAATTTCAGCTCCCTAGCTCAAATTTTGGTTTTTCAATAAAATTGTTTTATTTATTTGTGGGCGTGTCAGTGGGCGGATTTTGAAAATTTTATATAGCGATTAGTTTTAGGGGTCATAGATGGTCGTATATGGTTAAAATTTAAGCTCTCTAGGCCCAGTTTAAAGGCCTAATTTTTGCCGACAGGCGGACGGACGGACGTACGGACATGGCTAGATCGACATTACTGTCGATGCTGATCATAAATATAGTAACTTTTAAGGGTCTACGGGCAATATTAAGGTATGTTATAAACTATGCTTCAAAATTAATATACCCTTAGAATAGGGTATAAAAATGATCAAAAATTATTGAAAAAACCATTTGTATTAATGGGGACTTAAAATGATGGAATATAAATACGAAGTTTGAAGAAAATCCGTATACCCATTGTGGCTTGAGCCTCGCTGGAAGACGGATCGACGAATGGAAATTCGGGACATATTTTTTGGACTTCTCTTTAAGTGGAGTTTTTTTCTGCAACTCAGTATCTAATAACTCATTCGTTATTTTACAATTAAACCAAAAAGAAATAGCCACTCAGTATTTTTACGACAGTGAACCCAGAACTCAGTATAGTTTGTTTAGATTGAAAGCCAGATGGCGCTGAAATAAGTTAGAGGTATTAAGAAATTTATTTGCTCGTTGGTACTCCTACTTTGATGTGTTCTTAAGATTAGATTTTTTCTCCAGAAATTAAATGTCACTGAGTTGCAGGGCAAGATGTGCAAATGCACACGGCGCCGAATTCCGGGGCGCATTGCTAGGAGTAAGAAAAATTAATTTTACCTTGCGCGGATACTGCCATTTGCATTTAAAACAAAAAACTTGTTCAATTAAGCCCAAAAAAGCTTGCAACTTCAAGGAGAATCTAACTCAAAATAAAAAAAAATCCCACTAAACAAGTTCATTTCTTACTTACCTAACTAATCTCACAACATTCCACCCTGTTCGTGTAGGAATATTTCTTGCACATCTGCTTAGATAGATACATTTATTTCGTTTGAATTATTTACATTATATTTGTTACCGCACATTTTACAGAGATTTGATACTTGTGTCTTTCTTCTGGAACATTATTTAAATTTTTGTGAATCAAATTTTTCTGAGAGGTATACATTTGAAGGAAAATACGAACAAAAACCTTCAATATAATTGAAAAAAAAGAAAACTATTGTGTACAGCTACATACAATAAATAAATAAACATACATAGATAAATAAATAAATAAACAAGTAAGTAAATAAGTAATAATAAACAATGAAGTAATATGGGAGCAATGAATAAAAAAATAAATAAAGAATAGTAAAACAAATTATACTCGTATATAGGTAATAAATAAATAATAAATAGATAATTACTAAATAATAACTTAGTAATCAATAATAATAAGAAAGAAAAATACTAAATAATAGATAAATAAATAAATAAATAAATAAGTCAAAAAAAGGATATTACTTAAAATTAAACTCTTACAAATAAATGACTAGATTGGATGACCTTACGAAGAGGAATAAATAGTTACAAACAAAGTTATTTATTTACTTTGGGTAAAAGGAAAAAAAAATGTATGTACGTACATAAACCAGAAGGTTAAAAGACAATAAGTAAATAATTTAACATGTAAATAACACCTAACATAACATATATAACAAGCGAAAAATAAGTACATTGGAGCGACAAGGTGCTCAACTTAAAGTATTCAAATTATTTACGAGGGAATTGTCAGCAAAGCTGCATCTAGTTTTTAACGCTATATTTAGTCTATCGATTCTATTAGCAATCAATTCAACATTCGCTCTTTCATGAATATCAAGGGTTGAGTGGTGCCAAGGTAAGTTTAGCATCATTTTCAACAATTTGTTTTGGGACACTTGCAATTTTTTTATATGACATCTTGCAGAGTCGCCCCACACCTGACACCCGTATAGCAAGATTGCTTGGAAAACTACTTTGTGCAAGATAATTTTGTTGTCAGTGGATAGTAGGGATTGCCTACTTATGAATGGGTACAACATTTTTATTGCTATCCCTAGTTTTTTTATTGTCTTGTTTATGTGGTCCTTAAATGTGAGTTTAGAGTCCAAATAAATCCCAAGATATTTTACAGAGGGCTCCCAATCTATATAACTTCCATTCTGGAACTGCAACGGGCTGTCTGGGAGAAAACAAGACTTTCGTTTTCGCGAGAAAAAGATAGCTTGCGTTTTCTCTTCATTAAATTTTATTTCCCATCTGTGATAAAATTTGATCAACACTACCATTGCATTTTGAAGATTCCTCTCAATATTGAGAGCGAATTCATGGATGAAAATATTGCGGTGTCATCTGCAAATACAGCCAGATCACAGTTGTTTATTGTTGGCAGGTCAGATATGTAGATATTATATAAGATTGGGCCCAAAACTGAGCCTTGTAGAACACCTGCATGGACAAATTTTAAATCTGAAACACCACTGTTGACATGGACTTTAAATCTACGACTGGAAAAAAAACTTTGGACAACTTTACAGATATACGGTGGGAAGTTAAGGTTAATCATTTTGTATATAAGACCCTCATGCCAAACAGAGTCAAATGCCTTTTCAATATCAAGTAAAACCATGCCGGTGGATTTTCCTTGTGTGCGATTTAATTTAACGGAATTGCATATTCTAAGCACCTGGTGGGAAGAACTATGATGCCGCCTAAACCCAAACTGCTCGTTAGGATAGATATTGTGAATATCTATGTACTTTAGGATTTGTTCTTTTAATAGTTTCTCATATATTTTGCTTAAGTTACTTAGCAGGCTGATTGACCTATAACTTTCCGGTCTTACTGCTGGCTTACCCGGTTTTAATATTGGCACCACTTTGGCCATTTTCCAAGCATCCGGAAAGTATTGTACCTTTAGGCATGCGTTTACTATGAATGCAATAAATTTAATACCTGCTCTAGGTAATTGCTTTAGATAAACGTTTCTAATCAAGTCCAGGCCACCAGTTTTCTTAATTTGCAGGTTCTTAATTATAAATTCTCCATCTTCCCCGGTAATATAAGTGATTGAGGATGAATGACTATCACTGTCCGCCATAAATGCCTGGATTCTGGTATTTACCAAAGCGTTTGTGTCAGTATCGCCTAGATGTTGTGACACAGTGTGATTGCTTAAGAAGTTTCCGGCAAGTGCATTAGCTTTGTCGGTATCGGTATAGTATGTGCCTGAAGAGTGTTCGTAAGAAACGGCAACTGTCTGTTTTTATTTTTTACTAATTTGACTATATTCCAGAATGGTTTTCCGCTTTTGTCAAGTCTATTAATTTTGTTGTTCCATTCTTTATTGCGGTGTTCTGAAATGAGTATGCTTATCTGTTTGTTAAGACACGTCATTTGGAGCCGGAATATAGGATTGCGATACCTCTGCCAATTTCGTCTGCAAACGTTTCTCAGTTTGATCAAAAGCAATAGTTGTAAAGGCAGTTTTGAAAACCAACTGGTTTTTGGTACCTTCGGTCGACGTCTTCATTATTTAGGATCCCGTCGATATTCATGGGAATACTTTGCAGTTTTGACTTAATTTCTGAACGAAAGCGTGTCCAGTTAGCATTTTTTAATTCTAAAATGTACTGCATTTTTGTTTCACCTGACCGTAAAAGACGGCCATATACCGGATTGTGGTCAGAGCTAAGTTCGTTTAATGATATTGGATTCGTAACATAAGAGGGAATATTCGTAACAAATAAATCTAGGACGGAAGGACTACCACGAGAACTAGCTGGGACGTAAGTTGGACTTGAAGGAAACAGTACAGTTATTGGCAACATAACAAGGAGATCTGAAAGTAGATTTCCCCATGAATTCGCTCTTACACAACCCCAATTTCTATGGCGGGAATTAAGATCTCCTCCAATAAGTAAATTTCCATTTACTGAAAAGAGTCTTCTTAAATCATTCCTGAAAGCATTTCTTGTTTCATCTGAAGCTGATTTACCCGGGAAATAAACACAAAACACTTTTACTATCTGTTGGTTTTTTAATTTAATTTCAATTCCCACATTTTCCACATAACGCGTCCTTACAACAGGCAAGAGCGAATGCTGAATTGATTTTCTGATAAGAATTGCAACACCGCCACCAGACCTTTCGACCCTATCGTTCCGGTAGCACTTAAATTCAGGTGTTGATAAATGGATACCTTGTTTCAACCAAGTCTCTGTAACCAAAGCAACGTCAATGTTGCTGCAGTTTAAAAAGTTTAAAAACTCTACAGTTTTGCTGCGAATCCCTCTCGCATTCCAAGTGACAATCTTAACATATCTATCTACTTATCATTACTATACAGAAACTTAGTAGCTAAATGTGCGATAACTTGGAATTGTTCTATTCTAGATTTGCATGTAGATAAATTTGTTATCATTTCCATTGCTAGAGAATTAAGTTCCTCCATCGTGAAAAGTTGCTGATTGGAACAGTTACTTGGAGTGTTTCCAGAAGTGTTGCTGGTAAGATTATTGGAAGAGCTAATCTCACTGTTGTTTTGCTTCTCCCACGCATTACGTACTTGCACTTGAGAGCGAGAGCTAGTGCTAGCGTTAGCAATGTTCTCTTGTTAACGGCGCTGAGGCTGCGGCAGCAAAGGAAAGTCGGATATAGAAGAGAATGAAATGTGTTTTTGTACGTTTTGGTAAGTACGAGCTGGGGTTTGCGATTGCGATGCTCTGTCAAAAAGAGCTTTTGGTTGAGAGTAATGCTTTTGTTTCTGAGAGTTTTTTTTTCACCTCAGAATATTTAATTCTGTTGACACACGTAGGATCTGTCGATTTATGAGAGCCGTTGCAATCAACACATTTATTTATTGCGATATTATCGCATGTTGCAGTCTTGTGTTGACCAGCGCAGATAGCACAATACGCTTTTACATTGCAGTTTCGCCCACCGTGTCCGAACATTTGGCAGTTATGACATTGAGTTAGATTACCCTTCAATTTCCTTTGTATACTCCAGTTCACCTGCGTATGCAAAATTGACCGATATTGCTTTTTTAAGTCGAAAAGTTTAATTGAACTATTTTCTAAGGAAACTAAGTAGAAAACATCACTGTAATGTTCGTATGTTTTAGTTATTTTTTTTAAGTTCATGCATTTCAAACCAATTTTGATGAGTTCATTTTTCAATATACTTGCGTCCATATCGCCCATACCGTAGAGAACCACTTTGAAAGCTTTCTCACTGTGGAGATCATGTGAGAAGAACTGACAGTTTTCTGATTTCAGCTTGTCGATCACTGAATTTAATGAAACAAGGGACTTACAAATAATTTTAATTCCGATAGATATTCGCTTTATGTAGTAATCAGAGATATTTAAGGATTTCATGAAGTTGTGAACATAATCACTTGATTTCTGGAGGAGTTTGATTGGTGGTATATACACCTTTTTATCACTAACCACGACTGTTTCGTCCATATCATCGTTGTTTTCACTATCTGGTAGACATTGTAATGGACTCCAGTAATTTAAACTAGAGTCCTTTTTACGTGCACTGTTAGGATTACTCATTGTTCGACGATATTTCTTATCCGAGGACAGTTGATTGTCCTCGGAGTTAGGGGATCTATCGCGCTTAGATATGTTGGATTTTTTGTAAACACACTTGGGAGAAAGTCAATTTAAGAGGTCATGCACTGTCAAAAGCTCCGAGTTGACTGATGCACATCTACTTACATTAAAAAAAAAATCACGTACCTATGTACATATCGCACCAATACCTCAATACCTACAATAGAGCGATAAGTCAAAAAATGCCATTTTTGAGTTAACCCTCTACTGCATGAATTATTATTTAAAGAGAAAAAAAATAAAATACTTTTGAAATAGATTCTTTGGGCTGTTTTAAGACATCTTTTATTAAAAAACCAAAAAAAAATCATTTGTTTAAATAATAAGAATACAGGCCAAATATGGCTTCGTGTGCATTAACGTTTGTAGAACTAGAATATTTTTGATTTTATTTTAAGTAAAAAAAAATATATAAAAAAGAAGCAAAATATAAAGAAAAAAATGTTTATAAACAAAACAGAACAATTCATTTAATAAATAAATAAATGAAACAAAACATAACAATTCATTGTATCATAAAAAAGTAAAATATTGGTTGAAAGTTGTGTGTTTATACGCCATGAAATTTAGAAAAGCAATTTTTGGCAAAAAGTAAATGAACGAAAAGTACAGTCGTTTTGACAAATTTGGCGGTTCTTTTTTATTTGTGGGAAAGACCGACGTTGTCGAATCGAACTGATAACAATGGGAAATCTTCATGTCTTTCAGGGCGCTTTCTCTTTAGTGTTGAAGTCGCAGGAGATCCAAGTCTAGATCCAATACAGGGTCGTCCACGTCTTTTCAAAGGTTGCTTTTCAGCTTTACATAAATATTCGACCATTTCTAGTTTAAAATCAAATAAGGGTAAATCATGTTGACGATCTTGGATCGTAATTGTATGCGATATAAGCCCAACATCAAATCTAGCAAGTCGACACCACTCATATATTTGTTGTACCTAGACCTCAACAGGTTGTGGAGCAGGAATAATTTTATACTCCTTATCCTTTCTGGAGTAACGGGTCTTATTTATAACTGGATTCATTCCAACATAAGGCGGCATTAAAGTTACTATTTTGTTGTCAAACCAAACTCAATTTTACTCCACTGATAGTTGCCACTTTTTCTATCATACCTCCTTGCTTCGGAATTCTGGAGTTTGACACTCGGTTGAGTCTTATAGTCCCTAGTTTCAAAAGTCCATTTTTCAACGAATAAACCTGCAAATTTGGACTATTATACCAGTTGTCGAAGAAAATCTTGTTATTAGCATTTTCATGAACTGTTGACGTAAGTCTTGTCTGTTGATCTGTCAGGATACTTATTGCTTTGGTGTCCGTTAAATAAACCAAATCGTAACTTAATCCTGAAATTCCACTAAGGACTTGATTTTTATAGCCCCACTCTTCTTTTGGAATCAACAGCAAACGTTCCCTTATTTTCTTCAAAAGGGGTCTTATTTTGAAGAGCGTATCATGTCCTTCTGTTCCCAATGGTTTGAAGTTTTGATTATCGTTGAAATGCATTGACCTGTTGATAGTTGTCCACCTATTGCACGTTATTGTTTCACATGTCATTTGTTGTCCTACCGTCTTATTCCAGTAATGTCTGGACGATGGAAGTTGACAACAAGACATGCATATCACCATCGCGATGAATTGTTCCATTTCGTTCTTTGTGATAATAACTGGCTTATTTATATCACCTTGGCGGGCTTTTTTATTAGATTCCTCTATAAAGAAGGTCAACAAATCATCAGAATTTTTTTTTTAAAAAGTCTGATGGTGTCTCTAGTTTTTTTTACATATTCTGGAAGCTCGGCGGATCCTGCAAATTTGAAAAGCTCTTCATCGTAATCAGGAAGATTATTATGCTACTTGTCCTTTTTTTGTCTTGCTTTTCACGGATTTTGATTTCAACGCTGCAAGAGGCTCATCATCTGAATCTGATTCCGTTTCCTCAACCGTAACGTTTATTGATATGCAATTTTGTCTCCAACTCCACATCTGAATCTCTAGCCAATTCATCATCGCTTCGCGATCCGTCTCCAGGAATGGGATTAAGTAATGATGATCCTCCATAAAAACGACGACATTCCATTTTTCTAAGCAAAAAAGTAATATACGAAACGATAAAAAAACGAAAAAAACATGTGCACCACAACAAGAGTCAAGTGAACAAAATGTGTAGATTTACAACCCTTTGCTGCATACGAATCCAAATATGGCTTCTGCAGTTTTACCTCTCAAATGAGCAAGATAATATTTTTTTTTTAATAAAATTTTATTTGTGGCAAAGAGAAATAAGTATCCAATCATAAATATATTTTTATGGCCACTTAACTCAGCGTACAGCAAAGTTATAATTTTTTCAAATCAGAAAATTTTTCACGCTTTCGTTTTCAACGACAACAAGCAAACCACTGACCTACAAGTAGGAATATCTTCGTTGTTTTTTGTCGCATTCGCGCGAAAAGTACCGCTATGTGTTCTCAGAAATGCAGAGAAGAGAATTGTGTTGTATAAAGATCTTTTTTTTGTGAGAATAAGGAGTAAAAAAGGAAAAAAAAAAAGTGAAAAGCCATATTTGGCTTCGTATGCAGTAGAGGGTGAAGGATGAGGAATTGTTTGCTATAAAATTACGATTTTTTTAAGGGGCTTGGCGTTCTCAGAGTAAGAAAAATAGACGAGTTATAGCACTATCTCTAAAAAATCGATTCAACAGTAAATTAAAATATTAAAAACGCTCCAATGCTATACACAGCTTTCTGAAAATATTTCCTTTTTTTTCACTAAAATTCTTAGATATTTTAATGCAAATGGATATAATCCAAAATCATCTCAAATAACAAGTTTTTTTTACGTTTTGTGCAAAAACCTGACATAAACAGAAACATCGCGAAATAAAACACTTACAATTTCCTTTTGTTCTAATACAACAGAGAAACAAAATGAAAAAACTTTATTTGTTTTAGTACAACAGAGATACAAACTAAAATAACTCTCTCCTACTCTTTAGTTATTTTGATGCAGCATGGCGATAATTTGGCTTATCACCCTATAGCATTATAATTTTTGTATTGTTTCTTAAAAATAAATAAAAAAAAGTCGATTATTTATGTCAATTAAATGTTTTTAATTATTTTCCTTTAAAAAATCTGGAATCTTATTGTTTTATTCGTATAATTCAGTTTATACATCATAATTTAGTCTTTGTATATAAAAGTTACAGGTAAAAGTGTATTTCTGAAATTTACAGATAGAGTTTTCTCAAAATGTAATTTTTTGACTTATCGCTCTATTGTATTGAGGGTGCGGTGCAGGGAACTAAGTCCACTGTGGTACTTACATAGTTCCCACTTAGTGGGAAATAAAACCAATTTCGAGAAGTGGACTTAGTTCCCATGTAAAGTGGGAAATAAATTCCCAAAACTCTGAGTGGTTTTAGTTCCCTTTCAATGTGAAGTAAATTCTCACTGTCGACTAAGAACAAAATAAAATTATAGAGTCAAGTAGGTACTTTGCAATTTTTATTAACAAAAGAGAAATTAACTTTTAACTGACTCAGAGAAATAGAGGTACCGTGACCTTGCACCTACTCCAAATCTAACAGTGACCCCAAGGAGGGGGGTTGCAGAGGGGCAGCATGCCTCCCCATATGCATTTCACTGTTTATGGGATTAGTTACGAAATCGCAAGTAGATTCCATGCTGCCCCCCTGCAACCCCCTGCTTGGGGTCACTGTTTGATTTGGAGTAGGTGCGAGGTACGGTTTTAACTTTGTCTTTATGTCACCATGATAAGCTTAATATTTTTCTTAAAGAGTGTGATAACTAACTGCACTTTACAGTTTTTTGTCTAATTCTAAATGTTGGATGTTAGTTCCCTCTTCTTATTTTAGAATGCGTACTAAGTTCCCATAAAAAAATGGACTTTATTCCCACTTCACATGGGAACTAAGCCCACTTCGCGAAAGTGGTTTTATTTCAAACTATGTGGGAACTAAGTCCCTCAGTGGACTTAGTTCCCGTGGACTTATTTCCCTGCACCTGAGGGCGCGATAGCTAGCTATGTACATAGTTCAAAAAACTCAAAACAAAAAAAGATCCACATCGTATGTGCATGTGCAGGTTTTAATTATTGCACATTCGCTTGCAAAATTTTCCTAGGAAAATATGTCAAACAAAAAATTCATTACGACGCAATCGTATGGGTTAGAGCGTGCAGGTTTTTCATTCTGCACACAAGAAGAATCGTGGTTATTTTTGTTGTCTTCCATTCTCGTCATTTATTTAATTTTTTTTTTACTTCTCATGATGGTGATATGATGTGTTGGTGAGAGGGGTGCGGTAGATATATGGTTGGTAAATTTTTTGTTTTTTTTAATGGAAGCTTGGGGTAGGTTATGGCATATTGCAAGGAGGAGTATTTAAAAATTTAAATATGATGTGTTGGTGAGAGGGGTGCGGTATATGGTTGGTAAATTTTTTGGTTTTTTTAATGGAAGTTTGGGGTAGGTTATGGCATATTGCAAGGAGGCCGTAGCATTCATCAAAGAAAAGGGGTATTTATTCATAATCGGTATCAAAAATCATATTATGTACATTGTACATATTGCGATTGCATTATGTTACACAATTAAATCTCCGAATATAAGCAGAATTTTTTCATTTGGTTTTTCACAAACAACTGGTTTGGGAAGTTTGGGCAGCTAATTGATTAATGTATTTTTTTTGATACTTTAATCGACACAATCTCTGCATAACTTACATGTTTTGGATGCTGTTTTATGAATACGGATTTTTGCATAAAAGCTGGAGAAATATCTAAACTAAGAAGATATGCAATCATTTCGAGATGTTAAATCGAATTCCATTGAAGAATGCTCTAAGTTGTTTGCGTTGATGGGTGTGTGGAGTAGGTAGGGAACCGGCACTAGCGGTTGGCCACTTCAACTCCAAAAATTAGTAATAATTACTGTAGTTTATCTTCTTTTTTATAATATTCACAGTTGAAATATCCCACCTTCAGAATATTCTTTTTGTGAGTCGAAGAGGTGTCCAGAGTTTTAATATTTGTGAGTCGTTTGAGATTTGTTATGAAAAGATAGTACTACCTACTCTCTTCGACTTATGAATCCGATTCTGATGTCGGGTTTTTATCTCACACTCGCAAACGGTGTGTGCGAGTTTTAAATCCTGCACATAGGAAATTTATGACTTATGTGGGTTTAATTTATTTCTCTTCCATCTTTCTAAACTATAAGAGCGGGGAATTTATTTTGAGTGGGGGCGGTGGGTGGAAGAGATGAGTAGAAAACAACGCAATTAATTTTCTATTAAGACATATGTACATATAAACATATATGTAAATATACATATTTGTTTTTAATTGAGAATTAGGCCTACCGGGGATACCTCAATAAAAAAAAACGCATTGAATGTCTACCTCCTGGGTGATGGGGAAACGGCTTATGGATGTGTGCAAATTAAAGGGCGCTTTCTATAAATCTTGCACAGGGCGCTTATTTGGCTGGAGCCGGCCCTGCTGAGTTGAAAAATGATATCGGATAAAAAGACCAACTCCTCAGTTGAATCATTTTATGGCATTGTCCATGGTTTTTGTCAGAATTTTCGCGATCTTCAGGAGTATAGCTTAGTTACCCAAATTCAAATTTTGTTTGCTTTACAAATGTAAAAACCGAATAGATGTTCGAAGTCACTTTTAAAACCTTTGGCGCTTTCTTTTTGCACCTCCCTGTAAGAGAGTTGTTATCTATACAAATATTATAAAGAGGAAAGATTTGATTGTTTGTTTGTTTTGAATAGGCTCCGAAACTACTGGCTCGATTTAAAAAATTGTTTTACCATTAGAAGCCGACATTATCCCTAATGAACATAGGCTACTTTTAACGGCGGGAAAATGCTTCATCCGCTGTCCGGAAGCGGAGATCTAAGCTGATATCTGAGAAAAGTTGTAACTCTCGAATGCTTTTTAGCTCCTAGTTTTGGAATGACTCATCCAAATGAAATAGGATTTTTTTTTTTAAATATAAAGTTCAATTATCTACAACGATTTTAAGATATAAATCATCTTTGTAGGTTATCCTGAAGTTGAACAGTAAGCATTAAACTATAAATTTTATACAATTAAAAAAAGTAAATGGTTCAATTGATGCCAGATCGTTGGATTTTCCCAGCGTTGAGTTGAGGAAAATTTGTGTGTGTGTGCGGCACAAATCTGTTTCTCTCTCTCTGTACCTTTTGTGCTGTGTGCTATTTCTTTCTTTTTTTTATGCACCTTTTGTAGTTTGTGTTGTTTTTTTGTGGCGCATGGGATTGAGAAAGATAGGGTATGAAATGTAATTGAGATTGAGAGGGGGTCACACTGAGAGTATATCCATATAATGAGAAGGGACACTCTCGACGTTTTCTTTATCAGTTCTTATCAGCAAGTATTTTGTTTTAAATTTGAGAAGTGGCAGACTGACGAAGCAAGGCGAGCATGGTCAGCTAGTGTCTTTATAAAATAAAACACGTGCCTTTGTCTAAATTCAACTTCTAACTATTCCAGTTGTTTATTTCAGTTATCTTACAGTGACTTAATGCAAGTAGATCGGATGATTTTCTAAGACTAATAAGTGGTCGAGTGCAACGTGCCAATAGAGAACCCAAAAGCTTTTGTCTCTTGCTAAGGTACCGTACTATCATCAACGGTTTCTAATTTAAGTCATAATGCTATTACGCTGCGCCTTACAACTCGCATCATAACTTTAAACTATTCAGTAGATGACACCATAGACCTAGATTTACAAACCCTAGATATACAATAATAACAACCCAATTTCATAGAGTTCTTAATTAAATAGGATAATTGGAAGTTGGCTGCTTTTCCATATAAATCCTTCTTTGTGCATGGTGGACAACTGCGCAGTTTTTATACAATAATATGATGAATAAATGGTAAGTAAATAAATAAATTGGTAAGTAAATAATTCCATTAATATTCAAAATGTTTTTGGTTTACTTTATAACATTTCTTCATTCATCCTCATATCTATCAGTGGTGATTTATGCACACAGTGAGAATATAATACACAACAGGACATTAACTCATGGTCTTTCTCATGGGACGACCATGAAAGGGGAAAATGCATGCTTCAATGTAAAAATGTACACAAGCGTGTGTATGTGTATATATGGAATGCATGATACGATTTTCAATGAGCACATTAAATTTAATGCCTGAACATGAGAAGTACATTAAAAAGAATTTTTATTTTTCGAGTGTTGGAAGATACTCGCTCTTTGATTGTGTTCATTCACATATAATATTTTCGTATTAATGTTAATGTTGAGAGTGCTATGCTCCTGTTGGCCAATAAGTTACATTTACGCTACGTTGTCCCAAGTTGATTGCATTTTTTCTTAACTTTTGTATGTAAAATGAAAATTAAATTAATTATGCTATATTTGCGATTGTTTTGTCTCCGTAAACAAATGCAGATGTAGGTACTCTATACTCTCTTCGGCGAACAATAATTTCCATTTATAATTTTTTAATTACAAAGAAGGCTGTGTGGTTCACCAAGCGTTTGCTTGGTTAACCTTCTTTCTCTCTACGCGTACTAAGTGAGTGGATGCAAGTGTGCCTGCGCCTATCCATTATGACGTTATATATATAAAAAAAAAATAAAAAAATACAGCGGTCTGTGGTGGTCTCTTGATTTATGACGGTCAATATTGGAAGCTATGGCAAACCTGAGAGAGCTTTAAAGAGCGACAAGTTTATGTAAAGCATTATAGCCAGAGGGAGAAGCTAACGTCCTATCTTCACTGTACCATTGTATATATACTCTATATTATTCTCACTTCTTGTATACGACGATACGCCACATATACGCTCCGGGCCAAAACAAATGGTAATAGTTTATGCACATTATGTGGGTTTATTTTTGTTTTCGTCCAATCTCCTGAATGGGTATATGAGAATGAAGATCATTCAGATAGCGACTACCGATGCCGATGGTGGCTGATGTTTGACGCAGCGGACATTCTCATCGGGTAGATTTATCGTATTTTATTTTATTTTATTTGTTGGCTCTGATGGAAGTATCAGCAGAATATTTTATTTGGTTTTGCGCATTTTTTGTTCTCCTTCATGCTAGTGACTAGGCATATGAGAAGGAAGACGACACAGGTAGCGTTGGGGGTTGATGGTAGGGCGGAAAGGTGAAGGAATTATTATCGGGTAGACTTATGCCATATTATTTGTTTGCTCTGATGGAAGTTTGGGGTAGGTTTGTTTTCTGGTATTTAATGCAACTGGTATGTATGTGTATGATCGTAGAAAGAGAGTCGCATTTCAGCGGTGAGGATTCTCAAATGATTTTCTTTATAATTCATATTTGCAAGTGAAAAATGGATATTCATATTTTAAGGTAGGGGCGATGGTAGATAAAGAAAGGTCGGAGAATTGTCATCAAGTAGATTGATGGTATATTATTTGTTGGCTTTGATGGATGTTTGGGGTAGGTTATGGCATATTTCAATTAGACCGTCACAGTCACCTGTAACTTGTTTCTTTGTACTCAACACAATTGGTGTCTGTGTTCACATCGGTGAAGGAGATTCGCATTTCAGCAATGAGGATTCCCAAATGCTTTATAAACCATATTTGCATGTGAAAAAAATATTAATTGAGGCAGAAATAAAATAAGATAAGACAAGTTATAGTGTGTGTACGAGCGAGTGCTCAGCTTGTCATAATAGCTGCGGGTATTCATGAACAACTGAAATTGGTTTATTTATTGGCCTTGTAAAAGGACATGCAAATTTAGCTACATTGCGAATGATCCTTAAGGGTTTCCACTTTAAAAAGAAAATCGTGGATATTTTCGGACCCGTCAAATGAAATTTGCCACTTTTCAATTTTACAAACTGAACTTACTGAAGAAGTTTGTTGACTTATTGGTGGTGCTTGTCTACGTTGAGTCGAAAACGAAGCGTTATTTAAAAAAAAGTTCGAAGTCAGAACGAGCGTTCGAAGGTCTCGTAGGATTCACATTGGGAGTATTTAAATTCAAATTGTCCAATCTTCCAACTAAGGTATCTCTAATAGACTGCATTTCACGAATGAAAACTCGTTGGCTTGCCTCGAGTAATCGTTGAAATGCTGACGTAATAGCTCTAATGTCTGTGGCCTTTTCTTGAACAGGTGGAGGATGTTTATTAATATCTCGTCGCTCATTATTATCATCACTATTGTGATTACTTGCCTGACCGGATTGCATTGCTGCAGGAGGGTTATCTACCAGTTGTAGTAAAATCTTATCCTGGCTTAAGCCTACACTAGCCCAGGTGGAGTACGACTAACTAATGGCCTGGATTCCATTGTTCCTGAACGCGGACTTATATTTCGAAAAGTGAACGAATTTCTCAAACTACTTGGTCTTCCTCTAGAACGTGTATTTGGAACTCTATTATCAATAATAAGAAATTTCGGATTTTAAAAACTTCAAAAGTTTTTAACTTTCAATATTTTTTAATAAATCTGTATTAAAAAAAAAAAATAATACATGCATAATCTGGGGTCAGAGCGGTCAGTGCTAAATTCGATATTAAATTAGATATTAAATTTGATAAGATTAGATACAATATGCTTAAGAGCAAGATATCTATCTTGGTAAACAGACGGACTGTGCAAATCAATGCACACAATACGAACAACACTGTATATAATGGCAACTATAGGTAATATACTCGTAGTAGCAACATAGTCCACTGTAATAACTACCAGACAATGGACTATACTATAAAAGAATTATGATTTGTGTATTATAAAAATATTCATATTCCCAACTTATCCTTTCACGAATAAAATTAGACCAATATGAATACAAAAAGCAGTTCAACTCTTTCTGATATCCAATAGTCGCAACGCGGATTACAATTAAAACAATGAATATACCGGGACTTTACTAAAGAAAGTCATACTCAACTTGAACCGTCAAGAGACACAATAGAACACTCTACAATACAATAAAAGAGTTTGCCAGCATAATCTTTGTAGTGACGTTCTTAATGCCTCGAAGTATATCTAATGTTAGAACATGTTTAATGCAAAGGAGAAACAAGCAAAAAATATCAAAAAGTGACTTTCCTCAATGCTTCATTGAAAAGGTACATGGACTTAAAAATATATACCAACAATTTCACATTTTGATTAAAGATAAATAAACTTGCGCAATACTCCTATAGAATATGTCGTTCAACGAATTTAGCAATCTAGCTCCACGCAAAACAACGAAAATTCTTACTATCCGTAAAAATATTTATCGTATAGGTACCTTCTTTGTGGTGCGGCATGGCACAATACTGACAAAAATGAAATTATGTCATTGATTTATAAATTAGATCGAATATTTCTAAATCAATTACAAAACATAGGGACGGGCTACTGGGCGTGACAAAATTCTAAGTATGGTTGAATTGTTAAGAACGCTCTACATATTTTGTTATATAACATTTAAAGGATTTTATCAAAAAAAAACGCTCCCTAGCTCAAACTTAGGTGTTTCAATAAAATTGTTTTATTTAATTGTGGGCGTGTCAGTAGGCGGATTAAAAAAAAAACACATGAGAATAAAGGGCCTCTAGAGAGTATATATTATAAATTTCAGCTCCCTAGCTCAAACTTTAGATTTGCAAAAATAATATACCCTTAGAATAGGTTATAAAAAAATTGTTTTATTTATTTGTGGGCGTGTCAGTGGGCGGATTTTGAAATTTTTTTATCCCGAGCAGTTTTAGGAGTCATAGATCATATATACAAAATTTCAGCTTTCTAGCTCAAAATTAGATTTTTTCCAAAATTTTGTTTTTTTGAGTTTGTGGGCGTGTCTGTGGGCGGATTTCAAAAATTCGTAAACTTGATTATTTCGGGACCCTAGAGAGTATATGGTTAAAATTTCAGCTCTCTAGGCCCAGTTTAAAGGCCTAATTTTTGGCTACAGACGGACGGATGGACGGACGGACGGACATGGCTAGATCGACATTACTATCGATGCTGATCATAAATATAGTAACTTTTAGGGGTCTACGGGCAATATTAAGGTATGTTACAAACTATGCGTCAAAATTAATATACCCTTAGAATAGGGTATACAAAAATGATAGAAATCGGTACCTTTTGTGACCAGATATAGCCGAAACAGTGAGAGTCTAAAATGCGACAAACTCATAATACCTATCTCATTTGATGAAAAATACCGAAATCAAATTTTATTAAATTTTTCTTTTCAAACGAATCGCCTCTTCCATCATACAAAAAAATACAACATACATATGGGAATACAATTATGAAAGGTTCGATAAAGAGAGATAAAGCAGTTTATTTGGTTTTCTTTCTTCGTTTTCAAAGTGTGTAAAAAAATGGTGACAGCAAAATTTAAGACACAAACCTTCAAACCGCCATCTACCAACGTGAGACCAAAATAAAAAACTCGCTGTTATGATAATACTATAAAGTCTATATACAAAGACTGTACTGACTATTAATTCTTTATTACAGTCTTTTTCTTATAATTGACGCGCACTTAAGGGATTTTTAGTTCCCTAATAATGTGGATATATTTATATTTATTTATAAAGTACCGGCATTAAGGAAATGGGGGTAAGTATGACATAGGAGAAGCCGATGCAAGGCGGTATTAAATGTTTGTAAATTGTTTTGGGCAGGAAAACAGAACAGGGAAGAGCATTCTGTATATTTCACAGCCCGTCCGAAAACATCTTAAGGTTAAACTGATGTGCATTCCTGGCATGGAGGGTATTGTGGTTGAAAGGTTCTAAGGGTGGATTGCAGCTGGCTATTTCGTTTGAGAACGATCTCTTTAATTCTAATTATATCTTAGCCGTTAAGAGGCCTCTACCCAAAATGTTCTACAAAAATTGGAACGTGAAGCGCCATCTCTCTTTGACTTGCAACCTAGCATCCACTTGCAATCCAATCGCAATCCACTTGCAAAAGTACTTTAGTGGGCGTACCTTTAGTGATGTATGGCATGACAGACGGGTTTCGTAGATTGTAGGTATCGTATGTTGATCGTGTGTGTAGGGTTGTTTTTCGTAAGATATGTGGATATCAATACAATTTTGTTCTTGCTGTTTTTTTCGTCGTAGAAACAAGAATCAAATGAATGTTTGGAGTGAGAAGAAAAAAATTAGGTAGGTATCCGTCAGCTAAGCGATGTTTGATGGTATTGCTTTGAGTTGTGAACAATGCACATTCTGCAATACATTTATACTTCGGGATAAGTCATTTTCAGGCATGTTCCAATTGTATAATATTTTCTATATTTCTATCGCTACGGCTGGATTTTTGCCTTATAATTTTCTTTTTCTCAAATTGTAGTATGGATAAAAGAAGTTAGTGAATGTTGGGGGGAGGGGATGGAGCGCAAAATATGTTGGTTTCATTGGTTCAGGTTTCGCTCCAGACTCCTGGATTTGACATCTAAAACATGAATTTGGTATTACTCAGAGATTTTGCAGATAAAATGGTATAGGTCCTTCCATCCAATCAAAAGAAAAAAACTCGCTCAAACGTATAGCTGAAAGCTTTATTTAATTTATTTTATTTAGGAACTTAATAAGAAAATAATATACATAACATAGGTATCTGCTAATGTAGTGTCTGCTACTCTGCTCCACCTAATTAGCTTAGATTATTGTCCGTCTCCTCAAGTATCCTGTGATTGTGGTTTTCGCACTTCCATTCCCCGAGTAATACGAGGATCCACTACATAATTCTGGTAAAAAACAGTTTTCGTAAAATGTGTTTAACTATCCGATCATTTTTGTTTTCCAAAAATCGTGATCGAGATCTATTACTTCTATATACATAAATGTTAAAAGCACTACCACCCCAAATTGCCAATATGCATTTTTCTCGCTTACATATATGCAATTGGCCTTGAATTTGGTAGTAATAGATGTGTCTTTTATTAACACCTTTTATGATACCATCATCAGAAACCGTTATGTATTTGATTTTTTGGTTTTTGATAGCATCCGTAGGATCGCATCCAGCTATGCTTAATGGACATTTTATTTCTACCAAGGAATCGTCGTCGATAAGTCCATCTGGAGAAGCACCAAGAAAGTAATACTCCTCATCGATAAAAATTCCTGAGTTCGATATACTTCTGCCCAATTGCTGTTCCAGTTGCAGCCTCGCAGTGTCTTCGTTAATTTTTCCATACACGACGGAAGGTGTTAATAAGGTTGTGGGATGTTCAAGTCTTTTAGCATAACCTTCAAATTTTTTGCTTTGCATATTTATCCGAAATATGAGGCTGTCAACATTTTCTTTCTGATATTCAACCATTTTTCATTACTGGACTGTCCCAATGTTTGTTTTTCTAAAAGCTGGCGAATGTTTTGATTTTGCTTTAGTTGTTCTATTAGACAGTTCTTCTCTGCAATGAATTTATCTTCATCCATGTCTGTTTGGTGGCAACTGGTACCATACCCAACATCTTTGACAACACCTGTCCGGTTTATGCGATACAGTTTGCTCTTACCATAAACCTTTCTCGCATTTCGTCTGTGGGTTTGTAACACGCTTTTCCGGAGTCGCCGAATTTCCATTTGTTTTGCCAGGGAATTTGAGCTATGTCCATATAGATGTTTAAACAGTTCAGAGATCTGCCCTTTAGAGTTAAACTTTACAGCTGCTGCAGTACACCTGGCTGAATATCCTTGCTCAAGTGAAAAGTTGATTCTTTTTCCTCCTAGTAGTTTGGCTACAATAGAGTTGTAGTGCTCGGCAAGATTGTTAGTGAATCCAAGATATAGACTCTTGGCATTCATAATAAGTCTTCTTGTAGGAATCATCACTGTATCATAAAGACCATCTGATTTCATCATGGGAATTAAATTCACGTCATTCTCTTTACATTTTTCTTTTATGTAGGGTGGGCATCTGGGCATTCGTTGTGATCTAAAAAAACATGATGAATAACATTGCTGATATCTGCTTTAATTAAAGGTATTGCTTCTTCCTCGGATTGGCTTTGCTGTCGTCTGAACTTAATGGCACTCAAAATATTCTTCCGTATTCTTTCAAGTCTTATATTTAAGGCTCCTTTTAATCCTGTTTTACAATCTCTTGATATGTTCTCTAATTTATTTCTAAAATTTCGCATTAAATGGTTGCAGCATTGAATTTTGGAGATTCTTCTTCCGCCGTAGGGATCGGTTTGAATAATTTTTTGAAATGAACTGCTGTCTCCATCTGAAAGCATTGTCATATATCGTAGGCCGTTTTCAGCTACACTGGATTTAAATGCTTGTAGCAGTATTTCTGACTCCATCAGCGTTGAAGGCCCTTTGTGGTTAATATTGCACGCGTGGTCCTGTTGTTGTTCCGTATTACTTCTAGCGCATGTAACGCAGTACTTATTTCTTATTCCTAAAAAAATTACTTTACGGGTATGCAACCCCACCACAACAGCAGCACCTGGCAGAGCAGATTAATTTTTCCTGTAAGATCGTTTGCTCCAGCAAGCATCTGTCACCACAGTTATAAACGGAATTCCATCTACCGGATCAATATCACCACGCTGTCTGGCGGCCTCAGCCTCTTCGTTAGCAGCCTCCAACATATTTTTTGCTGCCACGGCTTTCCAGATATCCCCAGTTTGTTTTTCAATCTCACTATATATTTTAAATGATGGGCATGGAATATCTAATATAGATACGATTTCCTCTAACTGTGCGTATCCTCAACCTATACTGGTAATGGCCAAAACAGCAGCAGTGTTAACATCCATTGCATCTGGATTTTTCTTATTTAGGAACACTCGACTCTCATAATTGCACATTTCACATCTTAAAAAGATCGAACTTGCAAAACCCACTCGGACTTCTTTAACAATTTTTATATTGTTTTAACTGCAACCGAGTGCTGGGCAATGTTGGTCTATTGCTTTCAACTCATTATAAAAGTATTGAAGGTCAATTATCCTTCTTCCTTCTATGAGGGCAACGGAATCGATCGCAGATGTCTCTCTTTCCATTATCAGACTTTCTAGGCTTTCCGATTCTGATATTAGGCCTTTCAACTCAAAATGTTCATTAGTTTTAAGACCACCTTCACCTTCTGAAACTTGATGCTGGCTTCCATTGACAATCTGAGTATTTTCAGGATTTTGTCTTGACTTCGTTAAACTAAATAAATAAAAAAAAAACATACAATCGAATCATAAATCAAATTCCTTTGCGAACTTTTCATGAGAGAACGAATCATATTTTATTGTTCTGCGAACCTTGTAATAAAGCCAAAGGCAACGGCAACAGTGCAAAAAAATAATAATTGCCCACAAACAGCAACAGCGCAGTGCTACATTATCCCCTTTAGCCTAAACCACCATTCACCAATCTTCCAATCCACCCAGACTCAATACTATTTACGGAGTGAAGGGTACCTATCTATGCACTTTTCAATAATCAACTTTTCTACAACGATTTAGCAATTAAACTTTAGGGTATCTATCTGAAAATCCTGAGTAATATCATGATTTTGTTTTTGTAGTATTGTTTATTGGTTTAAATAATTTTCTGTAAACAAATTTTAAACTGAAAGTATAAGCTAGATCCACATCTTGAAAAGTGCCTTTATCAACCCCTCACTCATTTTTACTTTCAGTCAGCGAAACAAAAATGCAAAATCACTTCGAATCGCCACAGAAATAGATTTGCTTACACATACCCACATACACACATGATTTCTTTTATTGAAATCGCACTTCAGACTTCACACCAAACCGGTTTCATTTAGAACACACCTCCGAGAGCAGTAAAACACAAGATAATCACTTTATGGTTGATTGCGTGCTGTTCTGATTGGCTGTTCAGATCAGGAAACACAACTACCGCCACCTTCACGGGAAATCCGGAATTATTTCTTGCTAAAGTTCATAAACTAAGCAACGTACAAAATTATTTTTTAAAAAAAATATGTAATTTAAGCTCGGTATTTTGTGACAAAATATACGTAAATAAATATATATTTTTATTGGATCTGTTAGCTGATATGATACTTTGTTGTTCTGAGTAAAAATTGAAACATACGTGCATCAATATTCACATGAAAAATGTAGTTCAATATTTCAAAATATTGTTTGTTTTTAAACACCTGTATTTTCCAAACCAGTGTAAAATTTCAAGATCTGTCTCGACGATATTGCTGGTTTGGATATAACCTTTTAGCTTGTTGCGGTATAATTATACCACAACAAGAGCCACTCTACGTTCCCTGACCCACCCTACCAAATTCCCTCTCTTTCTTGGTTCGCGCGCTAGGATCTGAGGAGGTGGAGGGGCAGCCATGGTGCCATCAGCCATCGGCCGACTTCTCTGGACCCTCAGGGCAAAAACCACCACAGGTACACTTGGGCATGGACAGGCGGTCCAACACTGGGTCCAACACTGGTGAACCAGCTCGACAGGTGGTCGACGAACGGATAAAAGGGGGCACCTCGTAACAGATGGACGGTCTGTACAACGGAGCACGGTGTGTGATCCCAGACGTCCGGATGGTGAGCCTGACAAGGACCGTCAGGAGACTCCCAACGAACCAACGTACTTCCTTACAGACGGACAGTCTGCAACACCATTACGGCAAGGACAGACGGACGGTCTGTAGGCGCGAAATGCGGCAGCAAACCCAGACGGACGGTCTGCGACGGCGGAGTTGTGTACGTATCCTCAGACACACTCCAAACAGACGGGCGGTCTGAAAAATACAGCGGCCGACACTTGAGTCGCTGTCACAACCAGACGGGTGGTCTGGCATAGCAATTGGGGAGGGCGAGCGGACGGCCCCTTCTACAGACAATTGCGAAAGAAGTACCACTGTCACGGTACTGAGTCACGCACGATGGGGGGAAGATGACGCTCTGTCCTTCAACTCCGTCGTGGGAGCACCGGAGGAGCAGCAGAGTGTGTGGGCGGACGGCCACGTATAAACACACTCCCATGGGCCAATCATAACACTACGAACACGAGTCGCGACGAATAACAAAACCATTGATACCGTGATAAACACAACAACTGCAGAAAAGGAGCAAAACACATAACCCAAAACACAACGATGCAACATATAAAACTTAAAACAAAAATGTAAGAACTGGCACAAGATCTATATTCCCTTTCGACCCCAAATCTGCGCGCCACCCCACCGAGAGACTTAGGGAAATACTTATTAACGCGAGAATTATACATAGGTTATTCCACTCACTTCACTTTCCTGCATTTCTTCTTCACAAATGGTTTCAGTTGGGACCTGGTTCTAGGGATTCTCGAATCCAATCCCTCACAGGTGTAATCTTCTTCGGACTGCATACTTGGGAGTGGGATTTTAAAATTTATTTCCAAAGACTTGTCTATTTTAAAGGAATAAACAATGTGACTTTCCGATTATTTTCTTCTTGAATGTTTTGAGCGCGAACTGTCAGACGTGTAATGGTTGGGAGGTCCAGGGTCGGCTAGAGGATTCGCTGTTGCTGAATGTTTCTCAGTGATGGGCGAATTCAAAGGTATGAGAGGCGTGAGAGCATTAGCGGGACCATGTCAGCGCACTTTGTAACGAATACATAGTGTAGCGGACAACGGCAGGGTCCAGCGAAATGTTCGAGTATGCGTGAGAGGATGGGGAAGGAACAGCGGTTGATAATCTCAGAGTGACGGCTGAATTATCGAGTTGGAGCCGCTGAGTCCACTGCCCTAGTATGTGTGGGGATGGGGGAGTACGAAACAGTTGACAACTTCAGCGCTACAGCTGAATTGTCCGTTGGAACTGTCGTGGGCTCTGCTTCCCCATGTATGTATGGATGTGTGAGTGGGAACGCTGGCCGGCCGACTGGACAAAGGATTTTTGGCAATCACTTCTTGGTTGTCCAGCAAAGTAATTTGACGTGGAAAGTAAATCGGGGAGTTTCGTTTTTAGAGAAAGTGCTAGAGTGTTCAAGAAGAGAAAGTCGGAAAAGTCCGAAAATCAATACAAAAGTGTAACAAACCGATAAGTAGGAGGAAGATTACCACTCGAGGAAGGTCAGCAGACAGGCGGGACCAGATTCAAACGATTCCAGGCGGGAATCAGGAAGATAGGAAAAACAGATAAGTAGAGTGCTAGTGTTCGTATAGGTAGTTGTTCGTATCATTTTCAAAAAAAGAAGGGAGAAACCTCGGTAGGGCAGTGCTCCGAAAAATCCCGGGAAAAGACGGGACCCGCGACCCCAGTAAACGACTTTTGTCCCCTTTCGGGAACCTTCGGTCTTGTGCCATTTCGACGGCAATTCCGCTAATCTTAATTGTGCAACAGTTTTTACAGTAAAAATAAATTTGCCGTACTCCAACGGAGGTCTTATAACGTAGTGAAAAAAAAAATATTGCATTCTATTTCTTTTTCGGTTTTTTTCTTTTTCGCTCGTTGTTCCTTGGTTTCACAATTATCCTCAAAATTGTGTGGCGCCCATTTTTTTTCTATTCTTGTTCCAGGTACTCGGTCTACCAGGAACGATAAAATTCCTTCCTACCACAGTAAGTACCTACTCATACCCACGGTTTCCTTTGGTAAGACTTTTCGGAATACATATTTTCATTACCTGAACCCACCCCGTGCTGAGCAATCGGGAATCCAGCATATTCGCTTGCTGGTTGTTGCACTTGCGCTCACCGTACCTGTAATTATTGACAGTTCGGTAATTTTATTCTCGGCAGTGGCGGCTGCAAATCTCTCCAATTATTTCGTTTATTTTCCGCCAAATTACATTTCGCAAAGTAGTGCATTCGCGAACAAATTAAAAGTGCAACAAATTGACGGCCAACGTGGGGCCTTTCTTTCGGTTTCGTGTGTTAAATCTTGTTCGCGCGGCTTGCTGAAAGTAACATATATTATAGGAAAATTGTCGGCACAAGCGTGGGGGGTCCTTTGTGCCGACATACATACGTAGTTGTGGCGTTTTATTTAGGGAAGTTTAGTGTTGTTTTAAAGTGCTTTTTACTTTTTGAGTTATCTTTTCACAGATTTCGAGTGGCTGCAGTGGCATTATACATATTAAATATACAGCTCATCAACCGCTAGCAGGAAAAATAAATTGCAGTTTGGTGTACAGTGCGTGCGGTTTCCTTCAGTGCTGAAACCGGTAGGAGTAAGGGAGATAACCAGAGGTAACTCGCCTGGTTATCAACAAGTAGGTGTTTTTTTTCTTATTTTCTTTGTTTTGCGCTTAGTTACAAAGTACAAAGTATAATATATAATATATAGTACAGTACAATTTATTTTGTGAATTTTTTTTTATCGCTACAATTAGTTCGAGGAAATCACCACGTAATTTTTTGAACAAGTTTTACGGTCGTTCTGTAATTAAACAGAGTATTACGAGAGCATTTATCTCGTTCATAAAGGAAAAAAAATATTAGTTATATCCACACATCGAGGAGATCTACAAGTAGGTGGATTTTTGTTTTGTTTTAAAGACAAAGAAATATACATATTATTATTGAGTGCATTCATTTCGTTTATTACAACAATATTATTCATCGATACTTATATACAACACCCCTTTATTCCGTGGTAAATAAAAACTTTTTGATCGCGTTCATCATATAATTTTTTTATATATTTGAGAATAGCTACTGAACCATATATTTAGTTACACATATCGATACCTACCCTTTTAAATAATATTTTAGTCAGCGCGTATTCCATTTCATATTACATACATACGCTCATTGAAGGGCACAGTAACAATCAGGGGATTCCTGATCTTTACCATCAATTCTGTTTTAAACATACCCATATTAGATAGGTGACCCTTTGAACCTACCTTGCTCTAATATATAACATTACGTCTTTTGTAATACCATCGCGTAATCACGTCGGAGGACATAGGTACATCGATACGCATCTTTTCTAAGTTGAACTTTGGGGTTACCTCGGAGTAACTTTAAATTCCTGAATTTATTGGTACATACATACTTTATATTATTGTTGTCTTAGTAAATAATTGAATAAGAGGTGAAACATTTTTGACGTGGTTAGTTCGGGTTCATTCATCATTATTATTGTTGGAATTTTTATATCCAGAAAGATTCTTTTTGTGGGATTTTAGTTTTGTGTGTTTTATTGTGGATTTTTTTTCTCTTTACATACTCCCAGCTTTCAATTGGAATTCAATCGTTTTGGGCGTTCTTCTATTGAACGTTCGTAGCAAATATATCAACCCATTCGAGCCGTTACGTCGTACTCGTCGGTTTCGTTACCAATTGTTGTATTTGGATACTCTCCTTGGGGGTACATATTACCTAGTCATTTTCCTTTTGGTATTTTTCCGGTAATTACATAGATTCCCCCTTGCTCACTTTTGGCATTCGTTTGGGGTTTATAGATTCCAGCTGTTTCTGGTGTAGACGTCGGTGGCCCTATATACCCAAAGTGCTTTCTTCTGGTCATACCTTTGGTTGAGTTGTCTTAGTGGGTCTGACGTGAATTCATCAGTCGCTTCCGACATTGTTCTTCGGTTTTACGGATTTTCAGTAGTTTTCGGGGTGTATTTTTTCCTTCCTTCTGAAATGGAGATTAACAGATTATCGGCGGATGAGCTGGCTTATGAAGTCGAGGCGCGACTTCTTCCAACAGGCACCGTAGAGGCGATGAGGAAGTCTCTAAGGGCGGCACGGATGTTGGAGCGACGGGGTTCTATGGGTGGGGTAGACAAGAATTACCCGTTCACTTTTGAAGAGGATAGAGATGCGGTCATGGATAAACTCAACGAAATAAACAATTTATTGAGAGAGCCTCCAAGAGATCCGAAGTCGAAGGATTACTTGAAGATTCTCACAAAGATTGAGTGGGCAATGGGCAGGATGGATAGGGCGCTCGCTACCGAAAGCCAAGATATGGACGAAAAGCTCCGTTTGAGGAACGAGCTAATCTTCGCGCTCGGGAAGCTTACTTCTGGTGGTGAGGACGACGCAGAGGATAGTGGGGACGAAGCGGAGGATGAGGACGCGCCGAAAACGAGGCAACAACCACAAATAGAGACACCACCACATGGACGGATGAACCGGGACCCTTCGCCACCAACGAATTCTGCCTTTGGGAGAGACAGGGAGTCTTTTTCAAACGTTGGTGGACGAGGTGAACAACACGGTCAAAATGAACGTTTCGAAAACTTGGCCAAGTGGGGTCTAAAGTTTTCGGGAGAACGATGCGGCGCTTCCGTCAATGCCTTTCTAGAAAGGGTTGACGAGCTCCGGGAAGCGAGGGGGGTTACTATTTCTCAACTTTTCAGATCAGCAGTCGAACTTTTCGATGGGAAGGCGCTTCTGTGGTATAGGGCAATTAGGAGGTCGGTCTGTTCCTGGGAAGAGCTGGTGAGGGAACTGAAGTTGGAGTTCCTTCCTCCAAATTATGATGATCTTCTTCTGGAAGAGATCAGGCGACGTACCCAAGGGAAGGAAGAGTCTATAGGGGTGTATGTAGCGACAATGCAGAACATGTTTGGCAGACTTTCCGATCCGATTTCGGAGACAAGGAAGCTGTCAATCCTGCAGAGGAACCTAGCGCCGTTCTATCAGACGCAGTTGGGACTGGCGGATCCCAAATGTGTCAAGGATTTGGTGGCGCTAGGACGCAAATTAGAAACGGTGCGAGCAAACGTCGAAACATTTGCTCCGCCGCCAACGAGTCGCAGTAGGCACTTGCTGGAGCCAGACTTGGCTTATATCAGCACAGAGGAACCCACAATTTCGGTTGTCACTCAAGACAACCAACAACGTCGGCAAATGCGTTGCTATAATTGCGGCAGTGAGGGCCATTTCTCTAATAGGTGTTCCGCTCCTAGGCGTTGTTATGGTTGTGGTGCGGCAGGGGTGTATCGGAGGGATTGCCGACGTTGTTCGGGAAACGCGCAACGGACTCCTGGGTCAGCAGGACAGGAGCGCCGGCGCAATTAGTTAGGTCGTCTGCTGGCGACCAGCTGTCCCCTTCTCAAATTCACTTAGGGTTCACCTTGGAGGCAAACGGAGATGATAATAGGCCATTTTTAAATATTTCGATTTATGGAATTCAGTTTCTCGGTCTGCTGGATTCCGGTGCTTCACGCACTATCGTCTGTAGGGATGGGTGGGAGATTTTAAAGCATTTAGGGTTAGTTTTAGCAAAGAGTAGGATTAGCTCAGTGGCATTAGCCGATGGGGCGGGTATAGGAGTTTTGGGGGTAGTATCGCTACCGATTGCGGTACAAGATAAGTCCATATTTTTAGAGTGTTTGGTAATACCAGCTCTACCACACGTGATGATCCTTGGTGCAGATTTTTGGGCACTGTCGGGTGTAGTCCCGGATTTGCGATCAGGCGTGTGGAATTTCTCGAATCAACAGTCGGTTGGTTCGATTTCCGTTCTTAAGGAAAAGTCCGAATTGGACGAAAATCAAACAAGGCAACTGGAGATTTTAGAGGAGAAAATCTTCAGGGATATGCCAGAGGGATTAGGTTGTACCCAATTGGTCCAGCATAAGATTAGGACGTCGGCCGAACCGATTAGGCAAAGGTATTACCCGGTTTCGCCTGCAATGCAGGTTCATATTGATAAGGAACTGAAGGAGATGCTGGATGCGGGAGTTATTGAGAAATCAAACAGTCCGTGGGCATCTCCAATCGTTCTTATCAGGAAAAAAGATGGGTCCTTTCGTTTTTGTGTCGACTATAGGAAACTTAATAAAGTTACAGATAGGGATGCTTATCCACTACCATACATTTCCACGACCCTAGACAAACTTCGAGATGCGAAGTATCTCACGTCCTTAGACATAAAGTCAGCCTACTGGCAGATCCCCATGGAGGAGGGATCACGACCGCTCACAGCCTTCACGGTTCCAAATAGAGGTCTCTTTCAGTTCAAGCGAATGCCTTTCGGCTTGCATAATGCACCGGCGACGTGGCAGAGATTCATCGACAGCGTTCTTGGTGCCGATCTCGAGCCACACGTCTTCGTGTACTTAGACGATATTATTATCGTCACCAATTCTTTTCAACAACATCTTGAGATACTGGAAGAGGTCTTTAAGCGGTTATGTGAAGCGGGATTAAAAGTTAGCCGGGAGAAGTGCAACTTTTGTCGATCTTCTTTGAAATTCCTAGGTTATGTCGTTGATAGGAATGGACTGCACGTCGATCCAGAAAAGGTGGAAAGCATGGTTAGGATTCCTGCACCGAAAAACGTGAAGGAAGTTAGGAGCTTTGTAGGGACTATTTCATGGTACAGGCGCTTTGTACCTAATTTCGCAGAACTAGTTCGCCCTTTAACAGATCTGTTAAAGAAAAGTAAGAAGTTTTGTTGGTCCGCAGAATGCGAGGAAAGCTTCCGAAAGGCGAAGGAATGCTTGGTGACAGCACCGATCCTGACGTGTCCGGATTTTCAGCGACCTTTTGTGGTACAAACCGACGCGTCAGATTTTGGTATCGGGGCCGTACTGTCACAGGAATTTGAAGAGGGCGAGAAGGTCGTTTGCTACCTTAGTAGATCCCTCAATAGATGCGAGAGAAACTATTCGACGACCGAAAAGGAGTGCTTGGCCGTACTATGGGCAATTGAGAAGTTGCGACCGTACATCGAAGGAATTCGGTTCACGGTCGTGACTGATCATCACTCGTTGGTATGGTTAAGTAACCTTAAGGATCACGCTGGGCAGTGAGGCTTCAGCAGTTTGATTTCCAGATCGTCCACAGAAAGGGGAAAGAACATGTCGTTCCGGACATGTTGTCGCGAGGAGTCCCGGTGGTAGCCGAGATCTCAGATGCGGATTTGGACCCTTGGGTGGCGAAGATGGTGGCAGCTGTTGAAGCGAATCCGCTAACATATCCAGCATGGAGAGTCGACAACGGTCGACTTTTCAAATTTATTAAAGCGCACCATATCGTGGTCCACGCGGACAATAACGAATGGAAGTTAGTAGTGGGGAAAGCAGGCAGATTGGGGATTTTGCAGGAGTGTCACGACAGTCCGTTGGCGGGGCATATGGGGGTCCGGAAAACTGACGCTAGAGTAAGTTCCAAGTACTATTGGCCGAAAATGAAGAGGGATGTAATGGGGTACGTTAAACGTTGTTCTGTTTGCCAACAGGTGAAACCGGTGAATGAGAAACCAGCTGGTCTCATGAAGGAGAGGGTAGGAATTTCGAGGCCTTGGGAAATGATTTGCGTAGATCTGGTAGGCCCACTTCCCAAGTCCAGTAGGGGTTTCATTTATATCCTGACGGTAGTAGACTATTTTACTAAATTTCCCTTGTTGTTCGCGTTAAGGTCTGCTACCGCCAAAGCAGTTTGTAGGGAGCTCGAAGACAATGTCTTCCTACTATTTGGCGTTCCGTCGGTGGTCGTGTGTGACAACGGCCCTCAATTCCGTAGTAAGGAGTTGAAAACGCTTTGCCAGGCGTACGCGTCACAACTGAAATATACTGCGCACTACCATCCGCAAGCAAATCCTGCGGAGCGCATCAACCAGATTATAAAAACAACGCTGAGGGCGTATGTATCGGAGAACCATCGGAGTTGGGACTCCCAATTACCAAAAGTAGCGTGTGCAATACGCACCGCTCAACACGACGTCTTGGGGATAACACCCTATTATGCAAATTTTGGCAGGGACATGATAACTTGCGGTCGAGTCATAGCCCCTGCAAGAGATCAATTAGTTAGGGACTTAGGCGACGATGAAGAAGCAGCCACTCTAGGTAGTAGAGAAGAGACAGGTAGTCGAAGCCTAGGGCCAAGTGTACTTCAGGGTCAACAGATAGAGGGCGACGGGGAAACAGAAAGTGCGGAACTAGCAAACCGCTTTAACAAACTTAGAGCAGACATTAGTAATAAACTAGCTGTGGCAACCAGGAAGTCCGCGAAAGCCTACAATCTCCGTCGGAGAGATGTTCAATATCTCCCGAACGAGATTGTATGGCGAAGGAATTTCGCGTTATCCGACGCCGCTAATTTTTATGCCGCGAAACTTGCTCCGAAATTTATCGGACCGTTTACAATTAAAAAACGCGTTTCCCCGTGGACCTATACGTTAACCGATGAAGACGGTAGAGATCGTGGTACATGGCATGTGAAGGATTTGAAGCCCTGTCACAGTGCCTCTGATGATTAGTCCAGCAGTCCCCATAAAGTAACGTTGTTGTTTGTAAATCTTTAGCCTTAATTCGAGTCCGAGTAATTTCAATCTTTTTCTGTTATCTGGACGGGCAAATTGGCCATGATGGAAAACCCCTCCTTCGTTTGTGTCGTTATCCTTAACCTCTGGAAATGGCTTGCGGTTCTTCGAAAACCAAGCACATTTCCTTGGAGGTGAGGGTGGGATTTGTTGCGGTATAATTATACCACAACAAGAGCCACTCTACGTTCCCTGACCCACCCTACCAAATTCCCTCTCTTTCTTGGTTCGCGCGCTAGGATCTGAGGAGGTGGAGGGGCAGCCATGGTGCCATCAGCCATCGGCCCACTTCTCTGGACCCTCAGGGCAAAAACCACCACAGGTACACTTGGGCATGGACAGGCGGTCCAACACTGGGTCCAACACTGGTGAACCAGCTCGACAGGTGGTCGACGAACGGATAAAAGGGGGCACCTCGTAACAGATGGACGGTCTGTACAACGGAGCACGGTGTGTGATCCCAGACGTCCGGATGGTGAGCCTGACAAGGACCGTCAGGAGACTCCCAACGAACCAACGTACTTCCTTACAGACGGACAGTCTGCAACACCATTACGGCAAGGACAGACGGACGGTCTGTAGGCGCGAAATGCGGCAGCAAACCCAGACGGACGGTCTGCGACGGCGGAGTTGTGTACGTATCCTCAGACACACTCCAAACAGACGGGCGGTCTGAAAAATACAGCGGCCGACACTTGAGTCGCTGTCACAACCAGACGGGTGGTCTGGCATAGCAATTGGGGAGGGCGAGCGGACGGCCCCTTCTACAGACAACTGCGAAAGAAGTACCACTGTCACGGTACTGAGTCACGCACGATGGGGGGAAGATGACGCTCTGTCCTTCAACTCCGTCGTGGGAGCACCGGAGGAGCAGCAGAGTGTGTGGGCGGACGGCCACGTATAAACACACTCCCATGGGCCAATCATAACACTACGAACACGAGTCGCGACGAATAACAAAACCATTGATACCGTGATAAACACAACAACTGCAGAAAAGGAGCAAAACACATAACCCAAAACACAACGATGCAACATATAAAACTTAAAACAAAAATGTAAGAACTGGCACAAGATCTATATTCCCTTTCGACCCCAAATCTGCGCGCCACCCCACCGAGAGACTTAGGGAAATACTTATTAACGCGAGAATTATACATAGGTTATTCCACTCACTTCACTTTCCTGCATTTCTTCTTCACAAATGGTTTCAGTTGGGACCTGGTTCTAGGGATTCTCGAATCCAATCCCTCACAGGTGTAATCTTCTTCGGACTGCATACTTGGGAGTGGGATTTTAAAATTTATTTCCAAAGACTTGTCTATTTTAAAGGAATAAACAATGTGACTTTCCGATTATTTTCTTCTTGAATGTTTTGAGCGCGAACTGTCAGACGTGTAATGGTTGGGAGGTCCAGGGTCGGCTAGAGGATTCGCTGTTGCTGAATGTTTCTCAGTGATGGGCGAATTCAAAGGTATGAGAGGCGTGAGAGCATTAGCGGGACCATGTCAGCGCACTTTGTAACGAATACATAGTGTAGCGGACAACGGCAGGGTCCAGCGAAATGTTCGAGTATGCGTGAGAGGATGGGGAAGGAACAGCGGTTGATAATCTCAGAGTGACGGCTGAATTATCGAGTTGGAGCCGCTGAGTCCACTGCCCTAGTATGTGTGGGGATGGGGGAGTACGAAACAGTTGACAACTTCAGCGCTACAGCTGAATTGTCCGTTGGAACTGTCGTGGGCTCTGCTTCCCCATGTATGTATGGATGTGTGAGTGGGAACGCTGGCCGGCCGACTGGACAAAGGATTTTTGGCAATCACTTCTTGGTTGTCCAGCAAAGTAATTTGACGTGGAAAGTAAATCGGGGAGTTTCGTTTTTAGAGAAAGTGCTAGAGTGTTCAAGAAGAGAAAGTCGGAAAAGTCCGAAAATCAATACAAAAGTGTAACAAACCGATAAGTAGGAGGAAGATTACCACTCGAGGAAGGTCAGCAGACAGGCGGGACCAGATTCAAACGATTCCAGGCGGGAATCAGGAAGATAGGAAAAACAGATAAGTAGAGTGCTAGTGTTCGTATAGGTAGTTGTTCGTATCATTTTCAAAAAAAGAAGGGAGAAACCTCGGTAGGGCAGTGCTCCGAAAAATCCCGGGAAAAGACGGGACCCGCGACCCCAGTAAACGACTTTTGTCCCCTTTCGGAAACCTTCGGTCTTGTGCCATTTCGACGGCAATTCCGCTAATCTTAATTGTGCAACAGTTTTTACAGTAAAAATAAATTTGCCGTACTCCAACGGAGGTCTTATAACGTAGTGAAAAAAAAAATATTGCATTCTATTTCTTTTTCGGTTTTTTTCTTTTTCGCTCGTTGTTCCTTGGTTTCACAATTATCCTCAAAATTGTGTGGCGCCCATTTTTTTTCTATTCTTGTTCCAGGTACTCGGTCTACCAGGAACGATAAAATTCCTTCCTACCACAGTAAGTACCTACTCATACCCACGGTTTCCTTTGGTAAGACTTTTCGGAATACATATTTTCATTACCTGAACCCACCCCGTGCTGAGCAATCGGGAATCCAGCATATTCGCTTGCTGGTTGTTGCACTTGCGCTCACCGTACCTGTAATTATTGACAGTTCGGTAATTTTATTCTCGGCAGTGGCGGCTGCAAATCTCTCCAATTATTTCGTTTATTTTCCGCCAAATTACATTTCGCATAGTGCATTCGCGAACAAATTAAAAGTGCAACAAGCTGAGTTAGTGATCTCAGATCTATAGTACTCTGTCTTATCATGGTTTGGAAAATAGTAAATCGATTTTATGCAAATTTTCCCAAACACCTTTGGGAATTCTTTAAATAAAATATAACTGAGATGTTTTTTTAAAAACTAGTCCGATCATTTTCAAGAGGAAATTATGTTCTTTCAAGTGCATTAAGTTTCAATTCAGTAGCTCCAGTAATAATTTATCAGTTTGAGAAACAGAGTGCCATTTTTTCCACTTTTGCTCGATTTCTGGGTAGAGGCCTCTTAAAGAAAGAAAGAAGTAGACATAACCGCAGCCGGTGTTAGTAGTTGCTGGATTGTTAGATATTACAAGCCAACAAACGCTTCATCACTGAATCTTCATTGTTTACGTCTCCGATATGCTTTTCTATTTCGTTCTAAATTTCATTGAGGGTCAACTATTTAATGGAGTGTGGTCCTCAGGATGAATTAA
Source organism: Portevinia maculata (assembly GCA_949715645.1). Classification (NCBI taxonomy): domain Eukaryota; kingdom Metazoa; phylum Arthropoda; class Insecta; order Diptera; family Syrphidae; genus Portevinia; species Portevinia maculata. Next base: position 300,782,541 of record OX454525.1, read on the forward strand.
TGATGACATTCTGGGAATTAGTTCGTTTAATTCTTCTCCCATCTCCCATGGTAGTTTATATATAACAGGCAAAGGTCAGCGACAAGTCACTGATTGGATATTGATGTTAATTCTGGGTCTTCAATTAGACGTACCGCATTTGAATATATTAATATATACATCTACATAGAATAGATATTTTAACAGAAGGTTTGGAAACTAAACTCAATAGGACTTTAATGAATCTTCTTCCTCAGCGGCGAATCAATGATCTAGATAAAATGGATCGTTACCCTCCCACTGCTCTGCATCGCTACTGGCCTGTGGGGTTCGCCTGATCGGCCTCAATGAATTTTGGCAGGCTTTCAGAATGCCTTATACCTGAGGCCAATCGAATGCGGGTGTTGTTGTATTTGTGTGATTCAGGAGTTTTTAGATCTGCTTGTTTGCAAGTTTTCCAAACGTGCATGCTCCGGCTCCCAGTATTGATTATTATAGTTCAACTTCTTTTTACAACACCGGTTATCTCCTGTCGTGATATCCAGTCGAGTCAACGCAAAGAATTTTAAGCACACTTGCGAGCATATATATATAGCTCGATTATATCGCACCATCAGACTTTTAGAGAAAATCTATTTTCGCCCCTAATAAGGCGAATAAGTAATAAGTTTACTTGTGTCCTTTTACCAAAACAAATTTGTTAGTTATAAGAAGATAAGTTAACTTGTGTAGTTTTTCCTTACTCTTTTTTGTAAAAAGACCAAACATAAGTTAACTTGTGCTCTTATTCCAAAAACCATTACTGTTTATCCCTGGAAATAAGTATACATGTGCCGTTATTCTGAGAGCAAACCCATACTCAGTTGGGACTTATCCTGTTTTCTTCTTATAAACGTTCTGTTCTGGTAGGTTGTCGTGTAGCAGTTTTTTTCCGATTTTTGTCTATACACCTAATTTGTGAATTGTCTTCGAAAGTGTTATTTGTGTTAAATAAAGTTCATTGTTTTAACAAACTTAAAAAAAGTGTAAAAATCCTTTAAATTAATAAAAATGGTGTCACGCGGTAGCAGAATGTTATCTTTGGTCTTGGAAAGAGCTGCCGCTCTAAGATCCATTTTCTTATGAAGAAAATAATTCTGATGCTAATAAATACTGATAATATTAGAAACTTATCTTATGTCACTCATTTTCGATATTTTCAATTGTTCATAGAATCTTAAGTTTACTTAAGAAAGCTAATATTCTTGGGGACATTTCGACAAAAAAGCTTAAGTGACTTAAGATATACTTTAGGTCAAAAGAGATTTTTTCATAAAAACTTAAGTACAAAAGCCTTTTTTTCTGCAATCCCAGCGGAATATATTTGCCAATCATTTTCTAGCTATTCCTGTAGATCCGATTTACGAGTATATTATAGGCCAGACAAGCTTTTGTTAAACTTAGAAACTTCGATTTTAGACAAAATCGCTTATTTCTCAAAACCGTAATTTCGAACATAAGTTGTTATGTCTTATTGCCACAGAACATAGGATAAGTTGTTGTTGTATTTTACATGCAAATTTCAAATTATCCCTATATCCGCGTGCAAAGCAACACGGCTAATATTAATTATAGTTTTACAGCAAAATGGCTTTTCTTCGAGACGAATCCATTGAAAGGCTTTTTATTGATGCTGAAGGGATGAAGCCAAAAATGAACCAGCTTCGAATCTTGAAAATCAACATTAAAAACTGTGTAAATTCTGTTATCGGAAAAAAAACTGAAAACGTGACATGCCGACTTCCCATGTGAGAGGATCACTGCAATGCATAGAATGCAGTGAAAAAAAATTGAATTTATGTGTTTAAAAAAGCAAACATTTATCCCACTATTAAAACAATACATTGGAGTAAACATTGAAGAAAGAGTATTAGAAAGCGTAATGCGACAGTTTTTAAAACAATTATTTTAAACTTTTTTATGAATTTGACTGATTTTAATTGACAACTATTATTATTAACTTTTTATTGTAACCTAATTTGGAAATAATTTTTTTTAAGTATTTTTATATTTTATGTAATTCATCGTATTGAATTTTGTTAAGATGAAATAAAAATACTATAAATAAAAAAAAAAAAATACGTAATATAATACATATATAAAATGACATTTTTTTTAATACCCCACTGTGAGGAGCACGTTAGAAAAAATATGTGTGAGGACGGAAGGTTAACACTGAAATCTTTATTTGTATACGATTTGATTAAAGTGCGCAGATTTTCTTTTGAGCAATAACTTTTTATGATTATTAGTAAGGCCCATATAGAATTTGATAGCTATATTTAATTACATACGAGTTTAACGTGTATTCTGCTACAACTCTGTTCTATTGTTTTTCCAATCTATTATGAAAGAACTTTCTGACAGCGAAATGTCAAAAAGACGCAAACTTGTTTTATCCTTTTTTGTGGTTGTGTTCTTTTTTCGAACAAAGCAGGTATAAAGGGTATTTTTCGCCAAAAAATTTATAAAATTGCTGATGAGTGGCAAGGCGAATCTTCAAAGAGTAAATGGCTTAGCCCATAGATGATCAGTTACCAGTTCAGTTGTCAGGTGAATTTAGAACTTATGGCCATTTTATCAGTTTCACTTTCAGTTAAACGTTTTAATTTTTGCATTTACCTATCAGTTTAACTAAATGCTCAAATCTACAGGATGGTTTGTATCGAACAGCACAGCGAGTAATTAATCTCAGCTGTTTATAGACAGTTTTAAAAATGATTAAGGGACTACCCTCCTCTCCCGATGGGCATCACAATGGGTCAGCATTGACCTGAGTGTGGCACTTTGCCAACCCACCTACCTAACCCAACCTAACCTAACTAAATGCTTAACTGACAGCTCAACTGAGAAGTTAAAATTGAACTGACAACTGAACTGCTCATCTAAAAGGGTCCTTAATTGGCCTTCATTTTTTCATAATGCTTATTTCTACACGTAAAAGAAATGCAATTTATTTGTGCATCTCGCAAGAACGACCGAATAATGCAAATTGAATTCAGATTTTCAAGCCTGAGTTTGTTCCTTTTCTTTTTCTTTAATCTGTCACTACTGAAAATATTTTTTCTGTGTCAGTATTTTAATAAGGAAGACTCAGGACATATTTTGCAAGATAAGACAGATTACTAAACATTAAGATCATCAACTGTTCAACCTTTAAATTAAGCATACATTTCTTTTCCTGTTCGCTTAAATTGTATTCAATTGATCTCCATTCTTACGAAAGTTCGTTAAAGTCAAAAGGGAGCTTTTGGGAAAGAAGATTAAATGAAATCTAAGATCTGCCACCATCTAATCCTTATACGAGTTTAGGTTTTAACAATACGATTTCTTTAAACAATTTTAAACTAGTCCTGAAAGAAGTTTTACTAAAATAAAATATAAGAAGGGGCTTTTTGAAAATAAAATCTGCAAAGTACCCCTATTCTGGTTGATTTCAAAAATCTTACCTTTTTACTTTACATCGTTTTTGAGCAAGAATTGCGTATAAGTAAGGATTTTTCCTACACTACTGATAGTCGAATGTCAAATATATCCCTTCAATTTATTGCCATTTTAACCAATCAGCCGACTTGAAGTTTTTCTGTGGTATACTGAACTCTCTGTTAATCAGCAATGACAATTTTCTCTCATTTTCCAAATGTTTTCACCAATCATATGCGTCTCCCAATTTTGTAATGCGTGAACCTCAATTCTATAATGTGTGAAGTTCGATTTTTGTATGTATGCCTATGCATCCGGCGACTGACAGAATAGTAGAAAGTATACCTACTTTATCCGTCGAAGTTCATGGATAAGTTCGTTATGGGCCACCTTCCAAAGAAATACGTATATTCTATATTGCTCTCCGTTGCATCAACGGATCGATGGATTGACGGATTGTGTGGGTTGTGCCCTTAATGCCGCAATCACATGTGCAGAATATTTCTTGTAGAAAAAGTAAAATATACACGTTTAATGAGCGCGAACGCAGTAAATAATGCAGCCACTGCTGGTTTTTTCCTATCCCGTTTTCATGAGAGATTCAATCCGGATTCAATTCGAATTTGATTATCTAAACGCAGATTGAATCGAAACTGGATTCACTCAATCCGATCATCAAATTTTTCTGTGGTTGGATTGAAAATCAGCATGTAAATGCGAATTGAAAGATCATTTGATGTGTCCATTTGACTGGAATTTTTGTCGCCACTAACATAGTGGAGTGTCTGGGGGTTTTGACCTCTGACTTTTGTTATAGGGAATAAATTTAAATGGTCGAGTGCGGTTTTTCTTTTTTATACTATAAAGTGTAAAGTTTATCAAACATTTTTTTGTGCTTTTGATTTTTTTATTATTTAAACAAAAACTTAAAAAAATTAATACTTAAGCATGTAATTTTATTTAAAATAATTTTTTGTTCGTATCTATACGTTGAATAATAGATAAATGTACATAAAAGAATATTTTCTTAAAATATTGGAGCGTATGAAGGGTCATAACGACCTTGGACAGGCAGTAGAACGTGGAGAGGTTAGAACGACAACGGCAGCTGCCGTAATGTAATTGTTTTCTAAAAATGGATGATTCAAGGACCAGTAGTATAACTAATGAGTACAGCTGTGAAAAATCGGGTTCATCTTCCGCAACGCAAATCCAGGCGGAGACTCAACTTAGGTTCATAGTATCCGTTTTCCGAAGGTTTAACATATCTGGCAAACTGACACAGGCTTCGAATAACTACGGTCCTAAGTCGACGGACTGGGAAATGCATCGAGGACTTGTCCTCTCAAAAGTCAATTGATTCCACGTGAGACCTGGATGAAGCAGCGTTCCCTCTCAACAAAGTGCTGCTAACCTCCTTCGATAGTAGTTGTGTCAGTAAAACCAGTATGAAGAAACGTAAGGTTTCCTGGTGAAAGGACCAACTTGCTAAGCTCGGGAAGAATGTTAGGAAGCTCTTCATCGAGCCAAATAAATAAAATTGTGGGACCATTACAGGATCGCTCTCACAGAATATAACTCAGAATTGAGAAGATCGAAACGAGCTACATGGACTGAATGCACCGAAGACATAGCAAACATGCCAGTCGCAACGCGTATCTATACAGCTCTGGGTAAATAGCATACAAACTGTGTAGGATTACAAAAGAAACAGATGGTACATACACGACGTAACCCGAGGATACTATAAGAAACTTACTTCAGGTTCACTTTCCAGGCTCATCTATCCGTGCTACACACTATAACTCAAACGCCCCAGACCCCAAGGCCTTTGTAGCCTTTAGAGTCAAGGGTTTCTTCTTTTCCCGTAAATTAAAGATTTGAACTCATTGAAGTTCAATTTCTTTGTAAAAGAAACAGCCAAAAAACAAGTGTTCTTTTGTCTTTACCTCCTACAGCTGATGCAGCGTTTGAACACCTAAAACAAGTACACTTTGCTTCAACTGAATAAGCACAAACATTTCCTAAGCTGCGTTGTCCATTTTTTTCAAAACCTTGTGCCGTAATATATCATTTGATGATGAAAACTGTTTGAGTATGATGTTGACAAAATAAATCGGAAAAAATATTTCAAAAAGTACCGCTATTTTTTTCCTGGTTCCCTTGCAAAGCATTCAATATGGAAACATGCAGTTTTATTTTGCGTCAACTGAATAGACACAAATATTGAAATTGGAAATAAAAGTTATTGGGATTAAATGAAACAAGTTTTTCTTAAAATAGTTTTTTATTGGGTTATTTTAGTATTGGGTATTGCCGCCTTTATTCGTAAAAGTTTCGTAAATGCGATCCGGCATGGAATCGTACAACCTCTTTATGTAGTTTAGCGAAATTTCCCTCCAGGCCAATTGAATGGCTGCAATAAGGGATTCTCTGTCCTCAAACTGACGGCCAGACTAATAAACTTTTCGTACTAACCATCCCCAAACGTTTTCTGTAAGGTTCAGTTCCGGTGAGTACGGCGGCCATTGAAGCAATTCCACATTCTGCTCCTCTATCCAATTTTTTACTTTGCGCGCCGTGTGGATAGGGGCGTTTCCCTGCTGAAAAGTTGAGTTTATGGGTCAAAAAATGCCTGCAAATTTAGGAAAATTTCTTTTTAAAATTCCTTTATAACTTAATGCAGTAATTTTTGAGGTTTTTAACTCAAGCTCAATAGTGCCATAGTAGCTAACTGCTCCCCATACCATAACACCACCTTCTCGACTATGATGCCGCGCTAAAAATCGTTCTTCTTTCCTCACATCGTGGAAGTAATAATTAAACCCATCAGGGCCATCAAAATTAAACTTCTTCTCATCCGAAAAAGCTACGTGACGCCATTCATTTTTAAATCTCAAATGGAGTCTAGAGAATGCTAAGCGCATACACTTCCGTTTATCGTTAAGTGGTGGTTTCTTTTGTATTTTTAACCGTTTTAGATGTTTGGCACTATTGATAACCCTTCGCACTGTTGAAACGCTTGCAGTAACACCGGCTATCTGCTTTATTTTTGCCGCAGAGTCGCAGGAATTGGAAGCACATCTTAAAATTGCTCTTCGATCAACCGCTGTTGTTGGCGTTTTTGACCTCCTTTCATGTTTTTTCCGTGCGAATCTTTGCTTCTTAAATAAGAATAGACCACACTAGAACTTCGTCCAATTTTGTCAGCGATAGAACGCCCGGTTGGTCCTTGGTCTTTTAGTAAATCGATTTGAGCTCTTTCAACACTATTTAGAGATTTTGATCTACCGATTTTTCTTAGAAATACAATTAATCAAACAAAATTCACTAAAAGTACTTCAACTGTTGATCTAATGTGTCAATCTCTAAATAAAACTGCATTTTTTCATATTGAATGCTTTGCAGGAGAACCAGAGAAAATATAGCTGTACTTTTTGAATTATTCTTTTCGATTTATTTTGTCAATATCATACGCAAACAGTTTGCATCATCAAATGATATATTCGGCACAAGGTTTTGAAAAAATGGACAACGTAGCTTAGAAAATGTTTGTGCTTATTCAGTTGAAGCGGAGTGTATATCTACAAATCTAGTTATGGTTAGGAAATGTAGATATTAAAAACGTAGCATTGAAAATTGGGGCTGGAAGTATTTTAATAACATGCTTATCCCAATAACAATGAATCAATCACCAGCTCCAGATAATTTATTGCAACATGTTGTTTTGTAGCTGCAAAAAGGGTTTGTGGAGCTGCTTGTGGATGTCGAAAGATTGGGTTATACAGCAGTGTAGCATGTCTACAGTGCAGCGAAAATACTTGTTTTAATACTCCGCCAATCATTGATATAAGTGAAGTTGAAGAAAATACTTAAATAGACAAAAAAGTAAATTGTTTTAAAAAACAAATGATTTCTTAATATTTTTTTTTCTTTCATTTTCCTTCAGTTATTTCTTTTTCCTAATTTATATCTCTATATGAATATATAAATTAACTTGATTTTGGTGTAGAAAAATGTTCTACAGCCTAATATGATGAGGTATTGTATCATTTAAACTATTAAAATTATAAATATTCCATTTTTTTTTTATCGAAATCACAATTTTTTAATAGGTGAACTTTTTTGTATATATTTTAATCTTAACATTTCATTTTGAATTATAAAATTTCATTCACTGTAACGGAAATCCGAGGTTTTCATATTTTTAACGCCCAGACTAACACAATACTATAGAATGAAGGTAGGGGAAGGTAGTGTACCTCGGTCCGAATTTCAGTTTTTTGCTAATATTTTATGTGCCGTTTTTCTTTACTTTTTTTTGTTACTACCTGAAGTCTCTTCTATGATATGGCGAAACTACCAAAAGGATATTGCTTACCATTCCTTAAAAAACTTAACTTTTATATGCTAACCTCAAACGGTCCAAGGTACAGGACGTGGTTGTACCTTGGTCCACGGAGTATTGTACCTTGGACCGAAAATATTTTTAAAAGTTTTCCTATAGTTTAATGGTGAAAACTTTAATTTATTTCAATAAAAAGTAAAAATGGTACCATTCTTTATTTATTTAAAAAAAAAACAGCAAAAAAACAAACCATTATCTTAAAGTATTTGTGCTTGATTAAAAAAAAATTATTTCAAATAATAGTATTAAGTAAAAGAGTTTTACTAAAAAAAACTTAACAAAGGACTTCAATATTATTTAAAAACTTACTTTAAGGGAACAACATAAAAGAAAAACAAATTTATCACTTCAATATTATTTAAAAATTTTCATTAGTACAAACCAATGGTCCAAGGTACACGCGCTATGATAGGTCCAAGGTACACTTACACCACTTTAGCCAAACACGTACGATTTTAACGTAGTATTCAAACCATATACGAACGACAATGTGTTCCTACCAAAAGATTATTAATACACTTACCGAAATCGATTAAAGTAGCGGAAAAGAGACAGAAAACTAAGCCCTAAATAACTTCAGAAAAGAGATAAAAAAATACCTTTTTCACTGAAAACTATGTTTATTTTTTTTTTCTGGAGTCTCGTGCAGCTGCGCCTTCAAAAAGAAACTGAGAAGACAAATGAACAGAAGATCAACATTTCACAGAAGGACCGGTTTTTGCGTGCTTTGTATTTTTCTGGATATTGGCACTCGGACCAAGGTGCAATCGGACCAAGGTACACAACCTTCCCCTACTGTGTAACCGAGTTCTTATTCAATTCAATATCTGACATCAATTCAGTTTCGATTCGATCTTTCGATTCGGTCATGTAAACGGATTATCTTATTCTAAATCCACTTCAGACAGTGCAGTCGTCAATCTCACCACACAACAAAAGGGAAAAGGAACAAATTTTAGGCGATTGGCTTCACCTGTTTATGTATTGATTATCGGTTGTCCTTTGTTTTTTTTTACCCATCCTTTTTTATATTCGCTAAAATGAATAGAGTTTTTCTTCTTCCTAATGTGCATTCCTGTGTTCTGGTACAAAAAGTATGAAACATTTGTATCCGTTGCACGTAAATTCTGGATATGAGTTTGACGGTGCAGGGAAATAAGTCCACGGGAACTAAGTCCACTGAGGGACTTAGTTCCCACTTAGTGGGAAATAAAACCACTTTCGCGAAGTGGACTTAGTTCCCATGTAATGTGGGAAATAAATTCCCAAAACTCTGAGTGGTTTTAGTTCCCTTTTAATGTGAAGTAAATTCTCACTGTCGACTAAGAACAAAATAAAATTAAAGAGTCAAGTAGGTACTTTGCAATTTTTATTAACAAAATAGAAATTAAGTTCTAACGGAGACAGAGTAATATAGGTACCGTGACCTCGTACCTACTCCAAATCAAACAGTGACCCCAAGCAGTGGGGTTGCATGGGGGCAGCATGCCCCCCATATGCATTGCACTGTTTATGAGATTAGTTACGAAATCGCAAGTAGATTCCATAAATAGTGTAATGCATATGGGAGGGGGGGGGGGGGGCATGCTGACCCCCTGCAACCACCCTGCTTGGGGTCACTGTTTGATTTGGAGTAGGTGCGAGGTACGGTTTTGAAACTTTGGCTTTATGTCACCATGATAAGCTTAAGACTTTGCTTAAAGAGTGTGATAACTAACTGCACTCTACAGTTTTTTGTTTAATTCTAAATGTTGGATGTTAATTCCCTCCTCTTATATTTGAATGTGGACTAAGTTCCCATAAAAAATGGACTTAGTTCCCACTTAACATGGGAACTAAGTCCACTTCGCGAAAGTCCACTTCGCGAAAGTCCACTTCGCGAAAGTGGGTTTATGTCCCTCAGTGGACTTAGTTCCCGTGGACTTATTTCCCTGCACCGAGTTTGACTTGCTGTGATACATACGGTGAGGCATACAGAACGTTTATTTTGGCCATTAAGCAGATACGAATAGAAAATGGAATTTGCGTGAGCAATTATAATAACAGCACACATTTTACCACTTTGAAAGTGTCTCTCACGCAAACTATTCAGTTTAGAAAAAAAAATTATATTAGAAACCTCAACATAATTTTTGAAGACCTGTCCATAGATACCCACACGTATGGGGTTAATGAAAAAAAAATTTTGAGTTTCAGTTCTAAGTATGGGGAACCCCCAAAATTTATTGTTTTTTTTTCTATTTTTGTGTGAAAATCAATGCGGTTCACAGAATAAATCTATTTACCAAGTTTCAACAGAATAGCTCTTATAGTTTCGGAGAAGAGTGGCCGTGACATTCCCGGACAGACAGACAGACATGACGAATGGCAGCTTACAGCTTACAAGAGCACCGGCAGACAAACAAAAACTCTAAAGAGAAACCAAGATAATAACTTAACAAAATACTTAAAAAACCTGACTCCAACTTCTGAAATAAACTACTCTCTCTGGAAAACTAAAAAAAAAAAAAAAAAAAAAAAACAGAATAAATCACTATCCACCTCTGAGGAAAACAGATGGAAACTGGGCCAGAGAAAATCAAGAGAAAGCAAACACCAGCGGAAACACAGCGGAACACTTCTGGAAAACATTCTCCAATGATGACGGCACTAATATTCCACAACTACAACCCCACAGGACTAATAACCTAAAAATTGAAAACATAACAATAAGTGAAATAAAACGATGCATAAGTCACAATGTAGACAACAAAAAAGCCCCCGGATATGACCTTATAACAGGAGAAATACTTAACAAACTACCTACAAAAGCATTTCAAAATCTTAGAAACACATACAACGCAATGATTAACCTAAAGCATTTTCCAAAAGTATGGAAAGTTGCCGAAATAATAACTACATATACCAAAGCCTGGAAAAGATGCAACCAAAACAACATCATACAGACCAATCAGCCTGCTTCCTGTCCTGTCGATATTCTTTGAAAGACCGTATGGCACATAAATATTGAACAGGCTAAATGTAATACCCAACCACCACTTCGGATTTCGAAGACAACACTCGACAATCCAGCAAATACATAGAGTGACTGACTTTGAAGAGAGAAGATTCTGTGTAGGAGTATTCCTTGACGTCGCTAAAGCGTTCAACACCGTATGGCACGCTGGCCTACTACTAAAACTAGAAAATCGTCTGCCATCGGACTTCTATCTAATGATTAAAAGCTACTTAAGTGATAGACATTTCTATGTCAAGTATAAAAACGATCACTCAAAACTATACAAAACACGAGCTGGGGTCCCACAAGGCAGTGTACTAGGGCCGCTATTGTACAATCTCTACACCAGAGACAATCCTCTTCCAACACGGACAATATCGATGATTACCACTTTTGCTGATGACACCATACTGCTTTACTCCAACAAATGCTTACAAACAGCAACTAGGCAACTACAAAATATTCTAGACGACACTTCCAAATGGTTTGATGACTGGCGCATTAAAGTGAATAAAGACAAAACAGTCCAGGTTATATTTACTACAAAAACGAAATTCATACTGCAACCACTAAAAATCAACAACAAAGACATCTGTATCGACACGGTAGACAAATATCTAGGAATATATTTAGACAGCAAGCTAATTTGGAAGCACCACATACAACAGAAGCGGAATCAAATGAAAAACAAATTCAGACAACTATACTGGCTACTTAAACAAGACTCACCATTATCCATAAACAACAAAATCCTATTATATACATAGAGCTATCATTAAACCAATCTGAACTTATGGAGCTCAAATCTGGGGAACAGCAAAGAAATCGAACACAAACATAATCCAACCACAACAGTCTATAATACTACGAACAATAGTAGACGCTGAATGGTATAATAACAAACAACGATATTCACGAAGATCTTCAAATTCTCACGGTAGCGCAAGAAGTATCCAAAACGAATAAACGGCACTTAGCAAAAATAAAATCACACTCAAACAGCGATGTCAACACCCTCCCAACACAAGAAATGCTAAACAGAAGACGGCTCAAAAGAACAAGACCTATTGATTTGACCATATAAAAATAAAAACACCAAATTGTATTTAAGTTTATATGTATTAGAAATTGTATCCCACGTGTATTATATCTTCAAATGTAATAATACTAACTTCCTCGTCATTCGAATGATTTTTTTAACATTGGTCACAAATCAAATATATGTCACATCCCTCACCACGTCCTTAAAATATATGCACTTAGTGTCGCCTTAGACAGATGTATAAAATGAATACAGTGGAAAAAAATATTTCGTACGTAGGTACTCTTGGATAGGTCAAGAATAAAATCCACTTAAGTGTTTTTTTGTGTAAGAATGGGCAACGACACGATTTTGATCAATCATATTCCTTACCAATCGATTTGTATTCTAAAGCTTAACAACTCATTGTCCAATGAATTCTAAATGCTAATCAAATCTTAAAGTCGATTTCAACCATAACAAATTTAGTTAAGTGAATAACGATAAACCCTTTAACCACCTCCGAAATAGTTCGTGAATGCAAGATCTCTCTGGATTCGGTCGGAAGGTTGAATTTATTTAGACTTACCTGGGTCCCGGGCCATAACGGGCTCACTGGAAAGATATCTTGCTAGACAGGGATCAGAGGAAGACTTCTCAGGGCCTGAACTGGCGTTATGTCTGCCTTCTTCCTCGGTCAGGGCTTCCATTGACGGTTGGATTTCAATGAACAAAATCGCAGATGGCATGACTCTCCAGGGTGCAGACAGACTAAACGAATTCTCCCCGACGTTTGTAAAAAATTTGCGGTATTTCTGTTGTCTATTAACAGAAACAACTGCAAACAAATTACTGGCGTTCTTACGGCCCTTACGCTTTTGCCAAGGATCTAAAGGTGCTAAGCTTCATTGATTACACCAACTGCGAAGCCTGTGGAGAAAGCGATGGATGACAATGCGAAACATTTCCTCTGTGATTGTCCTGATTTTGCTCGTATCAGGTCGCAGGTATTTGTTGCTGATGTGATGAGTCCTGTAAACCTAATCTCCTTATCATTGAAGCCCCAACTCGTCTTTTTTTTAGGAAAACGAGTAAATTTAAACAATAAAAGTGTTGTGTCTTCCTGGTAGTACAATGGACCAGTATTGAGTCTGAGTGCTCCAGTGTACAAAGCCTAGCACACAAAAAAAAAAAAAAGTTAACGGGCCATAGTCGATTCCAACCCTTAGTTCTTTTCACACAACCTTTATGAGAAGAATTAAAAATTGGGTTCTATGTTCGTTCCACCAAAAGTCATTTAAAAGTCCATACTCTATCTAGGGCATCGTATTCTTAGTATCCCTTGCGAAATCAGCTCCATTTTGAATTTCAGATATTTTGAATGACAAACCTTCCGTGACCATTCTCCCGGAAATATGTATGTCATTGTTTGCATTTTAATTTAGCATAGTTAGTGAACCTCCTCCAGTCTTCGATGTTGAATAAATTTTACCTACCTACTTAACCCTATGTTGACAACGGTCAAAATGCAACTGATATTCTCCTTCAAATTTACTCCGCTTCAAGAGTTATTACGACAAAATATCTTTCGAAAACTCTGCAGATCGTTGAAAAGCATCTACCACAGTCTCATTTGTAATTTCAAAACTCATTACCTTAACCAAGCATGATTACAATCGGTCTCAAGGATTGTCCTCAATGCAAATATTTTACTTTTCTTCAATAGAGAGTGATTGAAAACGTTTTTCTTTCCTCGCAAAAAAGCAATAAAATAAAAATAAAATAAAGAAAAATTAAACCAAAGAAAACGAAGCATATCTTCTTTTTATGAGAGCACATCGGATGTTGAGATTGCGGAAAGGATACATCCGCATCGGTTGATGGCAGCAGGAGATGAATTATAATAAATTTTGTCGTCAGTGTCATTTGTTATGATTTCAGTTAAATTTAATATTTTTTGTTCTTGCTTTTTTTTGCTGTTTTATATTATTTCAACGAATACTATACTGTGTAATGTTTCTTCCGGCGGATGCATTCGTCATCCTGTCTAAGGGATATGAACGGGGGAAAAACAAGGAGTAGAAAGAAATTCCAAAAAATAATATTTGAAAGGAAAATAAAACAAAGAAACAATAATGTCGTCAAGAGTTTAACAAGAAAAATTCAGATTCTGTTGAAGATATATTAACCACAACTGAATGCTCAAGAGGGCACAGTTGTTCCGGATTTCATTTACAAATAACCAGGTTTATTAGTCTTTTTTTTTTGGTGTTTTGGAACTTGAAATATTTTAGTTTGGTAAACAATGTACAAGTTGTTTTGAATTATATTGTCAGAAAAACTCACAACGATATTTATATTGTATCTGGTGTAAAAGAGGAAACAGATGGTTGGAGAAGCTAGGTTTCATGCACTCTATGGACCGGTTATGCATAATGTAATTTTTATATTCAAGAGAAACCCTACGCTATTAAGGAAACGATCGCCTTTGGGTTTGTATGGAGAACGTTTAAGTAACACCCACCGCTTGATAACGGAAGCTTTACTACAGCACAGCTTTCTTATAAAACCATAGCTTAACACTTGAAATCTATCTGTGAACTTAGACAAAACCTTGGAGCAGTATTGAGTCTAAGTGCTCCAGTGCAGAAAATCTCAAAAAATAAGATTATGCAATTCAGAAATGGCAGTAAAAGATACTTTAGGTGGCGAAGGTTACTGTTGGGTGGGTAGATTACTTGCCATGGGAGGGAGGGCAGTGCCGCTCGCCCTTAGTGGGTCGTCACAGCCCGGAAATCCCGGAGATCAGGCGCCTGCCCAGCCAGGACATGCTCGGGCTGACCAAACACCGGGCTTCTGAAAGAAAACCAGAGGAACAGAGGATTTTGGGAGGGAATCTGACTTGACCAAGGGGGAGAGGCCACTGCCCCTCGGCTTGAGTAGGTCACAGCCCAAACTCCGGAAACCCAATGCCTGCTAAGCCAGAGTCTTGGCTTGGGCGGAGCAGGCACTGAAGTTCTAAGAGGTAGCCAAAAAGAACGCTGTTTCTAAGACCGTCATACGTGGTGAAGAACTACTTCCTGCACGAGGTGCCACTGCATTTGACTGAATATGACGGATCCAGAGGGGAATTACTCGATAAAACCCGTAATCCCGGGTGTAAGCAACCGTGCCCATCGGATGTATGGCACAATGTTATGGTGTCTTTCAAGATACCTGGGGATCTCTAGTTTTTATTTAATTCACCTTCTCTGTATACAGGGGTGAGTACAGAGCGGCATCTCCTTCACCCTTAGTCGCATGTCGACTGGTGCAAATGAATCGGGTACCAAGAGCTTCGAAAAAAACGATTCTCAAACGAAGACGACAAAAATGACGGAGGAGGAAAAAAAGCTTCTACTCCAGGAACAGTAAACTATTGGGGTTGGGGGAATGGAAGGGACGGTCGACCTCAACCTCGAGAAACTCTTTCTCGAAGAGCATGACAATCGGTCCATCGCCAGATGATCCAAATTTTCGATATCGTTGAATGCATCATTGACGAAAAAGCTCCTCAATTGAGAGAACACGATCAACAAATTGACGCAAAAATATAGCCTAGAGGACAAAGAGCAACGACGGCTTCAAAACGCTCCTGACTTTGTGGAAGGCCAGTCTCTGGACTACGATAAGCTCCGTGTTGACCTGCCACCGAAGGCAGCCTTCCCCGAAGTTTTGAGTGAGGGTGCATCTATGCCTGTGATATGCCATAGCCAATCGGGATACGGGTCTGTTGCATCTGAACCCGCGAAAGAAGCAGACGACGGTAACATGTTTCACCGGGAGAGGCTAACTCTACTCTTGACAGTGTACGGAGGCAAACCCTGCGAATGACAAGAAGCAGTCTAACCCAAAAAATCAGCGATGAAATGCGCGCCGACTGTTTAGTACATTAAAGAATCGTGGCCTTAGTTCCTTAACGAAAAGCGAAACAGTACAGCTAGACAGGGCTTGGGAGATAATAAACTCGACAGAGGTTGTATGGTGTAGCGGCCTAAAAGATAGAATGGAGAACCGGACAGGCAAAGGCAGTTTGACTGGACCAAGAGAGAAATGCCATTTGCCTTTCGCCTTCAGTAGATCAAAAGCCGATAAACCAAGAAGGTATTCGTGACGCATTTATCGACCTTGGAACCCCAAAGCCAACACTAATCGAAGGCCGACGGAAATTAATTGAACTACGGATCCTGGATGGCGTCAACGACACTATCCTGAAGGCTGATGGCACAGTGCCTCTTTTTGGGCAGATAGCTACAAGGTGGCGCAAAAATAACCTTCCGATGTTTTTTGGCTGTAATTTAAAAAAAAAAAGAAAAACTTTGATTCTTCTTGTGGATTATTTTTATTTGGTCTTTTAATATTTTTTACATCAAGTCGAGAATATTATGTCATGTAAATGGCCGCCGCCACAGTTGATTGTCATTTGAGCCCTTTTTATGGCATTTTCCATCACTTTGGCCAAAACTTCCGGCGATAGGTCCTCACATTGTTGACGGATATTGTCTTTAAGAGCTGCAAGAGTCTGAGGCTTGTTAACATAAACCCGCGACTTCAAAAAGCCCCACAAAAAGAAGTCTGGAGCGGTCAAATCAGGCGATCTTGCTGGCCAGTGCAAATAGCCAAAACGGGAGATTAGGCGCCCGGGAAATGAATCTGCATATCGGTTGTGGCACGTGCAGTGTGTGCCGTTGCACTGTCCTGTTGGAACCACATGTTTTCCAATCCCAATTCATCAAGTTGCGGCAAAAAGAACTCGTTGATCATTGCTCTGTAGCGCTCACCATTCACAGTAACCGTTTGGCCCGCGACGTCTTCGAAGAAAAAAGGTCCGATGACTCCTCCAGCGAAAACAGCACACCATACAGTGACTTTGAGCGGGTGTAATGGCTCTTCGTGGGTTACACGCGGATTTTCAGTGCCCCAGAAGCGTAAATTTTGCTTATTTACGTACCCGCTAAGATGGAAATGGGCCTCATCACTCACGATTATTTTTGATGAAAAATCATCTTCCTCTTGGTGGTGATTAAGGATGGCTTGAGCGTATGTTAGACGCGATTGGCGATCAGCAGCTAACAGCTGATGCACCGTCTGGACTTTGTACGGAAACATCTTCAAATCTTGTACTAAAATTCGCTGTAAAGACCGTCGACTGATACCCATTTGCGTGGCACGTCGTCTGGTCGATGTCGACGGCGCTTCCATGACATCTTCGGCTACAGCAGCAATATTCTCTGCAGAACAGCTACTCCGGGGTCTGCCACGCCTGGCAGCATCTCGTGTTGTGCCAGTCTCTTCGAGGCGAGCGGCTAAACGTCGCAGTGTTTCACCAGTAGGCGTTGGACGGGTAGGAAATCTGCGACGAAATTCACGTTGTGCCAAAGTCACCGACCGATTATTGCTCAAATAAATAGTCACCAATATTCCGCGTTCTGGAGCAGTGTAGCGTAACATTGCTTATTAACGTGTATTTCGCATGTGTTTACTACACAAATGTCAAAACAGAACTGACATTAGGGGCCAATCGCAAAACTTATAGCATTTTCTGATAGGAGGATTACTTTTGCGCCACCTTGTACCTTTAAGGGATTTAAAATCGTAAAATGCGACGGAAAAACACCACTGACTGGCTGTAGAATTCGTCGTCAACAAAGACCGTTGTCAAACTCTGACCAACGCGTCGCCGACAAGAAGGAAATTCTGAACGTAACCACAATAAAAGGACGAATGCATATTCAATGACCTTACTTGGCCGTGGAAAGAATTGAACTCAACCTGCACTTCCATAACCCGAAAGTGCAAAGCAGGGAAAGGAAAGTTCTGGAAACGGGTGAACACACCGACTATGACATGGAAGTCACCATACTTCTTAGCCACAAATCAAATCCGCTGCTACAGAACCAAAAGTTAAAAGTCCGTGTAGGCATAACGCAATGTAAACAACGGCTACTGGCAGCTACACATAAAACTGACAGAATAGAAGCAGCTGACCGTCATGAAGATCCAAATCAATCTTCATCACAGTAACGCAGAATCATTATTCTTGTTCTCCTTAATGAGGATAAACCAAATTGACATCGCCCTGATCATTCGGGATCAGATAAAAGGGCTGAATTCTAAGGATCTGGTCGTTTACCACACAAACACCTCAGATTAAAGTAAGAATCGCACATGTATTGTCGCTAGAAAACAGTTTAATCTATTTATTTTTTCTAGCTACAGCATACAGAGGTGCAGGGAAATAAGTCCACGGGAACTAAGTCCACTGAGGGACTTAGTTCCCACATAGTGGTAAATAAAACCACTTTCGCGAAGTGGACTTAGTTCCCATGTAAAGTGGGAAATAAATTCCCAAAACTCTGAGTGGTTTTAGTTCCCTTTTAATGTGAAGTAAATTCTCACTGTCGACTAATAACAAAATAAAAAAATAAAAACATAGGGACGGGCTACAGTCCGCTTGGGCGAACTGTTGGATACCCTATTCTTATTCCTATCCCTCATAAGTAGGCGTGACAAAAGTCTAAGTATGGTTGAATTGTTAAGAACGCTCTACATATTTTGTTATATAACATTTAAAGGATTTTATCAAAAAAACAACGCTCCCTAGCTCAAACTTGGGTGTTTCAATAAAATTGTTTTATTTAATTGTGGGCGTGTCAGTAGGCGGATTTAAAAAAAATTAACACATGAGAATAAAAGGCCCCTAGAGAGTATATATTATAAATTTCAGCTCCCTAGCGTGTCTTTGAATTTTCAAAAAAAAAAAATTAATTGTGGGCGTGTCAGTGGGCGGATTTTGAAAATATTTACACATGAGCATAAAGGGCCCATAGAGAGTATATACTATAAATTTCAGCTCCCTAGCTGAAACTTTGGATTTTCAAAAATTAATATACCCTTAGAATAGGGTATAAAAAAAATATTTTATTTATTTGTGGGCGTGTCAGTGGGCGGATTTTGAAAATTTTTTATCCTGAGCAGTTTTAGGAGTCATAGATCATATATAAAAAATTTCAGCTTTCTAGCTCAAAATTCGATTTTTTCCAAAATTTGGTTTTTTTGAGTTTGTGGGCGTGTCTGTGGGCGGATTTCAAAAATTCGTAAACTTGATTATTTCGGGACCCTAGAGATTATATGGTTAAAATTTCAGCTCTCTAGGTCCAGTTTAAAGGCCTAATTTTTGGCTACAGACGGACGGACGGACGGACGGACATGGCTAGATCGACATTACTATCGATGCTGATCATAAATATAGTAACTTTTAGGGGTCTACGGGCAATATTAAGGTATGTTACAAACTATGCGTCAAAATTAATATACCCTTAGAATAGGGTATAATTAAAGAGTCAAGTAGGTACTTTGCAATTATTATTAACAAAAGAGGAATTAACTTTTAATTGAGATAGAGTAATATAGGTACCGTGACCTTGCACCTACTCCAAATCATACAGTGACCCCAAGCAGGGGGGTTGCAGGTGGGCAGCATGCCCCCCCCCCCCCCCCCCCCCCCCACACACACATAAGCATTGCACTGTTTATCGGATTAGTTACGAAATTGCAAGTAGATTCTATAAACAGTGTTATGCACATGGGGGGCATGCTGACCCCCTGCAACCCCCCTGCTTGGGGTCACTGTTTGATTTGGAGTAGGTGCGAGGTACGGTTTTGAATTGGCTTTATGTCACCATGATAAGCCTGAGATTTTGCTTAAAGAGTGTGATAACTAACTGCACTTTACAGTTTTTTGTCTAATTCTAAATGTTGGATGTTAATTCCCTCGTCTTATTTTTGAA
This sequence comes from Portevinia maculata, assembly GCA_949715645.1. Taxonomy (NCBI): domain Eukaryota; kingdom Metazoa; phylum Arthropoda; class Insecta; order Diptera; family Syrphidae; genus Portevinia; species Portevinia maculata. The sequence continues at coordinate 300,802,238 of OX454525.1, forward strand.
TGTGTACTAAGTTCCCATAAAAAAATAGACTCAGTTCTCACTTTACATGAGAATTAAGTCCACTTCGCGAAAGTGGTTTTATTTCCCACTATGTGGGAACTAAGTCCCTCAGTGGACTTAGTTCCCGTGGACTTATTTCCCTGCACCGCATACAGACATGGTCACATTTGAGCGAGCAGGTAGAAGCCTGCTGATATTCGCGTCTATATACATGCCATTCGAATCTCCAGGAAGTAGACCATCCTAGCTAACCATAAGGTTTGTAGATAAAGCTGAGCGTGAAAAAGGGGACTTCATCCTAGAATGCGACGCCAACTCCCATCATGCTAAATGAGCCAGCAGCGACACTAAAGTTCCTTTTTAAATTGATAGCCAATATTGGCAATGAACCAACTTTCGGAACTAGGAATAGACGTGAAGTTTAAGATGTTACACTCCACAACTCATAAACTCTTACAGTGCGATAATGAAAAGTTTCTTAAAGACCAAAAAATAACTTTAAAAAAGTAAGCCTGAAGGACATTGGACATTAAATGGACATTTGTTCAGTTTGGGCGAAAATCATCAAAAACAAATATACTGAGCATAGCGAGTACGAAGCAAAAAATCATTCATGCATCTGCATTATCAATCTTCTTATATAAAGCCTTAATATGGGTTTCTGCAAAACATATCTCGCTGACGAACGTCTGCGTCCCTCGATTAAGACTTTAAAGGTTACCAAATAACACTCGCAAATTCATTGCCTCGCAGGGATTTGCTATAAGTATCGCTGCATAACCCTTTAATAGAGGCAGGCCGAAAAACTTTTGGTTCACACAAATGCAATAACACCAGCATTTGATTGGCCACAGTACAAACAAGATCTGAAACCGGGAGGCCTGACAATGTGTATTTAGGTCAAATCGGCAAACCCCATAGGCGGACCAGTAGGGATGCAGTTAAGTGGGAGGGTTATAATCCCTTCAATAATGATCATAATTTTAACGTTGAAGGCGATAGAAGAAGAACAGATTGATACAACCCCCTTTTGTGAAATATCATTAATTACACTCTAACAGAATTATATAAATATAAGATTCGCATAAACCATATCTAAACGAATACGTTGTTAAACATCGTGTTAGCATTTACACAACCTCTAAGCTACTTCATTGAAATTGTGGTTAATAAACGATTTTCCTCTCTGCGTTTGTTAAACCCAAAGTTTGTATCTCGAAAATTAAAAAAACTTAACCCTCAAATACCACAAATATAAGATTCTAATATATTTTATTAAAGTCAATACTTTTTGATACAATGTTTAATGAAATAACGACATTTTGTTGGATGAGAATATTCACACATTCACACATTGACGTTCGCACACTCTCACAATGAAGTTCACGTATTATATTATGCAGTTAAAAGAATTATTCTCCCTCGTTTCGAAAGGAGACGAGGTATTACTAGTGTAGGTAATAATCCTACATAAAAGCCAAGTAATCTACGATCTTACTTCAGGGGACAACCAACGAGCGATTTCATTGCAACAATCGCCACAGCAGATCTTTATTACACGCCATCGAACCTTGCAGAAAATACCTTTAAAAACGCAGAAACGTACTTACAGTGGAGAAACTGAAAGAAACGTGGAAACAAAAAGAATTTCATGGAAAGCACCCAACAGAGATCTCAGGGGACCATATCAATTTAAGCTTAATGAACTTATGGCTAAATAAGGGCACGCTATTCGCTGAAACCGAAGGATACCTATATATGATTGCAATGCAAGACACAATTATTGTAACGAAGAATTACAGAAAGAAAATCCTGAGAGAAGTAATGGCATGCAATAATTGTACGACGTGTAACGTCACAATAGATACCATTCATTGACCTCATCATTGGAGGCTGTTCAATATTAGCTGCAACAGATTACATGTGTTGACATAATCTATCAGAACGACCGGCCAAAATACGCCTTACTGTAAATATGTGCGACCCAGTGATGGGACTTTGTGAAAAAATGTCCGAAGTAGATTTAAAAAAAAAAACAGTAGATTCAACTGTTTTGCAGTAGATTCTTATATTTTTAAAATATAAATAAGACGAAACATACACATAAATAATTTAAAATAATGAAATAAGAATTCATTTTTTTATACCCTATTCTAGGGGTATATTAATTTTGACGCATAGTTTGTAACATACCTTAATATTGCCCGTAGACCCCTAAAAGTTACTATATTTATGATCAGCATCGAAAGTAATGTCGATCTAGCCATGTCCGTCCGTCCGTCCGTCCGTCCGTCGGCAAAAATTAGGCCTTTAAACTGGACCTAGAGAGCTGAAATTTTAACCATATACTCTCTAGGGTCCCGAAATAATCAAGTTTACGAATTTTTGAAATCCGCCCACAGACGGTAGGCGGATTTAAAAAAAATTAACACATGAGCATAAACGGCCCCTAGGGAGTATATATTATAAATTTCAGCTCCCTAGCTCAAACTTTGGATTTTCTAAAAAGTTTTTTTTAAATTGTAGGCGTGTCAGAAGGCGGATTTTGAAAATATATACAAATGAGCTTAAAGGGCCCCTAGAGAGTATATATTATAAATTTCAGCTCCCTAGCTCAAATTTTGGTTTTTCCATAAAATTGTTTTATTTATTTGTGGGCGTGTCAGTGGGCGGATTTTGAAAATTTTATATCCCGAGCAGTTCTAGGAGTCATAGATCATATAAACAAAATTTCAGCTTTCTAGCTCAAAATTAGATTTTTTCCAAAATTTTGTTTTTTTGAGTTTGTGGGCGGATTTCAAAAATTCGTAAACTTGATTATTTCGGGACCCAAGAGAGTATATGGTTAAAATTTCAGCTCTCTAGGTCCAGTTTAAAGGCCTAATTTTTGCCGACTGACGGACGGACATGCATGGCTAGATCGACATTACTATCGATGCTGATCATAAATATAGTAACTTTTAGGGGTCTACGGGCAATATTAAGGTATGTTACAAACTATGCGTCAAAATTAATATACCCCTAGAATAGGGTATAAACATAGGAACGGACTACAGTCCGCTTGGGCGAACTGTTCGATACCCTATTCTTATTCCTATCCCTCATAAGTGGGTGTGACAAAAGTCTAAGTATGGTTGAATTGTTGTTAAGAACGCTCTACTTATTTTGTTATATAACATTTAAAGGATTTTATCAAAAAAAACGAAGCTTTCGTAAAAAAACTTCGGTTTTTCAATAAAAATATTTTACTTAATTGTGGGCGTGTCAGTAGGCGGATTTAAAAAAAATTAACACATGAGCATAAAGGGCCCCTAGGGAGTATATATTATAAATTTCAGCTCCCTAGCTCAAACTTTGGATTTTCAAAAAAAGTTTTTTTTAAATTGTAGGCGTGTCAGAAGGCGGATTTTGAAAATGTTTACACATGAGCTTAAAGGGTCCCTAGAGAGTGTATATTATAAATTTCAGCTCCCTAGCTTAAATTTTGGTTTTTAAATAAAATTGTTTTATTTATTTGTGGGCGTGTCAGTGGGCGGATTTTGAAAATTTTATATCCCGAGCAGTTTTAGGAGTCATAGATCATATAAACAAATTTTCAGCTTTCTAGCTCAATATTCGATTTTTTCCTAAATTTTGTTTTTTTGAGTTTGTGGGCGGATTTCAAAAATTCGTCAACTTGATTATTTCGGGACCCTAGAGAGTATATGGTTAAAATTTCAGCTCTCTACGCCCAGTTTAAAGACCTAATTTTTGTCGACGGAAGGACGGACGGACGGACATGGCTAGATCGACATTACTATCGATGCTGATCATAAATATAGTAACTTTTAGGGGTCTACGGGCAATATTAAGGTATGTTACAAACTATGCGTCAAAATTAATATAACCTTAGAATAGGGTATAAAAATGAAAGCACTTTACTACGTGAAAAGTCCTGTTCCTGAGATGTCAAACTACAAGTTGGGCTTAATTCACCAAAGACAAATGGGCCTGACACTGCTGATTTGGTAGCTGTTGGAAAAGTTGACAATGTTCCTGAGGATCAAATTCCAACAACATCTACTCTATTAGAGTCTGCATTTGTATGTCTACACATGGATTTCGATAGCTTAGAAAAAGAGACTTATTTAGGATCGGCATTGTCTGCCATTCAATACCAAAGCTTGGACGATATTGGGAAAACATCTTGTAAGATCTAAAATATGTGACAAAATTTCAATCATGTATATGTCACCAGGAATTAAAAATGAATTTATAGCAGTTTTGGAAAATAAAGTTCGCCAGTATATTATCGGACAAATAAAAAAGGCTAAGTATAATTCGATTATATTCGAGAGCATAATAGACATTTCTCATAAAAACAAGTAAGATACGTAGTTATTGAAAATCTGTTAATACAAGTAGAGGAACCTTTTGTAGATTTTATTGAAGCAAAAGATAAAATTGCTGATGGAATTTGAAAGATGATTTTGAGTTCAGCAAAGAATTAAAGAAATAAATCCCAAAGTTGAATTCGTTCCTTGCACAAAAATATTTATCTACAAACAAAGGGACTTGACATGGAATGTAAATGCTTTGCAGATTTTACTGATAGAGAAACGAGAGGAATGGGCAGAAGGCGCTGTAAGTTATGCAAAAAATATGTGTGAAGAACTTGGCATTTCCATGGAATCTCGCAAGCGCAGAACAAAAAGGAACATTTTTGATGACCGAACCACAGATGCTAACTTGTCTTATAAAAACGGACGGCACCAAATGTTATCTAGACTACGCATCTGCCGCAATTGACGAGCAGGACTTCAAACTGGAACGACTTCGACTGCGAACTTTCAGTATTGCCACAGGCAACGAATATAAATTAATTAATGCGGACTCACTTCAGTTATTAAAATTTATTGTAAAATCCAAGCTTGATGATACTCTGCCCAAATTATAATAATGCTCCGAATATTCCTCACAATTGCCATAAGCAATGCCAGCTGTGAGAGAAGTTTTTTTTAAAATTGAAGTTGATCAAAAATTATTCAAGGTCAACAATGAGTACTTTAAGGCTTACCAATCTGGCTATCTTGTCTATTGAGCAAAAGGTGTGTTGTTGTAGCAGATCGGCTACAACTGAAGACTCTTCTGATAACTGGCAGAAAAACAATTTAGTTCGTAATGCCAAAGTTACAAAACCTTTATTGAATGAAATATGTAATGGTTATTTTAATTAATACATTGTTGGTAAATAGCTTACTTAGTCTCCTTTTGGCAATTTTATACATTATAGTTTAGATTAATTCTTCTTATGAGGATATATTTTACTTGGCCTCGGTAAAGGTACCACGTTAAGTCAAATAGCGCAATGGTTAAAATGAAAGAAGAGCAAAAAACCAATGCCCGGAAATAAATGCCCTATTTTTTGACGTTTGTGTTTGCGGTTTGTCCCTCCGCCTAACAGTCATGAGGGGAAGCTTCGTTTTCTAGGGTGCGGCCACACTCGTCTCCACACTCCCCCCTGGTAGTTTCACCGGTGGACTGGTATCTACTGGAGCTTGGACATCAAGGACTGCCAGTTTGACTGCGGGTCTTTCATAGACTCCACTCTGTGTTTGTATGAAGGCACTTCGAACTTGACCATCTTTCGATAGCCGGACTTGAACTACCCGCCCCTTAGGCCAGCAGTTCCTGCGATTATTTGGGTCCACAACTAGGACGATGTCTCCAGTTTCTAGAGGTTTCACGGGAGCAAACCATTTTGCACGTCTAGTAAGCGTCGGTAGGTATTCCGCTACCCAGCGCTTCCAGAAGCGGTCCGCAAACTGCTGTGAGATAAGCCAATTTTTTCGATGCACTCTAACGTCGTCGCCTAACTCAACCAAAGTTTTGGATCCATTAGCCGAGCCCAACAAGAAGTGGTTGGGCGTAAGGGCTTCCGGATTTTCTGCGTCAATAGGAATGTACGTCAGTGGCCGCGAGTTCAGGATACTTTCCGCTTCTAAAAGCATATTCCGGAGTAGCTCGTCATTCGGGTTCCGTAGTGGTGTGGTAGCGTACAGAACAGCCTTTATTGAACGTACTAAACGCTCACAGCTGCCGCCCATATGCGGCGAACTCGGGGGTATAAATCTCCATGTAGTGTCCGTGGTAGTGAAGGCTTCTACCAGTTCTTTTCTCCCGATTGTTTTCGAAGCTTCTCGTAACTCCCTTTTCGCGCCATGGAAGTTAGTTCCGTTGTCGCTATGAAACTCAATAGGGATGCCACGTCTGGCGATAAAATTTCTCAGGCAGAGGATGCAAGAGTCTGTCGTCAAGGTGTGGGCAACCTCTATGTGAACGGCTCTTATGGTTAGACACGTTAGGAGAATCCCCCAGCGCTTTTCGCTTCTTCGACCCACACTGACTGTCATTAGACCGAAATAGTCCACCCCAACATAGGAGAATGGCCGACAAAATGTTGCCAGGCGCGCTGGTGGCAGTTGAGCCATGATTGGTGGACGTGGCTGCGCTCTGTCATTCTTACATTTTTGACAAATTTTTTTAACAGCTTTAAGCGCGGCTCGCATGTGGGCTATGTACCGACTACCTTTGCGAGACTAATTCTGCCGTTGGCTCGCACAATCTGGTCGCCGTCCAGAAATGGACACACGTTGTAAATAGGGCTGCTCTTCTCAACATGACGGTTCATCTCTAGGTCCGAAATATCGTCTGAGTATACGCTTCTTTGCGCCTCCTTTATCAGTGCGTTTTCTGCCATTTGAAGTTCCTTACAAGACAAAGGGCCACTCAGCTTGGATTCCATGGTTCTCTTAGTGCTCGCATTATGCGTGAATCGGAAGACGTACGCCGTGCTCCTGAGCAACCTTTTCCAACTGGATACATCGTTAAACCGAAAAATGTTCTCGCGTCCTGTGTGTTCTCGTCCAGTAGTCTGGATGTGAATGCCGACGTACCGCGTCTTTAATTCTTCGATTGTAGAGCCTATAGTTGCATCCTGTGGCCACTTTTCTGGTGAGGATTTAAGAAAATCCGGTCCGCTGAACCAGCGACTAGTGGACGAGAATTCCGGAGGTTTCTTCCACTTTGTAAATTCGTCCGCGACATTCATGCTTGTAGGAATCCATCGCCATTCTGTAACCTCAGTGAGCTCTAATATCTCGCTAACTCGGAAGGCTACGTATTGTCTATACCTCCGATGGTCAGACCGTAGCCAACACAGGACGGTTTTGGAATCTGACCAAAGATATCGTTGACTAAAGTTTATCCCGTGAGACTCCGCTATACAATTAGCAAACCGCGCGCCAAGTAAGGCGGCCTGCAGCTCCAGTCGTGGTATTGACAGGGATTTAAGGGGTGCTACTCGGGTTTTGGCTCCTATCAGGCTGCATTCAGCCGACTTCTGGCTGGAGTTTCGCACGTATGCTGCTGCGGCGAAGCCGTTTTCGCTGGCGTCGACGAATATGTGCAGCTGTATTTCGGAGCCCCATGTTGAGGTCACATAGCATCTCGGGATTTTCACGGTCTCTACTTTGGTTAGTTGGCGCACCCATTTGAGCCATTTATATTATTCCTCATCCTTTATTTCCTCATCCCATTCGATCCTGGAACGCCAAATTTCCTGCAAGAGAATCTTAATGTACATTAGAAAGCAAGCTATGAGCCCCAACGGATCAAAAATTGTCATAAGCACTCTTAGGACTTCGCGTTTAGTAGGTCGCCGTGATCCGAAGATGATCTCGGTCTGTTTTTGATTCACTGTGGGTTTGAACGTAAGACAATTTGAAGAAGTGCACCACCACAGACCAAGCACCTTTTCGGTCCCTAGTTCCACGTTGACGTTCAGGCTTATTTGGTCGATAGGTTCAGATTTAAGTACTCTTAGCACCATGGGCGAGTTGGAAACCCAGTTACGGATGCGAAAGCCTCCCTGGCTATGTATTTGACGAATCTCCTGGACCAATTTAATGGCTTCTTCCTCCGTCGGTACGCTGTCCATCAGATCGTCCACGTAGTGATTTTCTTTTATTGAACGGACAGCGCGTGGAAACTCCGCAACGAATTGCTCGGCGTTGGTGTTTTTGACAAAGTGTGCGGTACATGGGGAGCACGTGGCTCCGAAAGTCATAACCGTCATGACAAACGTATCGGGTTCGCCTTCCTCATTGCGGCCCCACAGGAATCTCTGGTAATCCTGATCATCTTTTCGGATACCGATTTGATGGAACATTTCCATGATTTCCCCACAGATCGCGACCCTGTGTTGACGAAACTTGTAGATAACAGACGTTAGAGGTGTAAGTTGATCGGGGCCTTTGAGAAGTACGGAGTTAAGCGAAGTTCCATGTACTGTGGCCGCCGCGTCCCAAACGAGTCGGATTTTTCCGGGTTTATTCGGATTTTCTACTGGGAATACAGGTAGATACCATGATCGACTCTGTCCTTCGATTATTTCCTGGAACGTGAGCTTCCGAGCGTAGCCTTTCAGGACGTAGTCGTCGATTTTCCTGTTGAGCGTTTCAGATAATCCCTGGTCTCGTTCCATCCGTTTTTGGAGGCACAATAGTCTTCTTCTAGCCATGAAGTAACTGTCCGGTAGTCGGATTTGATCAAATTTCCATAAGAGCGCCGTTTCGAACCGTCCATCCTTACGGATCGTATGAGTGTTAAGTATGTCCAGAGCTCGAACATCGTCTTGAGACATTATGATCTTTTGTGATCCTAAAGTCCCGAAATTGTCGTCGCAGATGAAGTCCTTCACTAAACGACGCAGATCTGGATCGTTGCATTTACAAACGTGGAAGTTGTGCGTTCTACCGTCGCTACTAAGTTGGTTTTTATCTCCGTGTCCCATGAAGTTGCCGTGAACCACCCATCCCAAGCGAGTTTTAGTCGCAACAGGTTCGTTCCAACTTCCCTCCTTAGATTTTAGCGGAAACCCAAGATGGGCGTTATTTACGCCTATCAGAAACCGCGGACCAGCTCTCTTATATGAATCGATGGAAAGTCCCTTTAGATGCCCAAACTTCTTCTGCAGCTCCTCTGGATTTAGTGTTTGAGTCGGGAGGCAGAGCTTTTCGACCGTATGAACGTCTGCCAGTGAGAACTTCTCCGCGTTCACATGGGTACTAGATATCTGCAGGTCGATCAATTCGGAGTGCCTTTCATATCGCGAGGTGTTTCCGGTCCACTTCAGACAGAGGGGCTTCGGGGTCCCTTGTACATTTAACTGCCTTACGATCTCCTCATCTATCAATGTTAAGGATGACCCATCATCCAAAAGTGCGAACGCTTTAATCTTTATCCATATTCCGTAGAGGAATACAGGCACTATGCGAAACAGCACGGGATCCGTGTCGTAAATCCGACCATCGGTTGGGTCCTCTGAATGCACACCAACTGTTCCGGTATCCGACGAAGATGTGGCCTGCTTGGCGTCATTGTGAAGTAGTTGATGGTGTTTCAAAACACAATTGTTTTTCCCGCAAACGAGCTCTGACTTGCATCTGTATTTTAGGTGCCTCTTTAGGCATTTACTGCATAGTTGGTTCTTCCTCCCTTGTTCCCAACGCGCTGTTCGGTCTGACTGTCGAAACTGTTTGCAGTATGCAGTCCGCTACCGAGGAACAGTGGTCACCACAGATGCAACACTTGCGTTCTACTTTGGAATTCCGTTGTTCGCTCTCTTTAAAGTGAGCATTGATGTGCCCTCTATCTTTCCAGTTTTTGTTTCGGACTTTAGTGTCCTCGGCTGCTGAGGACGGAGCAGAAACGAGAACGCCATTGGCCGCTTCGGCCATCGTATACATCCACGAACTGAAATGTACGAGCGTACATGCGGGTAGTGCATGTTTGTGGATAGCCCAATTAAGACGCAGATTCGGAGGAAGTTTATTTACGAGTTCTTGGATCAGCATCGGATAAGAAATATGATCCACTATACCCGACGCCTCAACAGTGGCGCAAAGGTTCTGCACTGCTAAGGCGAAGGTGACGATAGTTTCGAGCTTGTCTGCCTTTGGAGGGGGCGTACTACTAATTTTACGGATCAAAGTGTTAACAATTAACTCCGGCCTGCCGTACAACATCCTAAGGGTCTCCATCACACGTCGAACACAGTTTGGCTGTATTATTAGACTTCGAACTGCTTCTAGCGCATCACCTTTCAGAGCTCTATGTAGTCGTATCAGGTTTTCCTCATCGACAAACCCCCCTAGTTCGGTACTACGATTGAAATTGGCGATAAAGAGTGGCCATTCCGCGGGATTTCCATCAAAGGTGGGCAGGTCTCGAATTAAGTGGCGTGCTGCTAGATGATTTCTTGTTATATTATTGTGGGGACCCGGGGCGGTAGACTGATAGGTTCGGGAATTCTGTGGTGGTAGCAAAAAGTGATCCGCAGATGCATTTAAGTTCGTCTGCGACCAAGGTGGTGGCGGTTGTTGGACAAACGTTGGTATCGTGCCAATATTATTAAACTTAGTATAGCTGGCGTGGTGCGCATGTGGTGCGGATGCAGAACAATGTGGCTGTTGCGGGGTGCCTATGGTGAGTTCCTTCTCAGCACCACCCTCGGCTTCAGAAGTATGTCGTTGTTGAAGGATTGTTGGCCTGACGATAGGGTGATGTTCACCAGCCTCGATCGTATAGTGAGGATGGCTCTTATCAGCCATCCCGGGAATCCACTGGCTCACCTTTATTTTCGAGGCTAGTACCGTGTTTGCGTCATCGTCATCTGCATCCGAAGAATCAACACCCTGACTCATGATTTGGTATTTTTTGTTTAGGTACTCGGCTTCCCTTTCCTGCCTAAGTCTATTCTCTTCTTCAATTTTTTGCAACTCGATTTGCATTCGCTTTGAGGAGAACCTGGAAGACCTTGATGAACTCGCGGAGCTGTGTGATCCTGGTGGCTGAGTAATATAGGCGGAACTAGTGTCTCTATTCCCATGAGACTCGCTATACTCGGCAATCTGTCGATCTTCTTCGTGATATTGTACAAATCTGGGCTTAGGGGTTGTAGAAACGGGTGCGGAGCTCATAATATAGGGCAACGAAGCATTATTTAAAGAAGTTGAAAGGCTTTCGGCATTTAGCGTAAACGTCGCATTCCCGGATGACGCATTTGGCAAACCGGACTTACTCTGTATTGGCGGGATGAGATTTGCGTTTGATGCGACGCCAGGAATGGGAATTGAACGCATGGCAGCAGTTTCAGCCGCACTGTTCGCACTGAATGACACAGCCTTTTGGACAAACGATGCAGTATATGGTACTTCCGTCGATTGAAAATTATTTAGATTGGTGGAGGTAGTTGCGTGGGTCAGATTTCCACGCGTAGCAGCAACCTCGGTTGCGATCGGCGCGGAAATCATGTCGACAGTGGGTGTAAAAGCCGCGCCTTTTGTATCTAATGATTGACGTGAATAATTGATATGAATGTTGGTTGGTGGAGGGGCGGGTTGGCTTCCACACGTAGCAGCAACTTCGGCCGCATTCTGTGCAGAAACCGTAATGGAATTTTCGGCAATCGTTGCGCTATTGTTAGCTAGTGATGAGCGTGGATAGTCGGTACGGCTGGTCGTTGTCACAGAGGCGGAATTCGCACACGTAGCGGCAACTTCTGCCTCATTCCGCGCGGAAACTATTACAGCATTTTTTGCAATCGTAGCGCTATTGGTTGCTAATGAGGACTGCGATGATTGGCTATATATATTGGCTTTTGTATGGACAAATCTCACAGCAGATACGGAATCCGCTCCTGAAAGTCTAGATAGGAAAGTACTCTTACCTTGGCATGTTTCACATGAAAATGGTTGATGTTGAATAGTGCTGTCCACTCCGGCATAGCTAAAGTGGCTCCAAGCGTTACAGTGGTCGCATTGGACCATATCTCCAGCAGAGTCTGGTTCTTTGCAGCGGCAGCAGTTGTAGCCTTCGTTCTGTTGTTCCTGATTCTTGACTGCTGACCTTTGGACTCTGTCCGAATCGCAGAAGGGATGCGGTGTCTTCGTCTTTCTTGGTGGCATCGCTGTGGCTCGGCCGTGTGGCACTCGTTGGATTGCGTTATTCACAGTAAGTTTTGTAAAATGTTGTAGCAGATCGGCTACAACTGAAGACTCTTCTGATAACTGGCAGAAAAACAAATTAGTTCGTAATGCCAAAGTTACAAAACCTTTATTGAATGAAATATGTAATGGTTATTTTAATTAATACATTGTTGGTAAATAGCTTACTTAGTCTCCTTTTGGCAATTTTATATATTATAGTTAAGATTAATTCTTCTTATGAGGATATACTTTACTTGGCCTCGGTAAAGGTACCACGTTAAATCAAATAGCGCAATGGTTAAAATGAAAGAAGAGCAAAAAACCAATGCCCGGAAATAAATGCCCTATTTTTTGACGTTTGTGTTTGCGGTTTGTCGCTCCGCCTAACAGTCATGAGGGGAAGCTTCGTTTTCTAGGGTGCGGCCACACTCGTCTCCATATGTGTGATGCTATAGATATTGAAAGTGCAATAAAAGACTTTGCTCTTAAAAAAAGTGGACATATAATGTTTTAGTTAAAGACAGAAGTTTTGTTTTGACTCTAACAAGGAAATTATTGTTCCAATGAAAATATAAACATTAAAATAATAAATAAAGAGGAAGTCGATTTTCGTTTTATATTCAATTCGCTAATAACTTAATGTTGTTGATGGTCAATGTATCCGTGTTCTATACCTGTTATACGAGTATCAATGTAAGTGGCATACGTGTAATAAATGTGATTATTATATTGCTAAACATGTACTCGTATATATGACGTTTTTATTTGTAACCTGTACAATACACAATAATAATGACTGTTCTTTCCGAAAAGATCTTTAGAATATTAATGTATACTATAGTTTTTTTTAAATTGAAATATCTAAATAAGAGGGCGGTTTCTTCCGCCCCGGGCGGCAGATACCCACGCTACGCCACTGAATTTGGGAAAACCAGAAATAAATTGTTGCTCCAGGCTCTCTATCGCATCTTAAAAGGAAAGAGGAAACACTAGGTTTCTGACTTAATTTCAGCTCACACTTGTGTTTTTAACGTTTTTTTTTTAAATGTAGCTTGCAAAATAATAGAACGCGTTTTCGCTACCGAAATCAACAGTTTTATAGTCAGATTCGCAGTTGGCTCGTAGTTTCCATGCGTTATATCCTCCATGTACTTTGCTAAAAATGATCTTTTAAATGAACAAATAAATCGAAATGGAGTCAGTAACTTGTTATTTCCTCCTCGGTTGTGTAAAAAAGCGAAGGTATTTTCCGGACAATTTGTTTTTCCTCTCGACCGCAGGCCAAACACTATAAAGTATGTTTTCCCATTTCTTCTTACAATATTTTTAAATTAAAAAACAGTTGATCTTTATCTTTTAAAAAACATGTACACTCTTATTTGTTTGCTCTGAGAACTAACACGCGTCACCCCGTATTGTGTTTTCTTCACTTGTTTCGCACAGTAGACAAGAATTCAAATCAAGGCGTATTGATAAATTATGTGAAAAAGTAAGCACCGCCTACGCCTACCCAACCTTATTGCAAAACCAGTGTGACCAACCACCATAAAAACTAGCAAATAAAGAGTCAAATCATTTTTATTGTTACTAGGCCGAATACCGGATTGCATTATTTTTAGCGAAATCAAAGCAAAGAAGGAAAATGTATTTCCATATTTTTGACTGAAGGGAATTGCAGACGTTCATAATCAGGTTTATTCAGGAAAAATATAATCAGAAAAACCAACCATAAACCATTTAAAAAAACATAGGGACGGGCTACAGTCCGCTTGGGCGAACTGTTGGATACCCTATTCTTATTCCTATCCCTCATAAGTGGGCGTGACAAAAGTCTAAGTATGGTTAAATTGTTAAGAACGCTCTACATATTTTGTTATATAACATTTAAAGGATTTTATCAAAAAAACGCTCCCTAGCTCAAACTTGGGTGTTTCAATAAAATTGTTTTATTTAATTGTGGGCGTGTCAGTAGGCGGATTTAAAAAAAAATAACACATGAGAATAAAGGCCCCCTAGAGAGTATATATTATAAATTTCAGCTCCCTAGCTCAAACTTTGAATTTTCAAAAAAAAAAAAAATTAATTGTGGGCGTGTCAGTGGGCGAATTTTGAAAATATTTACACATGAGCATAAAGGGCCCATAGAGAGTATATACTATAAATTTCAGATCCCTAGCTCAAACTTTGGATTTTCAAAAAAATTGGTTTATTTATTTGTGGGCGTGTCAGTGGGCGGATTTTGAAAATATTTATACATGAGCTTAAAGGGCCCCTAGAGAGTATATATTATAAATTTCAGATCCCTAGCTCAAACTTTGGATTTTCAAAAAAATTGGTTTATTTATTTGTGGGCGTGTCAGTGGGCGGATTTTGAAAATATTTATACATGAGCTTAAAGGGCCCCTAGAGAGTATATATTATAAATTTCAGATCCCTAGCTCAAACTTTGGATTTTCAAAAAAATTGTTTTATTTATTTGTGGGCGTGTCAGTGGGCGGATTTTGAAAATATTTATACATGAGCTTAAAGGGCCCCTAGAGAGTATATATTATAAATCTCAGATCCCTAGCTCAAACTTTGGATTTTCAAAAAAATTGTTTTATTTATTTGTGGGCGTGTCAGTGGGCGGACTTTGAAAATATTTATACATGAGCTTAAAGGGCCCCTAGAGAGTATATATTAAAAATTTCAGCTCCCTAGCTCAAATTTTGGTTTTTCAATAAAATTGTTTTATTTTTTTGTGGGCGTGGCAGTGGGCGGATTTTGAAAATTTTATATCCCGAACAGTTTTAGGAGTCATAGATCATATATAAAAAATTTCAGCTTCCTAGCTCAAAATTCGATTTTTTCCAAAATTTTGTTTTTTTGAGTTTGTGGGCGTGTCTGTGGGCGGATTTCAAAAATTCGTAAACTTGATTATTTCGGGAACCTAGAGAGTATATGGTTAAAATTTCAGCTCTCTAGGTCCAGTTTAAAGGCCTAATTTTTGCCGACGGACGGACGGACGGACGGACGGACATGGCTAGATCGACATTACTATCGATGCTGATCATAAATATAGTAACTTTTAGGGGTCTACGGGCAATATTAAGGTATGTTACAAACTATGCGTCAAAATTAATATACCCCTAGAATAGGGTATAAAAAAAGTAAAGCAGGTAGCATAGTACGAATTGAAATGATACCCACAACCAGGATCAAGTCGATACGCAAGGGTGGCGACGGTGTAGAGGTTAGTGTGTTGGCTTGTGACCCATGCGGTGCAGGTTCAATCCCCATGGGGAACAACAACATACGCCACCCATTCTCCAGCCTCTACACCAAAAGGAGGATTTCTGCCTGATAGTACAATGGACCGTTGCCGAGTCTGAGTGCTCTGGGATTTTGATTTTCTTTTTTTCAAAAAAAAAGTCGATACGCCTTTAAAAAAGCATTGTGAAAAAACCCGCAATCATTCGTCTTACGAAGCACGCCGCATGTAGTGGAACAGGCAAAATATATTGTGTACAGTGTTTTCCACAGCAGTCGTTCCATAATGGTTAAAACACATCCTTTTGACCTGCTTCCACATATTGTAGCCCTATTTTTAGCATTTTGATTTGCATATGTAGAGAGAGTGTCCCTACTCATTATATGGATATACTCTGGTCATTTGCCATCAAAATATAGCCGGTAGCCGAAAGCCGTATGAACATTATAATTAATGGGTGGATTTTAACAGGAAGAATGAGACTGACTGCATTCAGTGATAGAATAAAAAAAATATTCTGTGGATTAGATTTACATATTGCAAACTTATTTTCAGTAAGACCAAAAGTGCAGTAGATTTTGTTTAAAGGCAGTAGATTTAATTTTCGAAAAAAAAGCAGCAGATCTACTGCAATTGCAGTAAAGTCACAACCCTGGCGACCATCAGTGCACGAGAGCGCAAATGTAGTCATAAACTGGGATAGCATCATTATAACCGACCAAATATACGAGCTAACAAACCTGACATCCTCATCCGCAAGAAACGCAAAAAAAAAAAAACACGGAATTAACAAATGAATTGAAGCAGATGTACCATTCAAACTCAGTCAACATAAATAATGCCAATTATTATTTCTGCAACTGAAGTTATCCCACAGACAAGTTTAAGACAACACAATATAGAAGATCTGGTAGAAGAGATGCAGAAAGCAATAATTCTTGGTACAAGCAACATAGTAGACGGTTTATGCAGCATAAGAAGCCATCAACGCAACAGAGCCTAATCCTTTTGATACTTTTGTATAGGTTATTTTCCAGCCTCTAGTGCTGAGAAATAATGTAATTCAAACGCCTGCTGACGCCGGGGAGAGACGTTTCATTCGAATTCACCACTATATTCATGGAGAATACTTTCGAAGTGAAAGATTCACTAGTCGGTGAGATGAATGCGTTTTACTCCATTGCAGAAACGTTCGAAGTGTAACTTCCGATACAAACTTAAACGCAGCCAAATCGAGAAAATTATCTAATTGAATATATTTGCATTATGCAAAGGGAAATACACGCGGGAGAAATAAAATAAATTACACAATCCTAAATGCTACGCGATCAAATCAGATGGTGGTGAGTTGATGTGTGTTTGCTTTCTCCCTTTTTCTCACATTAAACTGAAAAGCCTGTAACAGCATTGCGCTAAAATGTGACAGAAGCGCTGTGTTGTTGACTAAAATCCCTGATTGGTATCACAGTTTTCACGGCAAGCGTACATGTACAAATGTATGATTTAACAAACGTTGTTTAATTATTACGAACATTTGTTTATGCAGTGCATATGTGATCAGACTTGCAGATTAATCAAACAACCTTGCCTTAAAGTGAAACTTTGACACATTTTAAAATGTAACTGAAGTGATATCTTCCAACTGCATATCAATCATTTCCCACACCAACACCCTCAACGTCCACTATTTTAGCCCTGACATTCAAAAACCGGAACCAGTCAACCATTAATTAACTCACATCACCAGGAGGAAATCCTCCCTGCAATCAGGCGGAGGGTAACACAAAAAAAAGAAGTTGTTAGTTGGGTAAATCTTCCAGGCCATTAATTTTCGTCCAAAGGAATTGCGGTCCGGCTTCGTGGTGTGATTTGAGGGCGTCGGACCTAGCCAGCACACATAGTCGATATTTTTTTATATGTTTTCGGCCACCATCCTCGACCTTAGTGGTTGCCTGTTTTTTAGGGTTCCTTTTTAGGGAATGTTACACGTTCTTTTCGAAGTTAACTCTCTGCCGTCATAGCTGCGATAAGAGTTCACCAAAAACCTAATGAACTGACGATTTCTTTTGTTGATGAGATTCTTGTTAGTTTACTTTATGCCAACAAAGTTTCAGCACCGAATCGTGGGTGTTCACGTCCGAAAGGTAGCTTTTCCTCTTCCCATTCTCCTTGCAGGAAAAAATAAGGCAGACCGAAGCACAAAGATGAGCATTAATATTACCAAGGCCCCAAGGGGTGGAACATACGATGGTGATTTTCAAGACAGGACGCACCAGTCCCAGATATAAGAGTCCTGACCGGAGAAATCTTACACCATCGTTTAATACTAATGGCAAAAAACAGACAATCTAGAGAAACAGACAAGAAAAGGGTGAAATGTGGAAAATCGGGTGAAAAATAATGAAAACTTGGCAGCGTTATCTATGGATTTACTCGAGGATTTTATATAATGTTTTTTATATTGTTTCTTGCACAGAATGCGATAAAAACTTGAATCGGTGAGCCCTAAAGCTGAGTTTGCTAGGTGGATTGGTTCATTTTCTTTCTACTATCCGTTCAATATTCGTTGGTTTTATGAATTCACCCACAGATATTCAGACGGAAGAAGGTGATGATGGCGGTGGGCGAAGAAGAGTGTACGAGTGCAAGGTTTTTGTTCCTTGGCCTGCACTGCAATTCAACTGTAAAACGTTTGCGATTACAAATAAATTATCTCTAATGGTATTTTTTCTACCAAGTCTGTGGTGTGGTCGCTGAAAATCGACAAGTAAAATGCTCGAAGGACTCCGTGACACTGAAAAACGGAAATAATGGTCTGCAAGTGCTGAACCAATGCGGAGAAATTAAAGAAAATTTAATGTTTATCTCCCCAAGTGACACTTGCCATTGCCATTTTTATCTTAAAACGATATTGGTGGTGGTCGTCGTCTTTGAAACTATTGAATATTGGAATAAAGTGTTGTAAGTTTTTTTAAAAGAAATTTAAAAGTTGAAATATATGGGTCTGTCATGGAGGTATTGGCAAAACCGCAATAGCGATCGCAATGCGGAATTAAGACGAGTTTGGGTCTCTTAAGAAGCGAGCACAGACGGTGACAAGCTTAACAAATGTACGTGGAGGTATATATATGAACTCTGTAGCCTTCTTTCTGTCGTAAAGTAAGACTCCACGTACTGGTGGTCTCTCAACGTGCAAGTTCATGCGATTCTAAGGAGCAGGGCGATGATGCAGAGTGACTGATCTTTGGTTCCCAAGTTTTTTTTTTGTTTCTTCCGAAAGCAAAGACACGAGAGTTAAAGAAAATTGGATTTTTGTAAGCGCATTGAATCATTTTGTTAAATAGAATATAATATATGTTCGCATCTAAGTATCTCTTACTTACATACAGCTTTGTGCATCAGCTATTGCTGGTTTGCTTCCTCCTCAGAATGCTTTAGCACGTTATGTGTTCTAGAACTTGGAACTAGGTTATTGGACTATGCTTATTATAATAGGAAACTATCGCCATTCCCATATTAAGATTGCTTTGAAAGGGGGTCACCACGTAGCTCTTCAAATCACTCTCATTATTGGATATGCTAATAACAGCAGCATACAATTCCTATTTGAGTTTTATGCATATTGATTCTATTATCTATATGTACTCATAGATGTTGTGTGTAATCATAGCCGCATAACCATATAATTTTATTGTTATTTGCCAAAACCACTGAACCACACAAAACAATAGAACCTAAAGTGTTTCATTGGCTTCATAGATGTAAACTCACACTTGCATATATACACAGATACAGGACATAGCTGACACCCATAGAGACTATTATGGCTATTATTATCGATACGAAGGAAATTAACTTTTACTATATTCACCCATGTTCATATGTGATACTTTCTGAATGATTAATCAACTTTCAGTTCAATATTCGAATCGTTTTATATGTGGATCCTGATTCCTGCCAAATCACTATCGATTATTTGAATTAAAGTAACCTACCCGCCCATCAGCCCGCTCGCAGTCGCCCATCTATTGTCAATGATTTGTTTGCTGGCTTTGAATAAGCAAATCCATAAATCATTTAAGCTCTAGAAAGTCAGCGTTTTAAATTACTATTTGCAAGCAATATTTATGTTATCTCGCAACTGGGGATATTATTGAAAATTTACGAGTGGGTCCGTAAGTGTTGTAAATTTTGAATAAACCAAATTCATGGGTAGCAAACTTTCAGATACAATACTCATAAGTAGCTTCCGATTGATATCCTAAAGCGATTTAAATTTAATAAATAATAATAACATTTTGTTGGGACGCGTGTTAGTTGTTTGTTGCTCGTACTGTGGGTAGTCATTCATCAAGTTAACGTGCCTGAGATAAATTTACCGAAAAAGTGGCTGACTTACTTTCTGACAACAGCCGCCCAATGCAGAGTGAACAAATGATTTCTTCTCTGGCGTTAATCGTTTGATCTCATAAAATATATTGGGGATAGCAATAAACGGTTTATACGTTTCTAGATTACTCTATACTTCCTTAATACCCTCCATATTGAATTTATTTTATCGGGATGATTTTTTTTCTGCGTCTCTCTCGTGGGAACAGATACGGGTGCTTCTTTCATCTCTTGAGAATGATTATATTCTTGGAATTTGATAATATCATTAGGAGAGTGAAGAGAAGTCATTAAGTACTCTTAATCGATTGTGTCATTGTGTTAAGCTAGTAATTGCTATATTATTGTTTGTAAGTATAATGTATATATTCGCATCGGAGGTGTGAACATTATCTTTCGAGCAATTTTTTAAATGTACATTATAGTTTTTTTCAAACGTTATTAGGTTTGATGTTGAATAATCCCTGACTGCACATAATGTGCAAAATACTTAAACTCAAGTTCTAAAGAAAAATAATCAAAGGCAACATATTTTGTTTTAGTGTTCTTATATTTCAACAAAATTCACTCAGCTTAACTACATTGCGATTTCATTCATTTAATTTTTACTTCAGTGGGTTACATTAGGTTAGCTTGAGGTGGTTGTCAGCTAGGGCCAACACACTTAGGCCAATCTGAGATTCATTGCGATGCCGCATGGATCTAGTGGAGTTACTTCCACTTCTTGTTACACCATTTAGAGCTTCTAATAAAGCGTGATAAATTTCCAACGTCTGTGTTAGGTATGCCGTTTTTATCATTAACTAAGAAGGTTCCTAGATAGATAGGGATTTCTTTACAAAGCGCTCAGCTTTGGCCCTATCTTCTTTGAGTTAGACATATTGTGCCACTTATCTATCTAAGGTTTGTTTTCTCGATTGCATACGAGTATTTTTTGCGAGCTCATACATTTCTACAGTTCTACGGAATGTTCCTATGCCCCGGCACCCAACACAGGTGAATGTTGATCTGCTCTGCCATCTCCCACTCAGTGGGATGATGATGTAGCCTAGGGCTACGATGGAGTTTGAAGAAACTGAGTCCAAGGACTCTATCGCGGCTTAGATATCCGAGAAGATAGCAGATATCACACTTCTCTTCATCCACGATGAGACTTCTTTGATTGCCTTAATTTCCGCCTGGAACACGCTACAGTGATTAGGAAAACAGAAAGAGATACTAAGACTTATAATTTCTGAGAAAACACCTCCAGCCACTTATCACTAGTTTTTGATTCATCCGTGTGGAAGTGGATCGATTTATCTTCCTTCCAGAAAGACCTGGTTAGGTTAGGTTAGGTTAAGGTGGCTGTCAGCTAATAGCCAACACACTTAGAACACTGTGAGGTCAATTGTGATGTCACGTGGATCAGTGGAGATTCTCCTTCTCCCGCTAAATCATTGTGAGCTTCTTATGAAGCGCGATAGACTTCTAACGTCTGTGTTAGTCAAGTCAGTGAGATCATTGAGGAAGAAGGCTCCTATATAGACATTTCTTTTATGGGAGAGTGCAGGTCATGTAGAAAGAAGGTGAAGTGTATTTCATTCCTCCTCCTCGTCCATGCAGCTTCTACAGAAGTCATTTGAATAGACGCCAAGCCTTGATGCGTGCTTGCCTATGTAAAGGACTTGGTACTCAGGACAGAAAATGTTGATCTGGCAATATTTTAACTAGAGATAGCATGTAGTTCGAAGTAGTCCTTCTGGCAACATCCACTATTTGCATTATCGTTGAGTTGTCGGAAGGAAATGATTAACCACAGTCTGAGAGTGTCTTTAAACAGAGGTGGACGTGGTTGTTTGTAAAGTGTATAAGTATATATGTTTAGTAATACCAAACTGCGGAAAGAAAACAACGTAAAGAGGGGTGAGTAATTCACTGAGTCAGTTGGTTATATAGCTTGCATGGTATTTTGGAAAACAGATCGTTGGCTATCTAATGCTTTAATAATTTCTTGAATGTGCTAAGACAAGTACGACGCGATGCTTGCATGGTATTCAATATCGGATCGTATGCTATCTGATGTTTGTTTAGTGTTCATAACTGTAAAAAAAGGTACGGCGCGATGATGGATTGTGTGTGGTGGTGCTGTATCCATTTTCCCGCATGTGTATGAGTTGGTTGGTTTTGATAAGCCAGTTACCCCTGAAGACAGGACAGTCTGATGGTGTGTGAGGCGACCGCCAGTGAAACATGAGTTTGTGCTGGTTCCGCCTGATCATTCGATAAGAGTATTCTAGTGCACGGCCGTGTGTTCGAAGCGCTCGCCGGTTTCCCCTAAGCAAGGAATGCGAAGGTGTGTGTGGCGAGGTTTCATGGTTCCGTTGTTGCTTTGACTACGAGCTCTTATATACCGGCTATACCGGCTTGCCGTTTAGTTTGTAAATGTTACCATTTGCTTGGTTATGGGAAAAAATATTTGAAATGCTATATCGGCTCACCGCTTTCCTTTATTTCTCTTTTCTTACAGAATCGATGTTGCCAGTGACCGAAGTTCTAAAATACCAAATATAAAAAAGAAAATAAAAATCATATTTAATGTAATAAAATGTATGTTCCTTAACGATGTGGTTTTCTTGTTATTTTTTTTTTTAACGATTCTTACACCGATGAGACAGCACCCTGTAATGGCACCTATAGCAGAGACAATGTGCAGTCGGTTTACTGAGATCAAACACATAGAGCGTCGCAGATCTAGCTTTGGCTAGACATGTCGCTAGACATATATTACTACCTGTAAACCTAAGGTTTGTATTCTCGACTGCGGATAACTTAAACATAAGTTTACATGTAGCGATAGGTATACCAAGAAAACCTTTATCAGGTAGAGGAGATAATGCGGTTAATTTTTTGGCAGATGACCTGCCCTACATTTCCCTGAAACGCACCCAGAAAGAGGTGAATGTTGAACTGCTCTGCCATCTCCTCAACAGATGAACGGCTGTCTAGGGCTATGAAGGAGTTCAAAGAGACTGAATCTAGGAACTTTATCGCGGCTTGACTGTCCGAGAAGATACGGATGTCCTTAGTGGATATCACATTTCTTTTCAGCCACCACAAGACATTTTTAATCGCCATGATTTCTGCCTGGAACACGCTGCAAAAATCAGGAATACGGAAAGAGAGACTAATATTAACTCTTTCTGAGAAAGCACCCATTTTTGCGAACGTCTGACAAACATCCAAGAGTATCGAACTGTCATGAGAAACCTTCTCAAATTTGCCATTTGGATTCGGCGTAAAATTGTAGGTCCACTCCACTTCCAATGAAAGTGGTTGGATAAGCTAGGCTCAGGCCCTGTATGGGCCATTAAGGCCTAATATCTATGTATGAGAAAACACCCTCCCCATAGTTTTTGATCCATCGATGTAGAACTGGATCGATGATGAATGATTTGGTGGGGATAGTGATTTGGAAGTTCTTTCTAGTTAGGGACTTAAAAGAGTCCAGAATAATGGAGTGGCCAATTTTCTTATTTTTCTGTCAGGTAGTTTTTAACAGGACAAAGTAAAGCGCAACGGAGACTGGCGAAGCTACCAGATGGCCCTTACAACATATAATAAGGAAATTAGAAAAGCTAAAAGAAATAGCTTCAGGAAATTCTGTGAGACAATCACCAGCACTCCTACTGCGGCAAGGCTACATAAAGCTCTTACGAAGTCAGGAGTAGTACCGATGTCTCTGAGGAAACCAGATGGCGAGTTCACGGAAGACGAGGATCAAAGGGCACTATTGCTACTAGAAACTCACTTTCCTGGCAGCTCGCCTAGTACTGAGCTAGGAATCAGTACCACTTCAATCAGACCTAGGAGAGATGACTGGGAAAGAACATCAACCATCTGCTCTGAGGGACGACTGAAATGGACAATAAATTCCTTTCAGCTTTTTAAATCTGCCGGAGTGGACGGCATTATACCCGCCCTACTACAAGAAGGGCAAGGGGTACTAATAACACACCTGCTAAAAATAACAAGGAGCAGTATTGCATTGGGCCACATACCAATGCAATGGAGACGAGCAAGGGTTGTGTTTATACCAAAAGCGGGGAAAAAAGACCCCACACAGCCAAAATCGTACAGACCCATCAGCCTTACGTCATTTCTTCTGAAGATGACAGAAAAGGTTGTGGACAATTATTTAAGGGAAAATGTACTGAACACATCCCCCTTACATCATCGTCAGCATGCATACAGAGCGGGCAGATCAACAGAGACCGCCCTATATCAGCTGACGGAGATAATTCAAAGTGCTTTGGAAGCAAAAGAAATAGTACTGTGCGCTTTCCTAGACATAGAGGGAGCATTTGACAACACCTCACATGAGGCAATTAAGCGATCCCTGGATAGGAAAGGAGTTAACAGTACAGTATCCAAATGGATGTGTGAGCTGCTGAGCACTAGATCAGCAGAGACTCAAACACCATCTGGAACCATCAGAGTGAACACAACAAGAGGATGTCCACAGGGAGGGGTACTATCACCCTTAATGTGGAGCCTAGTTGTAGACGAACCGCTGGAAAAATTAACCAACCTTGGCATCAACTGTCAGGCGTACGCTGATGACATTGTATTGATTGCCAGGGGCAAGTTCGAAGAAACCCTTGGGGACATTATACAAAGGGGGCTTAAAGTAACCAAAGAATGGTGCCATACTGTCGGACTTAACATCAATCCGGCGAAAACAACGATAGTACCATTCACAAGGAAAAGACAACTTCAAAGACTTAAGGACATTAGCCTATCAGGCACGACACTGATACCAGTCAAAGAAGTAAAATATCTAGGACTCCATCTAGATAGTAAATTCCTCTGGCGAAAACATACAGAGGAGATATCCAAGAAGGCCACCCGCGCTCTCATGATATGTAGGAGCTTAGCGGGGAAGGCATGGGGATGCACCCCAAACATCCTGCAAAGGATGTACACTGCAATCGTGAGACCAATGATCACATACGGAGCGGTAGCATTGGCGAAACGAACCAGTCTAGTCACAGGGCGAGAGACACTCGGTAAAGTGCAAAGACTGGCGTGCCTGTGCATTACCGGAGCAATGCGTAGCTGCCCAACCGCAGCCATGGAGGTGTTATTGGAATTGACCCCTCTACACATCATGGTGATGAACGAGGCAGACAAAACAATCCTTAGGATGGCAAAGGAGGGAATTGGGAGAGGGAAATGCATCGGTTCGAAAGAACACGGTGACGTACTCAAAAAACTCCCACTTCTTGGCATACCTAGGGACGATAGCATCAGGAAACTCAACTTCGAAAAAAATTTCCAGATAAAGCTCAGCAATAAGGAGAACTGGAGCAATGAATCCACAACTTATGGACTGAGCAACCACACAACAAAGTGGTACACGGACGGCTCGAGGACCGAGGAGGGAACTGGTGCAGACGTGTTTGGGTCAGGAACTAAGCACTATGAATCCATAGGCAAATGTACCAGCATCTTCCAGGCAGAAATATGTGGCATAGACAGGTGAGTTCGAATCAACCGCGAGAAAAACTACAGGAATTGCAACATAGCAATAATGTCTGACAGCCAAGCAGCCATAAAGGCTCTTGACGCCTACGTTATCAAGTCAAAACTCGTGTGGGAATGCCTACACGGACTGAATAGACTAGGCAAGAATAACAGAATTTCCATCTGCTGGGTACCTGGCCATGTTGGCATTACAGGCAATGAGGCGGTGGACTCTCTGGCAAGAAAAGGGGCAGAGGAACCCTTTATAGGTCCTGAACCGTTCTGCGGGATAGGAGAACACACTATACGCGAAGAGTTCAGGAGACTGGAGGAAGAAACAAGGGCAAAACCCTTTCTCAACCTCCAAGGTCTGAGGCAAGCAAAGGAAGTCTTAGGAAATTACGAGTACAACCTAAAGAGATTCAAAGCTTGTATCGGCCTTAACAAAAACAACGTAAGAATCCTAACAGGCCTCCTCACGGGGCACTGCAGACTCAAGGAGCACCTGAGGAAAATGGGCATATCGGAGGACAGACCACATACTGGAATCCTGTGGGGCACTGGCCCACAAAAGGATGAAATATTTGGGCAGGCACCAAATAACAGACAAGGACATACAAACCATGGACCCACAGCTTATTCTCAGATTCATCAAAGAAACTGGACTGGACGCTGTGCTCTAAGGAGTGTGACCTGCCAAGAAAACATCAGAGCAATTCCTCGATACGCTTCATAAAAGAGGTATATAGAGAGGGCTCTGAAAGAGGTCACGAACCTCTCCGAGGTACAAGCAGGGGACACAATTAGTCTAGGAGCCCACAGCAAATTTTGGGCGTGAAAGTATAACCATAAAGCTGATACATGAACAGAAAGGTCTCCAAAAAGTAAACTCAAATGTCGAAGTCTGGTAGCGCTTATTTGCAGCTGAGGTTAGTAATAGTAGGTGGAAAACGTGTTTTTTCCAAAATCTGGATTTTTTATATAACCACTTGAATATAGTATTAAATGAAAGAACAGACTGCCCTGATCACAGAAATATAGGTGCCAGACGTCTTACGCGCAGCCATACCCTTGCCAGACGTACTAATAGTATGTTAAAAATCACATTTTGAAATAATTGGTATAACCAAATAATGGTTACACCAAAAAATTTGTGAAAACGCCCAGATCACAAAAATGATGGTCCCAGACGTTTTACGTGCAGCCAAAACCTTGCCAGGCGTCCTCAAAGTATGCTAAAAGAACATTTTTTTAACAATTCTGATAATCATTTTGTGAAAAACAGAATAATATGTCTTCATGTTAATCTATCGTTATTGTTATTTGTATCTATTGTAGAGCTTGATGTTGTTGCATGAAAGGTTTATTATTTTTTCTTGGAATTTTTAAGGTCTTGTTAAATTTTTTTATTGATAATTTGATGAGGCCAATTAATATGAATTTTAGTATTGAACTTTTATGGGTGCTATGAGAACAAAAACAGTTTTCTAAAAATTGGTTATGGCTGAAGATGTGAGTTAGATTTAAAAGTAAATTTGTTTTAAACTGGAAATGGGGAAAATGTTTTTCAAATTGTTTGTGAATTTTCGGATAATCCTTTTCAAATTCTTCTGTTGGAATAGTTAGGCAGCCAAATTCTGGACTGGTTTTTGTTGTCGAATAAGCTCTTTGTTTTATCAGTACCAAGTTTTCCCTATTGCCAGCTTCTTGTTTTTCTGATAGATATCGGGTGCAGTGTACACAGTTTAGTTTGCTTTTCAATTTGTGAGCTGAAAATCCTACGAAATACATGCAAGCATTTCGTGCTAGTTTTGCACAATTTTCCTTGGAGATCGAAGTTATACAATTATTTGATGTAGTTAAAATATTAAGCTTATTTGTTTCTTCTTTCTCCCATTCTATTTCAGGTGGACAAACAGTTAGAAGGTTTTCATTCAAATTTGAAATGTCATAATCCAAATCTTCTTCTTTTTGCAGGTTTTTAATATTGGAATGTAGTAATATGGTTTCTGTATTTGCTATATGGTAAGTGGTGTAATCTGATGTTGGATGTAAGTTTTGAAAAATGATTTGTTTTAAATTTCTGGTAAATCGGAGAGCAGAAGGATTTTGATCATATGATCCTTTGTTAGTTCTTACTATTGAAAATAAATTTTCTCCTGGGTCTTGATTTAAATGGGATGTTAACAAATATTTTTGGGTGCTGTCAGTGCTTATTGACTCCCATAAATTCAATATCCCTTTCAGAGTTTGAACCAGACCTAAAAAACATGGGGTAGTTGCGTAGCACCCAAAGAAATCCAAGATGTAATCCAAGATATAGAAGAGTGAATATTTTTTAAAATGTCGGAATTTGTGGTAATTGGAGATTTATTTGGATTTGACGAATACAGAGAACTGCTATTAAATTGTCAAATAAAGAATTCATTCTGGAAATAAAATCTGCTGTCGAAGTAGCTACATCCCGATTTTTATTAAAACAATCAAGCGAAATTGCTGCATAAATGCTCGATGAAACATTTTCACTAAAAATTTTCGTTAAAAATATTAACGTTTTATTTATTTATGTAGTTCATATTAAATAAAATAAATCAATGATTTAGTATAAATAAATATTAATTTAAACAATAAAAACAAAAAACCTAAGCCCCATTATAAATCAACGAAAAACAACTTATATTTTAAAGGAACCTTAAAATTGACATTAAGTCATAATTGTTTGGAAAATTTTCATTTTTCGGTTTAAAATAAGTCTACTAATAAGTCTTAGCCATTTTAAATTATATACGATTAAATTAAATGTAAGAATGGCACAGGTCACACACGCTCCCAGAAGTCCGGCATAGCTATAACTTGTTACCGCAGTTACTTATCATCGCGCTACGACCGTTACGGGCTAGCTCCGACCAACGACTGAGTTAGTTTAAGCAACCAATCAAATACGGTTTATAGTTAAAAGGATATAACATTTTTTCCGCGCGTCATACGTCTCGCAGACGTAGATTATCTTTCTAGGGTTAAACTATTTCTTCGTTGCTTTTTATATTAGCCTTGAGCAGTGTATTCCTGACGCTTTTAAAGAGGTGTGGAACATCGTATAGTAAAAAAACTTTTTTCTCATTAATTAGCGTAAAAGGACGCATTTCCGAAGCACCTAATAACCTATATGCTTTTCTATTGTTGCTACCCTGGTCGCAAGTTGTAGCTACACAGTTAAAGCCGATTTCATTTACTTTGCTTACATTAATTTTGACTAATTCTGCAATTTGTTCACCTTTTGCCGCGCCAATATAAGCCGATATAGTCTGAGTTCAATTAGAATTTAGTCCCCGTAGTGTAAACACCAATGCATGCGTACTAACTTTATTCACTCTACCAAGTTCACCAAAATCATTAAATCCGTATATGTGATCTTCGCCTAGATGATACTCCAGCTCCGGGGTAATTTTCATTTCGTCGAACAGCATTACACATTTTTTGTCTAAGTCGGAGAAGGTTTCACGCCTAAGTGAGAGAAGATCAGAAACTTGTTTGGAAAAACCTGTGGTTAGATTTATTTCAGAATGCCATCGTTGAATTGTCCTAATACTCGGCAAATAAAAATCTGAAACAAGCATATGTTTGTACAAAGCTGGGGACTTGTAATAAAACTTTAAATAATTGTCTTTTTCATCACGTGACCAATTCTGTCCTGCTTTATGAAATAGTTGAGTTTTTATAAATATTAAAACTTGGGCATTTCTTCCATCCAATTGTTTTTCAACGTCTATTTGTAGCTTATAGTTTGGGTCATTTTTAAGTTTTTTAAGGGTGTCAAAAATAGTTTTCGGGATTTTCTAATACGGTTCATTTTCTTTCATTTCTTTTTCTTCATTCTGGAAATGTCGGTAATCAGGCTCAAGAAATTTAAGGGGCAGTCAGGTAAACGAGGAAGAGAGCAATTCCTTAAATATGTTTTAGGAGGTAACTCTTCGCGGTGGAATGTCAAATCAGTATCACCTCCATTGTTTTCTAATAAATCTGGTGGGCTTACTAAAACTTGATCCTTGCGGTATCTTTTTCGTTTCATGGGACATTTTAGTTTAAAGTTAGACTTCAGATTTTCACAGGTCTTCACTACACGATTTTGGATTTGTCCCTTTTTTCAAATTTGTACTCACATTTTTAACAATGTCCTCTTCGTAAAAGTTTTCTTTGCAGAAAAATGTATTTGAAGGTAAACGACCGAATATTTCACTATTTCCCGAATGCTTAACCCAAATAGGTCT
The DNA here is from genome assembly GCA_949715645.1 of Portevinia maculata. Classification (NCBI taxonomy): domain Eukaryota; kingdom Metazoa; phylum Arthropoda; class Insecta; order Diptera; family Syrphidae; genus Portevinia; species Portevinia maculata. The sequence goes on from OX454525.1 coordinate 300,831,679, forward strand.
TCGGCAGTCATTAGGTAGCTGAAAAAACGATAATCTACACACCCCTCCTACATTTTTATAATTAAAACAGTTTTTAAATTCATAAAACATTTTTAATATTTTAAATGTGTAAGAAATTCACACAAAATAAACAAAAACCGAAACCGAATGACGAACTATGTATATATTGAATGAATGAACGAACAAAAATTTCAACGAATCCTTTTTTATTAGGAATAAAATTATCAAAGGCACAAAAGCTCTCAGCCAACTAATTCTCGATTTGGTATGAGTAGCGACACCTAGTAGGATACTGGTACTACTGGATTGGCGCTACTATAGGAATGTATATACAAAGGTAGTATCCAGGAGTCTTACGTCCTTGAACCAGGTTGCTGTACACTTCGATGGGGTATGGAGTCACATTCAGTAGAGTCGCACCATTTCAATTGCGATCGCTGCAATTGCATTTTTGTCAATAAACATCCAAACAAAATAATAAAAAAACATAAAAAGTGAGGTAAGTAAGTAAGAGGGGTATCATTTGACGCATGTGATTTGTGGATTTACAAGTCGCAATGAATCTCTATTGCGACCTGAAAGATCTTATGTATCCAAAAGAGATGCTTCAACCTAATGGACGAGTGACCTCCCTACTGAAGGCCCTACCTCGTTATTTGCAGAGTTTCTTAGCTCCGATATAATATGTTCTGAGGTTTCTTTCTGTTTCTGGACTCAAATTTATTTTGTTTGGGTGATATCTCAAGCCACGGTGGCCTCTGAGAAAGTCTACCAGCTTGTTCATATTTTCCTTATTTGGCATATGGTTTTCCTGTAGGAAAAAGGCCTAATCAGTTTGTTGTCTTGAACCAGGGACACATTTCGAGTGGCTTAGACGAAGCTCATGTTCCCAATCTTTTAAAAGCGTTATCTTTATCTAATCAGCCCAATTAAACTTGCAATATGGTTCTGATCCTAAAAACGCAGAATGCCTGCAATACCCCGGTGGTCAGGTACCCATCCAAGTTTGACCTTGTTGCCTAGATTTTGCAAGGCAGCTGGCAGTTCTTTACACTCATAGAGTCTGTATTGGACTACAGTGCTTGTAGTGCTGCTTGACTACCTATCTGAAAAGTCGCCTTTTTTAGTCATTTTTGAATTTATATCTGCGCATAACTTAATGGCATGGACTTCTGCCTGGAAAACCGAGGGTCACATTACCATAGGAATCGAAAATTGGGTCCAAAGACAGCACTGCCGGCTCCAGATTCCATTTTCGATCTGGTGTTTTCCATTATTTCTACCTCAAATAATTTTCCGAAACTGTATTCCTTGGCCATAGAGTCAGGAAAGGTGCACAACATGTCCATGTTTGGGATTGAATCTACAAGGTGTTATACTAATATTTAAGCCGTTGCTTATACGCGCATCTAGCAGCCCTCTTAGAATAGGAGATTTGTAGAGGCGAGAACCCAATAATGGCTTCAAATGGCATTAATGGATCGTGCAGGGCCTAAAACCTAGCTTATCCACCCATATGCTTGTGCGTAGAAAATGCCCACAATTTTAAGTCGAATCCGAATGGCAAATTTGAGAAGCTTCTCATGACAATTTCTCACGTATGTCAGATGGGCATTAAAAAAGTTTTTTTTAATGTAACTCTTGGCCCGGCTGGATTTGAACTCGAGACCTTTAGAATAGCATACGAACACACCAATCTCTGCGCCACTGCGCCCATCTGCGAAAACGCCTTCCCATATTTCCTTCAAGCAAGTCCTTGACATAGGTTTGTATGTACCTAAATCAAATGCCAATTATTCCTTCCAATCGTGTCCAGAGGTCTATTATCTTGTAATCGATTCTTTTGTATTTCCAAAACCAATAAGTTATAACTTATAAGTAATGTTCAATGGATTTTACAAAAGATCCATGTTAAAGGACGCGCAAAAAAAAAATTTAAAACAATTCCCACATGAATTCTTAAGAATAACACTCGACGGAGTATCGAATTCCTCTCAGATGTATTTTCTATCCCATCTTTTCTTTATACCATTATATGGAAAATCTTTTACCAGAAAATTCAATTTGCATACTCTTTAGGAGTTTCACTCAGCACCCGCAACCCTGTTAGCGAACCTATGCCCAGGGGAAAGTAATCCTAACAGCAAATGCAAAGCGCTATGTAATCCCAAGAATATGGATAGAATTCCAAATGGTTTTGATTTCGCACAGACCAAAAAAAAGGCACCAATACATTTACAAGAGAACTTTTTAAATAATACAAAAATACTAACCTAATAGTTTGTAAAAATAAGGAGAAACTTGTCGGAGACCGATTCCAAAATTTCGTAAATGTGATGTTAAAAATTATTATATCAAGAGGACCTGGACCATAAGTAAGCTCGCTGGAAAGAATTTGAAGCAAGAGTAGTTGTGTGGCAGATTTTTTTTCTATTTTTTCATGTTAGCGGTACCAGGTGGCATGGGAAATGATATCCGTTTACTCAGTATCACCATCAAAATTCAATCTGATTTCTTTCCACCTTTTTTGCAGTGATTTTCTACGATTCTCATTGATCTTAAGGACAAGGATTCAATTGAAATGGAAGGGGTATTTATCATCTCTGTGAATCGAGGAGGGACTTTTTTCGGTTATCCTTTATTGCAGGGAACATTCTTACGTTCATCTGAATGAGAAACGGAATGGCAAACGTGATCCTTGTTTGCCATTTCGGTTTTCGTTTTCCGTTTGTCAAGTACCTACTTTTTTTGTATGTGGTCTGCTTTGAAATCAAAGGAATGAGTAGGTGGAGGAGGATTGGGGAATGATAGATTTTAAAATGTTAAGCGTGGAAAAGGGGTTAGATGTTGAGAAGAGCCTCTTGTTTTGTAGTTATGGATATTCTGGACATGTGCAAATGTATAAGCATTCATATTTTGTCAATGCCTTCAAGAAGTTTTCGCCAACATAAATGCCAATGTTTACGATAATGAGATTGGTTGAAGCATTTGTTTGTTATCCGAAACACATTTACAATAGCCGTGCTTTTTTACTCAAGCGTATATAATAAAATTGTTAAAAACGCTTCACTTCGATTTGGCAGCACTATGCTGGCTATCATTTGACAATTCGGTGGTTTTATCCAGTCAAACTAGAGTATGTTGAACCTGAAAATAAAATTTTAAAATACTTCTCAGAAAATCTAATTATGCCATCGTTTCGGGCAAGAAAATTGCAACTTATAAAAAGAAAGTTGTATTTTTAGTCAAAAAAATGCCTGCTGCTCGGATTAAAAATGTAATTATATCACCGTTGAGGGCGAGAAAATTGCAACTTTAAACTACGAATTGGAACCCTTTTTAATACAAGTGATTTGGAAATGGCAGTGAATCAATGTATTCAATGTTTGGTAATTATAAAACTTCACACGCAATTAAAATTTGGGGATATGTGCCAGTTCAGTAGGTGAACGATTTGACATTCGATGACAAAAGTTATCGGAATACATAGAAACCTGCGATTGAAAGCACTGATCTATATCCGTTTAAGGACTTAGCGGCGATAGTTATCCCCGCTAAAGTAAGCGTATATAGGCTAAGTTGTTGTTGTATTATAAGCACATATACGCTTGAGTAAAAAAACACGGCTAATGGTATTTTTATAGTTTTTTCTTTACTTGTTTGCTAGGAGCACGAGTGTGATAACTGAAACATACATATGCAGTATTGTACTCAGCTAAAGCAAAGAGGCGGTATTGTGTAAAAAATTAATTCTGTGGTTATTAGTTAAAGTAGCTTATGTCGACATTTTATGTCCTTGAAATGTTTTCCTTTATCTTGTTTTTTATGTGTGTGTTTTATGTCAAAGGGGCCACACCAGCAAATAAATATTTGTCTAATAATAATCTCATAAAAATCTGCACCACGTATCGTACTATAATTCTATTCAGTCACCACAAGAAAATGTAGTATATATGAACAATTAGCTTGAAACCACCAACCTTGTACCCCTGCACATCGATAACCAAAAACTGCAGGTAACTGCGACAAGGTATAGTCCCAAGGCTTTTGCCTAAACTTGTCGTGCGCCTCCACTCTCTCTCTTTCACAGGAAGTCTAGCAGAACCCTAATTAAAATTCACGAGACTTCAGACACTACGCCAATAACTGCACAAAAAGTTAGAATAGCTTAAGTTTATTTGGACAATAAGAGCATTTGTTATAATATCTTACATCTCTCGATAGATGATATTGAAGACATAATTAAAAGCCTTAAAGCGAAAAAAAGATGGCCTGGATGGTATCAGGAATATGTATTTAAAAAATTTACCAAATATTGAGCTGAAATATCTTACATTTATTGTAAATGCTCGTATGTACGTCAATAAACTTAAACGTAAAATTTCTCTTAAAAATGTTGCCAATTGTTGTTCGTACTACTTTCTAGCAAGTGAAGGCAAAATTAAGCCGCAAATTTAAAATGTTCATATATTGGTTCCGATTTTTCGGAAATTTAAAATTCTTCAGAAAAACAGGATTCCGTTATTCTTTGTAATTTTTGTTCTATTTTCCTGGGATGTTCCATTAAAATTCCAAGTTTTTAACATACATTTTTAGCATAAGTAAAAGCACCGTCTACCAATTTATCGCGTTTTTCTGTAAGGAATATCAGTAATGCATTAATTTCTTTAGCATATTGATGAAGATTGAGTCCTTCTGTTTGCATGTTTATTTGGGCATCATTAACTTCGTGTAGTACTGGTTTCCAAAAGCCCAAAAAAAGACAGAAATAAAACCTGCATCCGTCCGTGTGTTTAGTCTTTCGCCTGCCTCAGTTTTTCCAAGGTTTTTAAAATTTCCTCATAATGGTTCCAGGTCTTCTCGACTGCATCAGCTCTTGCCCTTCATCTTGTTTCTTGCAGCCTGTTCAATGCTTTGCTTAAAGTACAAAGCAGAAATTCTCACCGGTGTCTGTACACGGAAAAAAATTAATATATGCGTTCTAAGGTACCGAAGAAAGTGACCGAATTTGACTCAACGGAAGCAGCATGTAAACAATCAAAGTTGAAAGACCTTTGGGGTTTATGTCTTTTAGTCTTTGCTGCACTCCCGTATATTTTACAGTCAAGACAACAGTATTGTCATATGTTTGACCTCTGCAATCCATTATATCGAGACCATCAGCTTTTAGCTTACTTAAAATCATGTCAGAAATGCCTTCAGCCGTTTTTTTATTTGATTCGATAAAATCAATAAAACATTCCACTAGTACTGCTTTCTGATTTTCAATTTTAAGATAACGCAGTACTTGACTGGTTTGATCTTTGTGTGATACATCTGTGGTGCTATCGATTTTTTTTTTTTTTTTTTTTTTTTACGCTGGGAGGTGGTAATCTTCCAAAGACGAAACCGAGCCCGTACTCAGTAACAGTGTGGTGATTTCTACCCACTAACCCCTTCTCCCGTCTTCCCGTTTTCCCTGCGATACAACCTTCTTGGTATTTCATTTTTGCAGGGCGGGGATTAGCCAGCTTTCCAATTATTGCACCTAGTAGTTAAACCAATCAGCAATTTGTCTTTCATATTTTTAAAATTCATATTCTAAGTATTCGTCCATAGAGGATTTAATACTGTTTTTGTTTTATTTTTGGGACTATGTAGGTAGTTCAAAAGGTTTTATTCTTCTTAACCTCCTAGTCATATTGCTAGTATTTAATAGTTCCTTCATTTTTGAGCTGACGTGATTGAGAAGCCTAAGTTAATGTCTATTAGCTACTTTTTTGACTTCATCTTCAATCATTTCTATTTCTAGATCTCTATACAGATCAGCGTTTCTTATGTACCATGGTGCATTTACTATATTCCGTAGAACTTTGTTTTGAAATGTTTGAATTGTCTGTAAATTTGTTTTGCATGTGCATGCCCACAGCTGGAGCCCGTAGGTCCATACTGGTTTTAGAATTTGCTTATAAAGCAGTAATTTATTGTAATTTGACAAACAAGAGTATTTCCCTATAAGCCAATACATTTTACTGTAGCGCATATTTAGTTCTCCTCTTTTTTTCTTTACATGTGCTTTCCAGCGCAGTTTTGCGTCTAGTGTCATGCCTAGATATTTGGCTGTGTTTGCGTAATCTACTTCTTTATCATTTATGAATACTGGTATGTGCTGAACATTTTTATTTGTAAAATTTATATGGACCGATTTTAGGTCATTTAGTTTAATTTGCCAATTTTTTGTCCATTTTGTTATATTGTTCACTGCCTTCTGTAGTTTTTTGTCGCTACTTCTACAGTTTCTCCCACAGCAAGTACAGCAGTATCATCTGCAAATGTTGCCACAGTTGTTTCATCACTGTTCGGTAAGTCGCTAGTAAATAAGAGACATAATACAGGACCTAACACACTTCCTTGTGGTACACCAGCTTTTATTTCTCTTAATGTGGAGTAGTCATTTCCTTGTTTAATTCTAAAGAATCTCTCTAATACGAGTATATAGGACTCTAAAATTTCTGAGAATTGTTTTGGCAGATGCTTTTGCAATTTATAGATCAGTCCTTTGTGTCATACTTTGTCGAAAGCTTGTGCTATATCGAGAAATATAGTAGAGCATATCTTTTTTTCTTCAAATGCTTTTTCGATTTTATCTGTTATTCTATGCACCTGATCGATCGTGGAGTGTTCATTTCTAAGACCAAATTGATGGTTTGGGATTAGCAATTTTTCTTCGATTATTTTGTTGAGACGTTTAATCAACATCTTTTCGAATAGCTTGGACAACATAGGTAGTATAGATATGGGGCGATAGGAGGTGACCTCACTAGGCGGTTTGCCTGGTTTTGGTATCATAATCACCTCCGCGACTTTCCACATGCTAGGTACATGCCTTATCCTGAATGCAGCATTTATAATCTGTGCTAGTTTTTTTAAGCCCTTTTTTGGGAATTGTTTTAGGATTTCCCTGATATTAAATCAAATCCCGGGGCTTTTTTAGTACTGATGCCCTATTTTATTTCTTTGGCAATTTCTTTAGCCGTTACCGGTTGAATGTGTCTTTCCTCTTCGCACAATTCTTCGCTTTCTTGACAGTCTTTATCTTCATATGGTTGAAAGACGCCTTCGAGATATTCAGCAAATAAATTAGCTTTTTCTTGGTTGTTTTTTGCCCAGTTACCTTCACTGTTTTTAACTCTTGGAATGTGAGGAATTGGCCTTTTCATTTTCTTTGTTGCCTTCCAGAGTGAGTACTCGGTACTAGCATCATTTGTAAGATTGGTAAGTTATTTTTTAAGAGACTCATTTTTAAATTCTCTTATCGATCTTTTAAGCTGACTGTTTAGATTATTCAGTATTGTTTTGACTCTGGGCGCTCTTGTTTGTTGCCAACGTTTTCTAGCTCGTCTCTTTTCCGTAATTATATCACATATTACTTTTGGATACGAGTTTCGTTGGGTTTTAGTTTTCGTTTTAGGTGTTGCAGCCCATGTAGCTCTTTGGATATTGACAGTTAATATTTGAACAGCATCTTCTAATTGATCTTCTGTTTCAATTGTTTCTAAGAGCTGAATACTATCCTCTAGATGCTGTCTGAAGTAGCTCCAGTCAGTCAGCTTATTCCCTAGCCTTGCGCTATTTTCTTTAATATTGATTTTATCGCCAAGTGTTAAAAGTATTGTGGAATGATCTGAGTCAAGATCTGGCCCTTCTTCTACCTTTATATTGTTAGACGAGATATTCTTTGTTACGAAGAGGTCGACAAGATCAGGGATTTTGTTTATATCTGTTGGCCAATACGTAGGTTTTCCCGTTGAGTGATACTTGCCGTTAATTTCGTTTATTGCTAACGAATATAAGGGAATAATATTTGGGTTTTTTAACTTGACAGAAAATTCGTTGAAGAACGTTATCTCCTAAAATATTAATGACCTCGTTTTGAATTTGTGGTGACATACATAAGTGATAGTTCTTCCACCAATATTTATTTGTGAAATGTGTTCTCGAAGCACTGTAATTTGCGGGTGGGTGCACCAGTTCTAAAAAGTTGCCCCTATTACCTACCACTGGTAATTTCTTCTCTGTGGCCACGAAAAGCCAAATTCTGTTTCGTGAGTAATTTAATAATATCGACCATTTTAGTAAGAATTTTTTTTGTTTCTTCGTCGTTCCTGTCGGTGCAGCTGACCGTGCCGCTTACATGCTGCACTACTTTTGGACCGTGTTGCACAAGTAGCTTTTAGCTGATTCCAAGGCTTTATCAGTCTCAGTGTAAATGTGTTCAATGAGAGAATCAGAGACAGAGCCGGACTCAGATCCGGAGTCGAAGCCATAACTATTGACAACTTTATTTGAACTGTATTTGGATTTTGCTGTTAAGCAACACAAGGAGTGTCTGATTACGTACTGTGAAGCAGTGGCAATGCTGGTAAATTTTGTAAAAAAATTCGTTGGACTGAAAAAACAATCTGTGTAATTTGTAAATTTTGTATACCTATTTAAAAAAAAATAACCTGCCGCCCGGCGTACCTGCCGCCCGGCGTACCTGCCGCCCCGGCGTACCTGCCGCCCCGGCGCACGTGCCGCCCGGGGCCTGTGCCCCTCTTGCCCCCCCCCCGCGCTACGCCACTGTCTGTAAGCACGTAAAGCAAAATAGAGTGTTAGGGAAATTCACAGGTATGCTATTACTTGACATAGAAAAAGCATTTGATTCAGTTTGGAATGATAACCTCATCTACAAAATGCTACGTTTTAGTTTCTAAGATTTTCTGTGTTAAATCGTTCAAAGTTTTTTGTCTAATCGTTCTTTTCGTGTGTCTGTTAACAGTAGTGCTCCTACGGGTTGGTTACCTACCAGGCGCGTCCCCGGGTGGTGGATAGGGGGACCTCGGTACGATACGTTCGTGATCCGAGGTTTTAGAGTTATAGCGGCGTTTTATACACCAGCAAAGCTTTATCGCGAACCAAACCAAAAACAAGTATGCAGGAACAACTAAAAGATATAAATACTCCAGGTGGTACTCGCATGGGCGAAAATCCACCCGTGGTCTTTTCGACCAAGGTCGGGGCATGGATTCTGGAAGCCCCAACCGACATACTTATACCCCCCGCCTGCACAGGCGTTGACCTTCGAGTTGCGAAAAGGTTTGCTTCCGAAGATTCCTGCAGCTCTATCTCCGACACGTTGGTTAGACTGGGCTGGAAAAATGGAGAAAGTGGCGGAGAGGTTCAACCTGATGCGCTTAATCTTCAGACCAATAGACAGACAGCCGATAGGTGCGATGCTGCCGACGAGACCTGTGAAACCGAACATGTGAAACGGGCCACAGAGGCGGCGTCCACTGGTCAGCGTCCATCTAAGAGCCAGCGAAAGAGGAAAAGGAGAAAGGCGACTATCGTGAAGCGCAAAGAAACTGCACCGCCAGTTAAAGGCGCAAGCGATGAGAACGGCACTTCCCCGGCGGCGACGGTAAAGAGATGCAGGTCGGCAGAGCTTACCCCAACCGAAACCAGCCAGCTTACTGAAACCAACGCTGCCTCCCCTTCCAATAGCTCGAACAGGAAAAAACGGAGGAAGAACCCCTCAAGCACTCCTATCGGTGGAACTGCGCGCGCACCTTCTGCGTGCCCTTCCACTAGAACACTTCCAGCTGATGTATTTCCAATGATTGGATTTACTCAGATTAACCTTCAACACTCCAAGGCTGCTACTGCACTCATCAGTAAGAAGCTTTATATGTTGAATACAAAAGCCCACATAACATCCATACAGGAGCCATGGGTGTGAAAAAATCTGTGGCCTTGGAGGTGTCCATGGCACTACGATACTCTGTGACGAGCGGTCCCAGAGGCCAAGGGCTTGTCTTGCTGTATCGAACCTTCTCTCAACGACTAAGCTTGGACAATTTTCTGGCCAAGATTTGGTTGCTGCAGCCATTAGCTACGAAACGAATGGAGATTGGAAGACCTTCGTCGTGGCGTGAGCTTATCTCCCCTATGATTCGGTAGTGCCTCCACCACCGAGGGCAATTGCTGAACTCATTGACTATTGCGACACCAGGAAGTTGGGCCTAGTTATATGCTGTGATGCCAATGCTCAAAACACTGTTTGGGGCAGCAGCAAATGGAACATGCGAGGAACCCATCTCCTGGATTTCATTCTATCATCTGATCTTACTATCAACAATGTTGGCTCGCAACCAACTTTTGTGACGTCAAGAAGACAGGAAGTGATCGACCTACCTTTATCAAATAGATACTTTAAGGCGGTTACTAACTGGAGGGTCTCTTCGGAGGTGTCCCTCTCAGACCACAGATATATCGAATTCCAAATCGGATGCGAAGCCATAACTTTGCAGGAGACGAGGAATCCGAGAAAAGCCAACTGGATACGCTTCAGGGAGGAATTAGGGAAAACTCTCAAAACTCCAACCAAACTCAGGACGAGACAAAAGGTAGAGGAAGCTGTTCAAGACCTGAATAGTGCCATTACTAGCTGTTTTGAACTGACGTGCCCAGTAAGCGAACCCCCTGGCAGAACGCCGGTTCCCTGGTGGAGCTGGGAACTGCAAAGAATTCGTAGAGAAGCTAGAAAGCTTCTAAATAGGCCACTCAAGACTTATTTGGAGACAGACTGCAATCTCTACCGATCGAAGCAGAAGGAATATAAGAGGCTATTTCGTGTATCGAAAAGTGCTTCTTATAAGAATTTCTGCGAAAAGATTGAAACGTTGGGTGAAACTAGTAGGTTAGTTAAAGTTCTGAAAAAGGGCAAACCAGCCAAACAGGACTCACTTAAAAAACTTGATGGCACCTTCACTGAGACGAAAGCGGAAACTCTTAGTTATCTGCTGGAGTCTCACTTTCCGCGTAACCAGATTACAATTGGTTCACAACCAGCCCCGATTACCAAGACTATGAGTGAGCCAAGACAAACAACTGGGCGTAGCTGGTATATTGCGAAGGCCGTGGTAACGGACGAGGCCATTAAATACGCCTTTGCATCTTTTGACGGCTTCAAGTTACCTGGTACGGACGGAATATACCCAGCCATGCTGCAACAATGTACAAACCAGTTGCTACCGACTATGAAGAAAATCTTCACCGCTGTCCTAGCACTGGCATACATTCCAACACCCTGGCGTACAGTTAGAGTGGCATTTATGCCAAAAATTGGCAGAAGTGACTACTAGCTCGCCAAGAGCTTCAGATAAATCAGTCTGACTTCCTTCTTGCTGAAAATCATGGAAAGGCTGGTCGAGCTTCACGTGCGCAAAACGACGCAGGGACATAAGACCCGAAGACATAAGTCCCGAATTCATTTTTGGGGACTTATGTCCCACTTAAGTGGGTCATAAGTCCCGAAATCAATTAGGGCCTTATGACCCACCTCCGAGGGGCGTTCAATATATTCTCGGTATCGATATGAAGGAAAAGCCGAATTCAATTTAAATTGTCTTTATTTTTCAATATAATTTCCCTAACATAAATGCATTTGTTACATCTTGAGATAAGCTTTTTTAAACCCTCAAAAAAATAAATTTCCTCTTTCTCTGCAAAATACCCATTTATTGTCGACTTGAGTTCTTCATCATCCGAAAATCTTTTTCCACGAAGACATTTTTTCAAATCCGGAAACAGGAAATAATCACTAGGGGCAAGGTCTGGACTATAGGGTGGGTGTTGGATTTCTTCGAAACCACAATCTCGCGCAGCAGCCTTGTCATGAAGCAGCAACACACCCGCTGCGAGTTTACCCCGTCTTTTCGTTTTAATTTCCTCCCGCAAATTATACAAAGTGGAAGCGTAGGATGTGGCGTTGATGGTTTCACCTTTTTTTTGTACTCAATGAGCAAGATTCCCTTTGAGTCCCAAAAAACTGTGGCCATGAGCTTCCCGGCAGACTTTGAACTTCTTCGGGTGGTTTGTTCCTTTTTTATGCCACTGCATGGACTCTTGTTTGCTTTCAGGGTCATAGTGGTGGACCCATGTTTCGTCCCCAGTAACAATTCGATCCATAACACCGTCCGCGTTCTCACTACACATCTCCAAAAGCTCTCTACAGCATGCGATTCTCACTTTTTTCTGAGGCGCTGTGAGCATTTGTGGCACCCACCTTGCACTGACCTTTGAAAGGTTAAGATGGTCATGAAGAATGGTGTGAATGGTACCAATTGAAAGCTTGATGATCTCTGCCATCATTTTCACCTTTATTCGGGCATCCTCACAAGTTTTTCGACTTCTTTGATGCTTTCTCCCGTACAAGCAGTAGCCGGGGCGCCGGAGCGGGGGTCGTCTTCAATGCTCTCTCTGCCTCTCTTGAACTCACTTGACCACTTTTGCACAGTTGATAATGAAGGTGCGGAACCCTGGTAAACAGCCACCATCTCTTCATGAATAGTTTTTTGACCTTTTCCTTGCTTAGTGAGAAATTTAATTACAGCGCGATGCTCAATTTTCACCATCATCGTCTCAATTGCCATTATGATTCTGTTTAACTAGAGATAAAACGCGAATTAATAATCACATTTATATGAAATTTTACATGAATGCACTAAAATAATTGTATTACTTTACAAATGAGTCAATTTATATATACAACCACAGCTTCACCCCAATACCGAGAATATATTGAACGCCCCTCGTAAGTGGGACATTAGTCACGAAAAATTAATTCATGACTTATGTCCCACTATACATTTCCTAAATATACGCCTGAGAGAAACTAAGAAGACCACTCCAAATGCTACAGCAAATAGTCAAATCGGCTTCGTTATCGGTGACGCGAAATAAAGCCAAACGAAATGAGGCCAAATTCCAAATTTGGCATCATTTCGCTTTCGAAAGCGGCTTTATTTCGTCATGCAAAACGAAATAATACTAAAAAACTAATGGAAATAAGACCAAACCACTTTGTTGTGCGCAAATGTGCAACTATTATCGATTTGTTTGCTTATAATTATGTTATGAGACTTAACGGTAAAACGGTGCCGTGACATAACCCCAAGCTTCATAAGCCCAAATTTTGAAATTTTACGATTAATGGTTTTTTATGTGATACCACACAATTTTTCCTGGTTTTAATTTTTGTTTTCCGTCAATTCCTTTTTTTTGTTTTGAATGAATAACCTTACATTCCTTACCACGTTAAGTGGACGGCTGGAGTTACAGCGCTGTTTCACCGTTAGCCACAACCGATCATCAGACTCCTTCTGTGGTGCTGGTCTGTCTTTTTTCCTTCATTTTATCCCGAAATTCCATTTCTTCCACTGGGATTCGAACCTAGACCAGCGTCTTCTCAGGCAAGCACTCATGCACTGTGCCATTGAAGCCACGAGTTTATCCAGTTTTTATTTCAATTTTCTTGGACAAACTTTGCTCCTGTAAGTATATTATGTTATTCATTCTGAGTTTTCTTTCTTTTTTTTCTCTAATTCTATTCCATTTCGAGAAGCATAGTTGGACTGAAATTGGTGATAGAGAGGGTGAAAGACTTTTTGACATTGTATTTGTCGAGAATCTTACGATTCTTTCACCCTCTCTATCACCCATTTCAGTCCAACTATGCTTCTCGAAATGGAATAGAATTAGAGAAAAAAAAGAAAGAAAACTCAGAATGAATAACATAATATACTTACAGGAGCAAAGTTTGTCCAAGAAAATTGAAATAAAAACTGGATAAACTCGTGGCTTCAATGGCGCAGTGCATGAGTGCTTGACTGAGAAGACGCTGGTCTAGGTTCGATTCCCAGTGGAAGAAATTGAATTTCGGGATAAAATGAAGGAAAAAAGACAGACCAGCACCACAGAAGGAGTCTGATGATCGGTTGTGGCTAACCGTGAAACAGCGCTGTAACTCCAGCCGTCCACTTAACGTGGTAAGGAATGTAAGGTTATTCATTCAAAACAAAATTTTGAAATTTGGCCTTATGTCGCATTGTGAAAGTGTCATAAGGCCAAATTTTAGCATTTGGTATTATGACACATTGGAAAAGCGTCACAAGGCCAATTTGGCTTTACGGCACTTTCGCTTGGTGCTGCTTTCAACAATTTGCGCTCGCACCTACCCCAAATCAAACAGTGACCCCAAGCAGGGGGGTTGCAGTTGGGAAACATGCCCCCCCCCCCCCCCAATAAACATTGCACTCTTTATGCGATTAGTTGCGAAATCGAAATTAGATTGCATAAACAGTACAATGTCTATGAGGGGGCATGCTGCCCCCCTGCAACCACCCTGCTGGGGGTCACTGTTTGGTTTGGAGTAGGTGCGAGGTACGGTTTCGAAAATTTGGCTTTATGTCACTTTCCGGATTTGGCCTTATGACGCTTTGTGAAAGTGACATAATACAGTGACAGTGAAAGTGACAAAATTATATTTTACCTATCAATTTATGAACGTTAATAAAATATAAAATATTTCCAACTGTTTGTTTCATTCGGGACTTGCGTCCCATTTTCAACGATTAAAATTCGGGAGTTATGTCCCTGCGCCGCGCAAAACTGCTTTGCGATTGCACCCACTATCTCAGATGCAACATGCCTGTCAACGCGGAAAATCCTGCGAGACTGCGCTCCAAAATCTAGTTGGTAGAATTGAGGGCGCGCTTGACAGAAAAGAATACGCGATGGGCATTTTCATCGATATTGAGGGTGCTTTTGACAATTCGACAATGCAGCTCCGCCAGACAACACCGCGTAGACGAACCATTGGTGTTGTGGATTAAAGCAATGCGAACGCACTCAACGGTTCTAATATTTACGCTCAGGCGTATGCGGATGATGTTGCCGTGCTTTCTGTTGGATCATGCCTAGCGACTGTATGCGCCGCGCAGGCGGCCCTTGACGTGATCAACGAATGGTGTACTAGGAATGGGCTCTCGGTCAATCCTCTTAAAACTGAGGTTGTTCTCTTTACGAGAAGGAGGAAGCTGGTCGGGTTGACTCAGCCAGTGCTAAAAGGCGTCACAATCCAACTCTCCAATGAAGCAAAGTATATGGGAGTCATCCTGGATAGCAAACTTCTTTGGTCCAAACATGTTGAGCTGAAGACTGCCAAGGCGCTGTCTGTTTTCTAGCAGTGCAAAGGCATTTTCGGCAAGACATGGGGCTTATCACCGAAAAGAGCCCTATGGATTTATACGGCTATGATAAGACCATTTATAGCATACGCATCGGTTGTTTGGTGGAATAAGCTTTCACGTAAATACGTCACTGCTGCTTTTGCCAAACTCCAAAGGCAGGTATGTCTCGGCTGCACGGTGGCCTTCCCCAGCACGCCTGGCTCCGGCCTAGATGCACTATTGAACCTTCCGCCCCTTGATATTGATGTAAATCAAGGCTATCTCACGTCTAAGAAGAGGTGGCTTTTTGTATAACTCGCACTGGAGTTTTGATGAACTTGCGCAACGGTTGTCCTTCGATTCCTGTCTTATGGATATGCCGTCTGATGCGATGACACCGGAACTTCGGCTAAAGTGCAACTAAGAGGTCGGCTTTCCTCGCGTTCAGGACTGGCTCTGGCCGGACTCTGAACCTGGAAGGGAATGCAGTCGAATCTTCACGGATGGCTCCAAAACCGATCAAGGAATCTGGTGCTGGTGTCTTCGTGGAGAGCGATAACGTTAGACTTTTCTTTTCGTTAGGCAAATACGCGTCAGTCTTCCAAACAGAGACTTATGCTATCCTAATGGCCATGGACTATGTTACGAGGAACAGTTGGAAGGGGCGAGGTATCTGCGTCTGTAGCGACAGTCAGGCTGCGCTTAAGGCCTTACTCAAACCTTTAACTACCTCCAAAATAGTACGTGAATGCAAGATATTTCTGAATTCGGTCGAAAGGCTGAATGCACTTAAACTTGTCTGGGTTTCGGGTCATAACGGGATCACGGGAAATGAGATTTCCGATGACCTTGCTAGACAAGGCTCAGAGGGGGACCTCTCAGGACCTGCACCAGCGATCTGTTTGCCTGCGTCCTCGGTAAGGGCTTCCATTGACGGTTGGGTTTCCTATGAACACAATCGCCATTGGCATGACTCTCTAGGGTGCAGACAGACTAAGCAAATGCTCCCCGACGTCTGTGTTAAATCCGCGGCATTCTTGTTGTCTCTCAACAGAAAAGACTGCAGACAGACTACTGGCATTCTTACGGGACACTACGCTTTTGCCAAACACCTTAAGGTGCTAGGAATAAGCGACACCACCAACTGCGAAGCCTGTGGAGAAAACGACGACACTGCGGAACATTTCCTCTGTTATTGTCCTGCTTTTACTCGTATCAGGTGGCAGGTATTTGGTGCGGATATGGTGAGTGCTGTTAACCTAAGCTCCTTATCATTGAAGCGCCTTCTCGTTTTTCTTAGAAAAACGAGTAAATTCCCACAGTGAAATGTGGTGTGTCTGCCTGGTAGTAAAATGGACCAGTATTGAGTCTGAGTGCTCTACTCACACTCACACACCCCTACAAAAAAAAAACAGTAGTGCTTCTGACTTGGTAACATTCCACTCAGGTGTTCCTCAAGGATCAGTACTTGGGCCAATCTTGTACAATTTGTTTATAGCGGATTTCCCGGAAATAGCGTCATGTCACGTAGCTATCTATGCGGATGATACTGCAATTTTTTCTTCGCCTGCGTTCGCTCTCTGTATTGAGACGAATTTAAACAATGCGATAGACATCTTATATAGATACTACAATAAATTTAAAATCAAGCTTAACTCGCAATTTTTTTCATTAGAAAAAGATAAGCTTGTTTTCTTCCATCCAATCAGCTTAGGGTGAACGGCGCTGACATAAATTGGCAGCCATGTGTCAGATATTTAGGGGTTTATTTGGATACCAAATTGACATTTAACCCACATATTACAAGTACACTTGAAAAAGTTACTATTGCGATAAAGACTTTGTACCCGTTTATTAATAGGAAATCGCGTTTGTCTGTAGATAGTTATTCACAAGGTAATATATCAAGCTATTTTATTATATGGATGCCAAGTAGGGGGAAAATGTGCAAAGTGCCACATTATAAAATTGCAAACTGTTCAGAATAAAATCCTGAAAATGATGTTAGACCTGCCATGGCACTTTTCAACCATACAATTAAATAGAAGAGGGAATGTTAAACTGATTTCTGATAGAATTCGAAAACTAGAAAATACATTTTCAATGAGGTGTGATTACTCTGATAATCCTATTATAAACCGATTATGATTAATGTTTGTTTCTGATTCGCCTGGTGAAATATTTATATTTATTTATTTAATTGTAAGTTATTTTACATATTTAGTTATTTAACCTGTATGTCTATTTATTTAATTGTTAGTTATTCTATATATTCATTTTTTTATTTGTTAAATAATTTATATATTTATTTAGTTGTTACTTAACCTATATGTCTATTTATTTCTTTATTTCTTTAATAGTTCATTTAATTTATTTGTTTATTTGATTTATTTAATTAATTTATTTATTTAATTTATCTATTTATTTATTTATTCATTTAATCTACTTACCTAATTATTTGTTACTTAATATACACTTATTTTTTCATTCTCTTGATAGTGATATACGTCTTTATATATATTTATTTGTCTGTTATTTGTTTAATTTTCTCTTTTTTAACTGTATACATATGTCTTTAGAATTAAGAACAATTACATGTTATGTACATAATGTTACATAGCTATTTATTTTTTTTTTTTTTTACATTGAAGGTTTTTTTGTATGTTTCCTTCAAAATATTAATTGTCCTTATAAAAAATGTATCTTTTGTGATCTTATTATTATTTTTTCAGTAGAAAGGTATGCAAATATACCAAATCTCTGCGTTGTAAAATGTGCGGTAATGAACCTATTGTACAATTTTTCATGCAAAATAAAAATATCTATCTATCAATAGCTTACGTCAGTTTTCTGTAGAAACCATTAGCAAACTAAGTTTTTCTAACAACTTAATTCATGGCATAAGCTATTAAAAGCGGTAAAAATACAATCCCTTTTCATTCTGACCTGAAACTTGTGACTTCCATGGCAGAGTGCATAGTGTGGTTGCCTATGAAACCGCTGGTCTAGGCTCAATTAATTCCCACTGGTGTAAATTGTTTTCAGAGAATAATAAATGGAAAATAGAGCAGCACCACAGAAAAAGGAGTTTGAGGATCGGTTGTGGCGAAAAATGAAACACTCCAGCCCGCACTTTACGTCGACAAGCTTGCTTTCTCTTAATAATTAGTATACACATGGTCTTGCAGTTGAAAAGTCCACTCGTACATAGCTAGCGTCAGCTGCCTGCGAACAAAGTTCGTCTTCTTGCTTGCTTTTCTAGGAATTATGTTGCTCATTTTTCAGCATATCCCTCATGGTAGTATTAATAGAATAGGCAAAGGTCAGCGACAAGTTTTCATTGACCCAGTGGCTGTAGATTGAATCCTAATTAGGCGAACTAATTGAATACTGTCGTGTATTTTTATACCCTATTCTAAGGGTATATTAATTTTGACGCATAGTTTGTAGCATCCCTTAATATTGCCTGTAGACCCCTAAAAGTTACTATATTTATGATCGGCATCGATAGTAATGTCGATTTAGCCATGTCCGTCCGTCCGTCCGTCCATCTGTCGGCAAAAATTAGGCCTTTAAACTGGGTCTATAGAGCTGAAATTTTAACCATATACTCTCTAGGATCCCGAAATAATCAAGTCTACGAATTTTTGAAATCCGCCCACGACACGCCCACAAACTTAAAAAAAACAAATTTTTCGAAAAAATAGAATTTTGAGCTAGAAAGCTGAAATTTTGTATGTATGATCTATGACTCCTAAAACTACTCCGGAGACAAAATTTTCAAAATCCGCCCACTGACAAGCCCACAATTAAATAAAACAATTTTATTGAAAAACCAAAATTTGAGCTAGGGAGCTGAAATTTATAATACAAGGTGGCGCAAAAATAACCTTCCGATGTTTTTTGGTCACCGACCGATTATTGCTCAAATAAATAGTCACCAATATTCCGCGTTCTGGAGCAGTGTAGCGTAACATTGTTTATTAACGTGTATTTCGCATGTGTTTACTACACAAATGTCAAAACAGAAGTGACATTAGCGGCCAATCGCAAAATTTATAGCATTTTCTGATAGGTGGATTACTTTTGCGCCACCTTGTATATACTCTCTAGGGGCCCTTTAAGCTCATAAGCTCATGTGAAAATATTTTCAAAATCCGCCTACTGACACGCCCACAATTAAAATTTTTTTTTTTTTTTAAATCCAAAGTTTGAGCTAGGGAGCTGCAATTCATAATATATACTCTCTATTGGCTATTTATGCTCATGTGTTAATTTTTTTTAAATCCGCTTACTGACACGCCCACAATAAAATAAAATAATTTTATTGAAAACCAAAGTTTGAGCTAAGGAGCGTTTTTTTTACAAAAGCTTCGTTTCTTTTTGATAAAATCCTTTAAATGTTAACCATAACCATACTTAGACATTTGTCACGCCCACTTATGAGGGATAGGAATAAGAATAGGGTATCCAACAGTTCGCGCAAGCGGACTGTAGCCCGTCCCTATGTTTAAATAAAGTTTGGGAGCCGAACTCTAGATGTGAAAGCTATTCTCAATCCCTGGCTCGGCTTGTGCTTTAGTGAAGCAGTACACCCTTTACATAAGGATCATTAGTTAGACCTTATTCAGTCCTATATGTAATTAAGTGCACATGAGCGCATGAACACAAAAAAAAATAGTTTTCAAAAGCAGGTTGACTACACATCCACATAAAATGAGTAGCCTTTGTTTTCAATTTGGCTATTACATTGATACTCCTCCTTTTGAACAGTTTTCTTCAGAATAGAATCAGAAAGAGAAAGGGAGGAGCATCCTTAGCATTTCGCTAAATTGTCAAACTTGAACTTTTCAGAAATGTTATTGTTCATACACAAGTCATCTATAATCAGCTGGAATGGGACGTCCGGGTATTGGAAAAGTCCCTAACCCCCAGCACCAGAAAGAAACCATGCACACAAAATTCAAAATTGTTTTCCTTAAATGTGCGCTATCAACCGGAGTAAACCCTGCCGAAGGATTAGTATCATCAGTTGAATCTCACTCTGAAGAGTCGTTTTGGTTCAATTTTATGAGACTGCCAGAGTATCTCAATGTCTTGTTATCAACAATTGCACAAGGCATTCTGCAATAGCTTCGCTACGGAATGTGATTCGGTAAGGACAGGAGATGAAATAATGTTCCCAAACCCACCTATTCTTGTTTATTCGTTCTCGTTCTTCTGATAACTAGCAGTGCTTTTGGAGGGATTCAGGAGGTAACCCCTGGTGCTACCTCGGAACCACTCAAGTTGATTGAATGAAATGAAATGTTGGATGTGTTTACAAGAATTTCTGTCAACAACAACTCTCACATTGTACATCTGCGACATAATGCGCTGAATAATTCCATTTTGTGTATTGCGGTTGTTTAGATACTTTCTCCTTTTTTGCGCGCGTTGTGTTACAATGGTTAAACATACGAATAAGTTCACTGCCATTGCGGTTGCTACTTAAAAATATTCCGTCACCGTCGTTGTCGTAGCCGTCCTCGTCTTCGCCGTAGTTATCAATAACAGCAAAGGGAGATGTCGCATGAGAAATGTTGTGTTATATACATAAGAACTCGTTGCAAGACAGGATATCTACCATTTTAACTAGAACATTACTTTTACTTGACAAATTGTGGTCTGGCCTACATTTGATTCTGCTACAAGGTTTTTGCGAGCTTACGATTCCGTTGTTAAGTGGTGTACAATTACTCCAGTTTGTTGAAATTAAGAATGAGTGTTTATTTTAAAGAATAGTGATGTTATGCTGATGTTTTTGTACTTAAACTGAAAAAGTATGACGAAGAAATTAAAAGCACTTTATAAAATAGCTTTGAATAAAAAGCCCTGATAATAATAAACGTACGGAATAATGGAAGTGAATGGAAATGAACATTTCAATAAGTAAAGCGTATTAAAGACAATTTTAAGTAAGATTGCTCTTACAGCCATTATAGCAGGAGGGTTGCAGGGGGGCAACATGCCCCCCCATATGCATTGCACTGTTTATGGGATTAGTTGCGAAACCGCAAGTAGATTCCATAAACAGTTCAATACCTATGGGGGGGCATACTGCCCCCCTGCAACCCCCCTGCTAGGGGACACTGTTTGATTTGGAGTGGGTGCGAGGTACGGTGCAGGGAAATAACTTCACGGGCAATAACTTCACCTGGGCAATAACTTCACCTGGGCAATAACTTCACCTCGAGTGGGCAATAATTTCACTTTTTTTTTGTGAACTTAATGCCCACTGATGGTGAGCAATAACTACACTTTTTAGTGGGAAATAAATTCTCTTAACATTTTATGATAATTCAAGAAACGTACCTCGCACCTACCCCAAAACAAACAGTGACCTCAAGCAGGGGGGTTTACTTGCGATTTCGCAACTAATCCCATAAACAGTGCAATGCATATGGGGGGCATGTTGCCACCCTGTAACCCCCCTGCTTGAGGTCACTGTTTGATTTGGAGTGGGTGCAAGGGTCTTTAGTTATAATAGACAAATTCTTAAATTATAGGTGGGAAATAACTTCACAAAAAAAAGTGAAGGTATTGCCCACTCGAGGTGAAGTTATTGCACAGGTGAAGTTATTGCCCGTGAAGTTATTTCCCTGCACCGCGAGGTACGGTTCTTGAATTATCATAAAATGTTAAGAGAATTTATTTCCCACAAAAATGTGAAGATATTGCCCACTCGAGGTGAAGTTATTGCCCATGTGAAGTTATTGCTCGTGAAGTTATTTTCCTGCACCCATTTAATTATTTTAAATAAACAACCCAAATCGGGGTCTAAAGCTCAGCTTCCCCAAATATTTATGTGTGCAAAGCTATATTTCTAGAACGACTAAACATATTGTTTATGCCGACTAAGAATTTACAATTGGGGTAGGCTCCAATTTTATTTTCAATTACAATTTATTTATTCCGTCATTAAGTAGTATGAAGTACTAAGAGAATCACCCCGATTCTTACAAGCCACAACGCTATTATGAGGATGATTTATTATGAGGTTTGTTGTGATCCGATAACATTTTCCGTATTCTTCCAAATTCCTCACGAAAAATTCAACCCAGAAAGATTAATATCTCTTAATAATTTTCATGTTTTTCTTCGAAACGTCTGTCAAAAGGCAATGACATTTTTCTTTAATATTTTTTAATGTTTCGAACAATGAATGTACCTCATCTCATTTTTGTAATACATGAACTTTTGTGCGTGAACTTCAATGTGTGAATTTGTGACCAAAAATTACACAACAAAAATGACACTTGAGAAATATGAAGGTCTTTCTGCTCATAAGGAGATCGCAGCTATGATTGTTTTTGTTAGCATCACAAGTTGTTAGGGCCTTTGTATATATACTTTATGTATTATATACGTATCCGTAACTTAATTTTGAAGAAAATTTAAATATTTTAAAAACTAAAAACATTTGATGATATCTGATTACTTGCTTTACCTAACGGTCTCCCAACTAGTGGAGACTGTCTGTCTGAGACACTGCAGCATTCAATCCTCCGCGCGCTGCTTCCAGTTGTAAAGACCAATTGCTCTGGCCAGCGACTGATCAAGAGTTCTGACCGCCCTAGGCTAATTATGAGGACGCGCCCCCGCCAGGTGTGTTACGGACAGCCTAAAAAGTAGTAAGTGAGTAGAGTAGTAGTGTGAAAATTTTAACATGGTTCATACTACATATAAAAGTTTTCACATCTATCTGCAAGCGAAACTAACGTTGTCCCTTAATCTGCATGACATTCAACCTTAGGGTGGCAAACCATTTTGTAGGCTGATCGTACATAAAGCAAAGTACCTCACGCATTATAAGACCAAAATCATGACAAATGACTGCAGGCTACCAAGTAGAAAACCAAATCCATGTCGTGTTTGGCCGCATGACTTGTATTGGTTTAGTTCCTATAGACAACTTAGATGCCATTGCCATTGACCATCAGCGTGGTCATCTAGTGTGTGAAGTTGCTTCGACTTGAGTATTTTTTAAATATTTACACTTCTGTTATTGTTAAAAAAAAGAGGAGAGGCATCATACAAGTGAAGCATTTTTGCTGATTAACTGATTAATGATTTATTTGAAAATTATAGTAATTAAGTAATTATTATTAGATTATACAAAAGTCCTTTTTCGTGCTTTAGCGTTTGCAAATCTTTTCACAATTTTTTTCAAATTTAATAGTAGTTTGTAAAAAATTACTTTCTATGTACATTAGCGAGAGCTGCAAGTTTTTGCTGGCGTCGCAGGTATTTTTTTACTCTTTTAAGTGCTGAAAATACCTTTCGCCGCTGCAGTTGGTAACACTCATTGTCAAACAAATTCTTAATATTGTCTTCACATTCGGGAACATGCATGAAATATTAAAACTTTTTATTAACTGCAACAAACCTTTTGGGGTTCTGGCAGAAATAGAATGCTCGGCCTCGGTGTTAGATTTTAAAAACTGGGGGCCAAATGGACGCATTCTTCTGCAAAGGGTTCTTCTAAATCAGTGGCATATAGTTGTTTTAACTCCTTTGTTTTGCTTCTAATAAATTCACTGTTGTCTAGTTCATGCAGTTTCCATAAGAAACCAATCTTTATGTTTACTGTATTATAAATAATTTGCCGGTTTTTTTAAGTGCACCTTCTCCCTTCTAACTCAACATGCCCCGTTTTAACTTCATCAAAATTTAATTTTAGTTTCTTTCTTCTTCTTACATCTTTTTTGTATATGGTCACTTCGCATCTCTTGATTGACTCTGATTCGAAATTTTCGAACTCTTTTTCATCACGCAACGTATCAAGATAAGCATGTAATGTCTCATAAAGGGTAACAATGTCAGATAAATCAACAGAACCTGCTTCTAGCTGTGAACTAACGATTTGAAACTTTACGAGCACAGAGTTCTAAAAGCACAACATTACATATTGTAATTTCTAGGGTTTTAATTTTTTCTAATATTCCTTTTGCTTCCTTATTTTGATTTTCATCTTCTGAAATAAAGTTTAATGTTTCCAGAACTTGTTTGTCGATTTTTCATTCAATTTGGATAACAAAATTTGCCATCTTCTTGTAGATCCAGAAAAAAAAATTGTATACTTGTTGTTCCTGTGTAAAAAAAAGCAGCTGACTCGTCACTACTTTATGCGGCAGCCGATCCCACGAGTTGTAGAGGATGGGCTGCACAATCAACAAAAGTAGCCAATGGATTTACAGCTTTAATTCTTGACTGAAGACCTTTGTATTGACCAGACATATTTCTAGCATTATCATAACTTTGGCCACGACAGTCTTTAATATCAAGTTCCAAAGTTTTATCAATTGTCGCAAGAACAGCCTTCTCCATGTCTTCACCTTTATGACCGCAATTGGGTAAAAATGTGACAAAACGTTCGACAGGTTCTCCGTCAGATAACCGTCGGCAAAAATTAGGCCTTTAAACTGGACCTAGAGAGCTGAAATTTTAACCATATACTCTCTAGGGTCAAGTTTAAGAACTTTTGAAATCCGCCCACAGTCACGCCCACAAACTCAAAAAAACAAAATTTTGGAAAAAATCGAATTTTGAGCTAGAGAGCTGAAATTTTTTATGGCTCCTAAAACTGATCGGGAGATAACATTTTTAAAATCCGCCCACTGAACCGCCCTTAATTAAATAAAACAATTTTATTGAAAAGTCAAAGTTTGAGCTAGGAAGCTGAAATTATATATACTTTCTATGGGCCCTTTATGCTCATGTATAAATATTTTCAAAATCCGCCCACTGACACGCCCACAATTTAAAAAAAACCTATTTTTGAAAATCCAAAGTTAGAGCTAGGGAGCTGAAATTTATAATATATACTCTCTAGGGCCCCTTTATGCTCATGTGTAAATATATTCAAAATCCGTCTACTAAGACGCCCACACTTTAAATTTTTTTTTTTTTTTTTGAAAATCTAAAGTTTGAGCTAGGGAGCTGAAATTTATAATATATACTCTCTAGGGGCCCTTTATGCTCATGCGTAATTTGATTTTAAATCCGCCTACTGACACGCCCACAATTAAATAAAACAATTTTATTGGAAAACCAAAGTTTGAGCTAGGGAGCGTTTTATTTTACAAAAGCTTCGTTTTTTTCGAGAAAATCCTTTCAATCAATGTTATATAACAAAATATGTACACCGTTCTTAACAATTCAACCATACTTAGACCTTTGTCACGCCCACTTATGAGGGATAGGAACAAGAATAGGGTATCCAACAGTTCGCCCAAGCGGACTGTAGCCCGTGCCTATGTTTTTTCTTTTGCTCGTTGTCCATTGCTGCAGTTTTCGTCGGTACCTAATTGATCGTGGTACTTAGTTCATGTGGAAACCGGATCAGGCTCAGAACTGTATGCTGGTAAAAAACAGAAGAAACTAACCAACAATTTAATGAAGCGATTTTTGAAGTAAAACTTCTTTACGCACGCTTGACTTGGGGAGTAAGCTGGCGAATGCGACACGGAAGTATAGACCAATGTAGACTTCTGCCGTAACGGAAGTGTAGACCAATGTAGACTTCCGGCGTAACGGAAGTGTAGACAAACGTACACTCTTTTGTTACAGCCCATAAAATTTAGTCGGCGCAATGGGTAAACACCATTGAATCTGCTCAATAGAGGGCAATACTAAGCTCATCATCTATCCAAACCGATCCAAAGGAGAAAGCTATATCTAAAACAATTGCCGATAGATGGAATTTACCGGATGTGAGTAAAGTCATTGTGTCCAGGAATCGCAGTTCATTAGTTGGAAATATAGAGCGTCACCGTCATAGATTTTCAGGTCGGACTGTAAAAAATCAAAGTTTGAGCTAGGGAGCTGAAATTTATAATATAGACTCTCCAGGGGCCCTTGATAC
Organism: Portevinia maculata; assembly: GCA_949715645.1. Lineage (NCBI taxonomy): Eukaryota > Metazoa > Arthropoda > Insecta > Diptera > Syrphidae > Portevinia > Portevinia maculata. Next base: position 300,857,617 of record OX454525.1, read on the forward strand.
TCATGTGTAAATATTTTCAAAATTCGCCCACTGACACGCCCACAATTCACAAAAAAAAACAAAGTTTGAGCTAGGGAGCAGAAATTTATAATATATACTCTCCAGGGGTCCTTGATACTCATGTGTAAATATTTTCAAAAGTCGCCCACTAACACGCCCACAATTCACAAAAAAACCAAAGTTTGAGTTAGGGAGCTGAAGTTTATAATATAGACTCTCCAGGGGCCCTTCATGCTCATGTGTAAATATTTTCAAAATTCGCCCACTAACACGCCCACAATTCACAAAAAAACCAAAGTTTGAGCTAGGGAGCTGAAATTTATAATATAGACTCTCCAGTGGCCCATGATGCTCATGTGTGAATATTTTCAAAATTCGCCCACTGACACCCCCACAATTTAAATTAGATGGAGCGAAAGAAGTTTTACTTTAGTCGTGTGGTCTTAAGCACACTCATTTTTTTTCTCTGAACACATTTCATTTACGTAGTGGCGCAGAGGTTTTTGTGTTGGACCTTTGAGCTGAAGAACTCAGTTTCAAATCCTGCCGGGGCCAAATAACATCAACAAGTTGTTACCCTGCCTCACCTCTTGCAAACGTCTGACAAACATGCAAATGGTTACAGAAGCTATTTTTAAGGCCCTGTATGAGCCGATAATGCCTAATATTTTTTTTATATTTTTGATGAAATGAAATGTTTAATAATTATATCAGCTTTAAAGAAATATAGGTCCTGTTATTATATAGTGATTTTATTTGTCAAAAGTCAAAGTTGATTGGGAAATATCACAGATAGCTATCTCAGTCGATTTAAAAAAACTTAAACAACAGATGTTAAAAACATTAAAATAAGAGATATTTATTGAAAAAACTGAACATTTGACTTTTTTTTGATAATTTATGAAACAAGGCAAATACAATAATAACAATAATATCTAGTAATGACAGTAAACATCTTTTTATTCATAAATATTTGAGAAGGGTAAAACGCCAGCACCATTGCACCGGATGATACATTTTAGGAATTCATCCGGTCAATAAACTTAAAATACGAGTAACTAGCTGACTAAAGACGAACAAATTGTTTGGCTAATTTCTAAGAAGGACATTTGCAATTTGTAAAATCGCTGACAAAATGTCTGGGATTAAAATAAAACCATATTAAGCTTCCACCCATCCTGTTATTAAGTTGTCGTTTCATCAGTTCATCAGTCTTTTCATCAGTAAATTTTTTTTTTTCGAGGCCGAAGATTTAAGTCCAATGCCAATTTCCATATTTTCAAGGGTAGGTAAAAGTATGTTTTCGGCATGCCCCAAAAGCGATGCTGTGCGGAACCTAGTCTTGTCTCGATCGCCCTTGGAGCAAGATATCTTTAGGAAGCATTTTTGTTTTTCGAGCTAAGCCGGGCGGGTCAGCTATTATGAATTGTGGTAATACCATTTCCACAGAGCACTAGTAGTGAACATTTATTTTAATTTTTAGATTTATACATACTCGTATATGCTTATTTGGACATTCGATTTCTATCGAAAGTTTGTCGAATTCGAAGACCCTTTATTTTAAGATTCGATCGAATAGAAAGTTTATTCGAGGAGCACCAGTTTGTATACCCTATTCTAAGGGTATATTCATTTTGACTCATAGTTTGTAATAGAAATTAATATTTCCCGTAGACCCCTAAAAGTAACAATATTCATGATCAGTATCGATAGTAATGTCGATCTACCCCGTCGGCAAAAATTAAGCTAGAAAACTGAAATTCGAAAAATAGGTGCGGTGAAATAACGCCAAACAAAATAAGGCCGTATTTGAAAATATTTTCTTATTTCACTTTGCAGTAGTGAAATAATGCCATATTTAAATAAATAGCTTTTTCTCGGTTTCTGAAATTAAAATAATGCCATACGAGTACAAAAAGTACAATAATGCCAAGTGCTAAAATAAAACCTCGCACCTACTCCAAATCAGGCAGTGACCCCAAGCACTTTTGCAAAGCGAAATAAGGCCATATGTTGAAATATGTCCTTATTTCAATTTCGCAAAGTGAAATATGGCCTTATTGCGTAAGGCCTTATTTCACAGCACCGAAAAATATAATCTCTAGGGATCTGAAATATTCAAGAGTAAGAATTTTTTAAATTTATCGAAAAATCTACGTTTGAGCTAGAAATCTGAAATTTGGAATACATATTCTTTAGGAGCCGCTAATGCTCATTTCAAAACATATCTAAAATTTGCCTATTAAACGCCCACATTTTTAAAAAAAAAAACCGTTTTATTAAAGAAATCATTATAAATGAAAGCCCTATTTTTCGCAAAGTATGTAGATAACGTCGTTTTGAACAATTCCCTTGCATAAATTTGTCTGCCATGACCACTATTAAAGGGCATTTCTTTTACAAAACTTGGTTTACGATAAAAAAAATCCTTTAAATGTTGTATATCCTTTAAAAGTTCGTATGTATATAGCTGAGAATTAAGACCCTTCTTAACAATTCACCCAAACTGAGATTTTTGACTTGCCCATCTTATGAGGGGTAGGATTAGGTATAAGATATCCAACAGTTCGCTCAAGCCGATTGTAGATTTTTCATATATTTTTCTAACAATTCTAGACATGAAATCGAATCAAGGGACAAATCGAACGAACGAAATAACATTGTATCTGAATCTCAAAACAAGCACGACTGTCTTTTATATTTCTTTTGTACTTTTGTCGATGAGGTAAAAATAAAAACGAACTGCTCAAGTGATTACATTTAAGTCTCTGACAAGTTATACTCTTAGTTCTTAGATGTTTGTCAAACTTTCGCAAGAGTTGAGGCAGTAGAAAGAAAAACTATAGATGTTTAAAACCCTCCGTCAGTATTCCGATCACTGATTTTACCATTTAAATAATTATCGCACACTTTTAGATTTCCCTTTTATTATTGCTCTTATTTTAATGCAAATCTCTCTATTGAACATTAAACTTGTGTTTTTTTGCGACCAATATTGCAATTTATTATCGCCACTTCAGTCTTACCATAAACCTCTTAGATGTAATTATAATCGAAGAAATACTTTGATGGTTAAAATATGATTATCAATCAAATATGAATTATTTTCGATTTGGAAATACCAAAAATGCAGATAAAGCTCGATTTAATACCTCGCAGCAATTACACTCGTAAAAGTTTCCTAATGTAACTATTCAGTGCCTATGTGCACTTGTGGGTGTTCTCATGTCGGATTACGGATCACATACGTTCCGAAAATATATTTTTCATCTGAACTTAATTTTCAGTTTCGAAGAACTTACACCAACACAAGCACAGACAATCATTGCAGTTCGACCATTCAGGGTGCTTGCAATACGAAGAGAAAGTTCCAAACTAATACTGAATTCAATATTATGGCTCCTAACAGGATTTAAATAGTGGAGTAAATTTCAATCGCAAGGAAATTGAATGACTTGTGAATAAGCCGTCTTCCTTTTCCTCATAGACAACGTTGTTGAGTTTTATGGAAAGTGGGTGTGTTGAAGTGGTATGTAGGCACGTGTGAATACTCATAGATATCTAATTCAAAGAGTTTTGAGAATGTTAAATAATGTGCTTTTGTTATTTAGGTTTAGTTACTGTTCGTAAACAGGTAGAACGATAAAAGGACTTATATTATGACCTTATTGGGAAAAGTATCATTAAAATTGAATTTATCCGCATAATCCAAATTTTTTATTACAACATAAACATTATAGCCTTCTTTCATGTTGCATTTGGTTTTTCCATATTAGCCAAGAATTTAAAAAAAAATCGTAAAACTGAATCAAGATACTAAGTACCTATTCGTAAACACGTGGAACGGAGTGTATGTATAATATATATGTAAGGCAATTGCCCCAAGATTTATAGTATACCCCACTAGTATTAGTATTTTAGTATTAGTATTTATTCATTTCATGATTAGCTTACACTGTAAGATACAATATCTTATTTGTAGTGTAGCTTGTAAAATGTACAAAAGCTACATAATTGATTTTAATTCAAGTTTTACATATTTATATTTTTTGATAAAGATGTAAGTATGTAAACATAACTTAATCTATGCATTACTAAAGTAAAGTTTAAGTTCTTTTCCTATTTGTTTCGTGTTATTTATACTTTTTATTTCTCGCGGCAATAAATTCCAAATTCTTACAGAGTTGACGAAAAACTGACGTTCGGATGTCAAACACTGAAATCGTGGAATAACGAGATTATAACATCTATTAGAGTTAAAAAAGTTTAATTCGTTGTAAAGATCCATAGGTTGGCGGGTTAGAAGTATGTCAGAGAACAAGGTAATTGTGCGAAATTTTCTAAAATTGCCAAAAGACATCCCAAGAAGCTGTGATGTATGCTCCAAAACTCTATCGTAACGTCGCAGCCCGTGAATATATCTTATTGCGCTATTAAATGCAACCGTTAATTTCCTTTTACTCTCGAAGTCTAACTTACAAAAAAGTTCACAACCGTAAGTAAGCAAAGGTAAAATCAGCGTTTTCACTAGCAGAATTCTAACTGTTAAAGGAATAAAGTGCTGCGTTGATCATAGCATGCGTAGGACGCCATACGATTTTCCAATTGTGTTGTTTATACTCGTATGATGTGTCCAGGTAAGACTGCGGTTGAAAATTACACCAAAATTTTTAGCTGAATCTACGTAAGCAATAGGACAGTTATTTAAAAGGATTGCTGGAAAGTACGACACATCTATTTTGCTCTTTGAAATAACGAGACACTTTGATTTCTTTGGGTTCAGAAGTAAGCAGTTATCAACCGACCAACGCTCAATCAAGCTTAAATCCTCATTTATGCAAGCTGCAGCGTTTTCAATAAGCCCCAATGGGCAGTGCAAATAGAGCTGGGTGTCATCAGCATACAGTCGTATTGAACATTGTCTTACAGTTGTAGGAAGTTCGTTAACATAGATTGAAAACAACAACGGGCCAAGAATCGAACTTGGCGGAACGCCCCTTACGACAGGTAGGAAATTGGAAAGAGTTTTGTTCACCTCTACTGCTTGCACTCGATCAGTAAGGTAAGAAAATAAGAGCCTGACTGCGGAGGAAGAAAAGTTAAAATCACGGGAGAGTTTTTCGCAAAGTACCAAGTGATTTACCATGTCAAACGCTTTCGAGAAATCGAGGAGTATTAAAAATGTGAGATTATCCTCGTCTATAGCTTTCCTTATATCTTCCGAGACACTTAACAAAGCTGTAATGCAGCTGTTTTTCTTTCGAAAGCCTGATTGCTTAGGGGTTAGTAAACTGAACAGGTTAAGAAACTCACTCATTTGTTTTTGTACAATTTTTTCAAAAACCTTTGATAAGAATGGCAATATTGAAATTGGCCTAAATTCATCTCCTCTTGAAGTTTTTGGAATGGGTACAACTTTTGCCATTTTCCATTGTGTTGGGAATTCTTTTTTTGTTAAGATGGAATTGAATATATGGGTAATAAAGGGCAAGAGCGTTGGTAATATAATTTTCAAAAACGAAGGGTGCATATTATCAAGTCCTGTAGCATTTGACTTGATAGAATGGAGTGCTTCTACCACATCTTCCGCAGTTATTGGAGAAAACATAAATGAATTAGAGTTTGGGTTATGCGCTGACAGAATCTCTTCAGAAAACTGTAGGGGGTCCAAGGATTGGTGAAACGAAGGATTTGTTGAGAGCGTTGATGTCTATGTCTTCAGGCAAACCACAAGATATTTTTCCGACACCGATATTCTTTAAATTTTTCTTTTGCTAAGGCTTTTGTAAGGCTTTTGCCTTACGAATTTTTTGAACAGTTTTGTTGCGCAAAGAGGTAAATTTTTGGTGAATGCTGTCAAGACGAACGATTTTTCACCGTCTATAGGCTAAGTCACGCTCTTTCATCAAATAACGTATGTCATTTGTGAACCAAGGTTTGTTGTGAGGAGTGCAGCTATTGGTTTTTAAGGGTACATGGTTCTCAAATAACCTATTCACCCTACCATTCAGAAAATCTACCTGGTCGCAGGGTGATGGGATTTCTAAGACATTACTCCAGTTTATGCTTCTAAGACCAATTTCAAGTGCGGCGTAGTTGATTTGTTTGAAATCACGGTACTCGATGGAATGACTTTGAATCTCAACTTGAAAGTTGAAAGTTAAAAAAATTAAATCATGCTTTGAAAAAGCTGGTGCAGACAGCTGATCATAAAGAATAACTTTGCTTTGATCGGTCACAAGAAATATATCCAACAAAGTGGGGTCAAAATTAGAAAAATGGGTGGCAGTACATGTGTTTACGGAGTAAAGATTAAGAGAAAGAAATTCGTTCAGAAAGTTATTTTCATCAAAAAGGTTGCAATTGAAGTCTCCACATAGAATAATATTAGGATATGAAACTGAAATTTGTTCTAAGGTAGAAATAAGTGGAGAGATACTAATGTTTCTGTTTGGTCTGTATATGGTACCTATAAGAAATTCACTGCCATTAGTTAACTCTACAAAAATATACTCCATTTCACTATCCTCTTCAGACGAGACCTTAGGTCTGCATTTTAGCCCTTCCCTCACATACATAGCAACGCCCCCAAATCTGCAACGCACCCTATCTGAACGATACAGCTTATAACCCGCAAGTGAGCACAACTGGTCGTTTTGCGAAACATTAAGCCAAGTTTCAGATACGCAAACCACGTCAACCTTAGAATCTTCGAATTTATAACAAAATTCGTCGAGATTTGCACATTAAACTTTGTGCATTAATGTGGCACACTCGAAGGCCAGTTTGATGACAACTCAACACCTTAACCATGGTGCGCAAATTATTATTAGCCATTGTTAAGAATAATCTAGACCGAAAGAAGAATAATAAGCACGACAAAAGAGGAGAACAATTGAAAAGATGAAGCAAATTATTACAAGTACGAGGGCGGGTCAATAAGTCCGTGACTTTTGGAATAAAACACAGATTTTTTGATAAAAAAAATTTTATTTTTCACCGTAGTCTCCCTTGAGCTCTATAAACTTTGTCCAACGCTTCTCCAATTTTTGTATCCCTTCCAAAAAAAATAATTTGTCGAGGTCCTCAAAATAGGCCTTTATTTGCGAGATGACTTCATCATTGGAGTCAAATCTTTTTCCACCAAGCCATTTCTTCAGGTTTGGGAACAAGAAGTAGTCGCTCGGAGCCAAATCTGGAGAATAGGGTGGATGAGGGAGCAATTCATAGCCCAATTCATGGTTTTTTGCCATGGCAACTGCACATGTGTGCACCCTTGCATTGTCTTGGTGGAAAAGAACTTTTTTCTTGGCCAAATGAGGTCGGTTTTTTTCAAATCGTCTCAATTCGTTTTTTCATTGAATCGGTCCAATAAGTATAAATAAAGGAAAAAGAAAAATGTGTTAAGTTAACAAAATTGAAAAATAGATGTTAATTAAATGAAATCAAAATAAAATATATATAGCTTTAATCTACAGAGCAGGCAACCCTGTCCAAACTCTCGATGCAGTCGATCGGTTCAGCAGCTTCATTCATGAGTCGGATCTAGGATTTCGACTAGGGGGGGGGGGGGGGGGGTCCATAAAATTTATGCTGTCATGACCTAACTTAACCTCATTTTCTCATTCTTTTGATACATTTTGCATGAAACTACGATAGTGCCGCTTGTGTGGACACACGGTTACCACTGCAAACAATTTTAATTCGGAACATCTACTTCGCGACACAGTGTCGATAATTTTTTAATACACAGATATATATATGCACCAGTTATGAGTGGCGAAGTCAAAGGAGTACAAGCCCATATCAGTTCTCATTTTCCTCTTGCAATCTACGTTCATTGTGCCGCGCATGGCTTCAGTTTGGTCATCAATGCCGCTTGCGGAGTTTCGGGTATAAAAAAATGCGTTAGGAACTATCGGAGCAATAGAAGCATTGTTGCACTGGCCGAAGAGATAAAGCATTTTAAAGGAAGACATTTTGAAAATGCCGAAAAAGAGTGACAGGAGAAAAGAAAAATTTAATTCTTTCACTATCATGAAGCAGTTTCAACTTACCTCGAACTTCAAAGGGCCGTTATAGAAGCTTTGGAAGAAATAAAAAAAGTGGAAAGATTGAGAGACTTCACAAAAGGCTTCTCAGCTTTTGACCGCGATTTTTACAATCGAATTTCAAATTTTCTGTCATATAATGGAATCGATCAATTCTATCGTCTTGCCTCTGAGTCGGGAATTGCAGACGAAAGATCTAGGAGAAGCCACAAAGTTAGCTGATGATGCTACGAATGATATCAAGGAAAAGCGGGAAAACATTGATTCAAATTTTTGTATCATTTACGACAATGTAGCTGAAATCTGTTCTTAATATGAAATTGCCTCGTCGTTGCAGTCAACAGAAAAACCGTTGCAACGTTGAAACACAAAATGTCGAAGATTTGCCTTCTACATTCCATTCCTTGATACTTACATTTTTCATCTCCAAAGTCGGTTCGAAAAACACAAATCGATCTTCCACAGTTTCGGACAACTATTTCCTTCCAAGCAGGAATTTGATGAGGAAAAATACGCAGATCTTTACAAAGTTTTATGACGAAATATTGGACTGTTCAGAAAGGAATTTTATCTCAGCGATCAGAATGTGGAGGCAATGGATCTTTGATCAAGATATTCAAAATGCGCTCGATGCACTATCAGTGAGTAACTTCAGATCGGAATTTTTACTTCCAGAATCAGTTTCTATAACCCATCGAATACTTAACTTTCAATGGTTACGTTATTTTTTAGGTTATCAATGAAAAATGTTTCAAAAACGTGAACACGATCTTACGAGTATTGGCAGTGTTACCCGTAACAACAGCAGCTCCAGAACGATCATTTTCGACCCCAAGAAGAATAAAAAACTATCTTAGAAGTACAATAGGACGGGAGCGCCTGAATGGACTCGCTTCTTTGAGTATCCATCCTGAAATTGGACTAACGGAAGACGAAATTCTGCAAGAATTCTTCAAAAAACCGCGGAATTTTAAAGACGATTGAGATTTTCTCTAGATTTCGCACTATTGCTAATATGTTGTAGTAACATGAATTGAATAATAATAATATTATGCATGACAAAATACGAGAAATCATTGATTTGCATATTACAATCTTTTTTGGATTTTCGAATCGTAAAATAGAATATGCAAATTTTCGGCGACAGAATACCAGCATTTTAGATTTAGGTCGGTTCGGACCTCCCTGGGGGGGTCCGGACCCGATAACCCCCCCCACCCCACCCCCACCCCCCCCCCCCCCCCCCCCCACCCCCCTTGGATCCGCCAGATACACTATTCCTCTTGATGTGTATACAGATGATAACTGTTTTTGTTTTTTTAAGGCCATTGCATGTTGGAAGATTGTTTGGTTGCTTTTAGTTAAAGCTTCCCGCATATGGAGAACATTTTTAGAGTTTAAGTCAATATCTTGCAAGCAAAGGGTTCTATTATTTTGTTTACGAAATCGCGCGATGGACTTTAGAACAAAATTTCGGTCATACGGTGTTTTAAATTTAATAATAATCGATGTGTCTTTAGACTCTGTGCGGTGCGCGTGCGGTACCTATATTGTTTTAATTCTTGGTGGTTTTATTGTTAAAGCGTTGCAAAGAAGGTTGAAAGTAGAATTAAGATTTTCATCGTCGAAATATGGGACGCCAAATAGAAAAGAATCATTGGCTACACTACGGTTTTCTTGCGCGTTTTGAATTTTTTTCACATTTTTCATTTCGGTTTGCGTGATTGTGCATTGTTCGTTTACATCTGCGATAGTTTTTTTTATTACAGATATTTCAGAGTTGAGTGTATCAATGTTTGTATTAGCATTAAAAAGAGCTGTTTTAAGTTAAGTGACTTTATTTTTCGTGTCGTTTATAGAAGTTTGCAGTTCTTTGATTTCATTGCTTATTCTATCAGAAATTCTTTTTTCGGAGTCCATAATTTGTTTTGAAAGAAGGCCAATAATATAGTCGCTCTGTTCCTTACATTGCCGGTCCATATTTACGCACTGTTCATTCGCACTCGTTACAGTTTTTTGGGGAGTCAAAGTGTTTGTGGATCGAGAGAGACAGTCAGAAGTTTTCGGTGTAGCAGTGGTTTTGCTCCGAGAGGAGGTACCGGTACGTTTCGCTGAGCCTACCATTATCGCGACAAAAGAGAATGAAACACTTTTCTTTTATTCAATAATTAAATAAATACTAAATAGAACTAATATCTCTAAAATTAATTACTAGGCGTCATTGAGACAGATGTAAAATAATAAATTGGGAAATAATTTCAAAAGTTTCAGTTTTGAGTAGATTTTCCGCATTTCTTATATTAAATTGTTAAAAATGCATCAACTTCAAACGTGTTTTTTAAAGCTGACGCAAGCTTCTCAATTTGAAACATTGAACTTTAGAGCGAAGTCCCAATTTTTTTGTCTCGTAGACTCTATGCCAATTTTTCTGTTTTGGGTAGGCCTCCCGGCTCCCGCATTTTTTTTTTATTAAGTTATTATAATCGTATCAACTTCAAATGTGGTTTTTACAGCTGGCAGAGTGCTTCTCTTTTTGAAACGTTTAACTGCAGAGTGTTAGTTAACTTTTGAGATATAAACAAAAAAAAAAGACATGTATTAAGTTTTGTATATTAACAGTCGTATTTATAAAGGTAATATAAAATGCGATTTACATTTTATACATTTTATATTAAAAGGAAATCCAAATCCCAGAGCACTCAGACTCGGTAACGGTCCATTGTACTACCAGGCAGAAATCCTTCTTTTGGTGTAGAGGCATGTCATTGGGTGGCGTATGTTGTTGTTCCCCATGGGGATTGAACCTGCACCGTACGGGTCACAAGCCAACACACTAACCTCTGCACCGTCGCCACCCAAGCCTTTTTGGCCCTTAAACACCTCTAAGTAGCAATGCAAAATCTATATGTATGTAGGAATTGTATTTCCCACGGAATATAACACGCGAATAAATGCAGAGTTTGTCACAATTAAAACGCACGAACTCTAGTTATTAAATAATTGACTTTATTGATCGACTTATTGTTGGAGCAACGACCGGCCAGTACAAAGGTATACTCAAAAGGTATACTCAAACTCTTGCTGGGTTTTTTACGAAAGGGATCGCGTTTATATCTCGTCTTATGTACCTACTCTTTGTTTGTCGTTTGTTATGTATCGGTTGCTTATCGCATCTGTTGGCCTGTGCCTGTTGCGTGTTGGTGTTAGTGTCTGTCGGTATTCTGTTTACTGTACTGTAAGTTCTGTAATGTTGGTTAGCGCTGTTGTCGTCTGGCTACACATCCCACATTTATATAATCGATTTCCACATTTAAGCAACGTTGTTTAAAGGCCGTTAAACGTTAACCCATCAAACGCGATAATAGGTTGCTGAAGGCTTTTTTAAAAATGACCGATGACAGTTTATTCTTATTCTGTCACAGTTTTCACAATTGAATCCCAATTTTGTAATAGGTGAACTTCAATGAGAAAATGTGCGGACGTAAATGTGTGAATTTCCTCAACTGACAAAAAAGTCAGATTTACAAAATAATCTACCAAAAGGACTGAATTTGTACTTCACTTTAACAAAATGTAGTAGAATCTTTGGTACGTAGAGATACTATTGTGTTTAGTTTCTTAACTTATCGTGAAACAAACAGCGCTATAAACACAAAGAAGAAAATAGTTAATAAATACAAATTTGAGCACTGTTTTTTTATCCCTAGAAATATAATCAGCGTAAATTTGACTCATCCTCTGGGAATTATAAATTGTGCCGCTTAGACCGATGCGTAGATCGTGATGTTCTTCTCAGAACTGTGATTTTTGGTCCAACTGCATTAAATTTTGTTTTTGAACGGTTTTTTGTGCTGTCTTATAAAAATAAATATATCTTCAACATATCTTGAAGTAGATACTCAAAAACATTTTTTGTCTGAAATAAATAGATACCGATTTTTTTTATTGATTTTAGTTCGCTTTGTTGTGTAAAAAATGACATACAAATTTAATAAAAATTTGTAATTTTCTTTTCCAAATATACAAACTTTTCTATCCCAGACATATATGTACAAGCAAAAGGCACTTAGTCATTTTTAATTTTTTTAAGATTTTTATATTTTATTGCCAAATGATTGTGAATGATGATTATGTACTGCTGCAAAAACGCCCTAAGACATATTGAAGGCTTTTCATGAACTATTTAAGATTTTCCTTTGCACTAAGACAATGAAATAATGTATAGTACTGAATGACCACACTAAGTTGACCTAGCGCATTTTACCTGTCTTTCAAGAGAAAATATTCTACTACAGCAGTACAGCAAGAAATCACTTAACAGACTTAATGGTTTTTACCTGTCATTAAACCTACATTTGTACCTTAAATATTGATTTTCGCAGCATACTATTTATAATCATCTATGCAATATGCAAGCAAATTCCACAGAATTTTTCAAATTGTCATTTTCATTAAGCGAGCTAAGACGTGTTAAATTAAGGTTTATCGGAATTGTTTTGTGAAATTGAATATAATCTGCAGAAAAAAGTGGTCTGGGTGCGACCCGCAGTGGGCAATTGAAATGTAGTTAACCATAAGATATGGTTAAGAATTATTTAATATTAAAAAATGCTTTTTAATATTGTTCATGGAAATTAAATGTTGTTAATAACAGCGAAGTGTGATATATATTAATGCAACCATTGTTATAAACATGTTGCGAACGCCTACCTACTGAGTGCTACGCACCCGGCTATGTCGGTGCGACGTTCCCCTCAAAAGTTTGAGCCACCTCATTAACACCGACTGTCGGCTATGTCTCGGGTTATGAGAGGAGGCAGGGTAAGGTGGCAGGCGGTGGCACGTCTTGCGTTGAGCACGGCTTAGCTCGCCGACTGGGTGAGTTCTTGCCTGTCCTTACCTGCCGTACAATCGTACGTGCCTATACAAATAAATTTAGAAAAAATGAAATAAAGATGAAATGTTGGAAGGAGAAAAGAATCGAATTAACGACATTACAGCCTTGAAGTGATAGTGGGAGAATAATCGAAAAGAACTCCTGATTCCTGGATGACGACGGAACCATGGCCTATTGTCCCGCCCTTGTGAACTCAACTGTCCACTCCTTCGGTTGCCCACGGCCTCGAGTCGGGCAACCCCCTAATACCTAAAAAAGAAAAAAAAGGAAATGCCTTCCCTCTACGACCCCATCAATACTCACTTCAGCCCCTTTCACCTCTCACAGACATTACCAAATTAATAATTCATGTTATGTTATGTAATCAATATTTTTAACAATTATTTTTATTTATCATAATCAAACTCAAAAAAAATAATCTTTTCTTATTTTTAGATAATATAATGTAACCTTCATATTAAGTATGAAATTAAAGAAACAATCACAACCACATGAAATTCATACCCTTTTTCCTACCCTCCTTGGCGCCGTTCTGCGCATTGATGGCTGATGACGACTCCTTTCCAGCGTGTACGATGGTCGGGATAACGCGATAGCTGTATACTAACTGGGATAGAAAACTGATTATGAATAACGAAAATCTACTTTTAAAGCAAACAATATAAAAGTTACAATATTGAGATCCAATTACTTTTCTCTTTAATTAACATTCTTTCATTAACAATACTAGAGTCAAAATAAATTCCAATGCAAATTACATGCGTATGCACTTGTGCTCTCCAAAGAACTTGACTTCATAATACGTGTACACATGTTAATAAAAAACTTTGATTGAAATAAAGCGTGTTTCAAAGTGATCAAAAATTAATCATTCTTGACAAAAAACCATTATTTTCTTTGAAATAATTGCTAATCTTTGTTATATTAAGAATTAATATGATTGGATATCGCAATTTCGATAATAAAAAAAAACTTTGATTGAAATAAAGCGTGTTTCAAAGTGATCAAAAATTAATCATTCTTGACAAAAAATCATAATTGCTAATCTTTGTTATATTAAGAATTAATATGATTGGATATCGCAATTTCGCGTCCATACCTGGGCATTGCACAAACACGGAGACCAATGTAATAATGATTTGCTCAATGACAAAATGACAATAAATAGTACCTACAAATAAAGCCTAATTATTTCAGTTATTTATTTACTAACAAAAAACGGCTGGACCGATTTCGCTGGAAACTTAATCAGTTCGGAGTTACGTAATTACGCTTCGAATTAACCCGGCCCTGTCAATATCATCTTTGGTTTACGAGATAATCGTAGCGAAAAATAATTCCGAACACACATACGAACATACGCACACACCAAATCCTCTTTTCGGTATCCCAAGCATTAATTTAAATAAATCTAAATAGTAACCTGCCAAAGGAAAAAAAAGTAAGCCGACAATTCGTGACGTGGTAGTACACCAGACACCATTTGGACAGCTTGTATTTTCAAGATTCTTTTTATATTCTCACTTTTTTTTATTATATTTTAAAGTTAAGAGGGTGCACTTAATTTTAAATTATTAATTTATAAAATGAAAAATTCATATAAAGTTGAACAGCATTTATTGATATGACATAAATAATTTTTCTATAACTTACACATATAGAAAAGATCAAAAAAAATCAAACATAAATATTGTCTTCATTTACTTACACATTTATTAAAGTTTACACTTATGGTAATCAGACTTAAAAAAAAATAATCCATTCATTGGTTCAATTAAAGGATTTGTAACCTCAAAATCGCAGTCTTCACAAAGTGGCTTAGAGCATTGAAGACAAATTGACTTCAAACAATCAGAGCAACAATATCTAGTTAATCTTTTAAGTTTTGTTAGACAAATAGAGCATAGTTTTCTTCCACTTGGTGGAATCGATTGAGTTTTGGGAGGTGGAGGAGGAGGGTTGGGGATACAATCCCGAAAACCGAAATCCCGAAGATCCAAAATCCCGAAAATCCAAAATCCCGAAAAAAGAATCCCGAAAAATTATATAAAATGAAAAATTCCATTTACCGTAATAATGTTTTGCAATTTTTTGCGTTGAGCTGATTTCAAATAGTGTGATAGCTGACCGACTAGATTTTTGTTAGACAGTGAACATCGTAATACAAAGTGAGTATCGTGCATGCATTTATAATTAAAAACTTTATATTATCAGTGGCATTTTGTGTTTGAAGTCTTAAGTAGAAATGAACGTGTCCATTGTGAAAACCAACAAACAGCGTGAGAAACTGCTTATTGACGGTTACAGTTACCATATCAACAAAAAATACAAGGATACATTTTACTGGAAGTGTGAGCAGCGAAAGCGTTCTGAAATAAGTTATCTCAGAGGAATTGCGTACAATATGATCTTGTATTAAATATTGTTTTGTCATGGATCGTTTTTGATATGTTTTTGTAAGACTTGAACTGTTTTTGTTATGTTTTATTTATTTGAAGTTTTTTATTTTGTTAAATAAATTTGCCAAATTTGTTTGTTACTACAATAAAATTTTTAGTTTCATTTTCGGGATTTTGGTCTTTCGGAATTTTGGATTTTCGGGATTGTGGCTTTTCGGGATTGTGGCTTTTCGGGATTTTAGGTTTTCGGGATTATGGCTTTTCGGGATTTTGGATTTTCGGGATTTTGGGCTCTCGGGATTACATTTTTCGGGATTCTGTCCGACTCCCGGAGGAGGAACATATTTACCCATCTTGATGCACATTTTCAGTCGCGGTTACATGCGGTATTTCTTCAATTGGTTTTTGATACCCTTCTTCGCTTAAAACTTCGTGGGCTTCCAAGAATTCGGTTTCTGGCTGAAAAATTGGGTCATCATCTTCATCGTCAAAATTGCTGAACTCGTGCTCGTTTTCTTCGTCCAACCACTCTTCTATTAGCTGGTTGTGACTTATAAAGGCTCCAGTCGACGTTCTTTTAGGTCTATAAGACCCTTGGTTAGATGAGCCATCTAAGAAACAAGCAACAAATTGCCCTTAACAAAGCAATTTTACTGACATGTTGCTTAGGAGACACTATGAACATATAACTATTACACTGAGGTGTTTTTTTATCAGACGCATACCTTAACACTGACGTGGTTGACTTGTAGCCACTCTCCTTCGCACAACAATGCATGCGCACACCACGACCGCTCGCATTACACTAACGCACGCTTGAGCATACAACAGAAGGCTACTGAGAGCGCGAGAGTCAACATTTGAAAAATAACGACACAACACAAGTTTTTCCATTTTCTGGTGTCTGTCATATCAGCGATTACTAGTCTGTTCTTTTTTTGTAAGAAGATTGACAACCGCACTGAAACCCCTTTCCACGATGTATGAAAGCTATCAAAAATTTTCTCGCGATAGTCCATAATGCAGTATAAGTAAAAAAGTATGTTTCCCTCAAGCCACACAATTTGCTGATATCCCATTCTGAACTGTTTCTTAAGTTCTTCGATAGCGCCTATTCCGATCAGTTCTTCTTGTGATATGACATTCGTTTCTTCAATGTCACTGTATGAATCTATAACGGTATTTTAAAAGTCAAAACATCCACAGGAAACAACAACAACGTTTTGTAGTCCGATTGGGGCGATTTTGAATTATTTTAGGGCCTTTTTTCTTTTTTTTATTTAGGTATTTAACCCTTTTGAGCGCAATTTTCAAGGATAAAATTGGTGGACTTATGAGTGTATTCCACAAGTAGATCCAATAAACATTACATGCCCCCTTATAAATAAAAAAAACGAAAACATAAAACAAAAATCAAAAATAGCTTGAAAAGTAACATTCGCAAAGCATTTTTATACCTCCAAAAATCGAATCCTCAAAATATGTGCTAATCATTTTGTGCCTTTTGCATTGATTTGGGGCCATGTGGTATAAATGGAATTGGACCATTTATAATTTTGAAATGTATTTTTTGCGGCCTATTCTAAGAGAACCTATAATACTTTTGACTCATAGTTTTTAAGACGCCTTTAAATTGCCTGTAGACACTTTAAAGTTACTATATTCGTGATCAGCATCAACACTCAACAGTAATGTCGATCTAGCCATAACCGTCCGTCCGTTAGCGAATTAGGCATTTTAACTGGAGCTAGAAAGCTGAAATGTTGGCCATATAGGCTCAATGTGCTCGAAATAATCAAGTTTAAGATTTAAATCATCTCAATAAACAACATTTATAGAAAAAATCGAATTTTGAACTAGGAAGCGGAAACTTTTATTACAGTTTTTAGGGGCCCCGAAATGCTAGGGAGTTAAAATTTTTAAAATATCGAAAAGTCCAAGTTTCAGCTAGAAAGCTGAAATTTAAATATATACTCTCTAGAGGCGCCTAATACTCATGTTTAAAGATTTATTTAATCCGCTCGCTGACAGCCCACAATTTAAAAAAAAAAAAAACCGTTTTTCGAAGAACCAAAGTTTGAGCTATGAAGCTGAAATCTGGAATATGTATAATGCTATCTAGGGGCCCTTCCTGCTCATGTATAAATATTTTTATAATCCGCCCACTGGCATGTCCAGTTAAAAAAAAACTTTCTTAGGGGTATATAAGTTTTCTGCCATGCCCACTTTGAGGAGGCGTTTTTTTCAATAAAATTCCTTAAATGTTGTATAACAAAATGTGTAGATCCTTCTTAACAATTTTCCCATTTTTAAATTTTTGTCACGCTCACTTACTGAGGGATAGTAATAGGAATAGGGTATCCTACTGTTCACCCAAGCGGACTATGTTTTGTTTTCGTTGATATGGACCTCTTCCACTGATCTAACCAAGAAACATGTAGTGCAAGGAAATGTATTACAAGGGTTATATGGGAAGGTGCAGGGAAATAAGTCAACGGGAACTAAGTCCACTGAGGGACTGAGGAAATAAAACCACTTTCGCGAAGTGGACTTAATTCCCATGTAAAGTGGGAACTAAGTCCATTTTTTATGGGAACTTAGTACACATTCACAAATAAGAAGAGGGAATTAACATTCAACATTTATAATTAGAGAAAAAACTGTAAAGTGCAGTCTTAATCTTATCATGGTGACATAAAGCCAATTCAAAACCGTACCTCGCACCTACTCCAAATCAAACAGTGACCCCAAGGGGGGTTGCAGGGGGCAGCACCTCCCCCCCCCCCCATATGTATTACACTGTTTACGGAATCTACTTGCGATTTCGTAACTAATCCCATAAACAGTGCAATGCATAAGCCAATTTGGCCTTATGACGCTTTTTCAAGGTGTCATAATACCAAATGCTAGAATTTGGCCTTATGTCACTTTCACATTGCGACAAATTTCGAGATTTGGCCTTATGACGGTTGGGCTTATGTCACGGTACCTATATTACTCTGTCTCAGTTAAAAGTTAATTTCTCTTTTGTTAATAAAAATTGCAAAGTACCTACTTGACTATTTAATTTTATTTTGTTCTTAGTCGACAGTGAGAATTTACTTCAAATTAAAAGGGAACTAAAACCACTCAGAGTTTTGGGAATTTATTTTCCACTTTACATGGGAACTAAATTCACTTCGCGAAAGTGGTTTTATTTCCCACTCAGTGGACTTAGTGGACTTAGTTCCCATGGACTTATTTCCCTGCCCCATTTGGGAACGGCCTGGTTAAGTTCATAGTTCAAGAAATTAGGAAAACAGTTTTCTTGGAGCGATAACGAGGAGTTCCAGCAATATCAGGTAGTTAGGTGACGAGGGGTCTGGAACTGCAACACATTAAATGACACCTTTTAAAAATGCAAACAGCAACAGCGATAACAAGAATAATAATAGAACTATGTGTTGGCCACCTAAACAGATGATTTCCAGTTCCAACTGCATGTAAGTTTCATGTCACGTAAACACATTTATCCAGCATTTAATACAAACTTTGAAGAACAATTTCCTACTTCCTATTTTTCTTATTTCGCAGAAAACCAAGGTTACAAATCGATAGAAACGCAAAACACGACGATTACATGCTTAACCAAGAAAAAAGGTATTGGATGTTGACGACTGAATTTATAATTTGTTTGTCCAGGAATCGTGATGGACAGATAGCAGATATCACAAGTATAACCCTGCTTAACGTAAAATAACCAAATAAACCAAACTATCGAAGTTTGTATTTCACCAAGTTAATCGATTTTTGCGATCACTTGCGAAAAATCCTACAGGTGCTGATGGAGACTCTTGACCATAATATGGGTTAAGTCTATGCTATTTTTGACTCCATTTTATATTTATTATTGCTTCGAGGAAATGTTTCGTTATTTTATCATGGACCTAAATACACAATACTCAAAGTAAATAGGACGCATCTCAAGGTTTCTTGTATTCCCTCTGAGTCATGATTACTTAATTTGTGTGCTCATACACAGCTTAAAATAAAATCTCTTACCTAACAGTAACATACTGTAAAATACCTAAACATACCCCAAAATGTCTTCTTTCGCTGGAGGGATTGGCCCAACAAATATGTTTAAAGATTAGCAAACCAAATTAATTAGTAAAGGGGTAAACCGTTTACCATATTACCGAGCACTGCAGCTATGTATGTATATTGCGGCTGTGTGGGCCAGGACATTATATACGGCAATTATATTCTTTACCGTTCGAGATACCTTATGAGGAAAACGCCTGAATTGTTAGTACATTTCCCCGATACCCATTTAAGTGGTTTGACATAATTTCATCAACTTTGACATTATCTGCTTGTACTCCTTCGTTATTTATGAATGGATCTAAAGGGAACTTTGCATACCTACACTCAAAGAGTAGGTATTTCTTTCCATGCGGTAAGGGAAATTGATATAACTTTTAAGGTATGCGTCTCCCAAGTTACTAAAGCTTTTCATGTTTATTGAATTGAATCACTTTTAAATTGTGTAAGTAAATGAGTAAGGTAGGTTCTTATGCCAAATGCGGAGACTATGATAAACAACTATATTACTCAATTCCCGGAGATAACACAGCTTGTAAAAATCGCACTTAGTTTTAGATAGGTTAAATAACACTAAGAGAGGTATAAGTAAAAGTGATTTCACGTTGATTAACTTCCATCCTACTCGTTGAACCACTTAGAGACATTTAATGTCAGTATTGATTAGCTCATTAAAATGATTAAAGAAAAGAGGTCCCAAGTTAAGTTTTGGTCTTCAAGAAAGAGCAGGGCAGGTGGTAAAAGTGTTGGAGAAGGTGGTCAATCTTTTTCTCCGTCTCTTCGTCCATGCAGCTTCTGCACAAATCATTTGAGTAAACACCAATCCAAATTGAACACTTACCTATGAGACAGTGCCAAGTGATGAAACCAATTGCTTCACTGATGTGCAATCTGTTAGAAGAGATCAAACACTTTCAGCGTTTCACATCCAGTTTCAGTCATATCCGATTTGTCACTAGATAAGCTGTATCATTTGTTCTCGATGGTATCTCGGGCGCCTAAGTAAACTATTACAGGCAAAATAGGCAGTGTAGTTCCATATTTTTCGACAGTTCCCTGAAATGTGGCTATGCCCTCGGGACCCAACACTGGTGATTATTGAACTGCTAAACTATTTCCTCTAGAGATGATCGGCAGTCTAGCTACGGACACCATGGACTTTATAGAGACTGATTCCAGTGATTGAATCGCAGCTTGACTATCTGACAAGATGTGAATGTCCTTCAAGGGATGTATCACTTCAGTCACTATGGGATGTCTTTAGGTGCCATAATTTTACGCCAAAGCTTTTTTGCGTTTTATCACATTCCTTAAATGGAAAAAAATCACAAAAGAGTTATGGAAGAAATTACACATATTCCAGTGTATGCGACAACCTTGTGGGCGATTTTTCCTTAGAAAAAATCAATAATCAATTAAATTTTTATTCACAGCTTCCTCGATCAGGCGGTCGATAAGTATACGCAAACTGTCCGCTCTTCCAAATTACTAGAGCTATACTTGTAGCCATTTAACCATATTACTGTACGGTTTTTAACAATACCCCTTCTTTTTTTTATATGTTGGTTTGGAAGCTAGATTAAAGGCTCAGTACGCTGCCTAATATTTGTTTTTTTTTTTTTTTTTTTTTTTTTAAAGGCACCAGGTTTATATAATACCCTATTGTTATTCGTCTTCTTCTTCTTTCTTAACAGGGATCTAAAGATCAGGAGTAGGTTAGGTTAGGTTAAAGTGGCTGCTAGCTGAAGGCCAACACACTTATTGTTCGTGGGGCTCTCCGGTTTGACCTCAATAAACATCAGCAGTCCTCTTGGTTTCGGACCCATCGTTGACCCGACTCCCGTAATTCTGTAAGGACCAATATATTTTTTGTGAAATTTGATAGAACTACCAAAAAATATCCGTTATATAGCCAGAATGTCTCCTATTTCATATATCCAAGCGGGCTTTCGTTGTATTATTTGTTTATACGATTCAAGCAGATCGTCGATTAGTGCTGCCAAATTATGATTCTACATAATATTGTAACGTGACTACGGATATTCCCCAATAACACCCTGACCAACCGTACTGCCGGGAAGCACAAATGGCCCCTAATCGACACCAGTGCATGCCCACCAGCAGCCGTCTCCCTGGATCGACCGATGTCATAGCGGCAGGCACAAACCAATATGTAACCCGTGATCGACCCCTCTGATCGCAAGTCCATCAGTTGCCGTATCATCAGGCCACTCAACCATGTAAACTACACGTCACCATCCACGAGTGGCTGGCCAAGTATAAATATCCGGACTAATTTCGATAATCAGGTTTATAATTCACACCAAATGCTTGCAGGCGAATCAACTAGTGGACCACCAAAAATGGCATTCGGGAAGGTTCGTCACTGATTTTGGGAGCACGACTATCGAAAGCTGCATACAACCTCCGGGCCGAAATTTTCCGTAGAATCGCAAGATCCACCGTGTATTTTATCAACCCCGTAAAAGTCTGACGGAGTTGGTATGATCGACCTCGGTCTGATCAGCTCCAAATTGAGGCAGCTTTGGTATTGAGACCACGCCTTAATAGTCGTCCCCAGATCCGAATGAACGAGGTATCGTGGACTGTCAGATCCGCTACCTAGGACTAAAGAAACCCAGCCCTAGGAGGTGAAGGTATCGTAGACCAGTGGTCCGATCCCCCGAGACAGATCTGGGACGCCCTAATAAGGGAGACCCTTGGCCGACTCCCACAGGCATCTGACGTCCAATACACTGGCGTATTTCCCTCATAACCCCAACCGTAGCCCCACTTCTCCGAATAAGTATATTTATAAGGTACGATAAGGAGTTGAATAAAATCTATTTGTGGATTCTACAACTGTAGGTACTCCGCCACCGCCAGAAGTTTTCTCATTTTCTTTATGGAAACCCTGGCACCATGGAGCACACCTCAGCCCATGCAAAAAGCCCATCACAATATTAACTCACACCTGTTCGCAAACGAATTTCACATTCACACATAGTTAAAGCCTTCTCATTATATACATACTCAAGGAAATTAACACTAATGAATCTAATAAGCTTTATTACCTTTCGGAGAGCCAAACATTTTGCCTAAGTCGGCCTAATTCTACTGAAGTCATCTCACGTTCACCCAATCTCGGTGTAAATCATGCACGAAAAAACAATCATTTCCCACCCGTGTACCTATTTCGTGCACCTGTACGACTATGCTCATACTCGTAGATTATTGTCGCCTTTGATTTGTAAAATTGTCAACCTTGTCAAAAACTACACCTACACGGAGCGTAGAGTGATAATTAAAACTGATATTACCCCTGCGGTTTTACTACTTTTCGTGGACTAACCTGATCGGATTTATGCTAAAAACGACCCATCGCACGGTACTATGACTGCCAACTATGAATTAGAACCGGCTACATACATATCTATACATTCGTATAGTGTATCTGATTCGGCTCACACATGACGGTGTGCATGAACTCACGTATAATTACGGAGGCAAAATGTCACATTTCGGGTGACATTTGGCCGGCTATGTCGTACGTGGTGATGGTGGTATTTAAAGAAGAAGCAGGTGACTTCATTAGCCTGGCATGTATGTCGAATTTCATTAATAGCAGTCCCAGCAATGTCAACTATAGTTGTGTACATGTACGGTAACCGAAAGTTAATTAAATTTATCATTTGCCGTGCAAAGAAATAAAATGCCTAAAATGTTACTCTCTCGTTAGTTATTTAATTAAAAAAAAAGCCAGTGTTGAAATGTATCTCATAATACTTTATCTATTTGATGTGGTCTAATAAAGATTTAAGTGTACCTTGTTGTTTTATTCAACGCATTTTGTGACATGGAAATGTACAAATTCAGTCCATATGAGGGTATGACTATTTTATGCCCAGCACAGTTTATATTTAACATTATAAACATAATACTGAGCTTTGGTAATAGCGTTACACAACAGATATATTATATATGTATAAATATAGCAGAGAAAAACCATTGTTTTTTAAGTACCTACTATGTACTTATAAAATATAGCTCAGAATTTTTAACTGACAGGAAAAAGTGGAAGGACCTCTCCGGTAAATAACCTTTAAGACAGAAAGACTATATGTTTTCTAAGAACAAAGACTTACACTTAAAGGAATGCAGTCAAACGACTTACTCACTCAAAACAAAAAAAAAAGACTTTAAGAAGACTAATACTGACTCAAAGAATGTAAAAAGTCAAAAAGTACCTACTGCATTCTTTTAACTTTCAGTCAACTGCTTCAGACTGCTTTATTTAACTGCCCATTCCGAATGTTCCAAATGTCTGCTGAATTTTGATCTGCAGTTTAATTAGTTAAGTAAGTCAAAAGACTGACATAATAAGTCATCTAATTCATTGTACTGCAGTAGGTACTTACTTAACTCCATTTTTTACAACTCTAGAAATTAGGCCTTAAAAATTGTCTTTTATTTCATAATGGGTAATTATCCCAGAACTTTATTTAAACCGCAACAACATCAAATGAGTGTTCTCTATTTTGAATTGAGGTAGTTATACCCTTTTGTAAGGGAATATTAATTTTGATTCAGAGTTTGCAACGTACCTTAATATTGCCCGTTGACCCCTAAAAGCAAATATATTCGTGATCCGCATTAATAGTTATGTCGATCCGTCCGTCGGTCCGTCGGTCGGCAAAAATTAGGCATTTAAACTCGAGTTAGAAAACTGAAATTTTAACCATATACTCTAGGCGGCCAAAATAATCCAGATTAAGAATTTTTTTTACAAAAACTTTGATTCGTATTGTATTGTATTTATTGCAGCAGAATATTTATACATTATTTTCTTAAACTATATTGCACAATTTACAGAGTTATGGTATAAATCTACCTTACTCTGATAATATTTTAAACATTTAAATAAAGAAAAATAACTAATTAACAAAGTATTTGAAGGAAAAGCAACAGGAAACAACCTTCATTAGAAAAAAACAGAAATAATTAAACAACAATAATGATATGCAACGTAGAGTGAGGAGAAGAAGGGTGGGGGCTGCAGGGCCTTTTTCATACCAAGCTTTAAATCTTACATAACTATAAAAACCAAACAAAAATGATTATAATGGACATCAACGTGAATAACCAAATACTAAAGGGAAATCTAATAAATTAACAGAAGCTAAATAAACGTAATATAAATTTAATAAATAAATAGATGAGTACAATGAATAGATAAGTAAATAAATATAATATATTAAATAAATAAATATAATAAATAAATAAATGTAATATGTTAATAGATAGAATAAATAAATAATTTAAAATTATAAAATAAGATAAATAAATAAAGTACATAATAATATATAACAACAAGTAAATATATATAATAAACAAATTAATAATTACAAAAAAACATGCAATAAATAAATAAATAATTACAAAAAATCTTACAAATACTGAATAAAGGAATATAATATATATGTATGCATAAATAAGTAAATTAGAAATAAATAATTAACATAATAAGTTATATTTTAAAAAATAGAACTATAACTATAAAGCTAGGTTTGAAATTAAAGGTTATCTGAAGATAAGCAAGATGTACGATAACGTTGATTAAGTTTGGCAATTCTAGTTGATACCATTTCCGTATCTGAAATTGCTTGAAGTTCAGCTGTTGAAAAAGACCATGGAAGCTTAAGGATCATTTTCAAAAGCTTGTTTTGAGCTACTTGGAGTCTGCTAATATGACTAGCTGCACATTTACCTCATGCCGGTGAACCATAAAACATAATTGTTTAGTTTTGACTTCCGGTTTATAAAGGTATAAAGAGTTTTAGTGGTTATGTTAATCCTTTTAGTTACTTCTTTTTTAGCTTTTCTTTTTCGTGTGAAAAAGATAACCTGTGTCTAATCTTCCAGTCGAAAAAGTAATCTTGAATGACATTTAGTGCAGATTGCAAGTTTGTTTGAATGTTGAAACCAACTGAATCTGACGAGAAGATACAGGTATCATCGGCAAAAATAGCTTTTTCACAGTTGGTTAAACATGGGAAATCGTAGGTGAAAATAGTATACAAGATTGGACCAAGCACCGATCCTTGAGGTACACCTGCCGAAATGTTGTAAATATCAGAGTACAAATTATTTATAGAAACCTTGAATTTTCTTTCAAACAGAAATGATTGAATTGCTTTGATTATGTAGATAGGAAAAGTAAGTCTAAGAAGTTTATGTAATAAAGCATCATGCCAAACTGAATCGAATGCTTTCTCGACATCAAGAAGTACCATTCTTGTACTTTTTCCTGTGCTAAAATGTTTTTCGATATATTCCTTTGAATGTTCAATCTGTTACAAAATATGTAGAGCGATCTTAACAATTCACCCATACTAAAGCTGCTGCCACGCGCACTTTATGACTAATAAGAGTAGGACTAGGGTATTCAACAGTTCGCCCATGCGGACTGTAGCCTTTCCGTTTTTTTTATGTTTTTTGGCCTTGCTTCTCTTTTCAGTATGGAGTGGTATTTCATTATGAAAAAGGGCCAGTAAATTTAACTAGTTGGAGGGACAGTCCCGCACAGCCCGAGTAATCCTTAAGTTAAAACTTAATTCAGTCGACCCAAGATATAATGGTTTTAGTATTTGTACTTTTTCTTAATGAAAGTTTACTTAACTTTTGATTTCATTTACTAAAAACAACGAAAAACAACTTATTTCGTGTTACCTTAAACGCAGAAATACCATGCGCTGTAAATAGTGTCTGGGTCACCCGAAAATATTTGGATTCTAACCAAATTATTTTCAAATGTAGAAACGGGAATCAGTTTGTTTTTGTAAATCGTGCTCCTACTTTGGATGATAGAAATCAATTCGTTGTAGGACCCATTAAAAAAGCGCAATACCTACAGCTATAATGCACTTTAATGCGTTCGGCCGAGGTTATGTGCCCGGAATTTTGCTCTGCCCTTTTATATTATAAAGATTCAGTAGGGTGTACTAGATAATATACTAAAATTCCAGCATGGACAAAATAAAGGGTGATTTTTTTAAGGTTAGGATTTTCATGCATTAGTATTTGACAGATGACGCGGGATTTCAGACATGGTGTCAAAGAGAAAGATGCTCAGTATGCTTTGACATTTCATCATAAATAGACTTACTAACGAGCAACGCTTGAATTTTCAGTGAATGGGCCCTAGAAAAGTTGGCAGAAAATCCGCTTTTTTATCGACAAATTTTGTTCAGCGATGAGGCTCATTTCTGGTTGAATGGCTACGTAAATAAGCACAATTGCCGCATTTGGAGTGAAGAGCAACCAGAAGCCGTTCAAGAACTGCCCATGCATCCCAAAAAATGCACTGTTTGGTGTGGTTTGTACGCTGGTGGAATCATTGGACCGTATTTTTTCAAAGATGCTGTTGGACGCAACGTTACGGTGAATGGCGATCGCTATCGTTCAATGCTAACAAACTTTTTGTTGCCAAAAATGGAAGAACTGAACTTGGTTGACATGTGGTTTCAACAAGATGGCGCTACATGCCACACAGCTCGCGATTCTATGGCCATTTTGAGGGAAAACTTCGGAGAACAATTCATCTCAAGGAATGGACCGGTAAGTTGGCCACCAAGATCATGCGATTTGACGCCTTTAGACTATTTTTTGTGGGGCTACGTCAAGTCTAAAGTCTACACAAATAAGCCAGCAACTATTCCAGCTTTGGAAGACAACATTTCCGAAGAAATTCGGGCTATTCCGGCCGAAATGCTCGAAAAAGTTACCCAAAATTGGACTTTCCGAATGGACCACCTAAGACGCAGCCGCGGTCAACATTTAAATGAAATTATCTTCAAAAAGTAAATGTCATGGACCAATCTAACGTTTCAAATAAAGAATCGATGAGATTTTGCAAATTTTATGCGTTTTTTTTTTAAAAAAAGTTCTCAAGCTCTTAAAAAATCACCCTTTAGCTTCAAAAATTGGCCTCTCTGTGTCATGTTTCGAGGTTCTGCCACGTTCTTGCACCTGGCTTATCGCTCTCCTAATTAAACAAGACAGTATTTTTAAATGAAGATTCATAATGCTATAATTCAGGTTGGACACTTAAAGTTTTTTTTTATCGGTTTTTTTTTACATTTTTGTAGCCTAGGTAGGAGCTGCAGCTTAGGTTGGGCAGAATTCGATATCTCTAATGTATTCGAACGCGAATAAGAAAAAATAGACGAAATAATCATGGAAAAACTCACTACCTCTTAGACTATTAAGCACAGATGGGAAAGATTAGGTAAGGTAAAGTAAGTCAGGGCTATGATTTTGTTGCCATAGAAACACTAGCCCGATAATGGGCCCATCGATCTCTGGTGGACCGACTTTAACGTCAGTTATCATCTTAAACATGTTCCTCAAACATTTTTATTTCACTACAAAAACTCACTAGTGTGTTGCAGTCTCTTCTAGACTATCAAAGAAATAGTTGCCTAATGTGTTCGGTTTCTGAGAGCCCCAATCTTTTGGCGTGCCTCCTCAGAAGGATTTGTCCGCAAAGAATGCTGACATCTTCTTAGTTTCAATATCTCCCCAGTTTTCTTTTTGTTCAAGTTGGGCCACACGGCTTTGGAGACCTTGTGCCCACTATGTGGCTCCATCTTTGACGATTCATTTTTGTGACCGCTTCCGATAACTTTCCTTCGACTAAAAAGTTCGACTAAAGTTAAAAGTATTTATATCGATAAATACATACACAGGTAATGATATATAAGAACTGCCTTACATTTTACTAAGTAGTTGGAACTCTTCGTTTATAATGTTGGTTCGATAGGTTAATGCTGACTTATAAAAACAGTAAAGCATATTATAATCGCTTTCGCAGTTAAAAAGTAATAAGACTTCAGCTCGTCAAGAATGGAAGATCTGCCCATGAAATGGATGATATCTTCCCTCTCCGAAAGGTTGCGAAGGCTACAAAATATTGGTAAGTCAGGACGATGAGGAACATAATTAAGACGTACAAGTTCTCCTCTCATTTTTGAAATTGACGGTATAATTTCGCAACTGTTGGTACTGTGAAAGTAGATTTGTTTTAGAAGACTATAATGTAGATGTATGCAATGATGATGTAGCCCTGTTAACACAATCATCCCTGTATTTTTTGTCTATTATAGATCATAACTTTGGAATTAGATAATTTTTATTTCCATCGAGGAGGTTTGAATCAAGTCCGCAATGTGTCGCAAGCTCCTCTAGTTTCTTATACCAAATGATTTTCCGTTAAATTGTTTTGATGGTCATGATTTTTGGAAGTCGTTTAACCGGTAGCTCAAGAACTTTCAAAACGTGCTCAAAATGCAGTTTTAAAGTTTTTATAAAATGTGGTGATAGTCCTGTTTCTATGTTTATCATGTAATTGGGTTTTGAACTTGTAAGCTGAATTGTCTTTTAATGTAATAGTTTAGCAGCTTCTCAACGGTTTCGTACTGATTGCGTACAGGATTGCGCTGTAACATCATTATGGACTCCGCTACAGCTTGAAAGACTTTATATTTCACGTTATGGGCAACTAACTTATTTGAAAAACATCTATTCCAGGTTGCGCAAATGACACTTTTCCGTTTGAGTATTTCTGCTTTTCCGTCCTTGAGTTTATTTAGAACATTACATATTTCTTCCTGTGTGATACACACGTCCAATATTTCATTCGAGATGAAAGGCATTGCATATTGGAGACCAGGTGCATTATATGATGGATTCAATGGGGTTTGAAAGTGACTCATCAATGCTGTTTAGGAATATACAAATATTGCCATTTTTTTGTTATGATTAAGTAAACGTTATTGTTAAATTAGTTAAGTTAATTTTCTGCTTATGATTTGTTATTAATTTTGTATCAGTATTTGTTTGACTCACTGGTCTTCAGACTTTAAAATTATGTGTACATATTTTCGTCAGTAGCATCACAACAATTACAAAAGTGCGTTATAAAAATACCGCACGCATAATTGAAGTGTGCGTGTCGTGCGAATTGTTCTTGGTTATTTTCCTCTTTGTGCATGCATTCGTTGTGCTGCTGTTGCGCTTTAGCTGTTAGACAAACTCCACTTGGATTTCAGCAGCTTTGTTACGAACACCAACTTGGTACTGTATCAATTGTTAATCAATTTAATAAATTATATTTTATTTGATTCATCGTGTGGTTAGATTTTTTGTTGATTTATCAATCTTCAGAATTGCTTTTCAGAATGCCCTCATCTGTTCCTTAACATAATTTAATGGTCCTTCTAAGCCGAATTAAAAAAGTGAATCGCGTATAGACAAATTGACTCAGTAAAATACCTTTTTTTGGAATTCCACGTGTGAATTGGTGCATTCGTTTTAAACTATCGTGTTGCATATTCCCTTTAATTTATACAGTATTCCGTATAGCTTCTAAAGGGAGCAATAATTCGCACTTATATTTACAGTGAATTTCTTTGTCGTATCTTGTGTGTTGTGCAAATAGTTTCGTTACAAAATGAGTGCGCTTAAATTAAAATTTCAGCGGGAAAATGCACAAGCCCGGTTAGATCGCGCATCTGCATTCGCGGGAACGATTGATGAATCCACGTCTCTTGAATTATTAGAGATTCGATCAATAAATTAGACGAAACATGTTTACAGTTTTCGTCGTTTGGGAAATGATCTTCTCGTAATTGAAAGCAAATTTGCCGCGTATGAGGAGAAATATTTTCTTCTTTACATGTGAAATGCATTCGCAATAGACAAGGTACTCCCCAAAAGGGTTCCGACGCGACGGTTCGGTAATTGAGCGGCTGGTGAATCAGCAATCTATATTCCTGGAAAACTCAATTTATCACCCAATCATAATTCCACCTTGATAAATTTGCCGCCTATCGTCATTCCACCATTTTAGGGATATTATAAGGATTGACCGACTTTCCGTGATCTTTTCGTGGGGTCTGTTGATAGCAGGAATAACATTAATGCAACGCAAAAGTTTCACTACCTCAAATCATTTCTTCGAGATGATGTGGCCAACCTTATTAAACATATTCCCATTTCCTATGCGAATTTTCTCGAAGCATGGGATCGTTTAGAGACGCGATACGATAGGGTGCATTTAATTGTAAAAGCGTTTATCCAATCTTTCTTATCGCTTTCTGCAATCAGTGCGAGCAACGTTCATTCGCTAGGAAAATTAACTGACGGGGCAGATGAGGTCGTGCGTGGCCTAAGTGCGTTAAAAAAGACAGATCGTGATCCTTGGCTCATATATTTGCAGCTAAACAAGCTCGATACGGACACTAACCAAGCTTGGGCAGAAAACGTCGGTTCTCGGGATGATATCAACGAACTTCTGCAATTTTTACAAACCAGGTGTGATGCGCTCGAGTCGTGCCAGTCGGGCAATCGAGTTATTTCGTCGCGTACAAAACCATCCGCTTCAATACGGTCGCATGTTGCTGCAGCTTCAGAAACTAAACCATTGTGTCCTAAGTGCAAAACCGAGCATGCATTGTTTCAGTGCGCCGATTTCGTGGCATTAGACAATAATTCTCGTCGCAGTTTCGTGAAGACAAATTCGCTTTGCTTCAATTGTCTTAGGGTTGGACATTCGTCGAACAAATGTCGATCTACTTTTAGGTGTTGCGTTTGCAAATCGCGTCACCATTCGTTAGTCCATCCAGAAGAGTTTAACAAAATGCAATCATCGTCGTCAATATCATCTGCAGATGTTAAATCTAATTCTTCCCCTTCGTTAACCCAACCAACATCAAGTTTCGTCGTCCTCGCGTTCATCAGTTCCCTCTACTGCTTCGCTGGTTAATAATCATTCTCTCAAATCAAACCTTCGCCGGCAAACCATTCTGCCAACGATACTGGCTGTCGTTAAAGACTTTCAAGGAAATTTGATCCCTTGCCGAGTATTATTGAATTCTGGGTCTCAATCGTCTTTCGTTGTTGAATCTTTCGCTCAACGACTCGGTCATCCACGGACGCACGCTCGTATTCCTGTGTCTGGTCTATCATCGATGGAAGCGGGTTATACAAAAGGCTGTATTTCACTTCAACTCTGCTCGAGGGTAAGCTCAACTTCTCTATGTATCGATGCCTTCGTGTTGAGTAAGCTCACTTCGGACTAACCAACCCACTCTTTCGATGCCTCTCTGTGGTCGCACATACAGAAGTTACAGTTGGCGGACCCTCACTTTCATGTGTCCTCTCCAGTTGACGTCCTACTAGGTGCCGATAAGCTTTGGAGTATTTTGAAGGGAGAGCAAATCAATGGCCCTAAGGGTCTTGCACTTGCCCAAAGTACATCGTTTGGTTCGGTAATTACTGGATAACTCTTCGATAAAACACCATCTGAAAACGCTATATACTCACCTCATTCCACAGTCGACTTAGACGTGTTACTTCAGCGATTTTGGGAGTTAGATGAAGTTGCACCTTTTAATAACGATTCGGTCATCAACGATCCAGCTGAGCAACACTTTCGAAAAACTTTCGGCCGTTCATCAGATGGCAAATATGTTGTTTTTCGGAAACACACTGCCGTCTGCAATATCGCGCTTGCACTCAATGGAACGCAGGTTTCGTAACAATCCCCCACTGCATCGGTTGTATTCCGACTTCATGAAGGAATATTTGGAACTCCGTCACATGAAGCTAATTCCCTCCGATGAGATAAATTCAGCACCAGGTAGACAATTCTACTTACCACATCACGTGGTTTTAAAGCCTGATAGTTCGTCTACAAAACTGCGAGTCGTCTTCGATGGATCGGCGAAGGATTCCAATGGTCAGTCCCTTAACAGTGTGTTGGTGGTCGGTCCTCCTATTCAGAGGGATTTGTTAGGCGTATGCCTACGTTTCCGACAGCACCGGTATGTCTTTACAGCCGATGTTGTAAAGATGTTTCGTCAGATCTGGGTAGACGATTCACATACCAATTTTCAGCGCATTGTTTGGCGCGAAAATCCTGAAGAAGAAGTTCAACATTTTCGACTGTGTACTGTTACCTACGGTAATATCCGCTCCTTTCTTATCTGTTCGGGTACTAAAGCAGGTAGCAGTTGACTATAAAGATAAATTCCCGAACGCTGCACGTATTCTACTAAACGACGTACCTATACGTTGATGATGTCATGACGGGAGCGAACTCCATCGGGGATCTAATTGCGCTAAAATCTGAGCTGGTTTCTCTAATGTCATTGGCTGAATTTGATCTGCGAAAACGGAGCTCCAATTGTTGGCCTTTGCTCGCTGGCATGCCTAGAGATGAATGTGAATACTCCATTTTTGATACTGAACGGTCGACATCTCCTAAAAAGGTACTAGGCATGTACTGGAATCTCATCAGAAATGAATACTCTTTCCAATTGTCAAAAGTTCCTTTATCTTCATCCTCGGCAAAACGAACATTGCTTTCGGAAGTTTCACGTATTTTTGACCCATTGGGATTTCTAGCTCCTTCGGTGGTCTTATTTAAACTGCTTTTTCAAGAACTCTGGTCGTCTGAACTAAACCATGGCTGGGACGATCCACTACCTAGTCTTCTAGCGCATCGATGGAATACTTACAAGCAGGAACTCTACTACTTCGAACAACTGCGGGTCCCTAGAAATGTTTTTATTTCTACGACAGAGGTCGAGCTACACGGATTCTCGGACTCGTCGTCATTGGCCTACTCTGCCGTGGTTTACACTCGATACAGACTGGAGGATGGATCATTCAAAATCACCATAATCGCAGCAAAAACCAAGGTAGTTCCACTCAAACCAGTTACGATCCCAAGATTGGAACTATGTGGTGTGTTACTGTTGGGACGGTTGCTAAACTTAATCATCTTAATAGTCATCGATAACAACCAAAATCTCAAAAACATTTGCATGGTGTGATTCGGAGATCGTACTACATTGGTTGTCTTCACCACCTCGTCGTTGGACAACTTTTCTGGCTAACCGCACAGCTGCTATCCTCGAAAAGGTTCCACGACACGCTTGGAATCATATCGCGTCGGAATCGAATCCAGCAGATTGTGCTTCACGGTGAATAACACCATCCAACCTTGCGACCCACCCTCTTTGGTGGACCGGTCCTTCTTGGCTATCGGTAAGTGAAGAACAGTGGCCAAAGGCAAAACTTGGTTTAGAATCCTCGCTCGTAAACATCAACGACATTGAAGAAAAACAACCATCCCGTCAAGTATTGCTCATTTCAGATAACACCGATATCATACAAACTCTCGTCAACAATATCTCCTCGTGGTTTCGAATGCAAGGAACAATCGCGTATTGCCTTCGATTTTCTTTCAATTGTCGTTCAACCATAATCAATCGTCGTACCTACGTCTGGCCTTAGTTTCAATGAGATACGAACAGCAAAAACATATATCCTCAAAGCAATGCAACTAAATTCTTTCAGTGCGGATATTCTGTCTCTAACTAATACACATTAGTAAACTGTCAAGTGAAAGCTCCTCAAATACTCCCCTTTATCGACAATGATTGCCTGTTTCGAGTGGGAGGAAGACTCAAGCACGCAACTGTTTCCTTTTCGCTAAAACACGGAAATGATTTTCAAAATCCGCCCACTGACACGCCCACAATTAAATAAAACAATTTTATTGAAAAACCAAAATTTGAGCTAAGGAGCTGAAATTTATAATATATACTCTCCAGGGGGCCTTTATGCTCATGTGTAAATATTTTCAAAATTCGCTTACTGACACGCCCACAATTTAAAAAAAACTTTTTTTTGAAAATCCAAAGTTTGAGCTAAGGAGCGTTTTTTTACAAAAGCTTCGTTTTTTTATAAAATCCTTTAAATGTCATAAACAAAATATGTAGAGCGTTCTTAATAATTCAACCACACTTAGACTTTTGTCACGCCCACTTATGAGGGATTGGAATAAGAATAGGGTATCCAACAGTTCGCCTAAGCGGACTGTAGCCCGTCCCTCTGTTTTTTTTTGTTTATTGGAAAAGTGTTTAGGGTGACAGATCTATTTTTAGAACAATGTTCGTATGCTTTTGGCTTGCGGAGTTCGAGTGACTATAATTCATGCTTTGCATACGATTATTAGGCTAATTTTAGAACGGCTTTTCTTTTTGATAGTTTTATTGCGACGCGGGGAGACCGTTTTTAAATGTCGGCTATACTATACATTTTGAAGAAGATTTATATGTAATGATAATGATGATGTGCAATAGCATGATTGTAAATACAAATATGTTATAAGGTTTAAACTGATTGCAGTTAGAATTCCTGAAGAGCAATTAGCTGGGCTGGGGAGTTGATGCTGGGTTCAAGAAGCTTTTCTTTTTTTGATAAGTCATATTTATTCATTAGAGGATGCTGGGCATATCTCGAATGGGGGGTTGTAGCTTTTTCCATTATTCAATAAATTTATTTCATTCTGAAGATTATTGTTGCCTGCTGCTTGGGATGCAAGTAAGAGTCCAAGTCTATCAATGATTTCAGTGATATCATTCCAATATATATAGTCCACGGGATTTGTATAGTAAGACTTATAAGAATTGCTAAATTTTCCGTCTTCCGATAAACCTCCTCCCCTTTGATATCTATGGGAAGCTGGTGGCCACTAAGGCGGCCCTGAGATTAAGAGAACCCAATTCGTGGCAAAGCTCACACATTGGAAGATCCGCTGAAAGCGTCTGGCAAAGACTTGGCGACAAGTGAAACGTCTTGGACTTATGCAGTTTTGTTTTTGATGTTTCATTCTATATGTAGGAAAGATTTTGTGTGGTTGCGTCAATTTTTCAAGGTTGAGTTGCAAGTTTTTGTATATAAATAGGGCATTTTCAGCGGATCTCGATCCTTTGAATTCGTCTGGCAAGTACTTGGCGACAAGTGAAACGTTTTGGACTTATATATTTGTTATCAAGGAATTTTTCTCTAAATTCTAAAACAAAAATTAAGCGGTTGCATCAATTATTCCACATTGGCTTTTTGTAAATATTTTGACTTCGTCTGGCAAGCCTTTGGCGACATCCAAAAAGTCTTGGACCTTCATATTTGTATTCGTATTGTAATATCATACGTTTTAGGAGAAATTGGTGCGGTTGCATTAATTATTCAAAATTGGAATTTTTAACGCACTTCCGCCACGTCTGACAGGGTTTTGGCGACACCTAAAACGTCTTGGATACATATGTTTGTACTGATACTGAGGTATTCATACTTTATTATTTGCCACCAAATTCAAGTGGTTGCACCAATTATTCCTATTTTGCATTTTAACGGATTTTTAATATGCCGTTACACCCGTCAGCTGCCATTACGTGCTGCCAGACGGCCCAATTTGCAATCATGGGCAGCAGAGCAATATATTTACCCAAAATTCATCTGGTTGCCTCTCACGTCCAAAATTTACTGCGGGCTCTTAGACTATTAGAATCACCAACAATAAGATCCAAGTTGGTAAAACAATGCCGCGAATTTCTTAACGAGATCGCGGTCAGATGTAACATTTCCCTGTGTTGGGTACCCGGTCACAGTGATATTCCAGGCAACTGCAAGGCGGATGAGTTAGCCAGACGGGGTTCCGCACCAGAACTCTCTGACAACAGAGAGACACCGGCGGGACTAATTCAGACACTGAAACTCAAACTTCTAAATAACGCGTTAATCGAAGCAAACAATAGGTGGAATAGCATCGTACATTGCGTGTCCTCAAAGCAAATTTGGACCAAATACGATGCATAGAGAACATCCAAACTTCACTCCATCAGCAGGAAAAATATCAGCTCTGTAATCGGAGCAATCACTGGCCACTGCCTTTTAGGCAGACATGCCACCAGATTGGGAGCTCCCTCAAACGACTTCTGCAGAAGCTGTAGAGACATCGAAGAGGAAGAAACCACCACACATCTCCTGTGCAACTGCCCCGCACTAGCCAACTCAAGGAAACAAATTCTTGGCAATTATTTCCTCGATGATCTAAGCGATCTCAGTGAAACAGATATTGGCTGTATCAGCAAATTCGTCACTAGGTCCAAATGGTTAAACTAAACTAGAGGACGGATTGGACGATGACTTGAGCCCCTCCCGCTCCCTTCCCGCAGATCACCGCAAACCGGTTCCCCTGCCAACGAAAAGAGTTCTTACTGAAGCTAGATTGTATCAGTCACTTCAGTCAGCACAAACCCCCGAACTCAGTCACCATAATCCAAAATCGACTATTAAGGCCGCCCCTCCCTGCTCCCTTTCCGCGGAATGGTGTAACTTGAGGTTCGTTCAGCAACAGTCGCCCCAAACTGCACTCCCCCCCGCGATGCGTGTAGTACTCAGGGTTGGACCACCTTTAGTCACCCCCTCTAGCACAGTTTTGAAACCAATTACCTGACTGTGCAGCCGGTACACCCCGATGCCACCTCCAAGGAATGAAATAGCTTGCTCGGGATTCGACTGTATCAGTCTCCCCGGCACGGTATTGCCTGTAAAAGAGAGTGAAGAGCGGTTTGAGGTTCGATTGTAACAGTCATCTCAAAAGACTCTTCCTCCCCCGGTTTTCAGGTAGCAATAGCTTCCCCTCCGCGGCGCAGAAATTGGGATCGACCCGAGGTTTGATTGCATCAATCACCTCATCTCGATCCCAACCCTTGGTTCGGATGTCGGGCGAGAGTCGCCACTGCACTAGTCACTCTAATACATCGCAACCCATGCGAAATACAGCCAGGCTACATACCCTGACCACTTCAGGAGTATCTCCACCTCCCAAAACCACTACCTCACAAGAGGCAATCACAGGGAACCCAGTAGGCCGAGCAACGACCGGCAGAACATCCCCCCGCCCTTTTTTGTGGTACCTACCTACCTACGTCCGTCTTCCGAAGAGATTTGCATTTGAAGAGGTTAAATAATTTGTGTATATTTGACGCCTCTGTTGCCGTTAGCTTGTACAGCGTGGTCTTAGTTTTTCATGCGAGTATTTGGCTTTTTAAGTATTTGTCCAATGCGTTGCAAGTCATTATCAGTATATTTAGATCTCTGTGGATTTCTTTAAAAAATCAATTCATAGAGACCAGTTGTGGCCTAATAGATCTCCAGATCAATAATGAAATTTTTCAGATTATCAATTTTGAAATTGGGTTTGCCTAACTCGTTGAATTTGAATACTCATCGAAATAGGGTCCATTTGTTTTGTCGTGATTAGAATAGGTGATTGACGGTGATGAGGTTTCTTGTTGTAATGGAGTACTGTGATGTTAAGTGAGAGCTGTGGGTTTTATAAATGACGCATGTTGTAAGATGGATTCCTCTAATGGAGAATTGATGTTTTTTAGAATGAAATATTATCATACAAGTTAACTGAATACATTCATCAGTATCGTATTACAAATTAGTTTCGAACAGTGTCATTTGCTCTTGTAAACTATTGTGAACCTAGCTTCTTAAATGTCTTTTTAATAAACTCTTGTTCCTTCTTCTGGATTCTTAACTCGAACTGTTTGGCTGCTTTTTATTTATCTGGACTTTCAGCGCTGGTTTTCATCAGGTTATGGTTCTAGATCCCGCAAAATATAATTAAAACAGTAAAGTAAAATATTTAATCTGTTTTTCATCAGCATTTTCTTCATCGGATGTTTTAATTTTCTTTGGTTATTTCGAGGATCAGAAAAACATAACCAAACATGGCGTCAAGTGCCGTGTGCGTGGAAAAGCTGAAAGGCAGAGAGAACTACGACGTTTGGAAGATTGCTGCCAAGTCGTATATAGTAATAAAAAGCCAGTGGAGTTGTTTTGAATCTGAACCAGGAGCTGGTGCAACAGCAGCTGCTTTGGCTAATGATATGAAAGCCAAATCGGAGTTAATTTTGCTGCTGGAGACACAAAATTATTCGTACATCGCAGATGCATTAACTGCAAAAAAAGAGTGGGATAGCCTGACAAGTGCATTCAAAGATAATGGTCTGTGCAGAAAGGTAGATTTGCTGAAACAACTAGTTCAATTAAGGTTGAACGAATGTGACTCTATGGAAGATTACGTTAACAAGATGGTGATGACATCGATAAAGGTTCGAAAAGCAGGACTGAACAATGAACATTGACGATGAAATTGTTGCCTCGTTGATGCTGGCTGGGTTGCCAGAGGACTACAAAGCGTTGGAAATGGCGGTAGAAAACTCGACTGCTCAACTGACAAGTGATTCAGTCGAAACGTTGTTATTGCAGCAAGTAAAATACGATGCGAAAAATTCAGGAAAAGCGATGCTATCGACTACGAAATTCAAGCCACAAAAATACAAGCATTTCGCTGTCATTCCTGGGGAGAAATCGGTCATTTTGCGCTGCATTGCCCATCAAAAAGACGGCAACAAGAAAAGTCGAATGATAAAGCATTGTTCACTTCCTTTTTTGTTAACAATGCAGTGTCAAAAAGCTGATGGTTCGTCGACTCGGGTGCATCGGCACACATGACCATGTGCAAAGATTTTCTAAAAAATCAACGGCAACCAGCACATAAGGACATTATTGTTGCAAACAGCGCAAAATTACCTGTTGAGTGCATAGGTGACATCAGTGTTACTCTTTTGAATGGTAGGAATAGAACCAGTGCCACAATCTATAATGTCCAATATGTTCCAAATCTGTGTGCTAACCTGCTCTCCGTTAGCCAACTTGTAAATAACGGTAAAACAGTGCATTTTGAGTGTAATGGTTGTAAAATTTTCGACGAACACAATGAGTTGCTTGCTGAAGTATTATTAGTAGATAATATGTACCGGTTGAATTGCATGATTGACGGTTCTAATGCTACGAATACAGTTGCTTTTCATGTACAAACTGATACGCGTTTGTGGCATCGTAGGATGGGACACATTTGTCATGAAAACTTGAAGACGCTTAAAACTGCAGTGAAAGGTGTACATTTTAGTGAGCCAGTAAACGAAAAATGCATCGTTTGCATAAAGGGAAAACAGACACGCGAACCTTTCAAATCCATTGGAACTCGAGCGAAATCTGTGCTGGAATTGATCCATTAGGATGTTTGTGGCCCTATGTCTGTTGAATCTTGCTCAGGGTATCGGTATTTTGTCACATTTGTGGATGATTATAGTCGAAAATTATTTCTATACACAATTAAACAAAAATCTGATTTCTTCGAAACTTTTCTGACTTTCAAAGCGCTTGTTGAGAATCAGTGCTCCCGTAAAATTAAAATCCTACGTAGTGACAACGGGACAGAATATACTAATGGTCGATTTATGCGTTTTTTGTTATCCTGCGGTATTTAGCACCAGAAGTCAGCGCCCTACACACCACAACAGAATGGTGTAGCTGAACGTATAAACCGAAGTGTCGTTGAAAGAGTACGATGCATGTTGTTTGATGCGAACTTGGATAAACGTTTTTGGGCTGAGGCGGCATCAACTGCTGCATATTTGCTGAATCGTATCCCGTGTAGAGGTGAAAAGTCAAAAACTCCGGAAGAACTTTGGTCAAAACTGAAGCCTGATTTGACCATGCTTCGTGTGTTTGGGTGCAAGGCGATGGTGCACATTCCATGCGAGAAACGCCAGAAGCTTGACTCGAAATCTATAGAGTGTGCTCTGTTGGGATACAGTACCGAATCAAAGGCATATCGTCTTATCAACCTGAAAACGCAGAAGATTCTGATCAGCCGTGACGTAATTTTTTTCGAAACTATGGAAAATGGGCAGGTAATTGATGGTGAACTGTTTTCTAATCCTTTCGTCTCTTCCACAGATAACACCTATGAAGATGATCGTCCAGAAACAGCCAATGTAAATTCAGGTGGCAAAAGTAAAAGAGAATTATACATTAGTGTTGATGATTCAATTTCTCATCGTTCACCCGAATCAGAAGTCGATCCAAAAGTTTCCGAATTTGAAACGTTTGAGGACGCAGCAACTGCAACAGATATTGATCCTGATGAACCTGATGATCCGTTACAAATCCAAGAAGCGGATGATCCAGCATGCAGTGAGGCGGTTCCAAAGTCTCATGAGTCAACAGGAATTGGTGATGACGTCGTTGCTTCTTCAATTTCCACCGGTGGTGAAGCTGATGTGATTCATAGGCCCGAATGAATTGCCCTACGGAAAGGGAGAAATGAGGCAAGTTTTAATGTAACTTTTCAATGCATTGATCCTTTAACAGTAGAAACTGCCATGTCGCGTTCGGATGCACATATGTGGCAGAAGGCGATGCAAGATGAGTACGAGTCACTGAAAATCAACAATACCTGGAATTTGGTTGAAATACCCAAAGGCAAGTCTCCAATCAAATGCAAGTGGGTGTTCAAAACAAAGCAAAATGCCGCGGGGGAGGTTTTGAGGTATAAAGCGCGTTTGGTTGTAAAGGGATGCTCCCAAAAAGAAGGCATCGATTACCAAGAAAAATTTTCACCTGTGGCTAGCTACTCTTCGATCCGATTTCTGCTTGCGTTGGCTGCTAAATTTAATTTAAACATTCGCCAGATGGACGCAGTTACGGCATTTTTAAATGGAGAAATCGCAGAAGACATTTATATGGTGCAACCGGAGAAGTTCAGCGACTGCACTACGAAAGTATGCAAATTACGCAAGACTTTGTATGGCTTAAAGCAGTCAAGTCGCGTGTGGAACGAGGCTCTTAATTGTGTGCTTTTAAGATCTGGCCTGAGGCGATCTGAAACCGATCAATGTGTTTATTACAACGTCAACAACAATAAAATTACATTCGTATCTTTGTACGTGGATGACGTGCTAATTTTTTCCAACGACAAATCGCAAGAACACGTGCTAATAGACGAACTTAAACGCAACTTTCAGATGAAGGATTTGGGTGATGCATCATCTGTACTTGGAATTAAAATCACCCGAGACAAGTCAGCTGGTACTATTGCAATCGACCAGTCCCAATATATACTAGATATCTTCGATCGTTTTGGGATGGCTGATAGTAATCCCGTTTCTACACCACTAGATCTAAACCAAAAATATATCAGCAACGATGTGTCCAACCTCAGTCGGCGAACAACAGCAGCTGTCAAATGTGCCTTACATGGAGGCTATTGGCAGCTTGCTTTTCGCAGCACAAACATCTAGACCGGATATTAGCTACGCTGTGAACCTACTTAGCAGATACAGTACTAATCCTGGGAAGGCTCATTGGACAGCCGTAAAACAAGTTTTACGCTACTTGAAAGGAACCATTAATAAAAAACTCATCTACACCAAGGAACCTACCACCATTCAAGGTTTTTGCGATGCAGACTGGGCAAATGATGTCGACAAGCGAAAGTCAACGTCGGGGTATGTTTTTACTATGCAAGGCGCTGCAGTAGGTCGTCGAAGCGTCAACCAACTGTTGCACTTTCTACCATCGAGTCTGCATTCATGGCTATAGTCTCTGCGGTACAGGAATCAATATGGTTAAAGCGGCTTCAGAGGGAACTACTTCCCAATTGCTCCAAAGAGATGATCCTGTTCTGTGATAACAAAAGTGCAATCCAACTCGCAACAAACAACTCATACTCTGCTCGAACCAAACATGTGGAAACCAAAACCGAATTTGTTCGTGAAAAAATACAAAGTGGAATCATCAAATTGAAATATATCCCAGCAAATGAAATGCTTGCAGGTATTTTTTACAAAAGGGTTACCAAACATAAAGCATTCAGTCGATACTCAACGATTAGTCTGTCAAGCTAAAATCATATGAAAATTAATATTTTTTATTCAATGTTTTTTATTAGTGCTGCATGTATTGATCTCAATCATTGTTTGTTTATTTATATTCATTCAGGGGAAGTGATGTTTTTTAGAATTAAATATTATCATACAAGTTAACTCAATACATTCATCAGTATCGTATTACAAATTAGTTTCGAACAGTGTCATTTGCTCTTGCAAACTATTGTGAACCTAGCTTCTTAAATGTCTTTTTAATAAACTCTTGTTTCTTCTTCTGGATTCTTAACTCGAACTGCTTGACTGCTTTTTATTTATCTGGACTTTCAGCGCTGGTTTTCATCAAGAATGATCCGGAGTCTCAAGATAAATGTATGTGCATATCTTTGAAAAGGGGCTTTCAAAATATTGCGGCTGTCTTCTTTCACATTGCTTTAGTTTTGAGTGGTTAAATTTTTTAACAATTTCTTTCAAGCGTTCAACTTTTGGTTCAAAGGTATTTTCAAGTTTCGTTTCTTTTGAAATTTGAGCGGTCTTGAGAAGTCTGTCTTTAAAGCGGTCCCTAGACGCTCAATATTATTGTGCAAAATATTGCACAATATTATTGGCTAGGCCCCCAGACGGTTCAATATTTTATACAATAATTTAGTTGGCAGCCGATACTTGTGTAGACAACATGTTGAGTGATACTCTCTCATCCTCTTTTGCTTGTGACATTTTCACTGAAATCACTCGCGGAGGTGTTTACTCTTCGACACTTGAAAATTAAATAAACAAATATTGTGCAATTGTACCCACAGACGATACCTACAATATTTTATATTGTGCAATAAATATCGAAAAGGTTTTGATTTTCCTCAATCTATTGCACAACCTTGCAATATTATCCATAGACGGACAATAATATTGAGTGTCTAGGGGCCGCTTAGGCTTTTTTGAATTTTATGAGCTCCTTGAGTAAATTTTCATCGACAATCATCTTATAAGCAGTTATCTTTTGACTGTATTCGATTAAATAGCAACAACCACTTTCAATGACTTTGTGTCGACCTTGCTAAATTTTACGATAATCTCTAAGCTATGATCAGCAGAGTATGAGAGCTAGAAAGGTATGAATCAGCTACTAGAATATAAGTAAAGTTCGTAGCTTCGTGAGTTAATTGAAGAGAAAGTAGAAAAAAAATGCTTCCGACAGTGTGCTATATATTAAGTACTATTATGGCGCTTATGTAACCGACAGATGTAGAAACTAGGTTAGGAGCTAAAAGCGTTTAAATTTTGTTTTGGCTGGAAGGATGCTGGGGTAATTTGTTTATTTTTTGTTTAATGTCGTCTTTTTGTTTGTCGGGTGCAGTGGCTAAGAGGTTAGTGTGCTGGACTACTAATCGATAGGTTCCGGGTTCAAATCCCGCCGGGGCCAAATAATATCTCGATTTTTTTCACTGCTCCACCTCTTGCGAACTTCTGACAAACATCCAACTGTATCAATTGTCATGAAAAGCTTCTCAAATTTACCGCTCGGACTCCACTCAAAATTGTAAGTCCCTTGCACTTCGCACAAGCAAATGGTTGGGGAATCTAGGTATGGGCTGTTAATGCAAAATATTTTTTCATTCTAATGATGAGCGACAATGGTTAGACGTTTCTTATTAGGGTGAGTTGCGAGGCTGGGCTAAGGCATATTTATTGCAGGCACGCGCCGCTGATAGTATTGTTGGGGTATGAGTGATATGACTTTGAAAGTGGAAAGGGAAAAGGGACCGTTTTGAAGCGCCGGTTGGCTGGCTTAATGTAGTTTAAGAACAACACAAAATAATCGCCGTGTGCCTTTATAAATTGTCTGATTGCTGGGGTCTTATTAGCAAAACCTTCGAAAAGTTTGTGTTAAATGCTTCGATTGCCTATATTAAAAAAAAAGGTAGACAAATTCAGATTTTTACTTTTTTTTTTTTTTTTTTTTTTAGATTATTTTAGATTTTATTCATTTCATTTTAGTTACAAAAATAGAGATATATTAAATCTATCTTAACGACATGGCTGAAAGCCGTCTGCCAAAGATTGTCAACATACTTTTTGCAATTCTTTTAAAAATCTTCCTCCATAATTCTTTTCCGGTAAGCTAAAGTTGTTTCACAATATGATGTTAGAGCTTTCCAATTGGACCCGTTTAGCTGTTCCTGTATTTCTTCGGTTGACAAGATGACTTTCCCAAAGCAGA
Organism: Portevinia maculata; assembly: GCA_949715645.1. Classification (NCBI taxonomy): domain Eukaryota; kingdom Metazoa; phylum Arthropoda; class Insecta; order Diptera; family Syrphidae; genus Portevinia; species Portevinia maculata. The sequence continues at coordinate 300,901,926 of OX454525.1, forward strand.
ACCTTCTAATATCGCGGAAGATAGGACAAATACCTATAAAGTGCATGATATTTTCCCTCTGAGACATGTTACACAATGAGCATAAAACCGGGAGGTCTTCTCTATGTGGCACGAAGTTTAGTGGCAATAACTCTCCCCTTGCGCGGAAAATTGTAGAGATACATCCAATTTTATTCGAGTCCTTAAAATAGTTTAGCGACCCAAGGTTAAACTGTAGTGCCTTATAGATCTCCCTATGTGTTGACGCCCTCGCTTGCTCGATACATCTTTGTCGAAAACATGAATCCATATGTGACAGGAAATCATATAGTCTACCTTTCCAACTATCCCTTGAGTTCCAGTCTAGTTCCAAGTCGTACTCATAACTCTCTGCTAGAGTTAGCATCTCCTTATACCACAGAGTTCTCGTAGTTACTGCATACTTGGTAACGATCCATGGTAATCTTTCTTCTCCCAATCTGAATGTGTTGAGGATGTAGTCGATGTTCAGCTTGAGTGTTTGTAAGAACAGAGGTGCAAGCCCGGTTTCAATTGAAAGCATGTAGTTAGGTGCGGCTGTAGGCAATCGGAACGTCCTTCGTAGATAAAATCGCTGTAGCTTTTCTACTGCATCATACCACCTATGACCCCACGCTTGGGCTCCGTAAAAAAGAATTGATTTTGAGACTGCTTCGAAGACTTGGTATTTCATACTGTGAAGTATACTTCGGTTTTGGAAACAGTTTCTCCACGTTGAACCTATTGCACTTTTTGATTGTAGAAGTTTTTCAGCCAAATGTGGTTCCATACTCAGATTACTGGAAATTATGACTCCAAAGTATTTGTATTGCTTTACTGTTTCAATAGCAACACCGTTAAAAGTCCACCTTTCCACCCTTGCCTGTCTGCCTCCACCTCTTCTGAAAATCATCACCTTTGATTTGTTCAAATTAATTTGTAAACTCCACAGCACACTATAGTTGTAAACTCGGTTTATCATGAGTTGCAGAGTCTCTGGTGAACTTGCTAATAAGACAATATCATCAGCATATAGGAGAGCCTTAATCTGAGTACCCGCGTGTGATATCCCCCCTGGGAGGTAATCAATGATGTCTTCAATATAAAGGGCAAATAGTATCGGGCTTGCGTTGCAACCTTGCCTAACTCCTACCTCTCTAACGAACCACTCGGACAAATTGTCTCCGTTCCACACCGCTGCTTTCGTATTCTTGTACACGTTTTCCATTATCTTGGCAAATTTATGGGATATACCGTATTGATAAAGTTTGTAGAATAGTTTTTGTCGGTCAATGGTGTCAAAAGCCGCTCTGAAGTCTATAAAAAAGGCATAAAGCTTTTGTTTCCGTTCTATGAAAGACTCTGCTATGTTTCTTAGAACAAAGATATGGTCTACCGTGGAGTAGCCCGGCCGAAAGCCTGCTTGGAATTCACCCAGAAGTGCGTTTTCCTGAACCCAGCGCATTAAGCGACTTTGTAAAATGCTGGTGAATATTTTTGTGGAAGCATTTAAGAGTGAGATACCACGGTAATTGGATGGGTCTGACGAGTCGCCTTTCTTGAAGATTGGGAATATAATCGATTGTTTGCAGCTCTCCGGAACGACTCCAGAGTCAAATATATTATTAAGGACCGATGTTAGGGAAGTTAAGAGTTCGTCTGTGCTATATTTGTAGAATTCTGCGGGGATTCTATCAAACCCTGGAGCTTTACCATCTTTGAATCTAGTTAGAGCTTCTTTAACTTCATTTATTAAGATTGGGCTATCTAATGTATCATTGACAGATTTTTACTTTATAACAGGGAAATGCTTTTGTCATCGATATTTATATTAGAGTTTTGAACATATGCAACACCAATATCACACCTTAGAGGGAATTTCAACCAATGTTACATCAAATAACCGCAATTCAACACCAATATAAAAAATAGTCCAACTCCAGTTACGCCAATCTAATTCAACACCAATTAATACCAATTGTCTTCAACACAAAACTACAAAAATTTAATTCAGCACCAAATAACACTAATCTAATTCAACACCAAATTACACCAATATAGTTCAACACCACTTAAAGCCAATGTAATTCAACACCAAATATTATCGATCTAAAAACAATTCCAGCACCAAATTGCAGCAATCCTCATTCAATTTATTATTATAATTTAACACCAAACAAACTGTTCTGATCCGATTAGTTACAACAAGCTTACCTGAATTAATTGACCGCCAAGATCATGTCTGGGACGGTATTTCAACTTATCTTACACCAAATTATATCAATACCAAAAAAAGCTGATTTTATCTAGTAATAGCAAGCTGATTTAAGTCTTATGGCCATCCACTGATGATCGATCTATGTAAACACCCTGCAGCTTTTTTTCTCTTTTAAGTATTTGAGTAATTGTCATAATGTTTGAATGTATGGGATGTAACAAAATATTTAGCCGATAAGACAGTCTTTTACGACATAAGAAATTTAGAACTCATACAAACAAAGGATCTGAAGGAAAACTTATATCAGATGATAGTATTTATAAGCAAAGATATCAGTGAAAATAGCTTAAAACCTCTTTCAAATGTTATTACGAACAAAGTGTTATTACTGAAGAAGAAACAGCAACGATTACAAACCCAACAAATGAGGAGGAAATCTAATATCAAAGTTACGGTGTTGAATGCTGCCGATTATGAGATTGATTATTATACCGTGGATGATAATGATAGCGCTACTGATTAGAAGTTTGACAACATTATCGAAAATGAATATGGGATTCTAAAATATACATATGCTAATATAGGTACTGGTGAATATTGAATAAAGTTTTATTGCAAAATACCACATTTTACTTTATATATAATATTCTAAGGTTGGTTGTATACATATATTGCTCAGTTCATAGCATTCTATACTTTTACTTTTAAATTCATTTTTATTAATTATTAGCTTATATCAATTTAAATACAAGACAAAAATGATTAAATCTAACTTAAAATTAACAGGATACTTATTCTAGATTATTGATCCTTATGCGGACGCCCTAAACTTAACTCTATCTTATAATTATTGCCTTTCGGCCTAAAAACTATTTTACGAACTAATCTTACAAAATTATGTTTTCATCGAGAAAATTGTTAAGAAAACTTGGAATCTTTATCAAATTTTATATTTTTATATAAAAAAAAAAAAAACAAATTACAAACTACCTACTCTACTTACTTAAACTACTTAGCATATTCTAACTATAATTAGGATTCTGAGCACTCGTTGCCTTGCGCAACAAGTGGTCAAAATCCCAATTGCTTTCCGAGCGCCTGGCAGTCGTCAACGTGCACACGCGCCGCCGTGAGCCGACTGAAGCCTTACAGCGTCAGTCAACTCCCGGAAGCACCAACACACGTTGGCGAGCCCGGCCTCTCCCAAAAACGCCCTAGCTGACTTAATCTAACTTATAAGCTAAGAGGATGTTACCTAGAGTAACGCACCGTCCTGGGAGGGCATGTTGACCCCTCCCCCCTCAACAAGCCACCAAAATTCGGCGAATTGCTTTTCCGTGTCGAATTGATCCCTTTCCGATATTGCGGTACTAAAACGGAGGAGCTCATGAGCATTGGCGATGCCCTCGCCGCGGATGAGCCGCTTATCTCTCGCGCTGCGGTAGCGGTGGTATAATACCGGGATACCATCCCTCGTCTGTACCAGCCCTTTTGCATCAATATGGATAAATGCCTCTGGCGGGATAAAGCCAGACCGGAGCGTACTCTCTATGTACATTTCATTGGGGTAGTAAGCCCCAAAGATCAGACTATTGTCGCTGGCCATCGCCCTTGCAACGTGCCTTCGAGTGACCTTAATGAGGAAATTGTCAATCCTATTCAACTGAGCCCCATCGTATAGGACCTTGTTGGGATAGTATTTTATATAGTTGGATTCAGGCGTTCGGAACAACCGGAGACAGGTCCTAAGACATTGTCTCTCCAAAACCCGAATCTTTTCCATATAGCTAGGCGCTATATTAAACCATAATGGACAACCATAAGCGATGATCGGCCTTATAAGGGCCACGTAGCAAATGACCTTCACTCTGGAGTCAAGTTGACTGCTATGAAACAGTCTCCTTGTTAGAGCATAAGCCTTCTTGGCCCCAGCAAGACAAGCAACTATATGTCTATCGAAATATAGATACTGGTCAAGCCAGATACCTAGATATCTAACTGCGCTTCTCACCGCCAATGGCTGCCCATTTTGTCCAATAATGGCCAATTTTTTCCAGTTTTTTCTGGTATCCCTAGAGGCCCCAGCCAATGGAGTTCTGAACAAGATTGTTTCCGTCTTCTGAAAGTTGATTTTCAACTTCCAGTCGTCGCAATATCGCTTAATTTGATCGAAGTCACGCTGCAAAAGGATATTAATGACTTCGATTTTAGGACCTGCTCTGTATGCCACCAAATCGTCGGCATACGCTATAGCATGGCTGAGTGAACCCACCAGATCACTCGTGTAAATGTTAAACAGGATCGGAGAATTGACCGCCCCCTGCTGTAAACCGTTTTTAATTTCAAAGACTCTGCTCGAAGTCACGTTGCCACATTTGACAACGAACTTCTTTCCCATAAGCATATTATAAATTACATATAGCAAAGGTTTGTGCATCCCCCGCCTGGTCAACTTGTAGAAAAGTCCCTCTAACCATACGGTGTCGAAAGCCTTCTCAAAATCAACCAGACAAGCACCCGTGCATTGGCTCTTGCATTTATTCCACTGAATGTCGGAAACCAGTTTCGACGCGGCATGAATAGTGTCATGCCTCGCCCTGAAACCAAACTGGTTGTCCGGAATTATGTTATTGTCCTCGACCCACTTTAACAGGGCTCTATTGACAACCTTTTCAAAGACCTTGCTAATATTCGGAAGCAAGCTAATTGACCGGAGATTGGCAGGGTTCGTCCTATCTTTACATTTTTTCGGGATAGGGTGTACCACAGCTACCTTCCAATGCGCCGGATAATATGCATTATTCAGCGCATTGTTAAACAGCGTGGTGAAAATATCTACAGCCTCCAGAGGCAGGTGTCTGAATACGACGTTTGGGACACCATCCATCCCCGCCGACTTTTTATTCTTTAGTGACTCGAAGATGCACAGAAGATCATCCTTCGACACGAACAAGTGCGATGCATCTCGGCCATTGGCGACAAATGCATTAGCATGGTTTTCATCAGTGAACACGGTGAATCCGTTATTCTCAGATCGCCAATTCTCAAGTTCGGTGCGCAGATCTAAGTGGCTCACCAGAGCCCTATTTTCAATGTCGTGGTTACGGCGAACAGGATTGTTCACCGTATACACGGCCTCGAAACAAGCGCCCAGCAAATCCACCTTCTCCTGTGGGTCCTCGACCACGAAAAAATCGTCGTTTGAAGCGACACTTTCTGGACTTATTCCAGCAGTCAGTACCGTCTGTCTGTTCTCTGCTGTCTGGGAGATTCGAACACAAGGAATATCATTGTGATCTTTCCTCCTGAACAACTTATTTATCTGTGGGAACATATTCGGACTACAGGTTTTAATAGCCCGAATTTTATTGCCCCAATACAGACTTACAGATTTTTTGTAATTTTCTTTTATCAGCTGTTTCAGGATTCGGATCTCTGAATTCAGCATCCTTACCTCCGGGTCGTTGCGATCAGTAAATTGCCTGTACAGCCGTTTAAGCCTCGAGAGCAGTCTACTTTTCTGTCGGTATAGTGCGTCGATTGTAGGGTTTCTGTACTTTTCTGTCTGGTCGTCGTCGGAACGTCCTACTCGAGGAATAGTTCGTTCCATAGTTCGTTTGATGGCGTCGTTCATTTGCAATAAATGCCGATCAATGTCATCATTTGTCATGTTACTGTTTGTCGGTGGGTCGATCCCACTCGAACGTATATCTCGCTTTAAAAATCTGGAGAAGCGCGACCATTGTGCCCTCCGATAATCGAATGAACACACTGCTTCGTACTCCTCCAGCAGCGTTTGCTCGTTCGGGATCCGTATTGCGGCGGCGAGTCCGTAGTGATCACTATCGTACTCAAACGCACGCAAACAGTTCCGCGTGTTTTGATCTATGTTCGTCAGTTGAAGTCTTGCGTCCGTTAAGGCCAAGTCCAGGAAAGCACCGCTTCTTGGGAAAGAGGGGATATCCGTCGCGTACAACTCGAGGTTGTACTCAATCATATTGAGGCGCCACCAGTCGTGAAACTGGTTGCCCCTGGGATTTGCAGTAACATTTCCCCATGCCGCATGTTTGGCATTAATATCTCCGGCCAAGAAGTAATAATTCTCCTCCGAGTTCAGCTGCAGACTACGAAAAAGTGTCTCGAGCTCTGTCATAAATTGGTTGGGTGGAGGTGCTGCAGGTGCGTAAAGTGACACCACATACACTCTCCTCCGGCTATGGAGAGGAATGCATATAATGCATGCTTCCAACAACTGGAACCTACGCACGTCCCCGCTATATATAACCCTATGGCGCAGGCCTTTTCGAATTAAGATTCCAACCCCACCTCCTTGAGTGGAGTGAGGCCGGTCTCTTCTTATTACATGATAATTTTTGTATCCCAATTTGTGCTTCTGATTTAGCTTAGTTTCGCTAACCAAAAGCACATCCGGGTTTTCGGTTTTCAACAAATTGGCAAATGACGTTCTTTTCTCGATCCTGACTAGTGAATTAACATTCACAGCAAGGATCTTTAAGTTTCCCTCATCCAGCGCAGCCATTAGATCTATGGCACACCAGACCCCACAAACAGCTCCGAATAGATAATGTCAATTCGGGCCGCTTGTTCGTTTAATTGTTTCTGGAACTTATCGATCTTTCCGTGCAGAGACAGAAGGATCGATTTTAAGTCTAGATCCACCTCTGGTACCTTTTGGGCTACCTTTGGTTGGTTTAATGTCATTTGGGCTTGACCCGGTCCAGCTGCCATTTGGGCAAAGGACACGTTGGGTGCCACAAAATTAGAGAACGAACGACTCTTTTGACGCCTATCGTCTTCAGATTGCTGTTTGCGGGCCTGGACTCTTTTTTTCAACTCCTGGTACTTTGGGCAACCCCTGAAGTTGGCGGGATGCCCAGAGTTCCTGCAGATCACACAAGAAAGGACACTCCGGTCTTCGACTCTTTCCTTGCCAAGAGGACATTCACCATGTTTGTGGTCCATATCGCACTTAACGCATCTGAACTGCATGTTGCAGTTAGCTGCGGCGTGCCCGAACCTTTGGCAGCGCATACATTGAAGTATGCGATCTGACCTTTTTATTTTCTCCCATCTTACAGCATGATAGTACAGGTAGCGGATATTTCGCAGCCTGTCAATTTTGCTGTCGGGAGTGAGCTGCACTAAAAAGAATGGTAAGTAACGGCTACCACCCCTTGCCACAACTGAAGAAAACGGCTTGACCCCCACAAACTTGAGGTCGTCGCTTTCAAAATTCTTGAGCTCTCTTTCAAGCTCCTCTGTTTTAATTGAGGGATCAATTCCCTTCAATACCACGGTTTTTAACTTTTGCTCCCTTGGGGTGTACGTGAAGTACTCGGTCTTAACCTCTCCCAGGGCGGTGCGCACCCTATGGTAATCCTCTATTTTATCACATATAATTATGTGGTTGTTGGCAGATAGCCTTTTGACATGAAAGTCTTTTGTAATTAATTTACATAGCCTAATACTGTCTATAATATCAAAGTTACTCACATTTATGGGCGGAATCCTTGACTTCCGCTGTTTTTTTTGTTGCTGCTGCTGTTGTTGCTGCTCTGATTGCAGGTTTTGTTCCTGATGTTGTTTTTGTTGTTGCTGCTGATGTTGTTGCTGTTGGTGTTGTTGTTGTGGCTGTTGTTGTTGCTGCTTTAATTGCAGCTGTTGCTGCACCTGCTGCTTTAGCATAACTTGTTGGTGTTGTTGCTGCGTTTTCTTTAGGCGCAACTGGTTGCGCTTTTCCAGCAATTCTTTTATTAGCTTGTCCAGCTGCGCCTCCTCATCTTCTTCCTCGTCCATTTGGACGGTGACCTCATCATCGACCGGTAGGTCCTTGAAGGAGTTTCCCTCTCCGACATACCGACCCACTACACCTTCAGCCTCGTAAGAACTCGAGTTCTCTGCGTCTTCATCGCTTCCAGCGACCGATGAAGCCACGCTAGTGCCTGCCAAGTTCACCCTTCTTTTGGCAGAAAGATTCGGCTTCGGTTTTAACTTCCGTCGCCTCTTCTCCACCTTCCTGAACTCCGCACTGACTACAGCCACTGCTGACACAGCTTCAGTGGCTTTTACTTGTGGTATCGTGGCAGCTTTTTCAGCTGCCATTTTAGCTGTTGCCAACGCTGTTGTTGTTTTCGAAGTTGTTGCTGGTGTTGCCTGCGAGAAAACTCGCCTGGGCAACGACCGGTCCGTTGTTGTTTTTGCCACTTTTAGTGTGCTTCCAGCTGTTGCCCTTGGCATACACACTGCTGCTGTTATTGTTGCTGCTGCAGCTGTTGTTCCTGCTGCTGCTAGTGTTGCTGCTGTTTTTGTTGTTGTTGCTGCTCTCGTTGTTGTTGGATTTGGTTTTGCCGGCTCACGAGTTTGCACCACGTGTCGCAACGGCACACCCACACCCGTACGCGGGACCACCGTTTTTCCGTGGTCCATCGCCTACACGCCTACACCGTACGGAACTTTTTACACTTTTATTAAATGTCTCTATCACTGTTTTTATATAATTATAAAAATATAAATTAAGATTCGGTTGGGAATCGAACCCACACTTCTGACGTTAGAATCAGACGCTCAGTCTACCGGGCCAATCTCACAAATATAACCTATTTGACTAATCACCACTACTAATCGCTTTTCCGTTTTCCGCTTACGATCTTCACTAGCCGACCTGTCTCTATGAAAGTTGGGAAACGACTGACATAGCATTCTATTGATAGTATTCTATGGCGTCGTTCCGCAACTCTTATCGAGATAGGGCGGCTAGTTAGTGTTCTACGGAAAACAAGCAAAGTGTAACCGTGATAAGGAATGATTTAGTCAAGGGTTTTTTGAATCCAAATTTGGCTCAGTAAGCTAAGCGTCCGACTCTGACGCCTGAGACTCGGGTTCGATTCTCGGCCAAAGTCTTTAATTTTTCTTTTTGGGAATAAAGTGATAAAGTCAAGAAGATAAACAAAAAATAAAACAAAATGCCGCAACGTATCAGGCGATGGTCCCCGGAAAATCGGTGGTCCCGCTTACGGGTTTGGGTGTGCCGTTGCGACGTGTGGTGCGAACACGTGAGCCGGCAAAAAAAAAAAAACAGCAGCAACAACAGCAATAGCAGCAACAACAGCATCACCAACAACACCAGCCACAAAAACAGCCGCAGTTTGTATGACAAGGGCAGCTTTAAGTGGCACAAAAGTTACATCAAGTCCAAGCGTAACAACAGCGGGTATCGCTTTGCCCAGGCGGGTGTCCTCTCAGGCACCACCAGCAACAACAACATAATCAACAACATCTACAACTCCAATAGCAGCACCAAAAATGGTAGCTGGAAATGCAGCTACAGTAGCAGCTCTCGCTACAACGCCAGCAGAAGCTGTAAGCGAGGAGTATAGGACGGTGGAAAAACGGCCACGAAAGTTAAAACCGAAGCCGAATCTTTCAGCCAATAGAAGGTTAAACTTGGCAGGCGAATATTGTGGCATCATCGGTGGCTGCAACGGATGATGACGGAGCAAACTCCAGCTCTTATTAGTATGACGGGGGAGTGGGCCGGTACGTCGGAGAGGGAAACTCCTTCAAGGACTTACCGGTCGATGACGAGGAAGTCGTTCAAATGGACGAAGAAAAAGAGGATGATGAGGAGGCGCAGCTGGACAAGCTCATAAAAGAGCTGCTGGAGAAGCGCGACCAGTTGCGCAGAAAGAAGCTGCAGCAACAGCAACGACAAGCTGTGCTCAAGCAGCAAGTGCAGCAACAACTGCAGGTGAAGCTGGGGGTCAAGCAAGGGGTGGTAACCGTCACTTACCATTCTTCCTGGTTCAGCTTACTCCCGACAGCAAAATTGACAGGCTGCGAAATATCCGCTTCCTATACTATCATGCTGTAAGATGGGAGAAAATAAAACGGTCAGATCGCATACTTCAATGTATGCGCTGCCAAAGGTTCGGGCACGCCGCAGCTAACTGCAACATGCAGTTTAGATGTGTCAATTGCGATAGGGACCACATACATGGTGAATGCTCTCTAGGTAAGGAGAGAGTCGAAGACCGGAGTGTACTCTCCTGTGTGCTCTGCAGGAACTCTGGGCATCCCGCCAACTTCAGGGGTTGTCCAAAGTACCAGGAGTTGAAAAAACGAGTCCAGGCCCGCGAAAAGTAGTCTGAAGATGATAGGCGTCAGAGGAGTCGCTCGTTCGCAAATTTTGTGGCACCCAACGTGTCCTTTGCCCAAATGGCAGTTGGACCGGGTCAAGCCCACATGACATCAAACCAACCATAGGTGGCACGGAAAGATCGATAAGTTCCAGAAACAATTATATGAACAAGCGGCCCGAATTAACTTTATCTATTCGGAGCTGTTTGTGGCGTCTGGTGTGCCATAAATCTAATGGCTGCGCTGGATGAGGGAAACTTAAAGATCCTTGCTGTGAATGTTAATTCACTAGTCAGGATCGAGAAAAGAACGTCACTTGTTGAAAACCGAAAACCCGGATGTGCTTTTGGTTAGCGAAACTAAGCTAAATCAGAAGCACAAATTGGGATACAAACATAGGAACGGGCTACAGTCCGCTTGGGCGAACTGTTGGATACCCTATTCTTATTCCTATCCCCAATAAGTGGGCGTGACAAAAGTCTAAGTATGGTTGAATTGTTAAGAACTCTCTACATATTTTGTTATATAACATTCAAAGGATTTTATCAAAAAAAAAAAAACGCTCCCTAGCTCAAACTTGGGTGTTTCAATAAAATTGTTTTACTTAATTGTGGGCGTGTCAGTAGGCGGATTTAAAAAAAATTAAAACATGAGAATAATGGGCCCCTATAGAGTATATATTATAAATTTCAGCTCCCTAGCTCAAACTTTGAATTTTCAAAAAAAAAAAAAAAATTAATTGTGGGCGTGCCAGTGGGCGTATGTTGAAAATATTTACACATGAGCATAAAGGGCCCATGGAGAGTATATACTATAAATTTCAGCTCCCTAGCTGAAACTTTGGATTTTCAAAAATTTATATAGGTACCCTTAGAATAGGGTATAAAAAAATTATTTTATTTATTTGTGGGCGTGTCAGTGGGCGGATTTTGAAAATTTTTTATCCCGAGCTATTTTAGGAGTCATAGATCATATATAAAAAATTTCAGCTTTCTAGCTCAAAATTCGATTTTTTCCAAAATTTGGTATTTTTGAGATTGTGGGCTCTGTGGGCGGATTTCAAAAATTCGTAAACTTGATTATTTCGGGACCCTAGAGAGTATATGGTTAAAATTTCAGCTCTCTAGGTCCAGTTTAAAGGCCTAATTTTTGCCGAGAGACGGACGGACGGACGGACGGACGGACGGACGGACATGGCTATATCGACATTACTATCGATGCTGATCATAAATATAGTAACTTTTAGGGGTCTACGGGCAATATTAAGGTATGTTACAAACTATGCGTCAAAATTAATATACCCTTAGAATAGGGTATAAAAACTATCATATAGTAAGAAGAGACCGACCTCACTCCACTAATGGAGGTGTGGTTGGAATCTTAATTCGAAAAGGCCTGCGCCATAGGGTTATTTATAGCGAGGACGTGCGTAGGTTCCAGTTGTTGGAGGCATGCATTATATGCATTCCTCTACATAGCCGGAGGAGAATGTATGTGGTGTCGCTTTACGCACCTGCTGCACCTCCACCAAACCAATTTATGACAGAGCTCGAGACACTTTTTCGTGGTCTGCAGCTGTACTCGGAGGAGAATTATTACTTCTTGGCCGGAGATATTAATGCCAAACATGCGGCATGGGGAAATGTTACTGCAAATCCCAGGGGCAACCAGTTTCACGACTGGTGGCGCCTCAATATGATTAAGTACAACCTCGAGTTGTACGCGACGGATATCCCTTCTTTCCCAAGAAGCGGTACTTTCCTGGACTTGTCCTTAACGGACGCAAGACATAGATCAAAACACGCGGAACTGTTTGCGTGCGTTTGAGTACGATAGTGACCACTACGGACTCGCCGCCGCAATACGGATCCCGAACGAGCAAACGCTGCTGGAGGAGTACGAAGCAGTGTGTTCATTCGATTATCGGAGGGCACAGTGGTCGCGCTTCTCCAGATTTTTAAAGCGAGATATACGTTCGAGTGGGATCGACCCACCGACAAACAGTAACATGACAAATGATGACATTGCTTATCATTTATTGCAAATGAACGACGCCATCAAACGAACTATAGAACGAACTATTCCTCGGGTAGGACGTTCCGACGACGACCAGACAGAAAAGTACAGAAACCCTACAATCGACGCACTATACCGACAGAAAAGTAGACTGCTCTCGAGGCTTAAACGGTTGTACAGGCAATTTACTGATCGCAACGACCCGGAGGTAAGGATGCTGAATTCAGAGATCCGAATCCTAAAAGAACTGATAAAAGAAAATTACAGAAAATCTGTAAGTCTGTATTGGGGCAATAAAATTCGGGCTATTAAAACCTGTAGTCCGAATATGTTCCCACAGATAAAAAAGTTGTTCAGGAGGAAAGATCACAATGATATTCCCTGTGTTCGAATCTCCCAGACAGCAGAGAACAGACAGACAGTACTGACTGCTGGAATAAGTCCAGAAAGTGTCGCTTCAAACGACGATTTTTTTCGTGGTCGAGGACCCACAGGAGAAAGTGGATTTGCTGGGCGCTTGTTTCGAGGCCGTGTATACGCTGAACAATTCTGTTCGCCGTAACCAGGACATTTAGAAAAGGGCTCTGGTGAGCCACTTCTACCTACGCACCGAACTTGAGAATTGGCGATCTGAGAATAACGGATTCACCGTATTCACTGATGAAAACCATGCTAATGCATTTGTCGCCAATGGCCGCGATGCATCGCACTTGTTCGTGTCGAAGGATGATCTTCTGTGCATCTTCGAGTCACTAAAGAATAAAAAGTCGGCGGGGATAGATGGTGTCCCAAACGTCGTATTGAGACACCTGCCGCTGGAGGCTGTAGATATTTTCACCACGCTGTTTAACAATGCGCTGAATAATGCACATTATCCGGCGCATTGGAAGGTAGCTGTGGTACACCCTATCCCGAAAAAATGTAAAGATAGGACGAACCCTGCCAATCTCCGGTCAATTAGCTTGCTTCCGAATATTAGCAAGGTCCTTGAAAAGGTTGTCAATAGAGGACTGTTAAAGTGGATCGAGGACAATAACATAATTCCGGACAACCAGTTTGGTTTCAGGGCGAGGCATGACACTATTCATCCTGCGTCGAAACTGGTTTCCGACAATCAGTGCAAGAACCAATGCACGGGTGCTTGTCTAGTTGATTTTGAGAAGGCTTTCGACACCGTATGGTTAGACGGACTTTTCTACAAGTTAACCAGGCGGGGGATGCACAAACCTTTGCTATATGTAATTTATAATATGCTTATGGGAAAGAAGTTCGTTATCAAATGTGGCAACGTGACTTCGAGCAGAGTCCTTGAAATTAAAAACTGTTTACAGCAGGGGGCGGTCAATTCTCCAATCCTGTTTAACATTTACACGAGTGATCTGGTAGGTTCACTCAGAAATGCTATAGCGTATGCCGATGATTTGGTGGCATACAGATCAGGTCCTAAAATCGAGGTCATTAACATTCTTTTGCAGCGTGACTTCGATCAAATGGATGTTGAAAATCAACTTTCAGAAGACGGAAACAATCTTGTTCAGAACTCCATTGGGTGGGGCCTCTGGGGATACCAGAAAAAACTGGAAGAAATTGGCCATTATTGGACAAAATGGGCAGCCATTGGCGGTGAGAAGCGTAGTTAGATATCTAGGTATCTGGCTTGACCAGTGTCTGTATTTCGATAGACAAGTAGTTGCTTGTCTTGCTGGGGCCAAGAAGGCTCATGCTCTGATAAGGAGACTGTTTCATAGCAGTCAACTTGACTCCAGAGTGAAGGTCATTTGCTACGTGGCCCTTATAAGGCCGATTATCGCTTATGGTTGTCCATTGTGGTTTAATATATCGCCTAGCTATATGGAAAAGATTCGGGTTTTGGAGAGACAATGTCTTAGGACCTGTCTCCGGTTGTTCCGAACGCCTGAATCCAACTATATAAAATACTATCCCAACAAGGTCCTATACGATGGGGCTCAGTTGAATAGGATTGACAATTTCCTCATTAAGGTCACTCGAAGGCACGTTGCAAGGGCGATGGCCAGCGACAATAGTCTGATCTTTGGGACTTACTACCAAAATGAAATGTACATAGAGAGTACGCTCCGGTCTGGCTTTATCCTGCCGGAGGCATTTATCCATATTGATGCAAAAGGGCTGGTACAGACGAGGGATGGTATCCCGGTATTATACCACCGCTTCCGCAGCGCGAGAGATAAGCGGCTCATCCGCGGCGAGAACGTCGCCAATGCTCATGAGCTCCTCCGTTTTAGTACCGCAATAGCGGAGAGGGATAGATTCGATACGGAAAAACAATTAGTTTATAAGTTAGATCAAGTTAGCTAGGGCGTTTCTGGGAGAGGCCGGGCTCGTCAACTTGTGGTAGTGCTTCCCGGAGAAGATTGACGCTGTAAGACTTCAGTTAGCTCAGGGCAGCGCGTGTGCACGTTGACGACTGCCAGACGCTCGGAAAGCAATTGGGATTTTGATCACTTGTTTCGTAATGCAACGAGTGATCAGAATCATAATTATAGTTAGAAAATGTTAAATAGTTTAAGTAAGTAGAGTAGGTAGTTTGTAATTTGTTTTTTTATATAAAAATATAAAATTTGATAAAGATGCTGAGTTTTCTTAACAATTTTCTCGATGAAAACATAATATGTAAGATTAGTTCGTAGAATAGTATTTAGGCCGAAAGGCAATAATTATAAGATAGAGTTAAATTTAGGGCGTCTGCATAAGGACCAATAAATAAGAATAAGTATCCTGTTAATTTTAAGTTAGATTTAATCATTTTTGTCTAGTATTTAAGTTGATATAAGCTAATAATTAATAAAAATGAATTTAAAAGTAAAAAATATATATTATTGAAGTGTTTTATTCTGCGACATTTTCACCATTGAAATAGTTAGCTATGAAATACCCACCGTACATTTTATGGTAGGTATTCTTTATTTCTTTGTTTCTATGAAAAGTGAAAGATGGTAAGCTATGAAATATTGCTCATGGATGCTTCTTGGCTGAAGTTTTCTAAGCCCGTTCCATAAACGTAAAACTCATCTACACTTATATTTTTCAATCACTCGCAAGTAAGAACAAAAACAGAATAAAAAACATCTTTTGCAGCACCGGAAAAAGTAAAACAGTTCACCGTTCGCCAAGAACTTTCCAGAGCGTTAATAATTTTTACGGCAGAACAATGGCGAAAAATCCAACAACCTCAAAAGTTCAACTGAAACAAACACATTTCGATCCGACATTCATCGAAATTATGTTGCCAACTCCAAGGATTGAAGAGAACAAGTCAAACAGAAGATAACCTCTCCATTGAGCCATTTGAGATCTATTCAAGCGTCCTTGGAAAAAAGAAAATTTAACAATAGGCAGAGTATAAAGAAGAAAAATCGTTAAGCATCATTCTAATTAACCCCCAAGGCACAAAAAATCAATCAAAAAGTGATTTCCGTTACCGTTCACCAAGAAAAATTGCTTTTATATTAAATCTAGCAAAAGGACAGCAGTCTATACACTCACCCGGCCATACTTTTTACATACATATATATGGATTTAATTTTAAAACTGCCAAAGGACAAGCAATTTTTTACTGTCAACTGAATAGAGTGACCAGTTTACGGCATTGGTCAGAAAAGGTGCTTGGTTTTGGGGACAAAAAAAAATATCAAAACAGGAAAGTCCAACAAAAAACAACACCACAAAGGTTGTCTCCGGAAGATCCCACGGGAAACATAAATGTTTTTTCTATAAGAGATTCCACAAAGCAGGAGAAGAAAGTAGTGAAGATGTAAGGGGAGCAACCAAAGTAAAGGGAAAGAAAGTACCTTAGGGGCCTATCTTTCCATTCGTCATTTTTTTCGAACTGGTATTTTGTAGTTCAGGAAAAAAAATGGGAACGAAGAATTCCAACTGACATTCTTTTTCTCACTTGCTTCTCGATGTCATGAATGTGAACATCAAACCTTGCTAGAGGCAATATATCGCAATGGCCTTGGTTCAGTCGAAAATTCGGAACGGAAGGAATAGCTTCTCTAGTTAAATTTTGATGTGAAAAATCTATGGATGGAGAATAAATTAATATAAGACAATCTTATATTGGAACAACAAGAAATACCTTATTCGACGTTGGACATAGTGGGAACTTCAAGCTCAAATTAATAAATTGACCAGCTACGAAATGGAAAACTAGGCTTAAGCTGGCGGCTGACGTAGATACACAAATGAGTACAAGACGCTTGACACATAATCATGAAATGAAAGGCGTCGCATGAGAAGATAAGGACTTTTTTATGCAGATTGGAAGGAACGCTTTTTATTTGTACACACGCACATGTATGAAATCCGGCATTCTAGAATGACTAAATCGATCAGGCAATGTATGAAATGATTTTTTATTCCATTCTGTAGGTATTCTAAAGAACGCCTGACGGTAACCAGGCAATGTAATAAATTAGTTATTTGAAAAGCAAGGACACGCACCAAGTAAACTGATATCTAGAATTTGGTTTTGGGCTAAATTGCATTGAACTTTATCTCATGGCACCTAAGTTGGGTTTGTTTATTATATTAGTAATCCAGTCGATTTTGTAAGCTACTGTTTTATTTTAAACTTTGCCTAACATGAACTCGGAAAGACCATCATAACACAGGCCCTTAATCGACTTTTTACTAAAAGTCTAGAATGTGAATATATTCCAAAAGCATGGGGAGAAGTGAAGGTTGTATTCATTGCCAAGGCGGGAAAACCTAGCCACACCACTGCAGAGGATTTCAGAACTATAAGTTTAACGTCCTTTATACTGAAAACTATTGAGAAGTTAAGAAACATCTGCAGTCGGCTTGGCAATAATATGCTTTCCACGGCACAACATTCTAACATTAAGGGCAGATCAGTATAAACAGCTTTGCATGATGTTGTAAGCACTATAGAGAAATCACTTAAAGACAGGGAATATACACTGGCCTTATTTTTTAATATTGAAGGAGCATTCAAGAGTTGGAAAATTGTAGGTCCCTGCCATTCTTGCCAATAATATATATATAATTTTGCGCAAACAAATGGCTGGAGACTATGTTTTAGGTCCAGTTGTGGTCAGTTGTGATCGTGGTGATATATACCGGATGCATCTCGAAAATTGCATTGTCTGCTGCGTTTTATCGGCTGGCGGGCGGCACCAGCGGTTTTTTATTTCGATTTGTTTCCCCAAGCATGAGGGTGGCAGGGAGGCAGCATGCCCCCTTAAACAGTGCAATACTTAAGGTGAGTGGGGCATGTTGCTCATCTGCAACCCCCTTGCTGGGGGTCACTGATTGATTTGGAGAAGGTGCATGGGCAAGTTGTTGAAAATAGCACATATGTCATATATAGCACATGTTCATATATATTTTCGAATGTGACCTTATTTCTTTGGCACCGTTGTTTCCTGCCTTGTCGCCGGAGATATTTTCCTAAGCGATTTCGGCGTTGAAGTCCCTGAGCACGATTGTGACATTGTACTCTGGAAAGGTGCCGGCTTCGTGGTTGGGGGCATGCGAACATATAAGAATGATGTTGTAAAACGTTCATTGGATGCGAATTGCAGGCAGCATCGCACTTATCCGTCTAAGATCAATGACCATTGATCGACCAAGCCGAACGTAGCCGAATCTTTTAACGACAGCTGTAATAAATCGTTTTTGCAAAGGTACTTTTACATTGTTTTTCTGTATCGTGGCAATACCTGCATTACGCCGCGTGAAGCTGAAATCAATTTTTTGAGCAGCATTAGTATAGGCGCACGTACGTTGCAGGTGCATAACCTCAATTCATATACCGTTGACGTCACGGGTCGTAATTTCAAATGAAGGGTCCTCCATATCCCTAGCCAGCTCATAACAAGTTCCTTTCAAAAGCCACCTCAATGGCACAACCCCCAAAGTGGAAGTCCGGTTCTTAAATGCCTTATGAGAGTGGTGTCAGTAATACGCTTTGGGAATATGAGTGCTACCGTTGGCTTATTAAGTGCTCATCCGCCACCATCTCTATTTCAACACCCTAAAAAACAACAATTACCACAGCCCAATTTAATGTCGGAGTAGCTCGTTTATGGTTTTTGCCATAATGGCTGTTGATGACACTGTTGACATAATTACAATCACATCCACGAGAAGAACAAACAACAAAAGTAACATGAGTACGTGATTAGTACGTGTAGATAATAGTTGATGATTGAAAAGACGACGGTGCCAATAAAACATTATTCCAAGAAGCACAGACAAATTAACTTATCCAGATGAAGTACTTGCATACCAAAATATGAATCCACTTTTTGAGATCAGTAAACAGCGATGGTCCAACAATAAAATAAAATGGCAGGCTACAGACCGCTTGGGCGGATTTACTTCAAACTTCGTGTTTCGGGATTGTAGTACTAAAATGTCTTTCATTAAGGACTTGACAGCTTTTTTTTTTTAATAAAATGCAAACTATTTCAGATATCTCAAAAAAAAATTATTGAATTGAATTACTATCAAAACATAAATGAATTTCGACTTCGTTCATATGACCACCACTTGAACGTATGCAGCGGTCTATACGTTGAACCCAATTTTGATGAGTCGGCCGCACATTTTGACCGATACGGCCGCCATTTCGATATTATCTTTTCCGAACGATATTATCTTTCACCGAACTGAGACTTCAATACCTCGATTGTTGCACCTGCTGTGTGGCGTGTGGCAAAGTCGTGTTGGAACCACATATCACTGATGTCCAATTCATGCAAATGCTTATAAAAACAACGTTCCAACAATGTCTCTGTAGCGAATACCATTTACTGTAACGTGACGGTAATTTTCATCGACGAAAAAAAACGGTCGAATGACGCCACCGGCATGAAAACCGCACCAAACAGTGAGTTTTTGCGATGAAATTCTTCATGTCTTTCCATCATGTCCAGAGCCCCATTCGAGAACATACGTCGCTTCATATGATCAAGTGGCTTTAGTTCTCCGTTCTTGGGTAAAATTGATCTTGTAAGGGTGTAGGATAAGATCCTTACGTAAAATTCGCCATTATGTGGTCTGGGAGAGGCCCAATTCTTGAGAACACCTTGAAATTGACTCATTTGGCTGGTTTAAGAAGACAAAACGTAGTCTCACTGGCACGGCAATATCAAGCAGCGAATATTCTGTTTTTTTAAATTTTTTCACTAGACTATGAATTGCTTGTCTACTGTGACGAGAATTACGCTCGAAAGTTGGCTTAACGCTCTTAAAGTTGCGACCACCGACTCGAAATTTCAGTAGTACATTTTAATTATTTGTATTCGTGTAGTTCAAAATCATGAAAATCTTGATTTTACTAAATATTTTTACATTGATAGTTTTATAATCAGTTTAAGTTCACGCTTTAAGTTTGAAGTTGTCAAGTCGCTAATGAAAGCCCCTTTACCGCGACCATTTTTTTTTTTATTCTATCACGTGAACTATTGGTACCTACCATACAAAAGTTTTTTCCAACACAAATTTTCTCAAAAATGGCTCAAACGATTTTGATGGTTATTGAAATATAAATTAATTGAGGTGAGCGTAAGAAAGTGAGATTTTGCGAAAATAATCGGATAACTGTAGGTACCTACTTCACAAAAATGCTAATATCTCAAAAACGAGTAAAGGTATTTGAAAATGTACACACCGACTACTATTTGGATCAACTCCGCCATAGATTTCTATGCCGGTCTCAAGCCCGGATAAAGGAGGAGGGTTTAGGGTAACGTGGGGAACTCCATCCTATCCCTAATAAAATCCTGACCCCTAGATGAAAAACTAGGCTAAAAAACCAACAACAAAAAAACATGAACGACACAACAGAAAAGTAACAAATTCGAGTGGGGATATCCGCTCAAATGTCGGTAGAGACCGCGGCTACCGGCACGGGCTTGGCGCCTCCAGCTATTGGGGGCGATAAGTCGCCAGCGGCTCACACAAGCAACATGACAAACACGACAAATACGACATCACGAACGAAACGGAACAAGAAACGGAACAAGCAACGAGAACTGAACAAACTGACGCAACAGGCCACAAGACAGGACGAGACGAATACTACTCCGGCGCTAAGCGCTGATACGAGACCAAGCTCGGAGCTCAAGCTGGCGGATGCACCCAGCGTACTGGCCGATCCTGGCCGGCACAAGGATGCGACTGCTGGTAAGAGCGAACTCTGTGGGGTGTCTGCTAAGGATTCCGCGGAGGATTCCGCGACTGATGAGCTCTGCGAATCGGTTAGCGTTGAAACCACCAAGGAATCAGGCTGTAGGAAGCGAAAGAAACGGAAGCGTGGTAAGAGGAAGAAGCGAGTAGAAATGGTGGACTCGGAGAGTAGGGTTGCAGTAAATGTCGACCCCAAACCTTCTGGCCCCGTACCTACTGCCTCTGATCTGACCGCTCCCAATCTCTCAGAGACGGTCACTGAAACAGAGAAGTCTGTGAAGGTGACGGACACAAGAGTGGTTAAGGGGCCACCTAAGGTAGCTGGTAAAGTAGCCAAAGGCACAAAGAGGTCTTGCACTGCAAGGGCAGGACCCCCCTACCAAAGAAGAGTTACACGGACTCGGCCCTGTCTGGTTTGCGATTGGCGGTTGTTTTCCCGGGTGATCACCTGAGGAAGTATATTGCGGAAAACATCTGCATTCTGGACAAGGCCTTGAAGGACGCTGTGAGGAGGCGAGTCAAGGAAGGCAATAGCCCGGGGTTTGAGCGCATCATCAAGACTAATGGAGGCTTTGTCCTCTGCTGGTGTGATGAAGCCACGAATGCGTGGGTCAGAGCTGATCTTGCTCGGATTTTCCCTAATCTTGACGGGACTGACATTGTCTGTCTTCACCCGACAGAGCTAGTGCGATATACCAAGATGAAGGTCTTTGTCCCGGAAACTGATCTGGAGACTAAGGAAATCATCGATCTTCTCAAGGGTCAAAACCCGGGTCTATCCACCGATAAGTGGAGGGTCTATCACTTCAACAAAATGAAGGATGGCCGTCTGTATACTTTTGGTGTTGATGACGATTCGGCGAAGATGCTTGGGAAGTGCTCTTACCGGCCTTTTTTCCTCACTGGTCGCCTGTTCTTCAGGCCAGAAAAGAGGGGAGAGAAGGCTGGAACTTCCAGTGGTAATTAGCTCTATGGCTAGCTCATCACTGGAGGTCCTTCAAATCAACTTGCAACATTCCAAGGCGGCTTCACCTACATTGTGTCGTCGTCTTGGAAAACTGCATACAGAGGTGTGCCTCATACAGGAACCTTATCTATATAAGGGGGCCGTAAGTGGCATCTCGGGTGTACCAGGAGCAATTTTTGTAAAGCCTGTGATTGTTAATACTCGCACGTGCATCTTTGTAGCAAAGGCCTTAGATGCTAGTCTTATGCCTGAGTTCAGTTCTCGAGACTGTACAGCTATTAAAATGTGTCTTAAGCGACGAGGGTTGGTTACTGAGATTATTTTAGCCTCAGTTTACCTCTCATTCGGCTCACTGGCCCCAACTCCAACGGTGGAACTGGTAAGGCTTGTCCAGCATGCCCGACGAGGTAACAAGTATTTGATCGTTGGTATGGACGCGAACGCGCATCATCGCGTTTGGGGTAGTACTGACTCAAATAGCAGGGGTGAATCCCTTCTAAACTTCTTTGCTGCCAGCCAGCTCGATGTACTGAACGCTGGTAATGAGCCAACCTTTGTCACTCGGCTGAGGCGGCAAGTTATTGATGTGACAGTAGCAACCACTGCTGCATCTGGCATCGTTTCGGGCTGGAGGGTTTCAAGGGAAGAAACTGCATCTGACCATCGGTATGTTATTTTTAAGTTAAGTGCACATCGACCGATCAGAAGCAAAATCAGGAATGTGCGACGCACTGACTGGGACGTCTATTCCACGGAGTTGCGGGGTCAGATAGGTTCCCTGCCTATCAGGATCCTTAGTAGCGACGACTTGGATAAGCCGACCGACACGGTACACAGCGGTATTATTACGGTCATTCATACTGCTTGCCCGGAGAAGGAGGCTGGCGGTGCGAAACCAACCCGATGGTGGAACGCTAAGCTATCCCTTCTCAGGAAAAGAGTGGGGAGGCTGTTTAACAGGGCCAGGAAGTCTAACCTGGTAGCCGATTGGTCTTCTCATGCGGATGCGCAGAAGGAGTCTAAGAGGCAAATTAAGAGCGCTAAGAAGGTATCTTGGCAGAGGTTCTGCGGAGAAATGAAGGATGGCTAGCGCGGTTTCGAGATTGCAGAGAGTCCTCTCAGCTGATCCGGGAGCCAGGCTTGACGTCCTTCGGAAGCCCGATGGCACCTCGACCAACTCCAATGAGGAGGTACTTAAACTGCTAATGGACACCCACTTTCCTGGCTGCAAAGCCGTGGATAATTGCGTGTGGCCAAACAAAAGCAGAGCTACCACTGAGCAGTTGGCGGGTCGCGGCGAGCATTGTTACGAGAGAGAGGACGAGAGCTATTATCCTGTCCTTTTCTCCTTTCAAAGCTACTGGACCTGATGGCATCTATCCCATACTCTTGCAAAAGGGTATAGAGATTTTGCTCACACTGCTAACTAGAATAACTAGAATATACAGAGCTAGCGTGGCTCTGCGACATATTCCTTTGGCCTGGAAAGGGCTAGGGCGGTTTTCATTCCCAAACCGGGAAAGGCCGCCTATGATCTTCCCAAAAGCTTCAGGACAATTAGCCTTTCATCATTTCTGTTAAAGGGCCTTAAAATATTGATTGACGTACGGCTTAAGAGCATTCCAGCTTCGCTGGGTATTCATGATAGCCAACACGCCTATCAAAAAGGCAAGTCCACTGAGACGGCATTAACGGATCTGACGGCCAGAGTGCGTAGGGCGCTCGACCGCAAGAACTATGCTCTTGCTGTCTTCATGGATATTGAGGGTGCCTTTGACAATCCCACCTTTTGCAGAATTGAGTCTGCCTTAACACTGAAGGGCGTCGATTCTACAACTGTGGAATGGATCCTGGAAATGCTTAGGAGCAGAGAAGTTACAGCTGCTGTTGGCGGCTGCGTCAGAACTGTGCGCGCTGTTAAAGGCTTTGCGCATTGCGGTGTACTCTCCACTACATTGTGGAACCTGTTGGTCGACTCCTTGTTGAGAAGACTTGATGGGGATGGTCACCCTGTTATTGGGTACGCTGATGATGTGTGCATTATTGTCAGCGGCAGGTTTTTACCAACTCTTTGTGAGGGGATGGAAACAGCGCTCAATAGTGTTGGGAGTTGGTGCCGCGAGCAAGCTCTGTCAGTCAACCCTGCGAAGACTGAGATGATGCTGTTCACGAGTAGAAGGGCAATACCTCAAGTGAGGTGGCCTTACTTCCAGGGCACTCAACTAAAGCCATCAAGCACGGTTAAGTATCTGGGTATTGTGTTAGATCCAAAGCTTAACTTTTCTGAAAATTTGGTTGCTAGGATTTCGAAGGCAACTAACATTCTCTGGCAGTGCCGTAGGATGTTCAGCAGAACCTGGGGACTTAGTCCCAGGCTGGTTCACTGGATTTACAAGTGCATCGTTAGGCCATACCTTATGTATGGTGCGATTGTATGGTGGGCTAGAGCTCACATCCTCAAACGTCAACTGACGAGGCTACAGCACCTTGCGTGCTTATGCATTACAGGTGCGATGAGAGGAACTCCCACTGCTGCTATGGAAGTGTTGCTCTGTTTACCTCCCTTGCAGTTCCTTGCTGAGAGTGAGGCCAGCAAATCACTATACCGTATGTGTGTAGTACTTGGACGGCAGAGCTCTCTATGACAGCCTACCTGGCCATCGTTGAGGAGCACTTGACATTGTGTGCATGAAGCAAGTCTTTGAGCGCCGTTTTCAGATCATCCATCCTGAACGGCAGGAATGGAACAGTGAGGGGTGGAATGGCTTTAGGCCGGGTGATGTCATCGTCTATACCGATGGCTCACTCATTGACGGTATCTCCGGAGCCGGGGTCTACTCTAGAGACTGTCGGATAAATCTATCTGCACCCTTGGGTAGACAAACAACTGTTTTTCAGGCAGAATTCTTTGCGATTGCCACTGCCGCCAATATCCTGTTAAGGAGAAGGATTAAGGGTATAACCTTATACATCTGCTCAGATAGCCAAGCCGCTATCAAAGCCTGTTCGGCTGGTTCTCTCAACTCAAAAATAGTTGAAGAAACCATGGTTAAGCTTAACCGTCTGGGTAGATGTAACTCGGTATCTTTGCCTTAGCGGGGTCAGTCACCTTGACGTGCGCACCATCACCGCAAACAAATTCGATGGTGCCGGTGCGGAGGCTTACGACGTAAAGAGTCATCGGGCTTGCAAGGGCCAGGCCGTCCGATGAGCGTCAACCAAGAACTGACCAGGACTTCACGTCCGCTCCTACCCCGCCCTTACATACCCCATCTGCCCCTCTCCCTTTTTGCTTACCACCCCCCACCCCCCCCCCCCCCCCCCTCCTTACTTACAACTTTTCGGCAATGCCCGGGGAGACAACCCCAACAACAAATCCCCAAATCTAAGGTGGAACAGCTAGCGCCGAGAGATGAATGGCTAAGGGGTTCTTAGTCGATAGCAGCGAACTTCGGATACCAGGCGACCTCCGATTTCAAGATAGCCTTCCTGTGGTTATACGGGTAGACCACGGGCGACCTTCCTCTCCCGTTCACTCGTGGGAATCAAAATAGATCCGTTTAATAAAAAACAAATAGAGAATGATGCCTCTACAACTGCATCATCAACTAGGGATGTTTCAGAACACCCTGCTTTACCAACTGGGGATGTTTTAGAACACCCTGGCGTAAATGACGCGACACCTGCCAATCGGGAAGGGTCACAAACCACAGATTCGGAGATGATGAGCTTAGAAGAGAACTTGTCCCTCCTTAGTGAAGATATCTCTGAGTCCAGTACGCTATGCAATGTTAGCATACTCTCGGATGAAGTGCATCCCTTGAATACAGGCGCGCCGGAGACCTCTGGCATAACTGCACAGACTGAGTCTAAGCGCGTCAAATTCACACCATCCGAACAGCGCCGTTTTAAGCGCGCGCTGAAAAAGGGAAAAAACGTAGAGCAGGCCAGAGCACTTGCTCTGTCGACAGAGGTCGACACAGGCTCCGAGGTGAAGCGTATAAGGTCCGAGGACAATACGCCGCCCCAATCCGAAGCGAAACGAGCTCGCACAGGAAATACAGCCGTCGACAAAGTCTCCTATAGAGACATAGCGAGCTTTGTAAGACTGGGTGTAGTACCTGTCGATCTGGATCGCAATCCTCTCAGTAATGAGCAAATGGCTCAGATTCAGGAGAGGATTATGGACATCACCATCGAACAACGTGATGAGGGGACCAAACCAGCCTTCCGCGGTACAACTTTCAAAGCCGGATGGCTAATGATAGTATGTGCGGATGCTACCACTGCAGAGTGGATGAGCACAAACTTCGCGAAGCTCAAAGAGAAATGCGGGATGGAAGTGACGCTTGTGGGGGAAGAACTGTTCCCGAAACCACATATCGTCAGAGCCTTCTTCCCACATAGTACCGGAGTAGCGAATGAAAGAATACTGGCAATTCTAGATGGCCAGAATAAAGAACTCAACACCAGAACGTGGAGAGTTCTGCAAAGATCTGACGACAGAGATGTCGCCCATATGGTCCTTGCTGTAAACGAAAGCACGATGAAGCGACTTGTTGAGCTAAAGGGGATGGTCTCGTTCAGATTTGGACAGATCAAAATAATCCTCAAGAGCGCGGACAAATCGACGAATCAGGCGTCAAGAGAAAACCAACAAAAGGCTACAACACCAGGGGCTAGTATTAGTACTGCCACTGATGCTTCAGAAAAGCCTTCCACAAGCGCCAACAGTAGCGCCACACCACCAGTGGCTGGCATTAGTGCTGCCAAGGGTAACTCAGTTGCTAAAACAACTGTGGTGCTGGATGCTAAAGCAAAGGCTAAGAAAACGGACAGCACAAACGCGCACCGTAACCGCTTTAGGCCAAAACTGGCGGCCGAACAGGCACATATAAGCGGGAAAGATGGACAGAACACCAGAAGTCCAAGGGGGAGACAAAGTGGTCTCTCTCAACAGGGTTACGTACGACGCAGGGGTGATAACAAACCTCATAGAGTGCGTAATCCCGAGTACGTGAAGAAGAAATGACGTCTCTAACTGTGCTGCAGGCAAACCTGCACCGCGCTATGGGTGCATCGGACACCTATAGCCAAAGATGTGCCGAAAGGAACGTCGCTCTTGGTTTAATCCAGGAACCATGGGCAACTACAGGTAAGATCTTTGGTCTTAACAGCAGAAATAGAGAGCTAATTTTTGCCAAAGGTAACTTCAGACCTAGGGCAGCTCTTTCCATTGCGAAAGATATAAAATTCTCTCTCATTCCAGGTTTCAATACTAGGGACCTGGTGGCCGTTTTAATTGAACGCCACAATGGCCATGTGATACACAAGTTTGTATGCGCATCGGCGTATTTTGCTGGGGACATAGAGGAGGTACCACCTACACCAGTACAGGAACTTGTCCAGTACTGCCAAACTCAGCAAGTACATCTTGTTATCGGCTGCGACGCGAATGCACATCACCAGATTTGGGGCAGCCGAGACACAAACAAAAGAGGTGAGTTACTTTTAGATTACCTATATAGTAAAGACCTAGTTATTCTAAATAAGGGTGATAAGCCCACTTTTAGGAACAGTATACGAGAAGAAGTTTTAGACCTTACTCTCTCGTCTCCTTTTATACAAAACATTGTAGAGGACTGGCACGTGTCTGATGAAGCTTCTCTGTCTGATCATATGCATATTATGTTCAGGCTGCGATGCAACACCGAGTGCGCGCCGGTCAAATACAATAATAAATTAACTAACTGGAGAACCTATAGTGAAAATCTGGCAATCAGAACTGATCTGCTACCAGATTCACCACTAACACCGAGTGATGCGGACGCTGCACAATGTCAGCTTAACGACATCATTATCTCATCCTTTAGGAATAGTTGTAAGGTAAAGCGCACCGTGGTAAAAAGAAGCGTACCATGGTGGAATGAAAACCTGGAAACTATCCGCAAGAAGGTGAGAAAACAATTCAATAAATCGAAACGCACCGGCGTATGGGATCAATATCGATCCATGTTAACCAAATACAACCAAGAGTTGCGAAGATCTAAAAGGGCCTCATGGCACGCAAACTGCGAAAAGCTGGAAAAACTCCCAGCAGTAGCGCGGCTCCAGAGAGCGCTTTCAACAGATCCTTCAAACTGCATGGGATTGCTCATCAAACCTGATGGAACAATCACAAGCGACCGGGAAGAAACTCTAATAACCTTGCTGCAAGTTCACTTCCCTGGTTCCCTAACTGTCGATCACACAACTGATCAAACTACTGAGGTTTCATATCCAACTAACCTCAGCAGAAATAATAGTTTATCTGGTAGACTATTTAGTCCAGATAAGGTAAAATGGGCAATAAACTCATTTAAACCATTCAAGGCACCAGGAAATGACGGAATTTTTCCAGCCCTCATTCAAAAGGGTATGGAATTCTTCCTACCTAACATGATTGCCTTATTTAGGTTCAGTTTCAACTGGGGCTACATACCACGCACTTGGCGGGAGGTCAATGTAGTATTTATCCCCAAACCAGGTAACAAACCTAGTGAACTACCTAAATCCTATCGTCCCATAAGCTTGACATCGTTTTTCCTGAAAACAATGGAAAGAATAATTGACGTTCATATCAGAGAATGCGTTACTTTTAGCATGCCTCTACACCCCTGTCAATATGCGTATCAAAAAGGCAAATCAACGGAAGGCGCCCTGTTAAAACTAACAAATCACATAAACAACGCCTACCGTTGTAAAGAAATTGCACTATGCGCTTTTCTTGACATAGAGGGTGCTTTTGATAACACCGGTTATGATTCAATATCAAACGCTTTAATTCACCGAAAGGTAGACTTTCCCACCATAAACTGGATAAAAGCGATGCTCGAAAGTCGGAAAATCACTGCTTCGTCAGGACAGACTTCAGTATCAGTTTCAGCTATAAAAGGCTGTCCACAAGGAGGAGTTTTATCACCCCTCCTGTGGTCTTTGGTCATAGATGACCTACTTCAAAAATTAAGTAATTTAGGCTACGACATAATAGGGTATGCCGATGACTTAGTCATCATTATTAGGGGCAAAGAATCAAACGTAGTTACTTCACGTATGCAAAACGCCCTTCAGATAGCTATAGACTGGTGCGTCAAGGAAAATCTCTCCATAAACCCCAGTAAAGCTATCATAGTTCCTTTCACAAAAAGAAGAAATCTCAGCTTAGCTCAGATTTCACTAAATGGCACGACCATTGAGTATTCCGACGAAGTCAAATATCTTGGAGTAATTCTGGACAAAAGACTAAACTGGAACTCTCACATCAACAACAAAATCACCAAAGCTAACAGAGCTTTATGGGCCTGTCGACGCACATATGGCAGAACCTGGGGAATCTCTCCAAAGATTGTCCACTGGATCTACACAGTGATGATAAGACCCATTATAACATACGCCTCCATTGTATGGTGGACAAAATCCACACAAAAGGTCGCAAAAGAGAAGCTCAAAAAGGTACAACGGCTTGCGTGCCTTGGTATCTCCGGAGCCATGCGAACCTGCCCAACGGCTGCCATAGAGGCAATAACAGGTATTACACCTCTCCACATATACATTCAAAAAGTGGCAATCCGCAGTGCAATAAGTCAAATACAGTTAAACGAGATAAGTCTTAACGATCATCCGGAACTTAAGACCCTTCTTGGTGAACTGCCAGAACTCAACATGAACTGCGCGGTCACAGACCGCATCCATAAAACACTATGCTTCAATAAGCGGTTCTCCACGGAGATTCCCAAGAGAGAAGCATGGGTTAGTAATAACCCACCTAACAGCCACAACGGCATAAAGTGGTATACGGATGGTTCTAAAATGGAAGCGGGGGTAGGAGCGGGAATTTACGGACCAAACAAACGCTTTACGATACCCATGGGAAAAAGTCCCAGCGTATTTCAAGCAGAGCTCCACGCCATTCAAGAATGCGCTAGCCACATAAATTTATCTGGTATAAAAGGTGCAACCATCCATATATTCACGGATAGTCAAGCAGCTATAAACGCCCTTAGCTCGCATACGATTGACTCCAAATCAGTAATGTACTGCTTCAACACCCTACAGGCACTCGGAACAAGTAACAAGACCAAGCTATGGTGGGTTCCGGGTCATGTCGGGGTGGAAGGTAACGAAAAGGCCGACGAACTGGCCAGAAAAGGTTCGGAAACACCCTTCATAGGTCCCGAACCCTTCTGCTGCACTCCTAGATCAGCAGCAACGGCAGCAATAAAAAGCTGGGAATACAGAAAATGTATCCATCTATGGGAAAGCATCCCAGGTTTAAGACAGACCAAACAAGCCGTTCGGCCTTTCAATAAAAATGCCAGCAAATGCCTAAACCTAAGCAGGCATGATATCAAAAACTTAGTAGGTTACCTTACTGGTCACCATGGTTTAAGATATCACCTACACAAAATGAAAATAGTAGACTCTCCTGAGTGCCGACTCTGTCTTGAAGAGGACGAGTCAGCTGAACACATTTTATGTGAATGTCCGGCCCTAAACGGAATTAGAAAGAAGATCTTTTTCAGGGAACAGATGTGCCCTGAGGACATAAAGAATTCTTCTACTAGTAGAATTGTCCGCTTTACACGGAAAGTGGAAACTCTACTAGTCTAAATTTTTCTGGCCCACACGGCACAAAAGATCTTTTTAGGTCGAAGTGCCCCATATTAAATCGCTTTAGCGAGCCAGAATTTAAAAAAAAAAAAAAAAAAAAAAAAAAAAAACTCGGTATCACTTGCCTGGGTTCCTGGGCACACAGGTATCGATGGTAATGAAAGAGCGGATGCTCTTGCCAGGAAGGGCTCTTCAACAGCCTTCATTGGCCCACAACCATCTATAGGATGCTGCTCATTCGTCCACAAACGTGAAATGGATTCGGCTCTACGCCAACAACATTCCGGACGGTCCCAAAATTAGCAGAGCTAAGTTTTTGCTTAGACTAAACAGGAAAGCCTTGAGACCCTTGATTGGTCTCGTCACCGGTTTCAGTCCTCTTAACGAGCACCTCAAAACCATGCACATTAGGAGCTCGGGCCTATATGAGTGCTGCCTGGAGGCGGATGAAACGGTATCTCACTTCATCTGTGAATGTCCGGCTTTCGCCAGAACCAGGCTCACCACTATAGGCAAACAATTCGTCAACGAAAATGAGATGGGGGACATTAAACTTGCTAATATTCTTCGCTTTGCCAAGGCTACTGGCAGGATCTCCCTCACTGTATCTTACTAATCGCCAATAACCAGCGAGCGGGCAGCTATGCTGAAGTACAATGGACCAATAGGTCTAAGTGCTTGTCATCTACTGATGACCCCACTGTACATACAATACAATACAATACAAATACTATTTGGATCGAATTTGCATATACAAATTGTTCAAATATTTCTTACAACTTTTTAATTCATATAAAAGTATTTTTTTATTTTTGAAAATTTCACTTTTCTCTAAAATGGCTTTAACGATTTTGATCAATTTTAATGTCCTGAATATGTACTTGGGTGGAGTGTCAGAAGATGATTTACTCGAATTTCGCTAAAGTACTTCACTAACGGTACTCCGGAAAAAAAACAATATTACAAAAACGGTTGATGTAATTTCAAAGAAATTTTTTGTATAGAAGATATCTATGTATGCAGATTTAAGAAATATTTTTTTTTAACTTTTTTATAATTTTTTTTTATAACAATTGCTTAAATTTTGAATAACATCACTTTTCTTTAAAACGGCTCTAATTATTTTGGGGTTTTTAATGCCTTGAGTAAATGTAAAAACCGTGGCAATGTGAAATTTTTGCAAAAGACTCGAATAACACATTAGGAAAATCACTTTGTCTCAAAAACTGGTAGAGAGATTTCAAACAAATTTAACAATAACATATATTCTAAATGTTGTTGCGGAATAAAACAAATTAATAAGTCTCTTACAATTTATAATCCACTCTTTATTAAATTTAATTGTGCACCGCTTGCCGGTAAAAAAGGTTAACGAGAGAATAATCCAGAATAGCAAAATTATATACATATGTTCAATGACAGTTGACTGACAAGCAAAGAAAAAGAGATAATTCACGGTGATACAACTTATAAGTTAGGGTCTACTTTCATTTATGATTTATATTTAATGTTTAGTTTTCTAACATACTCCCCGCTGAAATAAATTTGCATACTTAGATTTAGATTGAAATAAAAACTAAATTCATAAAATTGTTTATGAAAATTTTAACAATTTTACTTTTTCCAAAAACGGCTTCCGCGATATTGATCTCTGTTTCTGTTTTAAATACTTGGAACAAAGGTAAGACAATGGTATACTTAGTTTTTGGCAAACGACTTAAAGAACGATACTTTCGAAACACGGCCAAGCTGCACTCCCTCCGCGTAGCAGTCAGGGGTTCGCTTGCTGCAGTCACTCCCTCAAGAACAGTTCTCAACCAATAACACGACTGTGCGGCCGATTCATCACGACCCCCTTCTTTGGAATCCAATAATTTGTTCGGGGTTCGATTGTATCAGTCACCCTGCTCGGAATAACCCGAAGAGAATAGAGAGCAGTTTGAGGTTCGATTGAAACAGTTAGCTCAAAAGGCTCTCCTTTATGTGGATCGGGAAGCATTAGCTCTTCCTCCGCTACGCAGTGAGTTGGGTCATTTAAATCACCACTTCCCTCTGAGGGTTATACATGTAAACTGGGGTTTGATTTATAAAATGACCCGCGGTTTGCTATCTTCCCGCTGAGCAGACAAAATGGGACCATAGGTGGAGTTTCGATTGTAACAGTCACCCCTCTCTATTACACCCGCACTGCACTACCAACCTTTTTCATGAGTACCTATGTACCACCCTACCAACCACTATCTCACCGAAGGGATCCAATTAGGCCGACCCCTAGTTAAAGCAGCCTGCCAGATGACCTATGCACAAAAAAACTTTGAAAGTCAATTCTTTTCAATTACTTCGTTCATTGAACATAAAAAAAACAACATTGAATAGTTTTTTTTATAACATCTTACTTTAAAATACAATTTTCACAGCCTTAGTTCCGCGCCCTAGATTGAGTACATATTTTTATATGAAGTGCTTTGTGGTTTATTCAACTGCACGCCTGTATGTACTACACACAAGCAGCATGCACACAGCAAGCGCTATACAAAAAAACCAGCGCAAAGCAGACAAGATACTCGTAGATAGATAGATAGATTTATTTCGCATAATAATTATTTACATTCGGTACACTACCACACATTTTACATAAATACAGCGATATGATATTTTTGTATCTTACTACTGAAACAATATATTGTTATATATATCTGAAGGGAAATATGAATTAGCAAACAACAATCTTTTTGAAGGAAAGTGCGAGAAAAACCTCCAATTTCACAAAAAAAAAAAAAACAAAAAAAAATAAAAAAAAAAATAAAAAAATAATTAAATAAATAAATAATAAAAAATAAAAAATAGATAAAAAATAAATAAAAAATAAATAAATAATAAATAAATAAGTAAATAAATAAACAAATAAGTAATAAGTATAAATAAATGAATAGATAAATAAACAAACAAATAAATAAATAAATAATTAAATAAATAAATAAACGAATAAACAAATAAATAAATAAACAAATAAACAAATAAATAAATAAATTGATAAATAATAAATTGATAAATAAATAAATAAAAAAAAACAAATAAATATATAAACGAATAAATAGATATATGTATTATATACAAGCACATAAGTAAGTGTATACACAGGAACAACATAAGATTATTCAGCGAGCTCCGCACTATACAATCTCAGAATTAAGACTAACTTAATAACTACAATATCTTCCTCTATTCCGGTAATCGCATGCGCATCAGTTGAGTCGCGCATGCAGGTAATCCGATTCCATGCACTGTGATCGTGAGAACAAGTCTGTGCATGAAAGTGTCAACTCAGCGAATACCGTATGATTCGCTGGCATGCACCTGACTCGTGATCCGTGTTAACTCCTCCCCCTTTAAAGATCTACGTCCCGTAGGTCATATGTGACGTCTTGGGCCCTATGAATCCTTCCGTCGGGTACAGGATCGGTTCCCCTACCGAAAGTGTGTATGGATGGGAGCTTCAGGTCCAGGTTGATCTTTCGCCATGTGGTCCATGCCACAATCATAACCAATAGGACAATTGATACGTCCATGATGGAAGTTACCATGACATGATTGGTAAGATTCTTCAGTCGCTCTATATTCTTAATACTTAGGCCGTGTACATGTTCGAGGTCAATCTTTTGAACTCGATTCGTTCTGTTTGCAAGGACGGGCGGGAGTACCTGGACATGGGAGTAAGTGAAACTCGAAAATTTTTTGTTTCCCAATAGGATCGCTTCATTGTCCAGTTGAATAAAGTAAGTTCCGTCGAGGGTTAGCGAGCCATTTGTAGCATTCAGTT
Source organism: Portevinia maculata (assembly GCA_949715645.1). Lineage (NCBI taxonomy): Eukaryota > Metazoa > Arthropoda > Insecta > Diptera > Syrphidae > Portevinia > Portevinia maculata. Next base: position 300,935,949 of record OX454525.1, read on the forward strand.
CGCCCTTATAGTTTGTCACGAATACCATATCTTCCTTGACTAGTTAAACTACTTCCCTTGAATTCGAACGGAAGGTAAATGAAGTATGTCCCCCCTTCAAGAGTCTGACCACACAGCTGTCCTCTTCCAATTTTGTCAGTGATTTTTCGTCGCATATTACCAGGCTATTGATGAAGAGGCATTTTCCAATGATGCCAAATGTCTCCCGGTGGTTAACCAACATCCTGTCGAATTCCAAGTCGATCTGTAATCCGTTGATGATTGCTGCCCTCATTAGAAGCAAGTTGAATTGCTCGTCCTTTACTTTCGGCATTGAAAGGACATAGAGTAATAATGAGCCGTTCGTGTAGATAGACGGAGACCCGTACTCTATGGCTTCGATTTCATTAACGTATGGTAGTGTTTCGATTTCGCTAATGATCCTGCCGACCTCCTCCCGATCTAAAAGGTTTGTGTTTATCAGGTCGCTTTTTGCCATTTGACAGGCTCGCACCATTTCATCGACCTTGTCCTTTATAATCACGATCTCATTCAAAATGTCTTGTTCGTATCTTCCAAATGTGGATGCCTGGACTTCGTTTTTAAATTGGTCTATCATCCAGTTGACCTTCTTTGTAGTTTCGTTCATGGTACCGAAAAGTTCACTGTTGATTTCGTATTGTTTGTTGTTGTTGCTGATAATGTCCTGTTCACTTGAGAGGACCTTATTCCAATCCGCTGCGTCAGGGTTTCCGGCAATCCATTTCAAGGCCGATCCTATCCAATCGATTGACCTAGGGCTTCGATCCGTTTTGCCCTTGAGCCGGATTAGCTTTTGGCTGACTTCCTTAATGTAAAACGCGATAGTTGTTTTCTTCTCCGGGCTTCTAAAACCCTCCAGATTTATTGACACGTTGCCATCAGGCTATCGAATTGTGTCAGGTCGATCACGTGCACCAGTTTGAAGTGCCCGTCGATGATCCAGCCTTTGCCTTTTTTGATCGTGACCATTGGCGATTGGTAGTTAAAAATCTGATAACCATAGGAGGTAGCTAGGAAAATAAGTCTGAAAAATTCGATGTTTCAAGTAAAACTAAAAGTGCTGTGATGTGTTGGTGGGAACTTGAATCTTAAAGATTTTATTTTACATATAATCTATTTTAATTTTCTGGAATTAAGTCAAGTAATAAAACTTGTTAAACCTAATTTTAAATTTTAATTTTACTGATTTTACAATTTCAACAACGCTATCAATTTGATAGTAATCTAATTCTAAGTTTAGAATAGCACAATTTTAGGTAACGTATAAGCGCATAGCATGTGTGCGCTTTCTAGTTTGGTTTGTGTCAAATTTATATTTTAATTAACGCTTCAACCAATTAAGTACGGTTTTAGTGAGCACTGGTGTGCTTGGCGCTTGCTTTAATTTACTTTATGTATATAACCTTTTATTCTTGCGTAGAATGCGTGGTTAATTCAACGCTTCTTTAGCTTAATATGGTTTCGACAAACATATGCAAGCTGTACGTATGTGCATCCTTAGAGCGTGCTTTATGTGTGTGATATCGTTTGTGCTTTGGTATTTAATATAACGTATGTAGATTTAAAATACATTATGTGCGTGTTATATTTGTGCGTACAATATTGTGCTCCATTTGGCACGTAACTTAATTTTACATATTTATGTAGATTGTTAAAATATTAGGGTAGTGTCTGTTACACCATTGCCTTTTTTTTTTTTTTTTTTTTTGGAATGAATAGTTTTTTTAACAAGTTAATGACAATCTTAGCAAAGTATTGTTACGTCCTTGGTGTGTGCTTAACATGGCTTTTGTGGACTCTACGTCCAGTACTTGTGACTATTGTGGTTTCATTATTCTTGGTCACTGTTTCCTTTCGGAATAAGGGTTTATTCTTTGCTCGAACCCCCTTATAAGCCGTGTATACTATGTCACCTCTTTTATCAATTACCGGTTTTACCTTTTTTTTATTTAACCTAACGTTAGTCATATTTTGTGTTCTTTGTATCTCACCCCTCAATTCTTGTTCACCGTTGTGCGAAATTCTAGCAATTTCTGGTAATTTACCCGCTGGGTTCTATTGAAAAATATGTCAGAGGGTTTTCTCCTGGTCACAAAATGAATGGTGTTATTATACTCGTATCTATCCACTGCGATGTTTAATAGTTCTTTAAGACGCAGGCCCTTCAGTTCCGCTTTCAAGGATCGGTAGATTTCTATTATGTTCGAATGAAACCTCTCGACCTGACCGTTTACCTCGCTACGGTAGACTGGCGTCAAATAATGTTTGATTCCTAAAATTTTGATAAAATTCTGAATTATTGGACTCAGGAAACTGCGCTCATTATCAGTCACCAATATTTTTGGGACTGTGAAATAATGGAGTATCCTGGTGATCTTGTTCCTGAGGTAAAGGGATGATCTATTTTTGACGTGGAATATTTATCCAAACTTAGAAAATTTGTCGATGCAGGTTATAAATTTCTCACCCTGTATCTCCATTATATCCATGTGCAGGATTTCACATGCATATGTTGGCAATGGAGTAGGTTGGAATTCGGGTTTGTTTGGGTGCCTGTCATATTTATTTAACTTACAGATTTCACAGGATTCTGTGTATTTCTTAACTAAACTCATCATGCTAAGGAAATAGTATTTTTCGAGAAGTTGTTCTCTATTTTCCCTGGGGTTCCTATGTGCTGTCTTACGAGTATGTTCTTCCATAATGAGGTGGCACTTCCTATCCTCGTCTCTCATGTCTTCAACAAATCTCTGCGTGACACGCAACTTGTAATTGCTAATGTTTTCAAGAAACACCTGCTAGAGTAAGACTACGTGAGACTCCGGTATTTTGATGCCATTAATAACATTGGGTCTCAATTTCGCTTTCAGGAGGTCAATCACACCCTGTTTTTCCTGATTTTTTATTGCGAAGTAGTGCCGGGTGAAGCCAGGATGGGGTTCCTCCAGGAATTTGGTTGCGAAAGACATTAATTGGGGCTTCAACGTGAGGGATAAGGTCGGAGTTATCTTCATCCGCACTGTGGACAGTACCAATTGAGGATTGTTCCTCACTTGCAGACTCAGTGGACTGCGTTTTCTCTGCGCCACTGTCGGGGAAGGCGCCAGGCGGCTCCGCGCGAGAATCGCTGTTCTTACTAGCTGTTTCGGTTTGAGAATCTTGGTTTTCGCTTGCCGTGTCTGTAGGAGAGTCGTTATTGGCGTCGTTCACACTTCGTGCTGGTTCGGCCTGTTCCGAATCAGATAAGTGGTTGACTTCAGTTCTAAGACGCGATAAAGCATCCGCTACCAGATTGGATTTGCCGGGTTTGTACACTAGCTCGTAGTTATACTCCTCAATACGAGATTTCCAGCGTTTTAATTTCGCACTAAAATTCCCGTTGCTTAAGGCAAACGTTAAGGGCTGGTGGTCGGTGTGTATTTTGACCTTTTTGGCTCCGTAAAAGGTATGACCTCAGATTGTCAAGAGCCCATACGATGGCCAACGTCTCTTTTGCATTTGTCGCATAATTCTCTTCGTTTCTTTCGTCGACTGCTCCTATCGCATAATTCGACGCATCGGTAGTGAGATTGAAAGGTTTTTCAAAGTCAGGGAACGACAAAATTTCGGATGACGTCAGCAGCGTCTTCAAATCGTTGAAGGCCTGCAACGCTTCGTCGTTTAGTGTGATTGGGACTCTCCTAGACTCATTTGCCTTGATCTGGGCGTTACTCCCACGAGTGAGGTTAGTAAAAGGCTTGGCAACCTTCGCATAGTCGCGAATAAATTTTCTATAGTATGATATGAGGCCTAGGAAACTTTTCAGCTCTTTAAGATTTTCTGGAGGAAGGATCTTTTCGATGGCTATTACCTTTTTGGGATCGGCTTTTATGCTATCACGGGTAATGACATACCCGAGGAATTCCACTTCTGTCTTCATGGAATGGGTTTTCTCAAGGTTAACCTTCAGGTTGGCCTCCTGCAACTTTGAGAAGATCGTGTCGACATTCTTGAGGTGGTCGTCCTCGTTCTTCCCAAAAACTATGATATCATCGATGTATACATAGCAAATTTTCCCTATGTATTCTTTGAGTACGTCATCGATCATCCTCTGGAAAATCGCAGGGGCGTTCTTCAATCCGAAGGGCAACCTCAAGAATTCGTATTTTCCATTCATCGTCGAGAAGGCAGTTTTCGGTATGTCGCAGGTTTTCATCGCGATTTGATGTAAGCCCGAAGTCAAATCAAGGGTTGTGAAGTATGCTGCCTTGCCCAGACTGGCAAGAGTGGTGTTTATGTCTGGGATCGGGTATGTATCCGATATAGTGACCGAGTTAAGCCTCTTGTAGTCGATCACCATCCGATACTGTTTTTCCCCTGACGGTTTCGGTTTCTTGGGAACCACCCATATCGGTGAATTGTAGGGGCTCCTTGAAGGTCGTATAATACCTCCGGCCAAGAGATCTTTTATTTCTCTCTCTACCTCTTCCCTCATACAGGCCGGGTACGGGTAACTTTTGCTATAGATTGGTTCATCCGTACTCGTTCGGATTTCCGCTCTAACCGTCGTTTCAACAGCTTTGACTAGGTTAATAGGGCCAAAGAGGGAATCGTATCTGTTAATTAGGGAATGTAGCTTGACTCTGATATTTTCATTCAAGTCTTCGCTTAATGTTATGTTTATTTTTTTTTATTTATTATTAAAAGGAATTCCAAATCCTAGAGCACTCAGACTCGGTAACGGTCCATTGTACTAATAGGCAGAAATCCTCCTTTTGGTGTAGAGGCATGTGAATGGGTGGCGTATGTTGTTGTTCCCCATGGGGATTGAACCTGCACCGCACGGGTAACAAGCCAACACACTAATCTCTACACCATCGCCACCCATCGTTATATTTGGTTTTAGTTTAAGCATATTTTCCATGCGGTCAATGACCGCTTCAAGTTCTTCCAGGGTATCGTCCCCTATGATCCCGTCGAAAGAGGCAAGACCAGGCAAGACATAAAAAGTGAGTAATGTGTTATTTCCCAATTTTTGGAAAAACCTACCGCAGAGCTTTTGCTCTATTTTTATAATTCCACCTGCTGAATTAATATAAAAAGGGCGAACAAGTTGAGTCAAGGGGGATGCAGTTTTTGTAACAACGGACTGGCTAAGGAAGTTTTTGTTGGCACCCGTGTCGACGAGAAAGTTGAGGGTGAGCCCGTCCCTCGTCAGATACTCTAAATATGGAACGCTGGATGGCCGTCCTCCATAAAATTTACTTCGTCTTGGACTTCCTCCTCCGCTACCTGATCACAGTCAGATTCCTCGTGCAAATGGTATACCCTCTGTTGTTTTTGGGCATACCTTTCCGAATTTGCTTTCCTCTTAAAAGGATTGGAACCGCGGGGGCGGTTCATATAATTCACGTTTTTAGTTTGGATTGACTGGTATACTCCATTTGTTCATGGGTGGATCACTTCCAGCACACGGGGCAGAGTGATGCGCTTTTTGCCTCCATTGATTAGACGTGCGAGAAGAGGATTTCTTCGGTAGAAGAGGCGGTCTACACTCATCGCCGAATGTTTAGTTTATCGGAGCCGTTATGGAGTTATGCGCGGAATGGTTATGAATCGCATGACTGCGAAAATTGAGATTCTGCATCTCTAGGCATGCCGAATAGGCTTTTGGCAGAGTCCTCGGTCTTTGTACGATTAGTATTCTAGAGAGGTCGCCGTTAAGGCCGCGAATGAAAACATCCAGGGCGCTATTCCTGTATGTTTCCACGAGCGCGGTAACCGTTTCCTGACTGAACGTCTCAGTCTTGATCTTATTGATCATCAGCGAAAGCGAATTTAAAGATTCATTTGATTGATAAGGGGATTTTCTGAAAAGTTTTTTTTACTTCTGAAGCAGACAAGAAAATACTTCGGAACAATATTATGAAACTTTTATTCAACATAATAAGGTGGTGAACAAATATGGTATGTAGATTTGCTATTGTTTTCGGAACAAGAAGCTACAACATTCAGCTTTTTCCAAACCTTTTCTGTGTAATGCCAAAGCTGAATGTTTGCCGAACATATTTTTCAGCCAAATTGGCCTAAGACGACGCCAAATGTTCCGCCACACTCCACATAATATAGAAGACCTATGCACGGATCGGTATTCGGTAAATTCTGAATCCTCCATTCGATATATTTTGGATACTGTACTCTTCTTCCGACGTGGTGTCATGGCAATTACTGTCGACCCAACCTAGAATCGTTCCTTAGCCTATTGCATAACAAATATAAATTCCTCCAAATACATTTCTAAAGTTTTCTTGCTTTTTGAAATTGGGTATCATACCTAACATTTACTTTAGTTTTACTTTTCACGCAGAGTAGGCATTCAACACTATGTAAATATGAAGACACTCTTAAAAGAGAACTCTCTCATGAGATAAATTAACACAGCGTGTGTTAGGAAATTAATTTGCACCTTACACCTTTCCTTTTTTCTATTACAAGGTAAACATGCATTCAACCCTGTTGCCAACATTTATTCACATAATTAATGCAAGCCTGTGCCCATAATACGAGTATATACAGTAATAATCACAATCATAAATGTAGCCAAAGCCATACAATCTTTGCAGAGGAGGTAGACACTATTTGCGAAGATTTGTGACGCCACCACGCGCCGCGTCGGTCTGTGTAGTGTACTGGGGCAATGATAGTTATACAGGATCGTTAAAAATCATAGCTATCCGGCGGGTGCCATCAGGTAGGTCTTATTTGAATGTCGGACAAAGAGAACTTTTATAGGTTGAAAGAAAAAAAAATAAACACTTTTCGTTCGAGTGCAACATACTCTATGTAATGAATCTTGTAAAATATTTGAAAAGCAGCAGTTGTTGTGGCTTTTCAGAGATAATTGCATTATTTTAAAGCTCATAAGTGAAGCCTGAAAATTCACAAAAAAACATTTTAGCTCTACTAGTAACAACTGTTATCTTTTGACCGCTACTATTGACTTCGCCTTTCTTCTTTTAGTCCAGGTCCAATTACGGGAGAAACCACATATTAGAGAGTGCTAAATATATTTCCGGAAAGTCAGTTAAGTCAGATCAATAATTAACTTGACCTTTAAGATACTTAGTGTTTAAGCTAAGAATCGGGCATTTATTTTACAGTAAGCATTAACGTAATAAATTCCACAACATTCATCACCAAAAGTTATCTATTGCTACTTACACAAGATAACTGACAGTGGCATACATCAGTCCTCCACACGACATGATAATGGCATCTATTGAAAATGAAGAACCTAAGAAAGGAAAAGATAAAACAAAGGAAGCAAAAAAGTTTTAATAAGAAAACTTTTGAGTCTGCTGGACTTCGAGTAGCAATATAATCTTTTTTCCATCAAACTCCTCTATTTATACGACTGGAGCGCATTCCACTTACTTTCCCATTTTTGCTGTTAATTGCTGAGACAGACGAACGGAATTCCTGAAGTTAACGTCTTAAAGAGTTTGTTTTCGTAGAACAAAAACTATAGAAATATCTTTGCTTGCTCTGGCTAAATGTTTGCCTGTTAGTAGATTGGAGTGATATTTCATCTCAGAAGCAAGGTGTTGTAATTTGACGGCACAAAGGGATGCATTGTGCCAAACAAATATTACAATGATAATGATTTAAGTTGAACTGAGCCTATAATTTACTTCAATTGAGCAATAATTGTAATTGCTGAAACCATAGAGCGAATTAACCGTTTAATTCACTTCTATAAGTTACATAATTTTGCATTATTGAGGAAGATTATGGTGAGTGATCAGCAAAATGCGACCGAAATAGCTTCAACTGGGAAATAATTGCTCACGTCCGGACAACAACAAGGTGCTGCTTAAAATCGAATACCTCGACGACGAAATGCCGGGGACGTTCAATAGTGTTGCCAATCTAGACGATGAGGCTCTGAGAGGTCTTTCATTAAGGACTTGACAACTTCTGTTTTAAATAAAATGCAAATTACTTCAGATATCTAAAAAAAATGTATTGCCTAGAATTACTACCTAAACATTTATGAATTCGACTTCGTTCATATGTCCGTCGTTCATATGGGAACGTACGCAGCGGTCGATAAGTTGAACCCAATTTTCGATGACTCGGCCGTACATTTCTTATTCAATATTGGATCTAAGCTCCTCTAACGTCGCCGGCTTGTTGGCATAGACCAATGATTTAATGTAGCTCCATAAAAAAAAGTCTAGACGCGTTTAATCACACGATCCCGGCGGCCAATAGACGGGCCCGTTTCTCGAGATAACACGTTCACCGAACTGAGACTTCAATAACTCGATTGTTGCACCAGCTGTGTGGCTTGTGGCACCGTCTTGTTGGAACGACATATCACTGATGTAAAATTCATGTAATTGTTCAAAGAAATAACGTTCCAACACGTCTCTGTAGCGAATACCATTTACCGTAACGTGACGGCCATTTTCATCGACGAAAGAAAACGGCCAAATGACGCCACCGGAATGAAAACCGCACCAAAGAGTGACTTTTTGCGGATAAAGTGCTGTTTCATGAAACACATGGTTTTTGTTCTTGAGTCAGCTTGATCTTGTAAGGGTGTTGGCCAAGATCCTTACGCAAAATTCGCCACAATGTGGTCTGGGAGATGCCCAATTCTTGAGAACGCCGCGAAATTGACTGATTTGGCTGGTTTGCGACGAACGCCTCTACTGCAGCAATATTCTCCACACTTCGGGGAAAACGTAGTCGCAATGGTACGGCAACATCAAGTCGTCTACTGGGGCTAGAATTACGGTAGTAAATATTTATTATTTGTAAACTTTGTTCCTTCGTGTACTTCAACATGATAAAAATTGCGATTTTACTAAATATTTTGGCATTGACAGTTTGGTAATCGGTTTAAGGGTGCGTTTACACTGAAAGCTTAAAGTTGTCAGGTCGCTAATGAAAGACCCTTTATAACCCCTTTGCCGGGTACAGAAAATAATGAAAGTATTCGTAAATTCTGTATTTCCCCCATTTTGGGAGACGGTCACAATTGAACGTGGCATGAATTACATCCGCGACTTGAACATTTCACACGGTTATGGCGGCGATAGAGAGCAGCATTTTTAGTGGAGTCAGCGACATACCTAAGCTCCAAACAGAAAATTTTTATGAAAGACTCAAAGTAAACTCATCGAGCGGTTCACCGATGAGGAACATCAGAGGCTAAGAAGGGGAGATCAAATGCCGTGTCAGCTGCTTCGGAAGATGCGCCACCTCACCGATTCGAAAATGGATGATAAATTTCTTATATTACTCTGGTCACAGCGATAGCCTTCCAATATGTGCTGTATAAGTTCTATAGTACAGACAGCCTCTATAAAATAGCTGAACTTCGAGATGAAAATGCTTAGTTAACGAAGTCTAAGAGTCGTTGATAAATCGACGCGAATACATAGTTATCAACACATAGCATCGTTAGTATAATAGCGGAAGACGGGGCATAGTAGGCACCCGGGGCAAAACGGGTTCCCTTTGTATTTTTTTGTTGAATAAAGTGGCAACTATGAAATGTAATCTTCCTGTTCCAGTCTTTCGCTGACGTTTGGCGAAACACGTTTTTTCAAGATACGAGTTCGTTCAAGTATCTAAAACACGTTGTCCATTGTCTTTTTATTGTTTTTAAGAAATTTGGAGTGAATTTAAAAACGGCTCTTATGATTTCGCAAACCAATATGGTTTCCAAAAAGCAAAAAATACAGGAAAACTGCTGGCGGAGTTTACAAACACGGTGAATGTGAGCTTAAATAAAAACCATCACGTGCTTGCAATGTTCGTCGATTTTAGTAAGGCTTTCGACACTATAATATGTCATACTAAACTCCTAGAGGCTTTAGCTGGAATAGGATTGAGAGGCAACCTAGGAAAATGGCTGGAGAGTTTATTAACAGGAAGGAAGACAAAAGTGAAAATCTTAAATAATAACAGCGAGGAAAAGAAAACAATCTGTGGCGCAAGGCTCAAAACTGGCTGTTTATACTTTTCACGAATGAGCTTTTTCACGTTTTTGAACTGGCCACACCCACAGCGTTTGCTTTTGCGGATGACATAGCGGTCGTCGTTAGACACAAATGCTTTGCAACTGCAACAAATACAATGTAAGAGGAGTTCGATAAACTTACCAAATGGTGCCACGACAACAGCTTGGTAGTTAATTCTGCCAAAACGTAAGTTTGTAATGGGCAGAAATTCGTTTCCTAGTATTTCGACCAGTACGGAGTTAAGTCTTAACTTGCAACTAACATACTGCATACTTTCGGGCCAATAAATATTAACATACATAAAGTTGTTTACCTACTCTGCCTCTGTGGTCATACTAAATTCAATTTTGCAACTCTATGTAAGTACCCAAAGTGACAATGGCACTTACCCCAGCAAAGTTAGTAACAGTCACCTATCCACCAACCCAAGTGCCCGGAAACTAATTTATTATTTTTAAAGCCGAATTTCATTGACCACTCAATGGTGGAGATACCAGACCCAATCTAATTAGCCACAACAATTCATGGCAGATACCAGGGTTCTACCAGGGTTCACTATCTGCAAATGAAAAAAAAAATATTGAATTTTAACATTTTTATTTTGAACAATAAATCAAAAACTTACAATATGAAAATACATAATGTTAACTTAAAAAAAAAACAAATTCAGTCTCAAAGTTACAATAAAAAACAAAATAGTTTTTAAAAACACTACAAATCAGAAATAATTAGATAGGTTTCATCTTCATCACTTTCATTTACCTCAATATCGGAGGCATTTTTAAAATTATTTCTTAGAAGAACATTTTTAGGAATTTCGTATTCATGACACATTTTTTTGTTGTATTTTTAGTTGATTTCTGATGAGCATTATTGAGTTCAAAGTTTTCGTTGACATTTTATTTCTCAACTTATTTTTAACTATCATAATACTAAAAATGCGTTCCACTTCGGCATTTGAATGTGGAAGCGACATTATAGTTCGAGCAAGTTGGAATAATTCTTTAAAAGTATTGACACCCGCTGCGTTTTTATACCGCGAAACTTCTCCCCAAAACTTCAAAACTTTGCGCTATCTTGAAACAAATCAACAAACAACAAAACGCAAAAAATCAAATTGAATATTGCAATTTGCAAGTGCCAAACTCGAATACCGTGGATGTAACATCACCAGGAGCGTATATATTTAGAAAAACATGTTTTTGCAAAAAGTCACTAGAAAAGTAACTAGAATTTTTTAGTGACAAAAAATAAATTTTTGTCACTAAACTTTTGAAAATTCCACTAGATATAGCGACAAAGTCACTAAAACGGCAACCGTGTCAGAGACCTCTGAACTCACCACTCCAGAGAGCGAGTAAGAAAAATTAATAGCAAGAGAGGCGAAGTCACGCCTCCACACCAGGAAAGTTGTCTCTCCATGTTCACCATGCGAATGAAGTGCGCATGTACCAAGCACAGCTTGAGTGCACTTGCCATCTGGTGTATGAGCTGATTTGATGGAATGGAGTGGGAGGGGACAAATGAATTGTGGATGGTCGGTAGATTTAGGGATTAGCGAGTGCAAAACATAGGGCATGCGGGATTAAATCGATACTTTGTTTATGAACTAATTTTGTTCGTAAACAAAGTTTGCTCGAAAATACCTTTAGTTCGTAGATAGGGTACCGAAAGATTCGGCTAGGCTAGGTGTATAAAAAGGGTGTTGCGCGTCGGTCATATATAGTTTTTATTCTGTACCTCTGGAAGTAAAAATGTAGTGAAAAATAAATGGCATGTGCCACAATAAAAATAAGTTGGCAAGTGCCGTAATTAATTTTTAAGATGGCGTGTGCCAAAAATTTAAAATTAAATTGGCAAGTGCCGTACCTATAGTTTTAAGTTGAAATAGTGATAAGAATAAAAATTTAAATTAAGTAACCGTAGTGCCTATAAGATACCTTAAACATAGTGAATAGAAAAATAAATAAAAATAATTAAAAATTAACTAAAATTAGTGCCTAGTAACAAATTAAATCTAAGTAATAAATAAGACTAAAACAAAAACAAAATACTTAGAATAAAATTAGTGCATATAAACAAATTAACTCTAAGAACAAATAGTGACTAGAATAGACTCCGCAGATAAATATAATATATACTTGAAAATGTCATCTTGGCCCATCATCGTGCATATTCTGGTGCCGCCTCCACGAACAGCCGAACCGGAGCCGCAGCAACACCAAGGGAGGCAACAGTAAATTAAGTACCATAGCTTAAGTTTTTGTTTAACTACTCGTATATTGGAACATGATTTTTTTTTATTATATTTACCTACATTAAAATTACTTACCTTTAACTTTAGATACCTTTAAGGTAGTTACAAATAAATTAAGTGAACTTAAAAATACATTACATTATAATTACTAACCTACCTTTAAATTATTTACCCTTAGAATTAAGTGAACATTAAAACAATTTACATTACTTACCTTTTAATTTAGATACCTTTGAAGTAGTTATAAATAAATTAAGTGAACATTATAATTAATTACCTTAAAATTACATACGTTTAAATTTAGTTACATTAAATTGAATTACATTTTAAAATACTTACCTTTAAAATTAAAATACATTAAAACAACGTAGGTACTGTTAAATTCTACTTACCGTTAAAAATGGAATTACTTTAAAATACCATACCTTTAGACTCTAAACACAATTACTCTCCTCGTATCAAATACAAGAAATATATATATGTACACCCCAGAATCCTAACGGAGTGAAGAGCGTTCCTCCGAGTCGTACGAACTATCTGTTCTTTGGTGACATAGGGAAAGATTTCGCATAAGTTCGCGTTTCAGATACACCCCACCCGAAGATAGATCTATCGTCGTTGGAGTTGGTAACGGCAGTAGCCGATTTTAATAAACGTTTAAAGACTATAACTAGGGTATATATATATAAATCCATTAAAATAAAAGAGTAAAATGAATCTAAAGGAAGCAATTATGTTAACCTAATTGAAGTTGAGCTATGACCCAAACGGGTAGTGTATTTCTTTTTTTTTATATATAAATATTATTTCTGTCTAAATAATATGATAAAATAAATTCATTTATAATGGTAACTTGAAAAGAAAAATAATGGTGTAGTGTTCTCATTGGTTGGTGGGACGACCCATATAAGTATGGAATGTGGTCGTCAAAGGTTGGGAGGGCAAGCGATTCGATCATCTGAATCCCCAGCAATTGTGTGTGGTTGGTTTTCCTATCCGATTTCTTTCTCTTTTACTTTCCTTTTTCTTACAGATCTCTCTTCTTTTCTTTTTTTTATTGCACGATAGAGTTTGTGTGTGTCTAGATGATAAAAGAACCTTCCCCCCCCCCCCCCCCCCCCCGGACTGAAGCAGCTGGAGAATAGATATCGTGCGCATCTCGACCATGGTCCCTAACATCCTGCCATAAACCAGGGCAGCGACACGTACAAAATGGCGCCCGTTTAAAGACAACATTCTGTACAAAATCCTCGTCAGGACACAGGTCGCACACGACACATTACAAGTTAATGCACATTCGTTCACCACGCCAGCGTATGACCTCCATTAAAATATACTCTCGAAACATTGATTGTCCAACAACAAGAAGAAGTGAATCAATCGAGACGGTAAAGACGATGAGATATCTGGGGATCACGATCGATGACCACTTCTTATGGCAAGATCACATAAGCAAGCTCAGGTCACAACTAAAAACCGCTTTGTTTGCGGTGGTGTACCTCAGGAGATATACATCAACAGATGTTCAAAAGCAAGTATATTATTCACTGGTGGCATCTCGTTTGAGACATGGGATAGGTACTAGCATGGGGGAATGCATCAAAAACTTATCTAGATAAGCTTAAAGATCTTCAGCATAGAATAATTAAAGCAATGGAACTAATAATCACACATTCAAGGTCTTAGATGTTAACGGTCTTTTTAGAATGATATCGATTCTAGAATACTACGATGACCATCGTTTCCAGCAACCTATACGCCACAACCTAAACACACGAAGGCGAGCACGAGGGTTTCTTGAAATTCCTGGTAACTTCAACGTCTACGGAAGACGATAATTCAGTTATACCATACCAACAATCTTGAATCGAGTACCAGTCTACCTAAAACACATCATAAACTTTAAAAAACGTAAGAAAAAATTAAAGAATTTTTCCTTAGTCACAATTTTGTAAGAAATTAGCTAATTGTGGCGTACTTAAGAAATAAAAAAAAAAATAATAAAAGGAAAATGTTTTATTTCGGAAATATACTCCATCTATTCAAAAAAATAACTGCAACAACACATTTCAAGACACAAACCGGATACTTTCGACGAACACTGCTTTTCCACCATTCTGACCAGCTGTGCAATAAGCATTTCAAATTACCAGTATTTTTATTTATTCTTCGCCATCCACACAAGATCTATATTTTTGTCTAATACAACGAAAATTGCTTAGTCCTTATACTAGTGGCAAAAGCATAGCGCGCCCTTTTTCTTAGCTGCACTTTATACTGGTCGCTTCGTGCGAAAGACATATCAGTTAGATATTTTTTTTATAACCATTTCTTTGATTTCAATTTTTTTTTGTCAGGAATAGTGAAGATTTCGCCTACAATATCCACGAAAAAAAAGCGCATTCAGATCTTCTTGGTTATTGGAATTTTTATTGAACACTCGTGCTTTGACAAGGCACGTGGCATAGTAAATGTACTTTGCCTTTAATTGGGGTAAGGCTGTGCAAATAAATTATTTTCCCCCAAACTCATTTAGTTTTCTTAATAGTGCGGAATTTTGTTGGGCAGTTGAAGAGCTTTCCAGTGTGCTTACTGTGCCTAACAGATATATAAATATATATAAGCACCGAAAGGTACATCCTTGGGCAAAACTCGACCAGCCATCTTTCTGTGCATCATCGGTAAAAAAAAAAAAAAAAAAAAAAATCATCAGGGAATACCTGCATAACATACTCGTACATATTATATAGAAAGTAATAACTCGCTACATGCATATAGGCATAATACTAAAAGTGGTGTAAACGTTTCTAATTAAATACTGAAAGATCTACCTAACGCTTATATCTAACATCATTTACACATTAGTCTAACAAAAAAATAAAAAAAATAAATTTATTATTTAATTTTCCTTTGCATATGTACATGCTTAATGCTTCTACCTTAATACTAGAAAGCAACAGCAAAGTTTTTTTTATAACATAAAGTGTACCTAAGCATCTAGTCATTCAGCGGGTCATTCCCGGTCCGGGAATGTCACAGCCACTTTTTTCCGAAACTATAAGAGTTCCATATACTTAGAACATCTATGGATAGGTCTTCAAAAATGATATTGAAGTTTCTAATACCATTTTTTTCTAAACTGAATAATTTGCCCGAGAAACACTTTCTTTTTGTGTATGGCATTTTGTCTTCCATAACGTAAATTCAGCTTTTAAAGTATCCCAATCCAAAAAAACATTTATAAAATTTGAAGTTTGTTCGTCTTTGCCAAGGATCGATGGAATCAAAATGCACAAAGAGGAAAGTATGGACTTATGGTTTTCAAATCTCATTTTAAGCTGACTTAAAAAGTCATCTAAAAGAGGAATCATTATACTTATCCTAAAATAGGTTTCAGGATCTGTTGTGCTCATGTTTTGTCTGTGCTGCTGGCTTGACACAATTCGTGAAATTTTAAGTTTTCATCCACAACATTTACTAAGTTTTGTGCAGTCTCAAAAATTGTTTTGAACTCCGGAATGATATTCCTTGGAATGTGTTTGTTATTAATTCCACATGTTCCAATCCAGACAGTAAGTCGCATGAAGGGGATTGTAAGATCTTACAAAGTGTGTATATGTAAACAAAACACTCATACAACACAATTTTTTTTTTTTTAAATTCTGGCTCGCCAAGGCGATTTATAAGGGGGGACACTTCGACCTAAAAAGATCTTTTGTGCCGTATGGGCCAGAAAAATTTAATCTAGTAGAATTTCTACCGTGTAAAGCGGACATTTTTACCAGTAGAAGAATTATTTATGTCCTCGGGGCTCATTTGTTCCCTGAAAAAGATCTTCGTTCTAATTCCATTAAGGGCTGGACATTCACATAAAATGTGTTCAGCTGACTCGTGCTCTTCAAGACAGAGTCGGCACTCAGGAGGGTCTGCTATTCTCATTTTGTGTAGATGATATCTTAAACCATGGTGACCAGTAAGGTAACCTACTAGGTTTTTGATATCATGCCTGCTTAGGTTTAGACATTTACTGGCATTTTGATTGAAGGGCCGAATGGCTCGTTTGGCCTGTCTTAGACCTGGGATGCTTTCCCAAAGATAGATACATTTTCTATGTTCCCAACTTTTTTATTGCTGCCGTTGCTGCTGATCTAGGAGTGCAGCAGAAAGGTTCGGGACCTATGAAAGGTGTTTCTGAAACTTTTCTGGCCAGTTCGTCGGCCATTTCGTTCCCTTCTACCCCGACATTTTTTTTTTTTTTTTTTTTTTTATATAATTTGCTTACGCTAAAGGGATTTTTTTGTTACAGTACCCTTATAATGCTAAGAACACAGTGTAAGCTACTTGGTTTTAGAAAGAATAGAGAAATAGGAAAGAAGTGTTTGGGTGCAGTTGTAGGGTTTTTCTAAACGGGTGGTGTCTAAGTTACTTAGGGAGATTACGATTTCATGTATGTAAAGTAATGGACTTGGCCGGGATTCGAACGCACGACCTTCCATTCCGTAAGCGAATACACTACTACTGCACCATTACCACCCGACATGACCCGGAACCCACCATAATTTGGTCTTGTTTCTTATTCCGAGTGTTTGTAGGGTATTGAAGCAGTACATGACTGATTTGGAGTCAATGGTATAAGAGCTAAGGGCGTTTATAGCTGCTTGAATATCTGTGAATATATGAATGGTTGTAATTTTTATGCCACATAAATTAATGTGGCTGGCGCATTCTTGAATGGCGTGGAGCTCTGCTTGAAATACGCTGGGACTTTTGCCCATGGGTATCGTGAAGCGTTTGTGTGGTCCGTATATTCCTGCTCCTACCCCCGTTTCCATTTTAGAACCATCCGTATTCCACTTTATGCCGTTGTGGCTGTTTGGTGGATTATTACTAACCCATGCTTCTCTCCTGGGGATCTCCGTGGAGAACCGTTTGTTGAAGCATAGTGTTTTTTGAATGCGGTCTGTGACCGCGCGGTTCATGTTGAGTTCTGGCAGTTCATCGAGAAGGGTCTTTAGTTCCGGATGATCATTAAGACTTATCTCGTTTAACTGTATTAGACTTATTGCACTGCGGATCGCCACTTTTTGAATGTATACGTGGAGAGGTGTAATTCCTGTTATTGCCTCTATGGCAGCTGTTGGACAGGTTCGCATGGCTCCGGAGATACCAAGGCACGTAAGCCGTTGTACCTTTTTGAGCTTCTCTATTGCGACCTTTTGTGTGAGTTTTGTCCACCATACTATGGAGGCGTATGTTATAATGGGTCTTATCATCACTATGTATATCCAGTGGACGATCTTTGGAGAGATTCCCCAGGGACTACCATATGTGCGACGACAGGCCCATAAAGATCTATTAGCTTTACTGATTTTGTTATTTATGTGAGAGTTCTAGTTAAGTCTCTTGTCTAGGATTACTCCAAGATACTTGACTTCGTCGGAATACTCTACGACCGTGTCGTTTATTGTGATTAGGCCTAGGTCTAATTTCCTCCTTTTAAGGAAAGGAACGATGACGGCTTTACTGGGATTTATGGAAAGATTTTCCTTGGTGCACCAGTCTATGGCTGTCTTTAGAGCATTTTTCATTTTTGATGTGACTCCAATTGAGTCTTTGCCCCTGACAATGATGACAATATCATCGGCCTACCCAATTGTAGTGTAGCCCAAATTGCTCAACTTGTGTAGCAGGTCATCGATGACCAATGACCACAAAAGGGATGAAAGTACTCCCCCTTGTGGGGAGCCCCTTACGGCAGTTACTGATACTGAGGTCGTTCCTGACGAGGCAGCCATTTTGCGACTTTCCAGCATCGCTTTGATCTATTTAACAGTTGGTTTGTCTATGTTTCTATGGTACAAAGCATTTGATATGGATTCATATCCAGTGTTGTCAAAAGCACCCTCTATGTCCAGAAAGGCACAAAGTGCGATATCTTTGCAACTGTAGGCGTTTTTTATCTCTGTAGTTAGTCTTAACAGAGCGCCTTCCGTGGATTTGCCCTTTTGGTACGCATATTGGTGAGGGTGCAGAGAGGTGCAGGGAAATAAGTCCACGGGAACTAAGTCCACTGAGGGACTTAGTTCCCACTTAGTGGGAAATAAAACCACTTTCGCGAAGTGGACTTAGTTCCCATGTAAGGTGGGAAATAAATTCCCAAAACTGTGAGTGGTTTTAGTTCCCTTTTAATGTGAAGTAAATTCTCACTGTCGACTAAGAACAAAATTAAAGAGTCAAGTAGGTACTTTTGCAATTTTTATTAACAAAATGGAAATTAACTTCCAACTGAGACAGTGTAATATAGGTACCGTGACCTCGCACCTACTCCAAATCAAACAGTGACCCCAAGCAGGGGGGTTGCAGGGGGGCAGCATGCCCCCCCCCCCCCCATATGCATTTTACTGTTTATGAGATTAGTTACGAAATCGCAAGTAGATTTCATAAATAGTGTAATGCATATGGGGGGCCATGCTGTCCCCCTGCAACCACCCTGCTTAGGGTCACTGTTTGATTTGGAGTAGGTGCGAGGAGCGGTTTTGAAACTTTGGCTTTATGTCACCATGATAAGCTTAAGATTTTGCTTAAAGAGTGTAATAACTAACTGCACTTTACAGTTTTTTGTCTAATTCTAAATGTTGGATGTTAGTTCCCTCTTCTTATTTTTGAATGTGTACTAAGTTCCCATAAAAAAATGGAAAGTGGTTTTATTTCCCACTTAATGGGAACTAAGTCCCTCAGTGGACTTATTTCCCGTGGACTTATTTCCCTGCACCGTGCAGAGGCATGCTTTTTGATTCTCTAATGTGAATGTCAATAATCCTTTCCATTGTTTTCAGAAAAAACGATGTCAAGCTTATCGGACGATATGATTTAGGTAATTCGCTCGGCTTGTTTCCCGGTTTAGGTATGAATACTACGTTTACATCCCTCCAAGTAACTGGTATATACCCCCAGTTGAAGCTGAACCTAAATAAGGCAATCATGGATGGTAATAAAAATTCTATTCCATTTTGAATGAGGGCTGGAAAAATACCGTCTGTTCCTGATGCCTTGAATGGTTTAAATGAGTTAATTGCCTATTTAACCTTATCCGGAGTAAAAAGTGTTCCGGATAAACTATTAATTCTGCTGAGGTTTCTTGGAATTGAGCTATATGATCATCTGTAATGACCATCGTGTGAGACCCTGGGAAGTGAGCCTGAAGCAAAGTTTTCAGCGTTTCTTCCCGGTCGCGTGTGATTGAACCGTCTGATTTGATTAGCAATCCCTTGCTTTTTGCTTGATCCTTTGACAGAGCCCTTTGGAGGCGTGCTACCTCTGGAAGTTTTTCGATCTTCTAGCAGTTTGCACGCCATGAGGCTCTTTTGGATCCGCGCAACTCTAAGTTGTATATGGTCAGCATGGATTTATATTGTTCCCATGTGCCGGTGCGTTTGGCTTTGTTAAAAAGCGTTCTCACTCTCTTTCGAATAGACTCAAGGATACACATTACTGTTAAATTTTTCCATTTATTTTGAGGATAATTTTGTTTAATCATTTCCTGCAACAAATGTGTGCGATTTGCCGATAATTTAAAAAAAAATTCCAACAGATTTGTTGGTACCAATAGTGTTGCGAATAGGCTGAATTTGACAAGAATGCCCTAATGCCAGGTTAAGAGAGTGTGCGCTACAATGCACGTATAAGGCTTCATGGGACTCGCGGACTACAGGTTGAACTCCGTTAAAACTGCATTTCATAGCTTAAAACTAAAATCAGAAATTTTTAACATAATTAATAATTATTTGAGTACAAATTTCATACTGATGCGGAAAAGTATGATTTACAGATGCATTTTCCAAAAAAAATCGGGGGGGGGGGGGGGGGTTCAAACCCCTGTGATCCCCCCCCCCCTGGCTACGGCCTTGTACGTTATTACTAAACATGAGTCGAATCGACTCACCCATACCCAAAACAAGTGTAATTGCGTAAATCAAAGGCATTTTTGTTCAACATTAAAGTTTTTATTAAAACAAAGTAAAACAGTAAAAGAAACTTTAATCATTTTCGATCATTACAAAATAAATTCAGCAAACTTTCGTTTTTATGAAACATCACTACTTTACTTAGTGTAATCAAACATTGAAAAAATAAATGTTTTTCAATCACAAAATTAGAATGATATTTTAGTCATCATTCGTATACATGAATGACATATTTTTGTCATAAATGTACTTTACTTATTGTTTAGTTATAGTCAAAAACTTAAAAAATTAACATTTTTCATGAGTCATTTCGACTCACTTAACTTTGCTCTTGATGATGTCACAGGATCCAGGCTGACAGCAGCGACACAACAACAACATACACGGCGTCTCGACAGGCACTAAGCAGTAGAAACTTAGGCTGCGCATGCTCAGTTGTGTACCTTGTGCGTCAATTCGACTCATGTTTAGTGTTCTAGGGTTAACCCAAATAAAATATTGATCTCTACATGTATTCTGTCGATTTTTACGATTCATTTTTTCCTGATTGAACGAGTATAGATAATGGCAATGAAAAAATGTGTTTTCATTTAAACGTTTGTGAAAAGAGTGACCTCAAAAAAAGTTACTCATAGTGTAGGTGACTGTTATTAAATGTGATTGATTTTTGTAATAAGATATGACTTGTTATTCTTTGTTTAATGGTATAATTGCCTAAGGAGTTATTTAATAATAAATTAACAGCTCCATTGTATTAATAAAGAAGCAAACTCTTCTAGGATTTGTGTTGATCAACAACATTACTTCAAGATTCATCACTGATTAAGAGGTGTGTGTATAAGTAACGTTTATCTGCTGTAAAATAATTTGTTTCCTATCTGCTTTATCCGTAGAACGTGACATTTTTCAGAAAAAGAAAAGAA
The DNA here is from genome assembly GCA_949715645.1 of Portevinia maculata. NCBI lineage: Eukaryota > Metazoa > Arthropoda > Insecta > Diptera > Syrphidae > Portevinia > Portevinia maculata. Next base: position 300,957,127 of record OX454525.1, read on the forward strand.
AAATACTTTAAAACAGTTTCATACGCTTATTTTTACCCTCACCCTACCAACGCAACGCTTAGGTACACCTTAAGTTCTTATTTGCGAGGTTATAAGTAAGAAAAATGGTTGAGTTTTCTTTATCATATTTTCATCTTACCGTTATCGTGACTAGAAGCGAGAAATATAGAACAAAATAGGGAAAATATAAGTGCCTTGGGTTCTCAATGGTAATGTTATATTTTTCGCATGCGAATTTTCTATTTTTGTTTTTATCTTTTGCTCTTTCCTAAGCGGTATTCGTAATTTTTGCAACGAGGTGAAAAAGGATTTGTGCGCAGTAGAGCAAAGATAAATTTGTCATTGCAAAGAAAAAAATGAAAGGAGCTTTTGTCCACAAATAGGTGTTTCCATTGGTAGACACAAATACTTGTATATTCATCTGACTTCGCTTTTTCCATTACACTATTGTATGATGTAATGATAAAATATCACTCCTGCAACGTTGAGCTATGGACTAATAGCTGTGGGAAAGTTTTTATTTAGACAGATTTATATTTCAGCATATCTATACTTGTTGTAATGCTACTTCACTAGTTAGCACTGAGACCCCAACCCAAAACGATCACAAACGAAAATATTTGCATTTAGAATAGCTTATTTTTCAATTCGATTCTATTTTTTTATACCCTATTCTAAGGGTAGGTATATTAATTTTGACGCATAGTTTGTAACATACCTTAATATTGCCCGTAGACCCCTAAAAGTTACTACATTTATGAACAGCAACGATAGTAATGTCGATCTAGCCATGTCCGTCCGTCTGTCGGCAAAAATTAGGCCTTTAAACTGGGCCTAGAGAGCTGAAATTTTAACCATATACTCTCTAGGGTCCCGAAATAATCAAGTTTACGAATTTTTGAAATCCGCCCACAGACACGCCCACAAACTCAAAAAAAACAAAATTTTGGAAAAAATCGAATATTGAGCTAGAAAGCTGAAATTTTTTATATATGATCTATGACTCCTAAAACTGCTCGGGATATAAAATTTTCAAAATCTGCAAGCTGACACGCCCACAATTAAATAAAACAATTTTATTGAAAAACCAAAATTTGAGCTAGGGAGCTGAAATTTATAATGTGTACTCTCTAGGAGAACTTTATGCTCTTGTGTAAATATTTTCAAAATCCGCCCACTGACACGCCCACAATTAAAAAAAAAAAAACTTTATTGAAAATCCAAAGTTTGAGCTAGGGAACTGAAATTTATAATATATAGTCTCTAGGGGAACTTTATGCTCATGTGTAAATATTTTCAAAATCCGCATACTGACACCCCACAATTTAAAAAAAGAAGCTTTTTTTGAAAATTCAAAGTTTGAGCTAGGGAGCTAAAATTTATAATATATATACTCTCTGGGGGCCCTTTATGCTCATGTGTTAATTTTTTTTAAATCCGCTTACTGACACGCCCACAATTAAATAAAATAATTTTATTGAAAAACCAAAGTTTGAGCTAGGGAGCGTTTTTTTTACAAAAGCTTTGTTTTTTTTGATAAAATCCTTTAAATGTTATATAACAAAATATGTAGAGCGTTCTTAACAATTCAACCATACTTAGACTTTTGTCACGCCCACTTATGAGGGATAGGAATAATAATAGGGTATCCAACAGTTCGCCCAAGCGGACTGTAGCCCGTTCCTATGTTTTATCCTAGGTTTAGTTACTATAATCAGTTATTTAACATACATCAGTATTTTAACATACAGACGTAGCTTAAAGTTTGTGTACACATGATACGTTTTGGCGCACTTTGTGAACCGACGACCTAAGCAGGCTTTTGCTCGTGTTTTCCAACATAAAATGTATTGTCCAAAAATGTTACTGATTTGTTGAATTTTATCTTTTATTGTCATAAAATTTATTGAAAAACAAATATGGATCATTCTGTGACCCGACACGTAGGTGTTGCACATGATAAGTTTTGAAACCCTTTGTCCCTTTTCGATTACCTAACCAGGCTTTTGCCATTGTTCTACCGCTTGAAATATATAAGTTTGTCATTGCATTGTTTGTTTTTGTCGAATTCGCATTGAATTTTTCCATTTTTTTATAACACTATTGAAAAAAAATGTGAGTTATTTTGTGACCCGAAACGTATCACATGCAATGGTTTTTAGTAGAACAGAAAGGTAGACACCAGTATACAAGTCTGGATAAAGACATGATGTTATACTAGCAATCGTCGTTTTTGTAAAATCTCAGCTTTTTGAAAAATTATTCTCTGATAAACTGACACCGCTCTTATAAAGATTTATCTTTCCCTCTCAATATGGTTTTGTCGCTGGTGGGTCTACTCCGACCAATCTATGAATTGTTTGTCATTACGTTTGCGTAAGCGTTTCAGTATGTCCGTTTCACAGATTACCTATAACAGATAGTCCAATTCCTCATCCACATCCTTTCTGGGTCTTAAGGGAAATGGGCGACGCTTAATGCTCTCTCAAAATGTTGTATCGGTAAAAATATTAACACTCATTGAAATTCATTAGTTCTGTCAATGTGCAAGTGATTCTCATATATGTATATGACAAGATTCTTGTGGTGAGTTTCATTTGGCTTCAGTTAAGAGAACTTTACATTTTAATACGTTTCTGTTCAAGGCATCGGAGCACCGATAACCCACCTATATCAGATATATCTGTGCATCAGAGTCTCACGACATAAACAGTGGCGTTACATTAATATCACCATCAATACTAGTCGCGTTTGATGACTATGTCGCTGTGTTCAAGTCAATTCAAGTGCCCTACTGATGGAACATCCGAGAAGGTTGATCATTATCGCTTTTTTTTAAACCGTATCGCACCAAATCTTTAATTTAAAAAGTACGTTAACTTCAAAAGGAATTTCATTTGGAATGCAGGCTTGGAAACAAAATTATTCCACGCTAGTCTCCGTTTTTAGCTGAGGAGTAAGTCAAGGTGTGATGCGGAGCATGATCATGACCATCGGATAAAATAAAATATCATTTCAAAGCTTAGCAGTGCCGCGTTTCAAAGTCAGAGATGACTAATCAGCCCTTTAATGTTCACAGGAAAGCGCCCACAAGTGACACAGGATTCACCGCTGTCCCAACGCCAGCAAATCGTTCTATGAACTCAAACAAAAACACTCTTGAGCTGGGACTTAATGAAAAAAATGTCTGCTACAAATAAAAAACGATCCACAAGGTATCCGTGGTCCCATCCATGCAGAATGCTCAATTGAAGCAGTGCCTTCCGATGGGATGAATCAGGCTGAAACCAACGTCACAAGTCTCCATACAAAGAAGTCGCGGCCAAGTAACAACTCACCCCAATGCAACCTTCGCAACATAAGAAAATCCAGGTACTCTGTTCGTCAACACACGACTAGTTTACCGGCTTTAAAGCATCACATCATGATGAGTAAACACAATATTGCATCAAAAACCTTTATCCGTACCGATACGTGTTCTCACAACCAGAAGTAGTACATTACCACGGATCTCCTCTATACATGTTATTTCTGAATGTCCTTCTTTCCTTGCATAATACGTGTCGGTTCTACCGTATTTAAGTGCCGCGACTGCATGGTTCGCTGTTATGTATCTATCGCTTGTTTGGCACAGAGCGAGAGGTCAAAACTCTTACAAAGAGATTCATTCGTGTAAAGAGCACACCTCATTGACATCCACGTTCTTTTTAGCTGCATAAAGGACATGGTTTTTATCTAAGCTTCCGAGCTATTGGAAGGAAGTAATAATTTATTTTGATTGCAGCAACCCCATAGACCAACGACCAACCAAAGACCATACCACGTCGAGTTAATCGGTTCTCGTCAGATCACCGTAATTAAACGACGTTTGGCGCGGTTAGTACGTAGATGGGCGACCGTTTGAAAACAACCGCGTGTCGGTGGCCAGTCCCATCGGTAGATAATACATACGTGGTACCACAATGAACCTGTCTCTGCCGACAGCCACCTAAACCTAACCTAACCTAAAATAACCCGATAGAAGAGCACTTTAAAGAAAATAAATTGCTATCACACACCACCTTACTCTCACAAAAAGAGAACTTTGATTGGTGACCTACTGAAATACTTGTTTTTATTTCCTATTCAAAGGATATATTATTTTTGACTCATAGTTTGTAACATACCTTAATATTTTTTTTTAATACACTATCAGCTCTGTGTCGTGGAGTGCTTAAAGTAAGCAACTATCACGAGCAGAAATTTGCCGGCACTAAAAGTGCTCTCACAGGATCATCATTTAGTGCAAGTGTTAGTAAGGACAAAACAATTAAAGCTACAATAATTATGTACATACCTATAAAATACTAACACAAACACAAAATCATGCAAACAATTTAAGACATTAAAGCATTATTACGCAAAATATTTTTCAGCTTAATTTTACTAACATGCAAGTCAATCACATGATTATTTAGATTATAGATTGTACTCATGCGACTAATAGGCTCATGCGTCCAATAATTCGTTCTATGATGGGGGCTAAACACTATATCAACAGTACGTAAATTATGGGCACCACACTGAAAATTAAAGCCAATAGATGACAGCAAGTCAGGTGCATCTATTTGACCGGATAGAAGCTGCTGTAAAAAAAATGATATCGCTATTAAGCCTTCGTTGAGAAAGGGGTAACATTTGAAGAAGCTTAATACGCTGACTGTAAGGAGGAAGGTTAAATGAATCATCCCATGGAAGTCCTCCAACTGCAAATCGAATAAATTTAAGTTGAATGGCCTCTATTCGATTTGAATGAATGTTGTGGAACGGCGTCCAAACTTGTGAAGCATACTCTAGAATCGGACGGACAAAACAATTGTACAATGACATAGAAACGTAAGGGTCATTAAATTCTTTGTCCCACCTTTTTACGAAGCCCAGCATAGAATTAGATTTTTTAATAATAGAATTAATATGCTTAGCAAAAACCAGTTTGGGGTCGAAATAAACCCCAAGATCTTTAAAATTATCAACATTACAGAGAATATTGAAAGGTGGAAGGTAAATTCTTTCTAGAGAATGTCATATGTTGGCATTTAGTTGGGTTCAGGGATAAACCGTTGTTATCACACCAATTGGCGAAGCTATTAATGTCAGATTGAAGAAACATTATATCTTGCTGACTAGTGATAGATTTATATATTTTCATATCATCAGCGTAGATCAGGATATTACTGTAATTTATGCATGCCTTAACATCATTAATGGCAAGTATAAATAGAATTGGTCCGAGGTGACTTCCTTGGGGAACTCCAGACTGAGCTGTGAAAGATACAGATAGCGATCCTCTAAATTTCACTTGGTAAACCCTTGATCTAAGTTATGAATTAACCCATTTTATGAAACTTAGTGGGAAACCAAAAGCCCTGAGCTTAAATTCGATTATTTCATGGGACAGCTGGTCGAAAGCTTTAGTGAAGTCAGTGTATATGCAATCCGTTTCGTCCTTATTCTCTAAGGCTTTAGAACAATCATGCAAGAAACTTAATAGATTAGTGACAGTGGATCTGTTTCTTAGAAATCTATGCTGTTCATTACAAATTATATTGCGACAAAGAAATATTAACTTTTCACAAACAATTTGTTCAAAAAGCTTAGGGATACACGAAAGCTTTGAGAGGGGCATATAATTAGTGATATCACCACGTTCGCCTTTTTTAAATACATGTGTGATAAAAGCACTTTACCATACATTAGGGAATTTACCTGTACTAATGGACAATTCAAACAGATACTTCAGATACTTAAGATATGGAGCAATTGCATGACTGCATTTTTTAAGAACAATCGGTGCAATGCCATCAAGACCTGATGAATAGTCATTCTACAGAGAAGAAATACATTTTAAAATTGTTTCCAAATCGAATGAGATGCTACTAAAAGTTATTTGGGAACAGCTAGTAAGATAACTAAAATATTGATCATCAATGCGAAGAGGGGTCTCCCTAAATGACTTACTGAAATGATCTGCAAACATATTGCTTGCATCTAGCGAATCAGCAGTTGTAGAACTATTGTAAGTAAGCTTCGATGGATAACCATCGGGTTTTTTCTTACATAGAATTGACAAAACCCCAGAAAAGTTTGGGGTTCAATTTTAAAGAGCATTCCATTTTACTTATATAGTCAATATATAAGTTGCAGGATAAAGATTTGAATTCATTGAATAATGTGAAATAGAGTTCAAGTTCTGAGTGGCAGAGACTTTTTAAATAGTTCTTCCAAGCCCTATTACGTCTGTTTCGTATCGATTTGAGCTCTTTAGTGTACCAGGGATGGGACGTTTTCAGATTCCTAGAGGATTTGACAGGAATCACTTTTTTCATGTAGTTATCCATCAAAGAATAAAAAGCACCGACTGCATCTTCAATATTAGATAACGCAGTAAGATTAAAATTAAGGCTATTAATTTCATCAGAAAGCCTTTGAAAATTTGCTTTCCGAAAGTCAAACGATTGCGAACGGTCATACGAATTACTATTTTCGTACAAATGTGCGCCGAGTTCAATAAATACATCCAAGGGTGGATGATTGTTATCTATGTTAGTTATACTGAGGTGGGATTCCAGAACCACAGTACTAACAGAGTCAGAAGAGAAAACAAGATCGAGAGTTCGATTTCTGAAATTTTTTATACAGCTTGTTTGCTGTAAGTGAAAAGACAAAATGTTGTCTAGTAAAGCGAGCTCTTGTTGTGCAGAGTCAAAGGATGGAATGAAATGGAATCATCCTCAGAAGGTACCCATACCCATCCAGTATGTGGCAGATTGAAGTCGCCTATAAGTAAGACAGTGCTGTCACAACAAGATATGTCAAAAATATGGTCTAGTGCCATAGAAAGTTCCGAATACAAAGAACATAGACGAGACGATGGAATGTACTCATTAACAACATATAAATGTTTGTTCTTAAGTGTAATTTTTACACAGATAACTTCGACATTAAGTTGAAATGGAAAGTCAATCTTTCGTGATTCAAGGTTGGAACGAACAGCGATCAGGACACCTCCTCCAAGCGCTTTCAGGTCATTGTTATGACAGTCGTTTCTGAATACGGAGAACTCATGATTGAAAAGTTCCGTGCCTAAAATTCCGGCATTAAGCCACGTTTCCAGTCAAGAAGAAGATATCATGAGAGAGGGCTTGGGAGTTTAAATATACTTCAGCGGTTTTTGTGCGGAGTCCCCTTACATTTTGATAGTAGAGGGACAGCCTACTTGGTTTTTTAACACGGACGGACAATCTTTCCTGCGACTTTTTGTCGAACGGGGTGGAAATTCTTTCACTAACGTATTTGGAGGCCATGCAGTGCTATTGCATAGCTTTTCGAAATATACTGAAGGGGCGACAATTTTGAAAGACGTTACAAACCCTTCCGCCTTGCTGATTTTGGTGCATTTGATTGAGTCATCTTTTGGGATCAAGTTTCTCGTGACCAAATGGTTCAAGACATCGTCTGAAGAAGTGTTTGGTTTAAGTCGAGAAATGAAAATAGATTTCGGCCTGGGAATCGAAACTTTAAATTTATACTCTCCATGAGCCCTTACTGCTCAAGCTCATGTCTAAATATACATACGCAAGGTATGTATAAAGTCGTTTTGAACATTTTCTTTAGATATATAGAGTTTTCTGCCATGTCCACTTTTGAGGGGCATTTTTTTTATCTGTTTTTCGATAAAATCCATTAATTATTGTATAACAAAATATGCTGAGCGTTCTTAACAATTCACCCATACTTAGACTTTTGCACACCTTTTAATGTGGGATAGGAGAAGGAATAGGGTATCAAACAAGTTTCCCAAGCGGGATGTAGCCCTTCCTATGCAGCGAAATCCCAATTCTATGAAATCAAATATAATTCATTCACCCCTGGAAAAAAATCTTTGGAGCAATCTTAAAAAACTAGGAATTGGGAAAGATCCTTTAAAGACGCTAGATGACATCGACTGTAATACCTTCAATGAAAAGTTCGTTTCTTCGACTACTTTAAGTGATTATTCTGAGTTCGAAAGACTTCCTCCCGCTTCTTACCTACCTCTTCCTCTTCCTAGCTCCAATTATACTTTTATGTTTGAAAGAATTATGAAGATGACGTTGTTGAGGCTTTTTTGTCAATCAAGTCTAACGCCACAGTCCTCGATCTTATAAACCCCAAGTTCATTAAAATCTTGCTTCCATAAGTCCTACCCTATATTACTTACATTTTTAACACTATTCTTACTACCTTTGAATTTCCAGTAGAGTGGAAGAAGACGCGTATTATTCCTATTCCTAAAAAGAAAGCAGGCAATACTATGGAGTTTCGACCTATAGACCTTTTCACCAAGCTATCTCTTTCTAAAGTGGCGTATCCCTGTCTTAAAAGTCAGACGCAAATTGAATGATAAAGTTGCAGAAATTTGTACAAATCGTATTTAATAATCATTGTGATTGTTAATGAAACGAATATTAAAGTGAAACAAAAAGCTATGGAAGGGTAAAAAGTAACAATTATTGAGGAAAAACGTGAGAAAGTATGTTAAACCAAAAACGCTGTTCAATTATATTTAGATGTATAAAATGTATGTTTAGAAATCTTTTCAACTTATTTGCTTTCAAACAAAATATTTTTTTTGTCCCAACGCGATTGTCACGGTTTCACTTTTATTTTTTGTACAGAATCTTAATATATTGTTAAGTTTTTAATATTCCAAAACGTGGTTTGGATACTCCTTCTTAGTTCCGGAACCTTTTTTTTGTTAAAATTGGCTTTGTTATAAACTTTTTAGTAAATATTCGCGAAGAACGTATTTTCCGAAATGCAAATTCGCCATTGTTTTCGTTTATTTCATTCAGCTGTTTATACTCTATTCTAAGGGTATATTAATTTTGACGCTTAGCTTGTAACATACCTTAATATTGCCCGTAGACCCCTAAAAGTTACTATATTTATGATCAGCGACGATAGTAATGTCGATTTAGCCATGTCCGTCCGTACGTCGGCAAAAATTAGGCCTTTAAACTGGGGCTAGAGAGCTGAAATTTTAACCATATACTCTCTAGGGTCCCGAAATAATCAAGTTTACGAATTTTAAAAATTTTATCTCCCGAGCAGTTTTAGGAGTCATATCATATATAAAAAATTTCAGCTTTCTAGCTCAAAATTCGATTTTTTCCAAAATTTTGTTTTTTTGAGTTTGTGGGCGTGTCTGTGGGCGCATTTCAAAAATTCGTAAACTTGATTATTTCGGGACCCTAGAGAGTATATGGTTAAAATTTCAGCTCTCTAGGCCCAGTTTAAAGGCTGTTGAACGATGAATTCACGAAAAAAGATGGGCGCCATACAATTTTGCGGAAAATTGTGAAACCTTGTTACAGAACCACTGGAAAATGGAAAATCCAAAAAAAGAGAAAACACAAAGATTTTGAACCACATTATAAAGCTCCGTTGGAGCTTGGCCACTTTATTTCTTGGACGTTAATTAAAAAAAAATAATGACGGTAAAATTTGAGGCCGAAAAGGTCAAACAAAGTATTATGGCCTGAAGGGCTAAAGGTTAAGTGACCGGCCTGACTTGCTATGGCGTCGCCCGGAATACCAAAAATGGTGAAAGGGGTCGCGTGTCCCGAACGTTTCACGGGAAAATTCGTGGCAGAATCCTACTAGACTTTCGCAATAAAAATTCCTAAACAACCGAACTACGATAATATTCACAACTTATCAAATCACTCTACTTATCTTTGTTTCGACGTCCTACTCCTAAGTCCTTTTTTTCTCTATCCAACTGTCCTCCTATTTATCCTCCTCCTGACGTTCCTCGCTTTTCTCTCCAGATAATTCCTCCACTTCAACTCCCGTCTCAATTTCAAATTTTATTCTTTACTTTTTTTGTACTTTTTAACTTTTACTATTTTTTTTTGTCTTTCGTTTTTATCGCACACTTTAAACAAGAACTCCTGACTAACTCATTAGCTGGTCAACCAAGAAGTGATCTTCCAGAACTTTCATTGTTCCAGTTCGGCCAACGCTCATTTCTCACACATTCGCTCACACATTAGTAGTGGAATCCCACTCATGGCGTGTAATGGACGTCCGCCTATGTGTTGGTGGTTGTCCGCCATATTCCACTACCTTCAGTCGCTCAGCGAGCCAACGCCAGACCACATTCAGCGGCACCAGAGCGTTTTCGCCAAGGTGTGCATGAAGCTACACGTTACCCCCTCGCTTATCTTCCAGTCACTCAATCCATTCTCTCTTACCCCAACGATCCACTACTGGAAAGTCGGATTATTGGATTGTTTGACCGACCTGGAACAATATTCTCGTCAATTTACAATCTAATCTCTATTTGATATTTCTCGTATGAGTTCTGTCAAAGTGCGAAATAAAAACAGTAATACGAATTCCGCGTTGTTAAAATCCCCTTAAATCGGTGAAAATAAAATGAAAACATAGGGACGGGGTACAGTCCGCTTGGGCGAACTGTTGGATACCCTATTCTTATTTCTATCCCTCATAAGTGGGCGTGACAAAAGTCTAAGTATGGTTGAATTGTTAAGAACGCTCTACACATTTTGTTATATATCATTTAAAGGATTTTATCGAAAAAAACGATCCCTAGCTCAAACTTGGGTGTTTCAATAAAATTGTTTTATTTAATTGTGGGCGTGTCAGTAGGCGGATTTAAAAAAAATTAACACATGAGAATAAAGGGCCCCTAGAGAGTATATATTATAAATTTCAGCTCCCTAGCTCAAACTTTGAATTAAAAAAAAAAAATAATTGTGGGCGTGTCAGTGGGCGGATTTTGAAAATATTTACACATGAGCATAAAGGACCCATAGAGAGTATATATTATAAATTTCAGCTTCGTAGCTCAAACTTTGGATTTTCAAAAATTAATATACCCTTAGAATAGGGTATACAAAAATTATTTTATTTATTTGTGAGCGTGTCAGCTTGCGGATTTTGAAAATTTTTTATCCCGAGCAGTTTTAGGGGTCATAGATCATATATAAAAAAATTCAGCTTTCTAGCTCAAAATTCGATTTTTTCCAAAATTTTGTTTTTTTTTTAGTTTGTGGGCGTGTCTATGGGCGGATTTCAAAAATTCGTAAACTTGATTATTTCGGGACCCTAGAGAGTATATGGTTAAAATTTCAGCTCTCTAGGTCCAGTTTAAAGGCCTAATTTTTGCCGACAGACGGACGGACGGACGGACAGGGCTAGATCGACATTACTATCGATGCTGATCATAAATATAGTAACTTTTAGGGGTCTACGGGCAATATTAAGGTATGTTACAAACTATGCGTCAAAATTAATATACCCTTAGAATAGGATATAAAAAGAAGTGACTGGGTCCCAACAAACATGACCCACCTCAGGAGGAGAAGAAATTTAAGGACAGTGTTGCAATTACACCCTCCCATCGCGTGGAGTAGAATGCGAAAATCTCCTTAGACCCCAAAACAAAGTCAAGTGAGTATTCGTTAATTTTAGAAAACCGCAGATTTTAATCTTGTCTGGTGGAATCCTGTTCAGATAGGATGTAAGGGCTTGCCAGTCGCGGGTCATTCCTTACATTCTGTTACGCAGGATTTCTCCTTTTTATTGACTGGTTCGTTGTTTTCGTTTGTGTAGTGTTGACCAGTCTTCTTGTGTGTCTGTGTTTCTATTCGGTGTTTGCAGTTACGCAGGAGTTCTCCTTTCCATTGACTGGTTCGTTGTTTTCGTTTCTGTAATGTTGACCAGTCTTCTTGTGTCTGTGTTTCGATTCAGTGTTTGCCATCGTTTGTAGTGTTGTGATGTCTTCCACGGGAGTGTCTTTTGATTGTGGCCGTCCGCCTATACTCCTATGTTGCTCCTCCCGTGCACCTACGACGGAGTAGAAAGGAAGGTCTTCTCTCCCCTCATCAAACCTAACACCCCACCGTGTCAGTGGTGGTTCTGGTGCAGATATAAGTGTGTGGGCCGTCCACCCACACTTATCTGCTGCCTCTCCATAACGTTAGAGGGCACTCAGGCTAAGGCCATCCACCTTGCCCCATTGCTATTTGCCTCGCACCGTTACTTATGTGCGGACAACGTTGGGCCCATTCTGCCGAGTTGGTGTGTGGCACAAGGATTGGGCACTTTACTCCGGCTCTCGATCTGCCGGTCGGTGGTCCGCCTCTGCTACTCATTTCCACCTCTCACTTTTTCGAATCATCTCCACTCACGTGGTTGGGTACCTTCGAGGTGCGGGGAAAGTGGCCCAAAGGTTGATGGGACCTTGGTTGCCCTCCACTTTCCTATGACCTCGCAGATGCCACCCAATAGAAGAGTGGTACGGGGAGGGAAGGGAAGGAAAGAAGGTGAAATATTCCGCAACAGTATTTTATTTCCTATATAAGACCCTGATCATCCCAGTCCTGCTCTACGGCGCTGAAGCATGGACCGTATCAAAAGCGGATGAAGAAATCTTTGGTAGATTCGAGAGGAAAATTCTTCGAAAAATCTTCGGTCCCGTTTGCGTTGACGGGCTATGGAGACGAAGATTCAACCAAGAACTATACGAGCTGTACAGCGACATACGTTTAAGATGGCTAGGACATGTAGAACGAATGGACACCAATACTCCGGCTCGCAGAGTCTTCGATTCCCAGCCAGACGTCGGACGCAGTAGAGGAAGACCTCGCCTTAAGTGGCGCGCACAAGTGGAAACCGACCTCCACCAACTTGGAGTGCGCAACTGGAGGCAGTTAGCTAAGGACCGGGCTAATTGGAGAGGCATGTTGGTTGAGGCCCAGGTTCATTCCGGACTGTAGCGCCACTTAAGTAAGTAAGTAAGTATTTTATTTCCCTGGGGTTCTATTAGATAATACTTGATTTTTATATTGTTGTATTATAATAACACTTGAAATATTGGAGTGTTGAATAAACTCGTTCAGTTAGATAAACTTAAAATAATTGTTTTATTTTTATTAACTTGTACAATATTTTAAGCTTGTAGGCAACTTTTCTACCGTTTAGTTACTGCCCATCGACATCTGGACGAGTTAACTATCGCCCTATGGAGTGGAAAACAATAATTGAATTAAAGTTATATCTCTGGATTTATTTTTATATTACACTGACATTGACTGAAATGATTATTTGCAAATTTCGCGGATACAAGACATTCCAAACCCCACATCCTCAAAATACAGCAAGAGGAGGGGCCGCAGTTATAATTAAGGAAGATGTTAGCCACGAAGAAGATGAAGAATATCAGTCGTGTGAAATACAAGCGAAATCCGTAAACATAAAAACAAGTAGCGGCCAGATAACGGTAGCAGCGGCATATTGTTCTCCTAGCTACAGGCTGAAACAAAACAATTTTGAAAGCCTCTTCCGTAAATTCAGAAATAAATTCATAATAGGCGGAGATTTCAACGCTAAGAACATATCTTGGGGATCAAGATTAACAAATACAAGAAGAAGAGAACTCCTTGAATATATTAAAAAAACCAGTGTTAACTACAATTCAACGGGAAATCCTACTTACTGGCCCACAGATAGGAACAAAATCCCGGATGTTGTCGACTTCTTCTTAACTAAGAATATTTCCTCAAATACTACCCAAGTTAAGGAAGGGCCAGATCCTGACTCAGATCACTCATCTGTGCTGCTAATGAAGGAACACAACCCACGTCTAGTAAACAAACTAACTGACTGGACATATTTCAGATATTTAATAGATGAACGTATCGAACTATCCACAACAATTAATACAATAGAGCAATTAGAATGTGAAGTACAGTCCTTCACCCTAGCTATACAAAAGGCTGCATGGACTGCAACGCCTGAATTAAATAGCAAAGTAATAAGAAACATGTATCCCAACTAATTTTGCGACATTATATCAGAAAAGAGACGAGCTCGCCAACGAGTTGTCATCGTCAAGAGCTCCAAGTGATAACAGTAGACCTAATAGCTTAAACAATAAGCTCAGAAAAAGGATAGCAGAATTCAAAAATTCATCGGTGGAAAGATACCTTACAAATCTGACAAACGATGCTAGTACAGAATACTCACTGTGGAAGGCTACAAAAAAATTAAAAGACCAACGGCATACATTCCGCCAGTTAAAAACAGCAGTGATAACTGGGATAAAACAAACAAACAAAAGGCGGATCTACATATTTGCGGAACATCTTGAAAACGCCATACGACGAAAATGATATTTCCCAACAAACGGAAGAAATGTGCGAAGACGAGAGATCGATTCCAGAGTAACCTCTAGGGAAATAGCCAAAGAAATAAAAGAAAAGATCAACCCGAAAAAAGCCCCGGGATTTGATCTAATAACGGATGCAATTCTGAAAAAACTGCCTAAGAAAGGTATGAACAAAATAGCACAGATAATAAATGCTGCGTTCAGAATAAGGTATGTTCCGCGCATGTGGAAGGTTGCGGAAGTTATCATGGTACCTAAGTCGGGAAAATTGCCCAGTGAAGTAACGTCATATCGGCCGATATCATTGCTGCCAATCCTGTCTAAGCTATTCGAAAAAAATCTCCTAAAACGACTCCATCCGATTCTAGAAGAAAAGACACTGATCGCAAACCATAAGTTTCCATTCAGAAATAAATACTCAACAATAGATCAGGTCCACAGAATAACTGATATAATAGAAAAAGCATTAGAAGAAAAACAAATATGCTCTGCCATCTTCCTTGATGTAACACAGGCTTTTGATAGAGTCTGGCACAAAGGATTAATCCGTAAGCTACAAAAATATCTTCCAAAAAAGTACTATGAAATACTAGAGTTGTACATATATAATGCAACGATTATTTAGAATTAAGCAAGAGAATGAGTACTCCGAATTGAAACACATCAAAGCTGGAGTACCGCAAGGTAGTGTATTGGGACCAGTACTGTTCCTTCTATACACGAACGACCTACCACAAAATGACGAAACTACTGTTGCCACTTTTGCAGACGACACTGCTGTACTTGCAGTAGGAAAAACCGCACAGGAAGTTGCAGAAAAACTGCAAAGGACAGTAAATGATATATCCAAATGCACCAAAAAATGGCAAATAAAATTAAATGAACTAAAGTCGGTTCATATTAACTTTACGAATAAAAACGTACAACACATACCTGTGTACATAAATAATAAAGCAGTTCCGCATTCGAACTCAGCTAAGTATTTAGGCTTGACTTTGGACGCAAAGTTGCTTTGGATAATACAAGTCAAAAAAAAACGAGATGAACTAAATGTACGATACAATAAAATGTATTGACTCAGAGGGAGGAATTCATGCCTCTTAATCTACAACAAACTGCTTCTCTATAAGCAAATATTAAAACCAATTTGGACATATGGCCACCAGTTATGGGGATGCACAAGAAAGACAAATCTTCAAAGCATACAATGATTTCAAAAAAAGGATTACGCAATATTGTTAATGCGCCGTGGTATATACGTAATGCTGATCTACATATTAGGGATCTAAAAATTGAAATGGTAGAGGACGACATGACAACAATTTAGTTAGAATATTACGTAGAGTCAAACCTTTTGAACTAATTAACTAGGTAAAAAGGAAAGAAATATATGTGTTACAACATAATCACACGAACAAAGTGATAATGAATTAAGAAACAAAAGGTAACAAACCAAAGTTAGTTCCTAAAAACAGTACATAAGTACATAAGCAAATGTTAAAACAAAATTGCTGATTAGTCTTTAGACTAGGCGCGATTACTGGAAGGATGGTAACATCATGCCTTCGCTGGGTGTTTTTAGTGGGTGAATCAAGTCCCACACTATCGCAAAGCTCGCAACCGATGTCTTTCAACGATTTTCACCTAGCTACACGCAAAAAAAAAAAAATTTCAATTTTAGTCAATGTCAGTGTATCAACAAGATACTCACACAGAATCCATCACAGTGGAAATGTTTACATCAAATTTCACAATTCGTAGAAGACGGTTACACTGAATCATAACATGATTTTATATTTTAGGAAGAAAATTAAATTGGAATATAGGATAAGTCGTGTTGTACTTCCCGACGAGTATGCTAAATATATGTTAGAGTTGCTCTGTAAAAAAATCGGTATTTACCGACGGTGTGTAACTTCAATAGAAAAGAAACGGCACAATAGAAGAAAGAAGAACAGTTGCATTTGCACATCATCCATGAGGTATTCATTCTGGTGCGTTCTTTCGTTCTGCGATTTCTTAAAATGGCTACTAAGCGCCTGGTGCGAACTGAGTCCACTAGAGATTTCAATAAGTGGCCGTATAGCTCGTTCGATCGAGAATATTACTGCTGTGGTCGAGGACGTTTGAGAGAGTCCACAAACATTGACGAGAGAACGATGCACACAATTTGGCATCAACAGACGTTCTTTGCGTCAGGCTTTCGTGAAAGACAAAGACGTTCTCTTATGAAGAGCAGACCGTTCGCCAATTGCTACCTGCTGACCATCAATTGAGGTTTAACTTCCATGCTCTGTTAAACCTATTGCAAGAAGAGAGTGATTTCGTTTCCAAAATCATAATGGTCGACGAAGGCCATTTCCACTTAAGTTATGTGAATAAACAAAATTTGAATTTCTGGGGCAGCGAGAATCCACGTGAAATGCACGAAAAGTCATTGCATACCAATGGCGGTGAAAATGTGATTGGCCTTTGTTTTAGGACGCCGACGGCACCATCGTCACCGTAACAGTTGAGTGCTACAGACAGGATTTAAATGAGCTTTTTTGTCGCAAGTTGCTGAATTTGGTATCAATCATTGTAAGTTCTAGCAGGACAGAGCAAACGCTCACACAGCTCGGGCAACAACAATTGAAGAAAATAATCACCAATTTGGAGCCAGATGTTTTGCGAGCAACAGCTCAAAATGCCGTAAAACGACCACAAATGCGCATCAACTTAGGAGGTTGTCAATTGACCGATATCATTTTTCGAAATTAATGCCACCGATTATACATCTTCAAGTAAACTTTTCGTGTTAACAGTGCCCAATGGTAGCCAATCCACATTATGACATTACTTTTGCCCTGCCTGCTATTAATAGCTGTTTGTTATGTATTAGTCTTTATACATTTTGTTTTTAAGCTGTATTGATTTTTTTTATGAAATTTTCACTGCAATGTCTTGACATTGCTGCAAAATTAAAATACATTGCCTCATAGTCGGTCACTAGTACCAGTTAAATTCCAAAAAATGTTCCACATACGCCCTACTCAAAACTTTCTGCTTAATCAAATTGATGTTGTTTTTAAATGAGAGGCATCATAAATGTTTTTTGCTGACTTATGTCATTTTCCTCAACACACGGCTTTAACGACTTTCATATTATAAACAGAATCCTTTCAAGCAAGTGGCAAAGACTGACACTGTGTGAGTAAATGACATGAAAGAGTTATAGATTTTTGTTTTGCAAAGTTGACGTGTTGACATCAACACATTTTGTTCTTACATGTTAGCACGTCATGTGTAACATTACAGGGTTGAAACTTTCTACTGTTTTCATTGTCTACTTGCCAAGCAGATTAAAGACTGACATAGATTTGATTGATAAGAAAGAGTACAAAGTTCAACGCTTGTTTTTTATTAAAACTTCCCCTTCCTATATCAAAAAAGCTACAAGCCGATCATGTCTTGCCCAAAACTTAACTAAAGCCATTACAATATTGCCAAGAACTCTACATAATAATATCTCTTTAACCACTTGCATAAATCAGTTCAATTTTGTTTCTTCTTGTGGGCATGCAGAAATGTGTCTCGATGGTATTTTCATCATCAACAATTCCATATATTTAGCTAATGCAACAAAAGATACTAGCGAAATGAAATCTCAATCATCATATGGACCAGAAAACGAATTTTCAACTACATAAGCAAATTGTGTGCCAAGTCGTAGTATCTTTGATGTTGCCTCATAGAATTGCAATCATTGCAAGATTATGCCGGTTTAAGCTTATTTCAATTTTGGCAAAAAGAACTTCCAGTATTTGGTGCGGCTACTGCTGCTGTAGGATTGGTGGTTGGATTTGCTGGAATAGCGCCACTGCTACGGGCCATCACGTCACTCTAAGATGTACTCATCGGATGGAAATGCAATCTTTTCGTGTCATCAAGAAAAACTGAAAAATATTGGTAGAACGCCAGAAGCCCAAAAGGGAAAATAATAATGTTACGCTTTTGCGGGCAGTCTGCTTTTCGGTAGATGAGGGTATCTACTACAGCAGTCTATTGTTCTGCCATTGCAGATGTTGTGAATGGAAAATTCAGTGGTAGATAGGAGTATTATCACAACTATCTAAGAATGACGTATTCCTTTGAAGAATGCTCGTAACATGCTTGTTTTAAAGGCCATCAGCTTAATGGCTTTATGAAAGCAGACAAGCAGTATGATTCCGACTTTTTAAAAAACTGCCTTTTTACTCTATCAATTGTCCCTTTTAAAGCCAATTAAATGAGCAAATAAACTGACCCTGAGATACATTTACGATGTTTACAAGGGAGATCTACTTGGGAAAATCGTTTAAACAGAAAATAATAGCGAGATGAAATAAGAGTAATTCTACGTATGAACACTTTTGTTTTGTTTTCCATAGGAAGTTAAAATATTGGCCTAAATTACCTTGTCTCGTCATAATCCTACCGGTCATAGAAAAATGTTTGGAAGAAATTGTGGTACACCGACTAAACAAATTTATTGCAAAGCACAGGATTTTACACGCAAAATAAAATTCCAAAAAGGAAAAAATACAGGAAATCTGCTGGCGGAGTTTACAAGCACGGTGTGAGCTTAAATAAAAACCGTCACGTGCTTGTAATGTTCGTCAATTTTAGTAAGGCTTTCGAAACTATATGTCATACTAAACTCCTACAGGCTTTAGCTGGAATAGGATTGAGAGGCAATTTAGGAAAACGGCTGGAGAATTACTTAACAGGAAGGAAGACAAAAATGAAAATCTTAAATAATAACAGCGAGGACAAGAAAATTTTATCTTTGTGGTACCGCAAGGCTCAAAACTAGGGCCAATGATGTTTATACTTTTCACGAATGAGCTTCTTCACGTTTTTGAACTGGCCACAGCGTTTGATTTTGCGGATGACATAGCGATTGTCGTTAGACACAAATGCCTTGCAACTGCAACAAATACAATGCAAGAGGAGTTCGATAAACTCACAAAATGATACCACGACAACAGCTTGGTAGTTAATGCTGCCAAAACAAAGTAAATGCACATTCGTTCACCACGCCAGCCTATGACCTCCATTAAAATATACTCTCAAAACATTGAATGTCCAACAACAAGGAGAAGTGAATTAATCGAGACGGAAAAGACGATAAGATATCTGGGGATCACGATCGATGACCACTTTTTATGGCAAGATCATATAAGCAAGCTCAGGTCACAACTAAAAGGCGCTTTGTTTACGATGGTGTACCTCAGAAGATATACATCAACAGATGTTCAAAAACAGGTTTATTATTCACTGGTGGAATCTCGTTTGAGATATGGGATACTAGCATGGGGGAATGCATCTAAAACTCATCTAGATAAACTTAAAGATCTTCAACATAGAATATTTAAAGCAATTAGTACATATAATCATACATTCAAGGTCTTAGATGTTAACACTGTTTTTAGAATGACATCGATTCTAGAATACTACGATGACCATCGCTTCCAGCTACCTATACGCAACATCCTAAACATACGGGGGTTTCTTGCAATTTCTGAAAACTTCAACGTCTACGGAATACGACAACTTAGTTATGTCATACCAACGATCCTGAATCGAGTACCAGTCTACCTAAAACACATCATAAACTTTAAAAAACGTAAGAAAAAAATTTAAGAATTCTTACTTAGTCACAATTTTGTAATAAATTAATCTCTACCTGAATCAACCTCAATCAAAACCTAATACCGAGTATTAAAATCTTAATCTAAGCATATACTAAAACTGTTAACAAAAAAAGAACACTTTTAAACAATCTACAAACAAAAATTTCAACCTCCTGCAGAAAAGCAATATGCTTCGCAGGTAAATTAAGTTGTAAAGTTTGAAAGGCAATAAAACGTCGTTTTGGCAAAAAACACTGGTATACGACATAACGCATTGATTTTAAATTGGGACTGGCAATCATCCATTCCATGTTTACTATTATTTTTGATATGATAGAGATAGATAGATAGATTCTTTATTTTTTCATCATAAAGTTTATAAATTGGTATACTTAAGAATAAGGACATGGCAATACTGCCGTCTGCCTGAATTTTTGATATGTGATGTGTTGTTTACCAAAACGGAGTGGAGCGACAAAACTCGAAAACTTTACGCAGCCGATACTTGAAGAGTGCTTAATGGCGAAGGCTGTTCACCGATGAAAAAATCTTCGCCGTTGAAGAATCTTTCAACAAACAGAACGGTCGAGTGTATGCTCTGTTGCCCGAGAACAGCCTCAGACTCATCCCGAGGATCGAAATTGGTTACCATTATATCAGATGGGGAGTGTACTACGATGGCGTAACCGACGATTTCATGAGAAATGAGTCAAAACTTCAGCGAATCCTTATCGAACAACTGTTTTGGAAAACGTTGTGAAGCTGTTCAACAAAACAATGTTCAAATGTTTTTTTGTGTGATAACATACATGCAGTTGGGCTGCCAACATTTCCGTCTATTCACAGTATCCAAGCTTCCGTAATTTTACTTTCAATTGTTGAATGAACAACAGTATCTTGTGATTGCAACCACGTAAAGTGCGAGCTCGAGTTACAGTTCTGTTTCATGGCTTGCCGCAGCCGATCGTCAGACTGGTCTATTTTACATTCTCAAACAAATCGTGGACATTCCAACAAGATTCCGTCTACCTCATAGCGTGAAAACCACTCAAGGCAGCTAAAAAACAATGTTGCGAAGTTAATATCAATAGATGATTGACCAGCTGGCAGTCCAAATGTCACCCGTATGAACTGTTTTTGAGGGTGATTTCCTACTCTATTCAACACCGAAATAACGTGTCCTTATATCAAGCTTTTGTCAGAGCATTGGACAATTTTCCCATATGCGTCGTGCGTGAGGCGATCGATGATTGATTTAGATTTAGACTTTGTTATCTATGAATTCATTACTCAGCAAGCTACATATTTTCCTTTTTCCAAATCGCAATAAAACCAATTTTATGTATCTGCATTTTTTTATTTCAGTACATATCTTAAGTTTTGTTTTACCCGGTTTTGAAAATCATATCACATATGTGACGCCCCATTGGCCATATGCTGTATCAGCCGATTTCTGACATTTTTCATGACTATTACTAGGTTATCAGCGGGTGTGTTGGTAACTTCTGCCCTGATGTTTGGCTTCATCTCTTTTAGGAACTATGGACTGTTGACATAAATGATAGATTTCAAAAACCCCACAAAAAAAATCGCAATCGGCCACAACGGGGGAGGGGGCTAGACATTCCAAATCACCCCTTGTTGAGATTAGGCGCTCTCGGAAGTGTTCTCTCAAAACAGCCATCAATGCTCATGAAGTGAGAGCCATTGCTCCGCCCTGTTGGAACTATAAATGTTCACTGTCATTGTCAGTGGCGGATCCAGGATTCAATTTTGGGGGGGGGGGGGGGCTAAGTTTCGGTTTCGTGAAGCTTTTTTTGTTCATCAGTATAACTCCAGATTTCGTTTTACTCTAAACCTTACTGGACCTTGGAGGTCCGCCGAAAATTGAAACTCAAAATCTATGTTAACCCGAAATACTAGACTGTGATGCAAGTGTGGTAAGAAGGTTATTACAAACGAGTTGACTTTTGTAAGCCCGAACCGACAGGAACAAGTTTGCAATAACCTTTCTACCCGAGGAGTTTCAAACGATATTTTTCAATACAAACTTGTGAAAAAGCAAGTAAATAAAACAAAGAAGAGAAAATAAAAGTCTACATTTTAGTAGCAAATTAATTATTATATGGTAAGCCATAAAAACAAAATGAAACAAAACCAAACAACAAATTTAGCCTGTGTAATATTTACATTATTGATAAAGTTATTTTTCAAAGGACATAGCTAGCCTCCTTGGATATTTTTGTCCGAACTCTTCCACAACATCTACAGGCTGTAAGCCTCTTGATATATTTCTATGTATATACATAGCAGCCAAACCATTTAGGCGCTCTTCTGTCATCGTTGTCCGAAGGTAAGTTTTTACATGTTTAAGTGATGAGAAGCTCCTCTCAACGCTGCAAGTAGACACTGGTATCGTAGCGAGAATTCGCAAAAGAGTTTTAAATTTGGAAAGAACTCATTCGCCTCCTGATGCGCCTCCGCTGCTGTTTCCGGAAGGTGCTCCCTACCGCTCCAAAGCTCTTTCCACAAATTGATCTCCCCCGATAAGGAGAGCGGATGTGGCAAATCACAACTGTATAAACGTGCAGCTGCCACTACAGCCGTAAGATCCGTTGTCTTCACAATGGTAGTGGGAATAAGCTTGAAGATGTCAACAATGGAAGAATGATAATTTTTTGAAAAACGACTTCTTAATTGTCCCAACACAAAATCGAAGAAAGTAAGGAATAAATTCAACCTAAAGGAAAACCGATACAATTTAACACAAAAGTAATTTCATAGATGGAAGAATAATTTCATCAAGCATGGACACGTAATGTACCTAACTTGATTAGAATTTATTTTACCTGTAGTATTCCTTAACATCTGGGGCCTCAATATTTGATCGGTGAGTCGATTGTATTGGTGTTCTTGGTGCTTGAATTGGAATTTCCAGAGGTTCTGCAATACGACACGCTTCTTGAAAAATTTCGTCAAATTTGGTTTCCCTGCACTTTTGCAGTGTGTTTATTATCCTCTCTACCATTTCGTATCAAATGTGAAGGTCTAATGCAACAGACTGTAGTTGACGTGACAGTGATACAGTAATCTCAAACACAGCAGCGGCTACTGTCAGGGATACGACAAAATCGAATCGTAGCATTGACACAAGCAGACTTGCACTTTTTGATGATGGAGATATTCTGTAAATTTCTTCAAGGAACTGTACGATAGAGTCAAACAGCTCCTTAAATTGAAGAAGTGCATCATGTCTCTCAAGCCAACGCGTGTCATTTAGGCTCTTCAACTTGACTCTTTTTTCTCCTGAGTGTTTTTCGAGGATAGCTCGTTTAATCAACTCTAACCTTTTTGCTGACTCTTGCACAAAATTACTAACACTAGCTACAACTCCCATCATATTACGTATACTAGGCAGGCTACAAGCTTTCACGATAGCTTAATTTAGATTATGTGCTGCACAATGCATATAAACAGCAAGCGGTTGGACTTGTTTTAATCGGGCTTGCACACCATTAAATTTTCCAGCCATGTTTGCTCCTCCATAATATCCTTGTCCTCTTAAGTTCTCAATCTGCAAGCCGACTCGATTTAATTCTTGAAGAATTTGATCGCTTAAAGCAGCGCCACTCAAGTCAACTGCAGATAAAAAACATATAAATCTTCGTGTATTGTGCTCTTTTGTATATCCAAGTATCTGATGCATATACTCAGTTGCTCGCCACCACTAGCGTCTGTTGTTTCATCACCTAGTACAGCATAATATTTTGCTTCTTTCACTTTGTTTATAATTTTTTTCATAATTAAAGTGTGGTAACATTCAATCAGCTGGTTCTGAGTTGTTTTACTTAGATATGTAGGGTTTTTTGGAGCGGTTTCTAAATGTTTTTGGAGAACTGAATCGCCTGCATCCATACGAAAATGAAAAGTGCTCGAAATTTTCCCTGGCTGATTTCATCGTTTAAATTACCATCATCTCGGTAACCTCTTAACGGTATGTTTTCTCGACCACACAGTATTATTGTCTTAACTATAGGAACCAACCGCTCTCTATTAGCTTTAATATTTTTTAGTTTTTCAGTTTCTATCAGAATATTAACAGCTTTATCAGGGCACTCGTATGTATTTTTGAAATTTGAACTCTGTAGCACTGACATTTTGTGGTATTCATTGGAAGAATGTTTCTTAAAAGTGTCTAGAGCTTTTTTGTACTTGCTAAGCGGATAGGTAACTAAAGATCTTAGAGCGACAGAATGCTTTCCTACACTGCGTAAATTAGAAAATAATATGCAGGCAAGCAATATACCCCATTCTGTTGTTGGCTGTAGACCAGCCACGTGTATTCCTTTAGCCATTTCGCTTGGAACTTTCTTGTTTGTCCACCCTCAGTCTGTTCCGGATATTCATAATTTTGAGGTGGCTCTACTTATTTAGTTAAAAATTTATGTTTTTCATATATCAAAAGACGTTTGGGTGTCGGCAATAGATGTGCTGGCTACTGGCAATACTGATACCACGGGTTCTGTGACAAGAAAAGCAAATTAATACTATACAATCAAACCAATGAAATGAAAATATAAAAATAAAATAAATGAATATACAGTAATGCTCGCTTAGTTGCACCTCGCTTAATTGAGAATCCCGCTTAATTGACCGTAAAAATTATGATATTCTACCTTATTGCTGTATAGGAAAGCAATTCTCTTAACTAAGCGAGATTAATTTTTTTTTCATTTTTCCCAGTACAGGTATAACATGCCCTATCACCCGGTATCCGCTTGACGTTGAGTTTCGGGGCATTTTTAATTTTTTTCAAAAATGTCGTTTCAAACTTAGGTTTTTCTGGAAAGTCTTAAAAGCAAAGTAAACAACTCGTATTTTTCCGTTATCTTAAAATTCTGTACTCAGAATTATTGGCAACAAAACAAATAGAAATTGCTAGCAAAAAGTACTTAGATACGAATTACAAAAAATATAACGGCATTCGAAAAAGAAGTTCAAATAGTCGCTTTATGGATTTAAAATCTAAATAATTCTGAAAAATGCCGAAAAAACGTGCCCCCTTAATCTCAGCAACGGAATCCCCCTTAATCTGACCAATCGAAAAGGCCATTAGAAAACAAAACTTAAACTTAAAAAAAAGGAAACGAAACAAGTTACCTGTTGAGCTTTTTCCGACAGCGACAGATATGTCGTTACTGTTTTTAGTCGCTTGTTTATTTTCACCACCTTCACCACCTTGACCACCTTCACCACCTTCACCACCTTTACCACCTTCATCACTTTCATTCTCTTTTTTGCAAGAGAAGAATGAACGTAAATCACCTTGCTTACGTTTAGATGCCATTGTTTGTTTGAAAAATACTCAATTTGAACTCTGTTTTATTAAAGTTTTACCTATTTCTATTGGGTATTAAATATCAAGACTGCATCGACACTTATCAACACACTTGCGAAAAGCTAATGCAGCGTGTTTACATGAAATTATTCAAAACCGAATCCAAAATTAGCGAGAGAAAATTGAGAGAGCTTAAACTGACACTACGGTTTGCTAACTTCGAATGTCCTGTAAAATAATTAGAGGTGACGAAAAATTACAACGCGAAAGAGTAAAATAGAGTTTGCTGGCGCCCATAGGAACCTTTTTTGCTAAACACAAACACAAAGCATTACAAGGAAAACATTGCGCGCGCCACTATAAACCAGAGTACATCTATGATGAGTAGAGACACTCTGTCTTTATATGTATTTCCTACTACCACAAACTAAAATGCATAAAAAAACGTACCATAAGTGGAAAAAGGTCAAAAGAATGGTTTTTAACCATATACAATAACTGCTTGAGAAGAAAAGGGTACACAATACATTTTACCTGGACCAATACATGCAGCTTGCTGCGTAAGGCAAGAACGATTGTGGGTTTTTTCATAATGCTTTTTTAAAGGCGTATCGACTTGATCCTCCTTGTGTGTATCTTTTCACTTTGTCCAGTGCGACCTGCTTTGGTTTTTTGGAAATGGTTTTATGATTCGTTTTTATGTTTTTTTTTTCAGTAATTACACCTAAATCTGAACCCTTGCCATTAATCTTTCAATCTAAAATATAAAAATAAATATTTCTTTTTTGCTTATTGGGCCTAAGTAGCAATAAAAATGATTTGGCTCCTTAATTGCTATTTTTGTGGTAACTGGTCACACTAATTTTGAAATAAGGCAGGGGTAGGTTTTGCTTAGTTTTTTCATAACGTATTTTTAAAGGCGTACTGAGTTGTTCGAAAGAAGTAAGTACACACAATACAGGGCAACGCGTGAAAGTTCTCGGTGCAAGCGGATAAGAGTTCAAGTGTTTTTGAATTGAAATAAATAAAAGATGCGATTTTTAAAAGGATGGCAGCAAAATATATGCTCTTATTGGAATTTCAATGGACTTAAGGGCAGATGGTATTGAGTTTCTTTTAACAAGAAATCTTAATCAAGATTGTCTGGAAAACCCATTTTGCTGTTTTACGCAACCGCGGTGGAAATAATAAGGTGCTAGCTCCATTTCAATTTATTTGTACGCAAGTGTGAGTTGGAATTAAATCAGCAACCTAGTGGTTTCTCCATATTTACGGATTTTAAGGAATATGATGGTGCGCATTTAACACGGCCACCTCAAGAATTTGTAGATGCGCTAGAGAGTCTAGAGCAACAATTAATTTTTCGTTTTCCCAATTTATACTTTTGTAATAATTTCGATATGAAAATGTATGACATATTGAAGATTTTGATTACTTTTGCACTAAAAATGAAAACAAAGAATTTGTCATAAAATTGTATGTAAGTACGTGTTCGAGTGTATCACATTATCAAAAAATTCAATAAGGTAATCAAAAAAGCCAACAACAAGCAAATATATCTCAGTGTAACACACATGTAATTACATTTTTTTTTTTTAATAAAAATGTGGACAATTTAATAATTTTCTTTTCTTTTTACCGGAGCACCCTATGCCATTTTCTGAAATAATACTCTTCCTCTATTATCTCTCTCTAACTACAACACTTCTTATATCCGTCTATTTCTCCTGTCTGTGTATTACACAGTACAACTTACTGATAAAGAAAACTTCGAGTGTCCCTACTCATTGTAATGGATATACTCTGACATTCATTGCCTTATTGTGAAACATTTGCACACAGCCGAAATGAAACGGATCGTGTGTATCTCTTATTGAAACGAATGCGAGCCTGCCTTATAAGCGGAGCAAAATGCGTCTGTCTCTAAGTTCAGCATACCGGAAGTCGGATATGTAGTATAGCAATACACACAATGTGTATCTCGCTGTGTCTCTTGTACGACTACGACTTGTAGTCCATTCAAATCCGGGAGTGCCTGCCTGTTTCAGGAAAAAAAAATACACAAGTGTTTTTTTGATGGTTTTGTTATGAAGGTCATCGTGAAGAATTCGCCTCACTCAACAATCGGAAAGTCCAAGGCAGGCGCATGTTTGCGGTCAGAGCACCGTGGGGATTGCAAGATTAAAGCTCTCACTGCCTCAATGTTCTCAGTTGATGTGATGGGCTGAGGAATTCTAGTTCTTTGCTTTGTCACACCTGCGATTTCAACCATGTAACAATTGATTTTCGGTCCGGGACAAGGCCCAACGGGGCTATGTTAAAGCCATTTCGGAAGGCGCGCTGGATTGCGATCACAGAATTTCCGTTCAAAAAGAAGGCCTCGACGGCAAACATGCGCTACTACCTTTTCCAACGCATGATGGCGACTGACCTTAAAGGAAACAAAACTTTAGAACCACGCCTGTCAACTTTGACCACTCCCGTCCAACTATACGAGCAGTATTTAATGGCTCGCATTTCAAAAAAGTTATGCTGTCGCAGTCCTTATTAGTATGGTCTTTATCTTTCTTATTGCATATTGAGCTTCTTGCCGCAACTAAATATCTTGACTTCTTTCTATTTTCAAAAAGTAACTGAAACGCCAATGCAAAAAAATACAACAACGAAATTTCGTTTCTTAATAACAACAGTCCAGCTAACGACAACAAAAATGTTTTTCTGTTTTGCCATATGCCATATGCGTTGCGCCATAACCAATTGTGTGACAGTCGACAACGATGCTGCTTTGAAATATGTTTGTTGTTATTAGCCGTATTTTCAGAAATAACTTTCGACAACCACTCATGAAACATATATCGAACCAATGCTGTTGATCTCGCCTTCAGTGTGTGTTAGCTCATAAGGATCAATGTTCCTATATTATGATTGATAAGTTGAAATAAAATGTTTTGACTGATCCGCTGTGCGTTCAGCCTCCATATTGAATAGTTTGTTGCTTATGTTGGAGTCAGTTCCTTAAGTAATTTTTCATGTTGTCATAATTTGTCATTTTCTTAGTTTTGGAGAATATTTTGACTTGTCTGCAGATTAACCATTTTTTTTAAACTTCTCTGCCCTTTCGTTAAATCGATGGTTAAAAGACATCATATGATTTTGGCAGATTTGTTGGTGTAATTTGAAAAGCTCCGATATTTAGAGTTTTGATAAAATATGTAATATTACAAAATAATTAAATTTAATTCTTTTCGAATGGCATTCAATTAATTTTTCAACTTTAAACATTGCCGTTAAACAATCCCTGATGCATCAATCTTCCCCAAAAAGGTACGAATTTCAATCACTTCACTTGAATCAGTAAAACATCAACACTCTAAAACAGGTGATGGGTTGTAAATTTTACCAAAACAGATTAAATCATAACACAAACAGGGGCTTCTGCTCGTGCGGCAGGTGATAAGATATACCTTTTCCCGGAAATAATTTCCTTTTACTCCAAAACCGAGCATGAAACCATTTAAGGACTACAGCATGTATTTCGCGGTGGTAAACATGGCAATAAATTTTCAAGAAAGTAGAAGGGGGGAAAAAACTGCCACTGGATTTGCAGTTACTGCTACCCTTCTTTCTATACGAGATAATGAATGCCAAAAGGATACCACTTAACGAATGATTTATGAGATCCTTAGTTATTGCTTACATTTTGTTGATTAATGTTTTTATTGTTTTTGTATTTTCAATTACTTTTACTTTCGGCTTTAAGTGTGCAATCAAAATGCTACTAAAATCTGAACAAGGTCAATTTCTAAAGTTTCAGATCATTACATCACAGAATTAAGGAAGGGATTCTTCCGCTTCGAGAAATCACCACCATGATTGCTTTTTTGTGAAGCATGGGTCACCTCTCCAAAGAATTATTTCATGTTAGGAAGCCCCGCCTCACCCCCAAATCCCTCAACTAAGCAAAGCTTATTAACTAAAAACTGAAAGATATAAAAAAAGTGATAGATAAGAGAGGGTTCGTCGCCTGAGAATTGTTTTTGTTCCATATGCCATTGGCACTTTTTCGAGAAAAACGCATTTAAAAGTTTGCGTACTTGGTACTCCGAAACTATGTGATACGATTTTTTTTTTTATTTTTTTTTATTTGAAGTTAGGCTTATAAAGAGTTCACCTACCAATTTTCAAAGTGTTTTGCCAAACCGTTAACAAGCCATGTTAATTAACGTAAAAGTCTCCTTATTTGACTTGTGTCCCACCTCTTATATTTTGAAACTGATTTTTTTTCCATACACGTGACACAAAGCAATTCTCATCCAAAATATCCGAAAGGCAAGAAAGCATGGAGTTGGATGCTAAAATTTGAAAAGGACAATCGATTTCATCTTTTTTGTTAACAAGGTTTTTATTCAAAAAATACAATAAAATAAGAAAATTATTCATTAGCATTAAACCAGTAAGTGAAAAATGTCAGATCAAATCAGATCATAAAAGTACAGCTTCGAGTTATAATGTTCTCCTCTCAGCTGCGAAATTTCAAATAGATAACCCTCTTTGTTTTCTATTGAATTTCGGATTTTGAGTGAGCATTGTACCGTCAACGTTTGGCCTGATGTCGATTTGATCACAATTTTAACTCGTTTCATGTTATTCTTTTGATTTTTTTTTTCATATATACGCGAATATTTGTAACATTAAAATAAGAAATACAATATCTCATGCCAAACAAATAAATCAATTGGCATCAGTACAATTTGAATTTTCAAATTTGACACATTGACAAACTAGGTACAGAAAAACTTGTGCTAAACAGATCTGCACAGCTTCATGGAACACAAATTGACAGTATGTAGAACACTTTGCGGCAAGGTTTTTACTCATGGAACACCAAATCTTGTACTTTTCTGATTTTTTCTGGGCATCTAAGGTTCATTAAACACATCTATTGAAACCATATGTATTCAGTGATAGTATAGGTTTTGCGTTTGCAGCACTAGGTCTGTTCGCGAACTAATATGCAAACGCAAATTTATATAAATTTTCGTGCAAAACTACACAAAGGCGTTCGCGTACTGAGAAAATGGTAAAAAGATGAACGAAAGAAAAATGTACTTTCGTTCATTTTTCTTCGCACAGAATTTCGCCTGGTAAAAAAATGAAAACTGTCAAATAATGAAATCCTATGAGTTTGCAGCAAAAAAAAAAACAGCGGTTGCTTCTTTTCAAGCCAAACTTTGACATTTTTCATCTTTTTACACAAAAACGTTCGCGTACTTTGTGATGAGAGGATTGAAATGAGAGAATTCTCTCTCGATTTTGGAGATTTGACAGTTTTCATTTTTCTACACATAAAGTACGCGAACGGACTACTATTCATCACCGTACCGAATTCATATCTTCATAATATCGAATATTATCTACACAACTGTAATGGAGGTGGAACAAACCAATACTAAAATTTTGTTTGCGATCAGTGTTCATAGCTTTTCTTTAACACGTGTGCACGTAGGACAAACCAATTCTCAACTTTGTTAATATTTTCTGTATCTCTTGTCGCAGTGATATGCACGTGGAACAAAACAATTCTCACAAAAAAATTGCGATAAATTATTATGGAAAATTTGTCCCAAACGCCAAAAATGGTTTATGGCACAAAACAATTCTACAAACTATTGATTTTGATGGATATGGGACAAAGTCGATGTTCGATATCTCGGGATTGGAAAGACTAAGAGCAAATCGAATCACAGATTTAAAAAGAGCATACAAAATTACCATAGAATCCGTTCCTAACTCAAAAACGACAAAAGTGGCGTATAGAACAAAACAATTCTCAGGCGACGGACGGGTTGTCACCAACCGCCTCTTCTTTTCTTTTTGAATGGCCACCAATTCAATTCCCAATTCGCTGGCTATGAACTATTTTCAATTCCGAGATAATTAGTATCTATTATGTGTGTTGACATATACAAATTATCCTCTAGGTAAAAAATCACCGACGGAAGCTCCAATTCATATATTCATATCATACCTCACCTGACGCATTCGACAATGAAATCTCAACGTCATCATAATCAATTAAATTAATCCACTCATATGTACGAAGATACACAGTTACGAGTACTTTGCACATTCTGAAAATATTCAACCAGACCAAATTCAAATTGTAAATTGGCCCAACCCCAATATGTATTTAACTACCTGCATCTGTCAGTCGAGATTACCCCCAAACTTATTGATTGAATTCCTCAGCATAAATTTATTTGATTAAGGAGATTATCGGGAAATATTTTCAGAGTTTTTTTTAAGCCACCAATCACTAGTTACCTACCGTTGGACACAAAAAAATGCTAAAGAAGACCAACCTGACAGATTGCCACTGCTGCACATTCAGGGTACAGATATGTGTATAGTAAATTCATTTCTCGCATGCAAATTCAATTTCAGATTTATTAAGGATTTAATTGGATGCGAAAAGAGGCGGGGATAGCCTTCCATAAGTCCTGAGTCCATCGTCCGTACAACCTCCCCTTACCAATCGGGATCCCATACATACCAACAGTGGCATGTGCAAAAATCGAGCGACATTAATGTTATACCCTGCCAATGCATAATTGTGTATCCATGAGGTAAGTGCTTCCAATTGAATCTTTCATCCATTTCGGGCTATCGAGAAAGGATTCAATTGCCGTAGCAAGGAAAGCCGATACATACCAAATCAAAAACATACACATGCTACCAAAGAATATACAAACCATCTTTTTGTTCTGTTTGCTCATTCAGTTGAAAAATTCAATTTATTGCTGGCAGAGATGATGTGCGGATCTCCGTCTTGATACACAAGCACGCGTACTCATTCAGATACACACCCTCTAAAAAAGTGGATGCACTCATTATTATGTTTGCGCAACCAACATCGGAATATAACATTTGTGGTCGAACATCATACCGCCAATCGAAGGGTTCACATGAAGATGTTAATGGCTTGACTACTTACTTGGTTTAACAAATGCGGCTAGTGTTGCCATTATACCAACTAATAGGCAGAAGAACCAATTCATTTGATGCGATTACTTAAATAGGTTTAAGGCTTTCTCTAATGAAGAGACTGCTGCCCTGAGGATATGAAGACAAAATACATTTTCGTATCTTCAATTATCTGCTTCCATGTTTTATCTTAAATTCTACTAAGCTTCCATACATTCCATACAAGAGGGTGGCGACGGTGTAGAGGTTAGTGTGTTGGCTTGTGACCCGTGCGGTGCAGGTTCAATCCCCATGGGGAACAACAACATACGCCGCCCATTCACATGCCTCTACACCGAAAGGAGGATAGTAACAATGAACCGTTACCGAGTCTGAGTGTTCTGGGATTTGGATTTCCTTTTTTTTAAAAAAAAAAAAAAAAAAAAGCTTCCATACATACCTTATTAGGCAAGATACATTAACTCTGTGGAACTCAATCTGTATGGCGGAGGTGCATCAGCATGGAAAACTATGCATACGCGGCGAGCTATCTGGTTCACAAATTTACAGACTGTATTCACAGCACAAACGTGTGTGTGAATTATTCTTTTCTATTTCTATGAAACACATCTAAGAGTGTACATAAATTCTCATGAGAAGGGTTTTAGTTTTTGCTGCTTCGGCTTAAAATTGAAAGCGCCTTTCATTCGTGCCAAGGATATTACATCGCATAATCAATATGTATCACATATAAGCTAAGTTTGCAGTCCCTTTGAACCGTAAATACATAATACTATGCGAATTTGTAAGTGTTACCAATTTTCTAAATGTAATACAAAATTGTTTTTATATGATCTTTTTTGGTGAAGTTTTATTCTCATCTATCTATGTTCGAAAAATAAAAATTAATTTAATTCATTCATTCATTCATTCAAACAAAAATTACAACAATCTGCGAAGTGGAAGGTACCTACAATTTTAAGCCGAATCCGAACGGCAGATTTGAGAAAGTTCCCATGCTAATTGATACCCGAGACCCTTCGATTAGTAGTCTACGAGGCCTTCGATACTTTCGTCTTTTAATTGCAATAATGATCATCCCTCAACAAGCAAAAATATAGCAATAACTACATCCGTCAGTAAGACGTATACTTTGTGGTGGTATTACCCTTTGCTATATGGATTTAAATCCCGACTGATCGTTCTGATGGAACTGCTACAGCTGACTCTCGATCCTGGATTGGAATATCCATGAGCAGCCCTTCCGCAGCCTGATGTGAAAGGACGTCGTGGCCTCTGCTAGATGTGTCATCTTAATCAACTTCACTCATGTGGCCTTGTTGCAAATACTCCTTAATCCATGAAGCTGTTGATTAGCAGATAAACGATTTTTCAGCGACCTGAAACGTTGAAGAGCTCCTTCACGTGACCTTACTTTTACCGGATGAACGGCGCCCATCTGTCATTCCATAAAAGCGGCTTTGTCTTCAGCGGTTTAACAAGGCTCCATC
Source organism: Portevinia maculata (assembly GCA_949715645.1). NCBI lineage: Eukaryota > Metazoa > Arthropoda > Insecta > Diptera > Syrphidae > Portevinia > Portevinia maculata. The sequence goes on from OX454525.1 coordinate 300,990,811, forward strand.
TCGGATGTTTGGAAGAAGGTCCTGCCAGATCTAGGTTCAACTGATCATCTGCCGAACAAAATCCATTCTAACTTGGTTTTCTCATGATCTGAGCTGACTTTAAAAACGATGGGTCTACTAGTTGTTAGCCGAAGAGGTGCCTCCAATAGCCATTGGAAAGGAGTAGGGTCAGGATATGGAAAGACATTGACTGCAATATTAATGCCTGCGTGGTTGTTTCGAAGGCTGTATATCACGACCCAATCGTAATATCGGCCACCTTTTCGCAAGTGCCACTGCTGACTAACCCTAAAGGGGACACCTCGACATCAGTTGACTGCAATGCCCGGAATGGTTTACTATTTCCGGAAGATGTCTTTATCTTCGCGATAGGTGCAGCTAGCAAGACTTGTTTGTTAACATCCTGTGTTGAGTGATAATTTCTTATACTTACAGGTTGATCTTCATTGGATGGATGAAAAGCTGGAACTTCGCTTTTAAATGTGGAGGTATTAGGGATATGTTTTGTTTAATGGGGTTGTTGGACATTTTGAGTATCTGCACTAGTTGGGTTAGAATGATAGAATTGAGTTATATTTGTCTATTCCAGAATTTGCTCGCAAGTAGTCTGAATTTCATTATCATTTTCGTCGTCCTGAAGCTCACTAACACAATTTTCATATATTTCAGCTGCCGACTCCATGATTTCTTAAAAAAGACAAGCGGGCTGCAAAATAGTTCCGTGTTAAATATAAAACCCCACATAACAGTTGCCATGGGTGTGGAAAAATCGAGTATGTGGACTTCAAGGTGGTCGTGGCACCACGATACTCCGCGTTCTTCTCTCAGCGACTAAGCGTGAACAATTTTGAGGACGAATTTTGCTTGGCTGCACCTTTAAATTACAAAACGAATGGTGATTGGCAAACCTTCAACATGGCGTCAGATTATCTCCCCTATGGTTCGGTACTGCCTCCACCACCAAGGCCAATTGATGAACTCACCGACTATTGTCACACTGTGAAAATGGGCCTAGTTATATGTTGCGACGACAATGCTCAGAACATTATTTGGGGCAGCAGCAAATGAAAAATGCGAGGAAACCATATCCTGGACTTATACTATCGTCTGATTTTACCATCAACAATCTTGGTTCGCAGCCTACTTTTGTGACGTCAAGAGGATAGGAGGTCATCGACTTAACTTTATCTAATCGGTACTTTAGACCATAGATACATTGAATTCCAAATCGAATGCCCAGTTCAAGAGAGAGGAGGAATCCGAAAAAAATCAACAGCAGCTGATGGAGGAATTTGGGAATGCTCTTAAAAATCCAACTAAACTCAGGACGAGACAAAAGATAGAAGAAACTGTTCAAAACGTGAGCAGTGCCATTATCAGCTGTTTCGAACTGACGCGCCCAGCAAAAAAAAAAACTCTTGCAGAACGCCAGTTCCCTGGTGGAGCTCAAAAAGGAATCGCTTAGAAAACTTGATGACACCTTCACTGAAGCGAAAGCGGAAACTCTTGTTCATCTGCTGGAGTCTCACTTTCCATGTAACCAGAAACAATTGGCTAACAAGCAGACCCTACTACCGAGACTGAGAGTGAGCTGAGACAAACATCGCGGATTAGCTGATATATTGCTATTGCGAAGGCTGTGGTAACGGAGGAGGCTATCAAGTCATAATGCAGCAAGGTACAAACTAGTTGCTACCCACAATGGACGCGTAATTAAAGAGGCAGTTGACGTATTTGTTCCCAAAGTAGTTGTTCAAAAAAACTCTAAGCCGCTACTGTGCAAAAAGTGATTACCTATGTAACTTAAATAACAAAAATAATAAATCTTATAACTAATTTCGTAAGTCCATTGAAATCGTAACTCCTTCGAGTAACTATTTACGTCATCAAAAGGAATTTGATATTTTAAACAAATTTATATACAAGTATTATTTGATTCGTACTAATCTAGTCTAAAATAAAGTAGCTCATATTTTTGGTGCTTTAGAAATAGAAACAATTTTCAAAAGGAAAAACAAATTGCATGCACTATTCGGGGACCGCTACATGAAGGCCCTGAATACTGCACCTCGGTACTAAACGGTGTCGCAAAATTAAAACAATTTGAATTCGGCGCCATTTGTGTAGTAAAGTGAAAGTAAAAAAAAAAAACAATTTGACAGCTGACAGTTTAGGGTAAGTAAAAATGGAGCATTATACAAGAGAACAATGTGTTTTCGTTCTTGAACAATATTTTAAAAATAATGTAAGTTTGGCGAGCACAGCTCGAAATTTCGTACAAAGTACGGTCGAAATATTGATTTAACTTCGTAGACTTCTGTCAGGAGAATAATTGAAAAATTCAGGGAAACTGGATCAATTCGTGATGCTAAACACACTGGACGTCCAAAAAGAAGCCGTTCAAATCTCAATATGGAAGCAGTGCTTGAGAGTGTTGGTGAAAGTCCAGGAACATCAATTCGGCGTACTGAACAAGAATTGAAAATTTCAAGAAGCTATCTACAGCGTATACTCACTGAAGATCTGCGTCTTCATGCCTACGAAGTTCAATTGGCACAAGAACTGAAGCCTAATGACCGTGCATAGCCAAGAGAGTTCGTGGAATGGATTTTTGAACATTAACTAATTTTTGCTAATTTTTCGAGCAAAATCATCCTTATAGCATATTTTCACCTTGATGGCTTTGTTTATCTTCGAAATTGCCGCATTTGGGGTTCAGAGAACCCATTGGACCCTATTCCTATTGAATCATTGCATGAGACATTTCCTCGTCCTGTTCTCTCTCGTTTAAATGATCAGAATTGGGCACCTAGATCTTGTGATTTAACACCATTGAATTTTGTTTTATAAGGTTATTTTTGAAGTCAAAATTCTATGCCAACAAGCCGACAACCACCCGTGCATTGAAGAAAGAAGTTCAACGCTGCATCAACGTAATTCAGGCACATTCATGCAAAGTAGTGACGTAAAATTTCGGCAAAAGAGTGCGTAAGTGCCCGTGAAGGTCATTTTCCCTATATAGGTACTTTAACAAAAATAACAATCTAATAAAAAAAACTATGTTTTCTATTAATTTATTTATTTATTTCACATCATCAAAGCTCAATTAATGGCTTTCTTATACACATATACTATAATCTAATCTTGAGCATAGGTACAATCATGACTGAGTAAGAGCCTTAAGCAAATTCTTTTTTAAATTAGGAACCGATAAATTCAAATCAATTAAGTTAACGCTAGCATTATATGATACATGAGACCATTTATTGAAGATGAACGCCCATAGTTAGTACGTGAATGTGCTGTATTAAAAAATGGATGACTTCTGAAAGGAAAAGCAGGTACACATATATTGAGAAGGCTCAGAACTTCGGGGGAATCAATTACCCCAATGAGTAGTCTATGGATGAAAATAGTTCTAGCCACCGTTCTTCTCACTTCTAGAGATTCTAAACTAATTAGTTTAAGTCTTGATTGATAAGAGGGTAAGCTGATGGAGCTAATCCAAGGAAGCCCTCTTAGAGTAAATCTAAGAAATCTCTTTTGAATTGACTCAATTTTAAGAATATGTACATTGTAGTATGGATATCAAACAATGGAAGCATATTCTAAAATGGATCGAACAAATGATACATAGCTATACCGTTTTTATAACGTATGGGTGAGAGAATTCGCCATCATAGCGTCTTAACATACCCCATTTTCTGTAAGCCTTATTAGATATATATTCAACATGACTAACGTAAGATAACTTAGTGTCCAATGAAACACCCGAATCTTTAATTATAGTTACACGGGGAATTGGAAGACTGCCAAAACTGCTGTTACAAAGATTTTGTTTGAGATTTTATTTCGAAATTTAACGTATTGATATCTTTCGCTAAGATAAGAGGATAGCCATATTAAGAATAAAGTCAGAAAGCCTAAACGTTCTAGTTTGAATAGTAAGATTATGTGATCTACACGATCAAATGCTTTGCTAAAGTCCGTGTAAATAGCATTAACCTGATTACCATTCGGAGATTACAAAGTTAGTTAAAATAATGAGGTTTGTCACGGTTGAACGCTTTTTAATAAGCCCGTGCTGGTTGTTACAAATGGAAGATCTGCAAAAAAGGTGAATTGCTCCGTGACCAATTTATCGATTCACTATAACCCTATAATTTTCAACTTTATTTTTCCTACCTGATTTGTAAATAGGTATAATAAATGAATCTTTCCAAATGGATGGGAATGTTTCCGTTAACAGCGATAGATTAAATATGTGGCAAATAATCTTAGATAATGATTGTGCACAGTTTCTTAAAAAACCGGAAGGTACGCCATCGTGGCCAGTATTATAATTTAAATCCATTGAAATTAGATTCTCCAATGTGCTTTCTTCAGAGATTTCCAGCCTGTTAAAAATCGGAGTATGGGATACATTGAGATACCTAAAGAAATATTCATCAATGTCTGAGTAGACAGATTGGAAAAATGACCCAAAGTTGTTACACACGGCAGAAGACGAATCGGCAACTTGACCATTAAAAGAAAGACAGGCTGGGTAGCCGTCGCTTTCTTTTTTTTGAATTTATGAATTTCCAAAATTTTTTAGGGTTTTGAATATTATTTATATAAATAAGATAAGCCTGATGTAAGGAAGTTCTGAATTCAGACTTCAATTGTTAATAGAGTCCTACACCATCGCCTATACGCCCTGTTTTTTTGAGTTTTCAGAAATAGCGTTATTTCGTTGCTGAAAGAACAAGAGTCTACCAGATAGTTTCGCACATGAACTACAGGAACATGTTTCAAAATTATATTATTAATGACCCGGTAAAATTCGAGACAAGGATGCCAGTCATCATCTAATTATTATCTTGAGTAAATTTTGGAACACCTTTAGCTGCAATCTGTCTATTCTCCTCAATGTAGTCTCGCCATAATTTGTATATGTCTTGTTTTTATTGAAATAACAGTCGTTAACTACAAAGATGTTGAGTCAGCCTTAAACGGTCTAAATGAGAATAATCAACCTTGTCCCGAAGGCATTGCACCAATTAATTTGAAAAACTGTGTAGCAGCTCTTTTGCCATTTCCTATTTATATTGTTTAATGCTTCTCTTGACAAGAAGTGTTAGAATTGACAATATTCAAAAAAAATCTCGAACTGCAGTCTATAGTTGAATATTGAAATCCCTCCGTTTCAAACTAGAAGTCAACTAAAATGCTTGCAGTCGCTTGTTGTTCGTCGTCGTTGTTTTTTAATTCTTTAACGTGATATTATTTCATCGCATATTAATTGCCCTAACGTTTGCCCTTTGTCATTACGCATACTCCGTCAAGGCAACTGCGATCTCGTATCCCTTTCCATCAATCTCTCCACCTTTATAAATTACGGTCTTAACTAACCTTTAATAGGATGTTTTAGAGAAGCAAATATCATGTTTGATCATGCTGATTTTTTTCTCAACAAGGTCGAGATTCTTTTAAAAAAATTTTGCCTGTACAGTGTACACATTAGCTTATTCTTAACCTGTGTGGTAGCTAATGATGTATAGGCACATATTTCTTTCTTCTATTTTGTATTATGTATAATATTTTTTGTAATCAGTTAGATGATTATTTACATACTCACTGATTGATAAAATGAAATAAATTAATAAATAAATGAATTTAATTTCAATTTGTTAATGAAACAGTTGACCTTACTAGAAAAGAATAAATATATATGTATCTATAAAAAGAGCGAACTTTGCTATTTAATATCGCTTGGCTGGTTTTGTACAGTTTGGCTTATTTTCGGTTGGACATCTTTTAAACTACTCAATTTAAAATAAAAACTATTTGATATCGTTTAATAAATAATTGCAAATTGCGTTATGAGTGTAGCCATATTTTTTATAAGTTATCTCACCTTATAGTTCAAAACTCTAATGGCAACGTTATCCTGAAACAGCCGAACGAGGAGACAGGGAGCTTGACGGGAACCTTAACCAACTGCTAAAATTTTACTGAATTTATAAATGACAGGATCGTTATCACCTGATTTGTAGCTACTACGAGATTAGCTAGAATGAAATGTGTGAGTACTGTGCATTAGCTTCCTGGTTTCATTATTGCTTGAGGAACACTGATGACGTGATGACATTTCCGCATTACATACGTACGAATGAAAGAGATATTCTAAGCATAGTTTATTAACATTTTAAAAAAATTCATTGACCAAAAGCTACTGTTTTGTTTTAAAAATAAAAATAATCGACATCGAAGATTGATGGATGTGATTGCAGTAGGACCTGACGTTGCTAATGCCTTCATCTGTTCCTCAATTTGATCAAGGGGCCTTCGAAGTTGATATAGCTAAGTTCAATCAACATAAAATCCTCAAGAGCCAGCTAAATGCTACAGATAACAAGTTACGTAAATAAGCCAAAACTCTTCTCGTTTAACTGTATGCATATCTGACAGAACTCTTATCTCCGCCTTACAAAAAACAAAGGATTAAAAGTGACGGATTACATCACACCCTTAAGCCAAACACAAAATACCTATTTCCACTGCTCACTAAACACTGATAAGAGTCATCCTTCCATCCAACTATAGCTCACTCTGGGGATTTCAATGTAAGAATGGGTGCTATTCTGTACAGATTTGTATCTGACAGACTATTATTAATATACATCAAAAAGTTTAATTTGGAAAAATGAACAAAAAGAAAGCAAATCTAAGATGACTATGAAAGAGTACCTAAGGAAATGAAGCGAAGAAAAATGTGTGATTTGAGGCACCCGCTTGGGATGGAAGGCTCCAAACACAGCATTTCATATTCAAATGATAGATGAAAATGTCTCTCCAGAGAGCGTAGAAAAATTACATCTTCACAATGAAGAAAATCTGTGGGCGCAAACGATGCAGGAAAGCAAAGTGGCATGCGGCAAATAGCTAGAAACTAATTCGAAATTATGTTCATCATTTGTTAGCGGGTCTATTGCTTTGTTACGCGTTCTGGCAACACTAGCTGTGGCTGTCAAGTAGCTATACGGGACGTGTAGTAGCTACCTAATTTTAAATAAGGAAATATGTATTTGACAAAATACGCAACTGGTCATATTAAATTTTCACAAAATTTACAGAAAATCTTATTTGAATTTTGTTACTCGTAAGTTCGCAATTAGCATTCTAATAAAAGTCATTAACAACATACCTACCCACCATAAATCTAGTTCGAAATTGCGAGTCAATTTAAACATAGCCCTTTCACACACTCGCCTAGTCTGTAGGCAAATTGAATGGTTTTGAGGCATTCCAAATCGTGAGAGGCTTCCATTTTTTTTAAGTTGATTTCATCCACGTTCATGTTAATTGACACTTGGAGTTGCACCCGACATTGGGGTAGGTACTTCATATTTGCACATGCGATAATGGCCTCTTGCAATTTTATTCACCAAACTCCTAGTGATCAAGAGCAGCTAACGAACCCCAATTGAACGTATATAAATTAAAATAAATGGTAATTCCCGAGCTGGGTTTGATGATGTTCAACCTGAATGCAAGACCCCTTTTGTATACTGCGCTGGAAATATATTATAAGACCGTGCGATTTCTATATGAATGCTCCGAATCGAAAATTGCAATCACGTATTTTACGTATGTTAAAAGAGAAAAAAAATCATAAATTATGAAAAATAAAGTCTAGTTCAGTAGGTGACAGTAAAAGAGCACTGCCGGTCGAATGGATAAGTGCAACGAGTGATGTGACTGAATTTTGTTCGGAGGAGATTTTTGGTTTTAAGGTTAAAATTCAACGCTTCTTTAAAAGTACCTGGGGTTATAACTTATTTGTTTTATTTTCACCTTTCATTATCTCAAAGTGATTTAGAAATAGAAAAGCATATTCGTCATATTTCTAATAATTAGTTTTTTTTATAATAAATGATAAATACGTTATTGATTAAAGGAATCGATAAAACCTTATGTGAATCAGTAGTATCTATTTGGTCCCATCATCTATAATAATGTACAGTAAAATGTCATAGAATTGATTGGGATCAGGGATCGGACTTCATCTATTGTAATGCGGGCTAAAATCTGTTTAAAAAAATCGGTCCAGACACTATGTGTAAATTCAGTAACGCATCACTGGCATCATGATGCTCATGATGCTTTGCAAAGTGTTCATTAACGCAACTATTGGCATCACTTTCAACGTCAAGTGTTCATTATTGCAAAGTTGATCAAACTGATGCGCAAACATAATGAAAAAAAAGCATCACAGAAATACCTGATGCGCAGTGATTCGCCGGAAAAAAAGCAAGAAAAATTTCGGAAGAGAAAGAAAAGTAAGTAAACAAACATTTTAATTGATAGATACTATAAGAAGGTGTATAAGAAGGTGTATAAGAAGGTGTCCAAAAAGGATTTAATGATTTTCGCAAATCCTAGAAACATAGTTTGATTTTCATTTAGAAAAGTTAAATCATTATTGGACTTACATCGAAGGTGGAGCGGCACATTCTAAAATGATTTTGAAATACATCGTCTGGATATTCTTCTAGAACTTTGAAATAGTCCCAAATCTAAGGAATTTTCCTTCTCTTAAATCTGCTAATTAAAGTCCGTATGCGTTTCGACCTCTTTCTTCTTGCATCACACATATTAAAACTAAATTTATCGTCTTTACGATCAAAGTTATCGACTAAAACTTTTATTAGCAAAACTTCCATTTTAAATGTTTGATTTAAACAATGCGTTCTAAAACTCAAACGTCATATTCAATCAGCAACGCATCAGCTTAAACTGTGCATCGCATCAGCATCGCAAATAAGCAGTGATGCCACATCACTGCGCAAATGTTTGACGTTTCTGAATTTACACGATGTTTTCTGACATGATTTAATGTTCAGAAACACACAAAGGAATAATTATTCAGTTGTTTTTGATTATTATACGATTTGTATACCCTATTCTAAGGGTATATTAATTTTGACGCGAAGTTTGTTGTAACATACCTTAATGTTGCCCGTAGATCCCTAACAGTTAGTATATTTATGATCAGCATCGATAGTAATGTTGATCGGGCCATGTCCGTCCGTCCGTCTTCGGCAAAAATTAGGCCTTTACACTGGACCAAGAGCTGAAATTTTAACCGTATACTTTCTAGGGTCCCGAAATAATCAAGTTTACGAATTTTTGAAATCCGCCCACAGACACTGTAGCCCGTCCCTATGTTTTTAAATTAGAATGGCAGCTTAAATTAGTTCTTTCAGATGAACTATTTGGGACTAAAGAAAATGTAGGCTTAAATTGTAAAGGCTTTGAGATTATAGCGTGAAGTGTTTGTAGTTAAAATGTATCATATAATTGAATGAGATAAAACTGGGGTAGATTTCTGTTGGCCGGGCAAGAGGGCCATATCCTTGATTTGTATATCATTTCGGGCTAGATCTACCCAATCTATACGTCTGTTTCCTGACTGGGAACCTAAAATTGACCTAGTTCGACCTTACTGTTATTGTAATTAATCTATCCTACCTACCTTTAGAGTTGTTTAATCTCCATTTAAATAATGTTCGCTCTTTTTTTTCAACCGATGACTTTAATTTGGTATCAGTTGAAATTTTAATGATAATGATATTCATTTTGTACCTTTGAATGTATCCACGGCATCTTAAGTACCTATTATTAACTGATGTTTTCACTTAATATGACTGCATGTTAAATGTCTCCAAATGTCAAAGTGTTTCTTGCAGCAGACAATCATCTCTTATTTTCTTTGATTATAAGATTACAAATACTGTTCTTCAAAGAGTTGTTGAAAAAAATATCTATTAGTTGTATTCGACTCAGCATTAAATTTTACCAAACATATTCAGTACGTTACCGCCAAAGCTAATTTTACCACGTTTATGAGGGAGGGGAATTTTTTAAAAATTTAATTAACATGAAAAAAAATATAAGGACATAGGAAAAGGCTGCACTCCGCTTGGGCGAACTGATGAGTTACCCTGTTCCTATTGCTTTCTCTCATTAACTGGGCGTAAGAAAAATCTAATTTTGGGATATTTACATATTTTGTTATACAGTATTTAAAGGATTTTATTGAAAAAAACAAGGTTTTCAGCTTCCTGGCTCAAATTTAGATTTTTCGAAAAGAAATGATTTTTTAAATTGTGGGCGTATCAGTTGGCGGATTTGAAAAATCATTAAACATGAGTATAAGGGCCTCTAGAGAGTATATATTATTAAAAAATAACTCAATCTTTGATTTTATGATAAGATTGTTTTTTTTTTTTGAATTGTGGGCGTGTCAGGATGCGGATTTCCGAAATTTTTACTGCATAGCAATTTGGGCCCTCATAGACCATATATTTAAAGCTTTCTAGCTCAAAATTCGATTTTCTCGATAAATTTGTTTTTTTTTGATTGTGGGGTGATTTTTAAAATTCGTACACTAGATTATTTCGGGGCCCTAGAGAGTTTACGGTTAAAATTTCAGGTTTCTAGCTCCAGTTTATGTAGGCAATGTATGAAATTCCGACTAATTTAAGGCAGTGTTTGAAATAATGTGTTTCGTTGAATGAACAAATAGCGATAAAGAAGAGAAAAGAAAATGCAATTGTCCAATTACACAAATACAATATGAATATATATTTACTTTAAAATTATAAAGAAAAGTCATCTTACAACCAGCATTCAATACGCACTTGTTCTTTAACTTTCACGAAATGTCATCAACTTCCGCAATAAATTCGTCGATCGCACGCTCGTGTAATTTGTGGTTCTTATTGTGGCCTAGCCTTTCATCAACGATGTGCAAATATTAATGACAATGACTTTATGTAATTACCTTAAAAACACCAAGATTTTTTGGAAATGTATTTCATGCGCGGCTCCGGATTTCTCCGGTTTAGTCAATAGATTCAATGACCTTTCAACCTTGGAGCGTGATCTAAAAAGAGAACTTCTGTTAATTAAATCAGCTTTACATCTTAATCTTCAAAGTGCTTCCCCAGTGGATGAAATTCAATTAAAGCCAGGTAAACCCAATGTAATCTCTGGTGAAATCCCTTGTCATTTAAACTTAGATAATCATAAATCTAATCCATCGATGGCCTAAGTTCTGTGAATCTAAAACTACATGATAAGCCTTTTGCACCATTAATTGAAAATGTTCCTAATTTCTCCGATTCTGAATCATCTCATGAAGAGAGTTTGTACACCATAATAAACAACAATAACAATGAACAACGTCGTGATCAAATAAGCCCAAAGAGAAACATCGCTAAACGGCGTAAATCTAACGAAATTTTTGGTACAGACATTTCTTCCTCGTTGAATGTGCTGCCCAATTGCAAATGGTTTCATATCTCTAAATTTATAACTAATACAAATCCTGAGGACATCATTAATCATTTAGCACTAAAAACCAGCATTCCAACATCCCAGATACGATGTTTTAAGTTAATAAAAAAAGATTCCATTGAACTCAATTTGAAATTCGTAAACTTTAAAGTCAGTCTTCCTGCTAACATGCTTCAGAGTGCTATGGACCCATCAATTTGGCCGCTCTCTGTTCAAATTAAGAGATTCGTCGCATTACAAAAAAAATGACAACGCAGCGGCTGCAGTGATGGCAACGTAAAACCGGTTTCACCTTGTGGTTTCTCTTTCAACAATCATTTTTTGCTATATTACCAAAACGGGGGACTTCGTACTAAGTTAAATCAAATGCTTCACTTCTCTTCTTCTTCGTACTACGATGTAATAGCTCTGACTGAATCGTGGCTAACAAATAATCATCATAATTCTGAACTCTTCAATACTTCCGAGTTTAATGTATTTCGGAAGGATAGATACTCTACCAAAACCAACTTATCGAGAGGCGGGGGAGTAGTGATCGCTGTGCGGACATTTTAGTCCTGCGTTGAAATCCCACTGTCTTCATCTCTTAATGCTATGTCTACAGGGTATGACGGGGAAAAACTTGCCGTTCGTATTTCTTTTAGCCAATTTTATGATTTATACATCGTTCTAAGTTAGATACCTCCAGGTAGTTCCATTGAATTATATAGATTACATGTTATTAATTGTCGAGATATTCTTAATAATTTAAAATTAAATCAACACATAATAGTTATAGGTGATTTTAATTTGTGTAATATTCCATGGGTATTTGACCCGGATGAATTCTGTTTAATTCCTTATAACATAAAATCCGATTGCGAAATAGAATTAATTGATTCTCTCTTAGAGTTCGACCTTATTCAAATCAATCATTTAAATAATGCCTTGAATCGATGGCTTGATCTAATATTTGTTGATAAGGAGTTTTCTACAGATGTCATTAAATGTGTTAATCCTTTTGTTCCTAACTCAATGCATCACTTAGCTTTGTGCATTCAGTTTAAATTGTAAAAATATAATTCTTTTTCTTGGAGTTCTGTTTTTGCTTCGAATGAGCTTTCTATATGCTTATAATTTATTCATGATAACGCTGAAGGAGGCAATTGATCAGTTTGTTCCGAAGGTGGTTAGACTTCGCAGCTCGAAGCCACCGTGGTTTAATAACAGGCTTTGCAACTTGAACAACCGTAAAAATAAAGCGTACAAACTTTTTCGTAAATCACATAATAATTATGAATTGTTAAATAAATATTTACGTCTTCTAAATGAATTTTACTTTCTCAGAAGGTTCCTGTACAAGGACTATTTGTCACGTACTGCATCTAATTTAAAAAAAATAGTAGATATTTTTGAAATATATAAACTGGAAAAAAAATTCGAACGGTATTCCAAACTGCATGCAATATTGTGGTGTTACATCCTCTGATATTCCCTCTGTTTGCAATTTGTTTGCCAATTTTTTTCAGTCTGTGTATACTACATCCTCATCTCCCACTACTAGCCACAATTCCTTAAGACATCCAGAAAATTCGGTCAATATCGGTAGCTTACACATAAGTTTCACAGATGTTGAGCTTGCCCTCCACTCTTTGAAAGATGATTTCCAAGCTGAACCGGATGACATTCCTTCGATCGTTTTACAAAACTATGTTGCTGCTCTTTCTTTTCAACTTTTATTTGATGTTTCACTTGAGAACGGAACTTTTTTAAACGAATGTTGAATTTCTTTTATCAGCCCAATCCATAAATCTGGATGTTTCAAACTACTGGCCTATATCTAAAATGTCTGCTATTCCCAAATTATTTAAAAAAATAATTTATAATAAATTGGTATTTCACCTTAAAAATATAATTTTACCTACTCAACATGGTTTCATGGCTGGAAGGTCTACTACGTCGAATCTAACGATTTTCTGTAACCATGCTACGAAAATAATTGAAGAAGGACACCAGTGTGATGTAATTTACACGGACTTTGCTAAAGCATTCGACAGAGTCAGCCATGAAATTCTTCTAAGAAAAATGGAGTCTTATGGATTTCGTTCTAATATGCTTCAATGGTGTAGGTCGTATTTACTTGAAAGAACTCAGTTCATTCGGATTGGTAATATTATGTCTGATCCCATTCATGCCACGTCAGGTGTTCCACAGGATAGCCACCTTGGTCCACTTTTATTTCTGATTTTCATTAATGAAATTCCAAAAGTAATTCGGAACTCCCAATGCCTGATGTTTGCGGACGACCTTAAGCTGTTCCGGACCATAAAGTCAGTAAATGATTGTATTCTTCTCCAGAATGACCTTCATAATCTCTCCGAATTGTGTAATACTAACAATTTATATTTAAATATTTCTAAATGCCAAGTTATGTCATATTATTGCAGTCATGTTCCTGTCTTATATGATTACAACATAGATAACCTCCCTTTAACAAAGGTAAACTCTAAAAAAGACCTAGGTGTAATATTTGATGCTAAACTTAGCTTTTCCCTTCACATTGACTCCATAGTGGGTAAAGCTAACTCCATGCTTGGTTTTCTTTTGCGTAACTCAAATAAGTTCACAGACCCATACACCCTCAAGTCGTTGTTTTGTTCCTATGTCAGATCAGTGCTCGATTATTGCTGCGTTGTTTTGAATCCCTTCTACAATATTGGTTCTATAAGAATTGGAAAAATTCAAAAAAAAATTTACTAGAGCTGTCATATATAGGCTGCATTGGAATACACAAATGCGTTCATATAGTTCTAGATGCCAATTACTACGCCTTCAGAGTCTCAATTTACGCCGTAAATATTTTTCTATTATTGTCATTCGTGATTTGTTAAACTCACATACTCGTATAAATTGCACCCTTCTCTTATCATTAATAGATATTTACATTCCTGGTAGAGATCTAGGGTCTCGCAATTTATTTCGTGAACCTTTTCACAAAGTGAATTATGGGCTTAATGAACCTATTACCAGATGCTTGCGAGAATCAAATTCAGTTTGCAACCATATTGATTTTCACCATAATATCAGTCGAAATACTTTTAAAAGCCAGTTGATGCTTATACTCGTTCAAAATATGTTTTAATATAGTATAAGCAAACGAATGTACATAAGTATTAATATTAATTTTAAATATTTAGATGCTAATCTTATGCAGTAGTCTTTTAGATAATATGTTATTGTATAATTTGTTTGATGAAATAAACAAATAAATAAATAAAATGGAGTTGCTCTCCTGAAAAGGGCTGGATGTCGACTGGCTGCATGAATGAAGTTTGGGGATGATTTTTTTCGCGAACTTTGCGCCCATCTTGGCTAACTGATTATTAGTTCAAGTCATTAACTTCAGCTGGGTTGTCCTTGAAGGTCAAGAGCGGAGATATATTGACGATATGGGGCTCAGTATCCCATCAGCGGTAGGTATTGAGTGTGACTTATCGAACGCGACCATACCTCCCTGTATGGACTTCAGCTACTTTACCCTTACTCCGTTTGCTTGGAGAGATGTTGTCTCCTCCTCGACAAAGTCTCCATTGGTTAAATAAAGGGATGGTTTTGTCGACTTAGCACGCTGCTATAATTGGGCTAAATACTCCCTACTAAATCTTCTCCAGAAATTTTGGCGAAGTTCCGTAATCAGGCACCATCGGTTCTTCAAACTGGCCTAAGCATGGGTTACATCGGGCACTGCAATGATTTCCAGTGGCCCACCTATCAGAAAATGCCCCGGCGTAAGGGCCTGAAGGTCATTAACATCAGTTGATGTAGAACAAAGAGGCGTAGAGTTACCGCAAGCCTCAATTCCGCTAAGGGGTCGATAACTCCTCGAATGTCAGAAGATTCTCACCCAATGTCAATTGCAAATGAAATTTAATACGCATTACAGCTGTAACCTCCCATCCTCGATTAGGAACTAGGCCAACTTCTTATCATAATTTGCCTCACTTATGAAGTTCTTGAGCTTCCTTTCGGCGCCGAAGAAGTTAGCCCAGTTGTCGCTGAGCAATTGTATTCAATGACTTCGACGAGACACAAACCGCTTCAAAACACCGATAAATGTGGTGGAAGACAAGCCACCAGCAAGCTCCAAGTGCATAGTTTCAGTCCCCATACCCATGAAGACGAAAATGTACCCCTTACTTACAGTCTTAGAGCCACGATGTTTTGAGAACCGAAGCAGAACTCGTTCCGCAAAATCTACACCACTTCGAAGAAAGAGGCGACAATACTCCACTCTTCGTGTAGGCAAATTGCTCATTAGTTGCTCCTGTACCAGAAGCTGGTATGTACCTCCATCACTTCATACAAGATCTAAAAAAAAAATCCCCAAAAGCATTCGTCCGTTAATTATCCAGAAACGTCCTGCAATATAGCGAGTATTGTTTGAGATTTATTATTAGAAAATAATGGTTTACGGTTTACGCATAAGGTTTATGTTTATGAAATCAAATGTTTTTTTTTTTTATATTTGAGTTGATGTAATGAAAGGTAAATTGCGGTTTACGATTTATGACGTATTAAAAAAAACTACTTGCTGGATCTCGTTCCAACCAATTTTCGTTGGAAGTTTGCATGGTAATGTACATCATATTTTTTTTTTAGTTTTATCATTCAATTATTTTAGAAGTTAAGGGGGGGGGGGGCACACATTTTACCAATTTGAAAGTGGCTCTCGCGCATACTATTCAGTTTAGAAAAAAATGATATTAGAAAAATTCGATATCATTTTTGAAGACCTATCCATAGATACGCAACACTTATGGGTTTGATGAAATTTTTTTTTTTTTAGTTTCAGTTCTAAGTATGGGGAACCCCCAAAATTTATTGTTTTTTTTCTATTTTTATGTGAACATCTTAATGCGGTTCATAGAATACATCTACTTACCAAGTTTCAACAGTATAGCTCTTATAGTTTCGGAAAAAAGTGGCTGTGACATTTCCGGACAGACAGACAGACAGACAGACAGACAGACAGACAGACAGACAGACAGACAGACAGACAGACAGACAGACAGACAGACAGACAGACAGACAGACAGACATGACGAATCTATAAGGGTTCCATATTTTGCCATTTGGCTACGGAACCCTAAAAATGGGGTGTATATTCTGGCAGATTACCAAGGTGAGCTAAGCACTCGCGGGAAGAGTTATTGGATGTATTCTATCTGGCTGCTTTGCTGCGTTTCGCAATCCTCCGCCCATCCTGAGCAAACCATCTTCGTCCAAGAACGGATTCAATCGTAATAGCTTACTTTGACGTGCAAGTGTTTTCTTTTTTGCCGTCGATGGATATCGTCCTCCAAAAAAAAATTTTGCGCAAACTTTATCCAAAAGTTAGGTACCGCAACCCGATTGATTTCCCACCATTGAAAGCTACAATGGAACGCCATATGTTGTGGATGAATCTTAAGTGAAATGCAGGTACGTATTATAGTTTGAACGTGAAGGAACACTTTTCAGTGAGGTCCTAGCTTTTTGATTGTGGTCATGTTGACGTTCACTGGATTCGACTTCTGGTCAATTGCGATAATAAACAGTTGTTGGGGTGGCCAAGACAGCTCATTAGGAGTCCACGCTATCCCACCAGAACGTCGTCTCTGAGATCTTCTGGGAGTATTCCTATAGTAAAGCGCAACCAGCTGGGTTTTGGGCACGTGAAACCAGTTGGCTGCAGGTAAAGCTTCTTGGATCTGCATCACGCGGTTGGCGACAAAGGCGCTCTACTTTGTGGTAGGCTGGCGTATTCAGCCGATCGCTACGTTTGAGTCTGTCCACCTGTAAACATTGCAGCCCGATGGATCGACTACCTTCCTCACATGAATTATAAAAATAAAATAGCGAAGATCCGTGATTGCGCTTATTTCGCTAGTGCCTTTGTCACCTTTGTACTTTGATAGCTACACGACTGGATGGATCCACGTGATACTGAAGCCATTTTTGCTTAACGACCTCAGATACAGCTTCGCTCCGGTCGACCTTCGGCTTCCAAAGACGTCGGAATATGATCTTGGCGATAATTGCCGGAAGCAAGCGTTGTGATTGAAATAACTTTACAGTATCTACAAGTAAAAGATGCTTACTGAGGTTAAGAGTATCTAAATCATGAAACTGGATACTGTATGCAAAAGCATCAGATGATGGTTGCCACGGAAAGTCCAGTGTCTTGACACTTTCAGAAGCAGAAAGGTTCTATGTTGCCTTTCTTTCAAGCTCTTAGGGATAGTGCTGAGGACAAGACACTATTCTAAAAAATAAAATAAATATTAGGCATTAACGGCCCATAGAGTGCCTAAAACCTAGCTCTCCAACCACTTGCTTTGCGAAGTGGAAGTTACTTGGCCCCGGTGGGAATTGAACCGGGGACCTTTCGATTAGTAGTCCGACACACTACTTTTACTTTACTTTTAAATTCATTTTTTAAGTGTTACTGAATATCAACTTACGTACTAGACAAAAATGATTAAATCTAACTTAAAATTAATAGGATACTTATTCTTATTTATTGGTCCTTATGCGGACGCCCTAAACTTAACTATATCTATTATTCGTCGAGAAAATCAAATAAAACTCGGTATCATTATTAAGATTTTATATTTTTTATATAAAACAAACTACAGACTACCTATTCTACTTACTTAAACTACTTAACGTATTCTAACTATAATTAGGGTTCTGAGCACTCATTGCCTTGCGCAACAAGTCGTCAAAATCCTAAATGCTTTCCGGGTGCCTGGCAGTCGTCAACGTGCACACGCGCCCGCGTGAGCCGACTGAAGCCTTACAGCGTCAGTCAATTCCCGGAAGCACCACCACACGTTCGCGAGTACGGGCTCTCCCAAAAACGCCCTAACTAATTTAAACTTATAAGCTAAGAGGATATTACCTAGAGTAACGCACCGTCCTGGGACGTCAAGTTGACCCCTCCCCCCTCAACAATCCACCAAAATTCGGCGAATTGCTTTTCCGTGTCGAATTTATCCCTCTCCGATATTGCGGTACTAAAACGGAGAAGCTCATGAACATTGGCGACGTCCTCGTCATGGAGGAGCCGCTTATCTCTCGCGCTGCGGTAGCGATGGTATAAGACCGGAATGCCATCCCTCGTCTGTACCAGCCCTTTTGCATCAATATGGATAAATGCCTCTGGCGGGACAAAGCCAGACCGGAGCGTACTCCCTATGGAGTAGTAAGCCCCAAAGATCAGACTATTGTCACTGGCCATCGCCCTTGCAACGTGCCTTCGAGTCACCTTAATGAGGAAATTGTCAATCCTATTCAACTGAGCCCCATCGTATAGGACCTTGTTGGGATAGTATTTTATATAGTTGGATTCAGGCGTTCAGAACATCCGGAGACAGGTCCTAAGACATTGTCTCTCCAAAACCCGAATCTTTTCAATACAACTAGACACAAGTTCGGGTACCTGGCTCCGCTAGAGAAAAACTCTACTTGTAGCAAAATTCATGCAATGCTTTTAACAACTTCATTTCAAATGCCAAATATCTTTCAACAAGCAGACAAGCAACAATTGTACTTTTTGAATAAATTTTTACGGACTGACTACGGAACTCCTTTGAAGCTTGACGAACATAGTCTGTCATAGCTTGACGTGTTTTGTTTTGTGCGCGTTCTATATCTTTTATTTACCTTGTTTATTGTGAATTAATTAGTGTTTAGTGTAGTGTTCTAAACGGCTTTTTAATTTTTGATCATTTAGTTTGCTTTAATGTTTTTTTTGATCAGCCTCTTGTTTAATAAAAGTTGTCTCTTTGTTTGTGCTTGGTAAGCGGTTGTTACTGTTCTTGTTTTCTTTGCTTTTTAATAATATGTATGTATGTGCAGTTTATTTCTCTTTATTTTCTTATTTCTAGAATTTGTTTTTATTTATTACTGACCCTTTGGTGCGGCTGGCTAATTTGTCGTGTTTGTAATCCATATTGCGCGAATTCAATACTGGCAATAACATTAATTTTTTTTGTTCTCTGTTTCTATTGTTTTCGTTTTTTTTCTCTTTATAATCCCAGTTTTAAAATGGATTGCAGCGCGGATAAATGCTTGGAATCTAAACATTCCTCCAATCCTCTTTTTGCCCGTTATGGCCCTTGTGGCATGATGTTCCATGCTAAATGTGTTGGTTCAACCAATGCATTTATGGATAAAATTAAAGCTTCGGAGATCGCCTTATGGTATTGCTCCCCGTGTCAAAATTGTCATTGTCCACCCTTGCTTTCAAGATGTCAGTCTTCAAGGCTGACATACTGAAATTATCTAAGGGGTTTAAAGACTTACTCGACAATTTCAATACAACTGTCTCCAACGTATCAACATTGTCTGACCCTCATCTTTCGGCAGACGCCTCAACGTCTACTGACCTTGAGTTGCCAACTAACGTAGTAAAGCAGTGTACCCAACGGGCCATGGATACATTGACTCTGGTTGACGCAACAGGTTCCCCAACTGTTGAATCTACCCCTGAGCCCATTTTTAGTTTAGCACCGTCTTCATCTACTCTTCCCGCAGGCAAAAGGAAACGTGATATGCCTTCCTCTGCGCTAAATCCAAACGCTAAACGGTTTAATCTCAGGAGTCAACGAAAAAACTTAAACCATGCCCCCATCCTTAATTTTAGTCCCACAGGCATCAATCATTCCTTAGGTACTGAATCTGGAAGTATTAAATCGATTCCCAGGCCGAAATCTATTTTCATTTCTCGGCTAAAACGAAACACTTCTTCAGACGATGTCTTGAACCACTTGGTCTCGAGAAACTTGATTCCAAAAAATGACTCAATTAAATGCACCAAAATCAGCAAGGCTGATGGGTTTGTTGCGTCATTCAAAATTGTTGCCCCTTCAGAATATTTCGAAATACTGTGCAATAACACTGCATGGCCTCAAAATACGTTAGTTAAAGAATTTACACCCCGTTCGACTAAAAGCCGTAGGAAAGTCTGTCCGTCCGTGTTAAAAAACCCAATAGGCTGTCCCTCAACTATCAAAATGTAAGGGGACTCCGCACAAAAACCGCTGAAATATATTTAAACTCCCAAGCCCTCTCTCATGATATCTTCTCCTTGACCGAAACATGGCTTAATGCCGGAATTTTAGACACGGAACTCTTCAATCATGAGTTCTCCGAATTCAGACACGACCGTCATAAAAATGACCTGAAAGCGCTTGCAGGAGGTGTCCTGACTGCTGTTCGTTCCAACTTTGAGTCACGAAAGATTGACTTTCCATTTCCACTAAATGTCGAAATTATCTGTGTAAAAATTACACTTAAGAACAAATATTTATATGTTGTTAATGCGTACATTCCATCGTCTCGTCTATGTTCGTTGTATTCTGAACTTTCTATGGCACTAGACCATATTTTTGACATATCTTGTTGTGACAGCACTGTTTTACTTATAGGCGAATTCAATCTGAC
This sequence comes from Portevinia maculata, assembly GCA_949715645.1. Lineage (NCBI taxonomy): Eukaryota > Metazoa > Arthropoda > Insecta > Diptera > Syrphidae > Portevinia > Portevinia maculata. Next base: position 301,011,625 of record OX454525.1, read on the forward strand.
ACATATTGGATGGGTACCTTCTGAGGATGATTCCATTTCATTCCATCCTTTGACTCTGCCCAACAAGAGCTCGCTTTACTAGACAACATTTTGTCTTTTCACTTACAGCAAACAAGCTGTATAAAAAATTTCAGAAATCGAACTCTCGATCTTGTTTTCTCTTCTGACTCTGTTAGTACTGTGGTTCTGGAATCCCACCTCAGTATAACTAACATAGATAACAATCATCCGCCCTTGGATGTATTTATTGAACTCGGCGCACATTTGTACGAAAATAGTAATTCGTATGACCGTTCGCAATCGTTTGACTTTCGGAAAGCAAATTTTCAAAGGCTTTCTGATGAAATTAATAGCCTTAATTTTAATCTTACTGCGTTATCTAATATTGAAGATGCAGTCGGTGCTTTTTATTCTTTGATGGATAACTGCATGAAAAAAGTGATTCCTGTCAAATCCTCTAGGAATATGACGTAATAGGGCTTGGAAGAACTATTTAAAAAGTCTCTGCCATTCAGATCTTGAACTCCATCTCACATTATTCAATGAGTTCAAATCTTTATCCTGCAACTTATATATTGACTACATAAGTAAAATGGAATTCTCTCTAAAATTGGACCCCAAACTTTTTTGGGGATTTGTTAATTCTAAGAAAAAAACCGATGGTTATCCATCGAAACTTACTTACAATAGCTCTACAACTGCCGATTCGCTAGATGCAAGCAATATGTTTGCAGATTATTTCAGTAAGTCGTTTAGGGTGACACCTCTTCACATAGATGAGCAATATTTTAGTTATCTAACTAGCTGTTCCCAAATAAGTTTTAGTAGCTTCTCATTTGACTTGGAAACAATTTTAAAATTTATTTCTTCTCTGAAGAATGATTATTCATCAGGTCCTGATGGCATTGCACCGATCGTTCTTAAAAAATGTAGTCATGCAATTGCTCCATTTCTTAAATATCTGTTTGAATTGTCCATTAGTACTGGTAAATTCCCTTATGTATGGAAAAGTGCTTTTATCACACCTGTATTTAAAAAAGGCGAACGTGGTGATATCACTAATTATAGGCCTATTTCAAAGCTTTCGTGTATCAATAAGCTTTTTGAATAAATTGTTTGCGAAAAGTTAACATTTCTTTGTCGCAATTTAATTTGTAATGAACAGCATGGATTTGTAAGAAACAGATCCACTGTCACTAATCTATTAAGTTTCTTGCATGATTGTTCTAATGCCTTAGAGAATAAGGACGAAATGGATTGCATATACACTGATTTCTCTAAAGCTTTCGAACAGCTGTCCCATGAAATAATCGAGTTTAAGCTCAGGGCTTTTGGTTTCCCACTAAGTTTCATAAAATGAGTTAATTCATACCTTAGATCAAGGGTTTATCAAGTCAAATTTAGAGGATCGCTATCTGTATCTTTTACAGCTGAGTCTGGAGTTCCCCAAGGTAGTCACCTCGGACCAATTCTATTTATACTAGCCATTAATGATGTTAAAGCATGTATAAATCACAGTAATATCCTGATCTACGCTGATGATATGAACATATTTAAATCTATCACTAGTCAGCAAGATAGAATTTTTCCTCAATCTGACATTAATAGCTTCGCCAATTGGTGTGATAAAAACGGTTTATCCCTGAACCCTACTAAATGTCAACATATGACATTCTCTAAAAAGACTATCCCTTCCACCTTTCAATATTCTTTGTCTCAACATATTATTTGTAATGTTGATAATTTTAAGGATCTTGGGGTTTATTTCGATCCCAAACTGGTTTTTGCCAAGCATATCAATTTTATTGTTAATAAATCTAATTCTATGCTGGGCTTCGTAAAAAGGTGGGCCAAAGAATTTAATGACCCATACGTTACTATGTCATTGTACAATTGTTTTGTCCGTCCGATTCTAGAGTATGCTTCACAAGTTTGGACACCGTTCTACAACATTCATTCAAATCGAATAGAGGCCATTCAACGTTAATTTCTTCGATTTGCACTTAGAGGACTTCCATGGGATGATCCTTTTAACCTTCCTCCTTACAGTCAGCGTATTAAGCTTCTTCAAATGTTACCCCTTTCTCAACGAAGGCTTAATAGCGATATCATTTTTTTACAGCAGCTTATATCCGGTCAAATAGATGCACCTGACTTGCTGTCATCTATTGGCTTTAATTTTCGGTGTGGTGCCCATAATTTGCGCAGTGTTGATTTATTGTTTAGCCCCCATCATAGAATGAATTATGGGAGGCATGAGCTTATTAGTCGCATGAGTAGAATCTATAATATAAATGATCATGTGATTGACTTGCATGTTAGTAAAATTAAGATGAAAAATATTTTGAGCAATAATACCTTAATGTCTTAATTTATTTGCATGATTTGTGTTTGTGTTAGTATTTTATAGGTACATAATTATTGTATTTTTAATTGTTTTGTCCTTACTAACACCTGTACTAAATGATGAGCCTGTGGGAGCACTTTTAGTGCCGGCAAATTTCTGCTCGTGATAGTTGCTTGCTTTAAGCACTCCACGACACAGAACTGATAGTGTATAAAAAAAGAAGCTGTCGCAGAATAAAATTGTATAGGTATATAAAGTTTTTTTTCTCATTTTTTCAACAAAGTAGCAAAGTAGGTACTTACTCGTAAATGAGAATTATTCGGGTGTTAACGTTAGAAATTCCGTCTATATTAAAGCGCACTTCTCTGTTTATTATGGTTATGTAGACGAACTTAATAGATAATGGAGGGCACTAGCTAATTGGATTTGAAAACATTCAGAAACAAAAAAATTGCCATTAAGATGAGTAATTGACTCAAACTGGCAGAACAAAGAAAGATTTCAAAATTCTTTGGATGAATTGGCCAAAGTTGTCCATACATCTATATATATATTTACTGCCCAACAGTATCTTAATAAAATAAAAACAAGAGATAGAAGTAGGTTTGGAGTAAAGGCACTGTCATTTACTTAAAAATGGAAATGTTTGGCAAAGAGTTGGTAACAAATTATGCACTTAAGCCGACTTTGGATTTAATTAGGGGTTGATGACGTTTGACCAAAGACATAATCCACAAATGAGATGCGAAATCTGCAAAGGGAGAAGGCCCAGCGCTGGCCGGAAATAATCAAGTGTAAGAATTTTTGACATGCCCACAATATCAACAGAAAACAATTTTGTCAAAAAAAAACGAATTTTGAACTACATAGATAGCTGAAATTGAACAAATTGTCTTTATGGGCCCAAAATGCTCGTGTGTTAAGATTTTTAAAATCCGCATATGACACGCCCACAATTTAAAAGTACAGTTTTATCAAAAAGTCAAAGTTTGAACTAGGAGCCTGAAATTTAGAATGTATTCTCTCCCTTAATGTTATTATAAAAAAAAACGTTTTCTTAAGGAAATCATTGTAAATGAAAGTCCTATTCTTCGCAAAGTATGTAGACTTTTTTTTTATATAATTACGCTAAAGGGGTTTTACCGTAAAACGTTACAGTATCCTTATTGTGCTATGAACACAGCACACATTGGGGCAGAATGCCCTAAAATGTGGCATCAAATCAGCCGTTAGAGCTAAGAACCTGAAATTTTGCACGATAGGTTCGGAGACCATTCACAAAATATTTTCAAACCCGCCCACTCGACACGCCCACTAAAACGCCCACTTTTTAGAAATGTGCTTATTTTACAGTATTAACAACTTAAACAAGATTTATTGAAGATCTAATTTTTGTCCACTACACTTACCTTGCACACCCACTTTAAGGCCCCTTTTATCGTCAAGAAAAACAAATTAATAAAACGAATCTTAAATTTTGCATTGGTATTTATTAATGAGACTTATAATTAAAAAAATTGCCCATTAAATACAAAATCAAACCACAAATTTGTATTGCATCCTTAGAAATTATCGCTATCATCACTGTTATCATCATTGCCATCATCATTATCATCAGACTCATCAGACTCAAGAAGATTGTTTGATTCCTGGACACTTGTGGGCTTTAGCAAGTTGAATGCTTCTTTGGGAAGAGACTGCAATTTTCGTCTATGTAATTTTTGCTTGGATATTATAATGGGATCCGAGCTCAGTAAAAAGAAATTAAATACGTCTTTATTGGTTTTTTCACGACTTGATTTTCTTGAGAAGTTCTTGCGGATATTTTAAAAATCTTTGTTGCGCATTTCTTGCGCTTCCTCCGAAAGTTGACCGATCGGCAACAGTGCAGATGATATAATTTCTGGCCCACGAATAAAATATTTATGCAAAGTTGGAGCCATATGATACCAGGGATATTTACTGACGAACCATCTTGCTGCGTCATGTGCGAATTCCCTGAATTTGTATACATCAATATCATATCCAATGGCAACTGCAATCATAATTGCGTGAATTTTTTTCTACTCTACAAGCTCAACGCGATTTGAATTTAGATTTAAACTTCGATATTTTCTCACTAACATTTTGTTGAAAAGCACCCCTCAAAAATTCGATTTGACTTCTAATCCCTTTAACATTGAGCTCTTCATTATATTTTATAGCTCTTCCCTTGTCACAGAAAGGGTTTTGGAAGGTGTTGGGCCTAAAAAGTAATTAAAGTTAAAATTAAAAAAAAATCCATTTGTCACCAACAAAAAAATTTACTACACAACAAGTAGCAAAAGGTTCTAAGACAAAACAAACCACTTATCACAAAGAGATATAACACTCAACGTCAGGTCACGGTCAACACCTCTAAAACTCATAGGATTTCGGATAAAATCAAAACTAACGCTTTTTTTCGCAAATTTTTATCTTTAGCCACATATTAAAAAAAACAAAAATAGATTTTTTTAAATCAAAATGAGACACTAAAGCACATGAGCTTACTGATTCCATTGCAATTTTAACTTTTTCAATGTAAACAAACTGTAAGAAATAGCACACAGTTAACTGCAGTCACTCAAAACAAAAAAAAAACGCATCCGGCTTCAATGAAAAATAAAGGGTTTTTCAATAAGAGCGCCACAAAAGTTTTTTTAAATAAAACAAAAGGGTTTTGAATATCAATGAAATTCTTTATTCTTGTGCAAGTACGTTCGATGCCATTATGTATGGAATTCGATTTCTTTTGCATGGCCACCACGGGCACGCTTCCAGAAGTCCAGACGCTGAACCCAATTTTCGACGGTTTTCAAGCATAAATCGGCCGATACTGCTGCAATTTCACGTTCGATATTCGTACGAAGTTGATCAATCGTCGCTGGCTTGTTGGCATAGACCATAGACTTGACGTAGCCCCACAGGAAATAGTCTAACGGCGTCAAATCGCACGACCGAGGCGGCCAAGCGACTGGACCATTTCGTGAGATAACACGGTTTCCAAACTTGGTTTCCAATAAATTGATTGTGGCATTCGCTGTGTGGCTTGTGGCGCCGTCCTGTTGGAACCACATGTCCTTCAAGTCCATATAATCCAATTGGGGCACAAAAGTCGCCACAACGACGTCACAGAGATGCCCAACGCTTGAGAACGACGTGTGAGAGACACATTTGGGATTTCTTCAACTGAAGCCTCAGCGGCAGCAATATTCTCGACACTACGGGCACTTCTTTGTCTCACTGGCACGGGAACATTTTGTACTATGCTTGTGGATTAAAATTTTTCCACTAGACGCTCAATTGTTGATCTGCTAGGACGATTATGACGAACATAAATTGGACGTAGCGCTCTTAACGTTGAGGCCACTGACTCCGAATTTCGGTAGTAAATTTTAATAATTTCGACTCGTTGTTGGCTCGTATATCTTTCCATCATGAAATGGCAAACCTTACTGAAGAGAAATGTCAAAAGAGCGGCAAGAAATTCGGCGTCGTTTGCTTGTCCCTGTCGCTCTACTTTTGTAGCGTCCCTGTTGAAAAACCCTTTACTAACAAATGCTGCATTCGTGACGATCTGCTGAAGAACACATGCTTCCAATATACTTTCTTGTTCTCATTTTTTATTCTCTATCATATTTAAAACAAAAACAAAACGGTAGTTTAGGACAAAGCTCAATTTCAAAATTCGATTAAATGCCAGCTTCAGAGGTGTTTCGCCCCAGTGTGAACGCAAGCATTTTCTGAACAGCAAGTGCCACCTAGCAATGACATATTTCATTGCATGCTTTTCGGTGCCACTTGCTTTATAAAGAATAGAGAGATAGGAAAGCAGTGCTTTGGTGCAGTTGTATGGTTTTTCTCCACGAGTGTTGTCTAAGTTGCTTAGGGATATATGATTTACATACATTCAAAATAAAGTAATGGATTTGGTCGGCATTGAAAACAAAACCCTCCAATCAATAAGCGAATGCACTACTACTGCACTACTACTGATTGACATTTCAACTGTCATTGTGAAGTGTAATAAAAGTGTAAGCTCCTAATCAGTTTTTCAAATTCTGCACAGTTTTTAGTTAAATTTAAAAGAAAACTTGCTCAAGTCAAACTTCAAAAAAAAAAAAAAAAATCTCACCTGCATTTCCAAGGTAGGAAGTATTTTAAGTCTAAAAATTTGCAAAATTCAACTTTCGCTAAAAGTAAACGGGATCCCTCTATGAACGGCAACAAAAGAACAATAACTGACACTTCACCAGAGCCTAATTACACTAACAAGAAGCATAGCTCATATCCACAACACAAGATGGCAGTCGGAGATATGTCTATAGAAGAATTTAAAAATCTCCTCAGTGACTTGATCGCAGACCAAATAAAATATTTGGCAAGTAAACACGATTTTGCATCTATAACTATCGAGTTCGATGCTTTACGTACGGCCAACTCACAACTGTGCCAAAAACTAAATGCCTTGACGGAGCGGTGTGAGCTCCTAGAGTCTCAAATTGAAATTATCTCGCGGAAAACAAATGAAAACTGTATGGTGATACACCTTCCTCTAGACAGAGAAACCGACGGAGTTGAAGTAGCCAAACAAACTTGCCGTGGGCTTCTCAAGTTACAAGATGGTGAAGATATTCACTTAAAAAAGGTACGGATAATAAAAAACACTCACGCGCAGAGGAGCACTGTCTTTTTAGAATTGCACTCGCCAGATGAGGTGGAAAAAATAATGTCGGTCGCTTATAAACTCAAAGGTACTGGCATTAGTATTTCCCGAGAGAAGACACTATTGTACCGGCAAAAAAAGCAGACACTATTCGAAATCAAAAACAAACTCTCTGAAATTAATCCCGAAGCAAAAATCACAATTAAAGGCTACAAAATGCAAATAAACAACAAAATTTTTGTATACAAGTTCTCGCGTGGTCTGGTTGTCAACTCTCCGGCGGAGCTGCATTTTGTCAACAACTTGTTTGGTGACATTTCACGTGATTATTTTGACTGCAGCGAGGGAGTGAAGTTAGCTGCGGCTGATAAGCAAGCACCATCGGTCTCTCAACTGACGTCACTTGCCCGCGAATCTTCGCATATTCTTAAGTCGATAACACAATAGGAAAATAATGTCGTCTGCCAAAATATTACTATTAACAGTATTAATTTATCAATCCTCTCCTATAATATTTCTGGCTTAAAAAATAAACTTTTGCAACCAGACTTTTTTAAATATGTCTTAAAGTTTGATATAATAATACTTATCGAGACTTTTTTAGAAGAAAAAATGGAAGATGATTTCCGTAAATATTTTAAAGATTTTAACTTAAAATTTGTTCCAGTAAATAGGTCAAATGTACATGGAAGAGCGAGCTGGGGTATTCTTTGTGGAGTGAAATTTAAATACAACGATTTCGTTGATGTCAAACGTATGAGAGATAGGCTTGTTGTTGAAATTTTAAACAGTCAATTTAAATTAAATATTGTACCTGTCTACCTCAATTGCAATAACTGGCAAAACGATTTCGACAATTTACCTGGCTTTCTTAACGATTCTTCCTTGGAAAATATTATGATGATAATCGGTGATTTTAATGCTCGAATTGGTAATTTTCAAAACTCTCCTGCTTATAGTTTATTTACTTCATTCAGCACAAATAGAAATTCGAAAGATCAAACCTCCAATAGGGAAGGTAGACTTCTGACGGAATTACTTATGGATTTCGGGTTGTATGTGCTGAATGGGGTAGCAAATGGTGATGTGAGCGGCAAACTGACGTTTATTAGCGGCCAAGGTCAATCGGTCATAGACCTTTGTGCGATCTCGGGAGATTGGTTGAACGTGGTTGATGATCTGCAGGTGCCCATAGCCAGTTTCTCAGCGCACTTACCACTAGATGTAAAATTCCATCTCGTTGAGAATACCCGTCAGAGAATCCCAGTTAGTCTCCCCAAACTTAAGTGGGTCGAAAGTAGAATTTATCGGTACAAAAATCTTTTGAATCACCATTGTAATGCTCTCCCACTGCAACCTGAGAGCGACATTGATATGATTGGTGACAGTATTACAAGGGTAATCCACGCTTCGGCTCCTCCTGTGAACAACATCCCCTCGTTCACTCCTAAAAGCAAATGGTTCGATAGAGAATGTAGCAACTTACGAAAACTCTCTTTTAAGTTCTTAAAACTTTTTAGAGCTACAAACTCTTTTGCCTTCAAATCGTTGTACCTGCGCGCCAATAAGGAATTTAAACAGTTATGCTATCAGAAAAAAGCTAGTTACCTCAAAAGTCTTGCAACTAGGTTACAACAGTCCAAAAACTCAAAAGAATTCTGGAATAATGATCAGGAATTGGGAGGGCGCATTCGAACTGTGAAGATTTCTGTCGAAGCTGATACGTTACCTGCTCATTTTAAAACACTGCTATCAGCGGAGGAGGGTCTTCACAGTTTTAGCTTTGCATTACCAAACACAATGGTATCTGAACTTGACTGCCCGATTTCCTTAGGAGAACTTAAAGCTTCCTTGCAGGCTATGAAAAACAACAAATCTCCGGGGTGCGATGGTATTCCAATTGAATTTTTTAAAAACGGAACAGACCAACTCGAGACTTATATTGTGGATTTTTTCAATTTAATATACAACAGCGCTTGTCTACCAACGTGCTTTACCAAAGCGCTTATTTTTCCTATTTTTAAAAAAGGTGATGCGAGTCGACCAGAAAACTACAGGGGCATCTCTATTCTCAATTCTCTAAGAAAGATTTTTGCTTCGATCTTATACACAAGACTTTCCAGGTGGATAGAGGATAATAATCGCCTCAGCATGTATCAAGCTGGTTTTCGGGCTGGTTTTTCCACCGTTGATAATTTTTTCGCGCTGACTAGCATCGCTAGAAAATATATTGAAAATAATAAGAAACTTTTTGTGTGCTTTGTAGATTTTAAAGCAGCGTTTGATACAGTTAACAGGCAAGCTTTAATTTATAAACTGGCATCGCTTGGAGTGTCAAGAAAGTTCTTAATGTTGTATACCATATTTCTTTCGTCATCTTGCGCAGCTGTGTGGGATGGGTCGAACCTGTCCGAATGGTTTGAGACATATGCAGGCGTCCCTCAGGGCTGCATATTAAGCCCAATTTTATTCGCGTTGTACATTGATGCAATATCTGATATTCTTCCGGGTGGCGTTCATTTTGCGGGCAATCACATAAAAGTACTTCTGTACGCTGATGACCTAGTGTTACTGGCGGAAAATCCTTCTTCTTTGCAACTGCAAAACAATAGATTGCAAACCTACTGTAAAACTTGGGATCTCCATATCAACGTCGCAAAAACCAAGGTCATGGTATTTGAGAACCGGCAGAGAAGACGTCCTGGGGTAGGAACTTGGCGCCTTAACAACGAACAAATTGAGGTAGTTCGTGAGTTCAAGTACCTGGGTGTTTTGTTGTCGTATAATCTAAACTTTAACAAGCATGCCAGAGAAAAAAGTATTGAAGCCAAACTGGCACTCAACATGATGTGGCCAAAGTTCTTCGCCAATCAAAACATTGACCTTTCTTCGAAGTATCAAGTGTTTAACGCCACAGTTACTACTTGTATGTGCTATGGTGTGCAGGCCTTTGGTGTGAGCCCCCTCGAAGAATTTGAGGCAGTCCAAAGATTCTTTTTCAAGCGTCTATTCCGGCTACCAAATGCGACTCCGACCTACGATATTCATGTAGAGTCAGGTTTGCCTCCCATCTACGTGCGAAACTTGAGAAAGCTTTCGACAGAGAAAAACGTGCTATAATCTGCTCTGCGATATAAATATATAAATAAAAGTGAAATAAAACAAATTCGATAACATTATGGAAACGGAGTGTAAAAAGTGTAAAAAACGGTTTAAAGGTGGAAGAAATATAATTTGTAGTGGCCTTTGCGGCAAAGTGTTTCACGAAAAATGCACGGGACTACCCGATTATGATGCGCGTTTGATTCAAAAAAAAAAAACCTCGCCTTCATTTGATGAAAAAAATTCAATTTTCGCAACTTTGAATGATATGCTTAAATCGATAAACGAAAATAAAGAATATATTAAGAAACAAGAACAAATTGTGCGTGACATTCTTGAAAAGTGTAACTCCTTCGGTCTTAGTGAAGCTCAAAGTGTAAATGCAAATAATAAAACAAGGGAAACATATGCGAGTCAATTACAAAAAGAGCCCGCAGTAATAGTTATACCGAAAGCAAAACAAACGGGTGAAAAAACAAAAGATGATTTAAAAAAGAAGGTTGATCCGTCAAACCTAAAAATTAGTACAGTGACTACAAGGCAAAATGGAATTGTACAAATATCGTGTATTAGTGAAGGAGAGAGAAGCAAAGTTGTTAATGCCGTTGAAGAAAAGCTTGGTGCGGAATACGAAGTAAAAAAATACCGGTTTTAAAAAAGCCAAGAGTGATCGTAACTGGTGTAAGTGAGGAAATCAAAGAAGATGAAATTGAAAAAAGCTTGAGAGCACAAAACGGTATGCTAGCCGCGAGTGAAATCAAATGTATAAAAATAAATAAAAAGAACGGAGAGAAAGGAAGAAAAAAGTTTGTTTACTATAATGCAGTGGTGGAATTGGACGGTGAAAGCTTTGCAAAAGTGATGGACGTAGGTCGAGTAAATGTTGGATGGGATAGATGTAAAGTGTTTGAATCAATAACAGTGAGGATGTGCTATAAATGTTTAGGTTTTAACCACATAGCAGCAGATTGTAGGAATAAATACTGCTGTCGTAAATGCAGTGGTGAGCATGATACCAAAGATTGTGATAGTGCCGAGTTATTAAAATGCATGAACTGCGTAAAAATGAATGGTAGACTAGGTTTAAATCTGGATATTAATCACAAGACGACGGATTATATGTGTCCAGTTTATCGCAAGAGACTGGATGGAGAACGAAGCCGGGTGATGTATTAGCAATTAAATGAAAACCTTTTTAATAAAAATCCTTTAGCTTATTTAAATGGGATCCTCTTGAATGTGCAAGGAATAATCGGGAATTTTGAGTTGATTGAAGAATTGGCAGACAAAAACAAGTTTGATTTTTTGTTACTCACTGAAACACATCTTACAACCAAGGTAGAAAAATGTGAAATATTGTTGAATGGTTATAAGAATTATAATTGTTTTAGTAACTCGCGGCATACAGGTGGCGTAACAATTTATATTAAAAATGGTATAAGATCAGTGGAAAAAACGCAATATGCAATCGACAAAAAGTTATGGATTTTGGCAATTAAAATAACTGTAAGGAAGGAATCTTGGAACTTAATTCTATTATATCGGTCAGAAAAAATGATTGTTCGCGATTTTTTGAGGTTTTAAATGAGTGGGCTTTAAACAACATCAGTGAAAATGAAAATACACTAATCCTGGGTGACTTTAATGTTGACTTTCTTGCAAGAAGTAGTTATGAACTTAAGTTTGTAAACGATTTTTTATATAATATTGGTCTTGAGCAATTAGTAACACAGCCAACTAGAATAACAATGACATCAAGAACCTTAATAGATTACGTGTTGGCTAACCACACAATGAAAGTTGATGTCGCAATGCGTAGCGAATGGAAGGTTTCTGATCATGAGACCTTGGATATAAAACTGTTCACGAAATCACATAAAAATGATAAACATAAACAAATCAAATATATAAAGTATAGTTACGATCCCTTTGTATGTGCATTAAATTGTGAACATTTTATTAGTATATCCTAAACAAACGAATTGAATAGCTGTGCTAAAAAATTTAAAGAGGGAATGGAACTAGCATTGTCAGCTGTCACAAAGTCGGCCAAAATAAATGAAAAATGTGCTGAATGGTTTAACAACTATGCAATCTTAAGCGAAGAAAGGTAACCTTGTATGATCGGGCTAGATTTGAAAATTCTATGGAAGCTTGGAGAAATTATAAAGCGGTTAGAAATGCGTATAAAAACGAGTGTATAAGAGCAAAAAGTTCATTCATAGAATCCAAAATAAGTGCGAATGCTGGTGATCAGAAGGGTTTATGGAAGACATTAAAAAGACAATTACTGAAAACCGAAAAAAGTGAAATCTCATGTCTTAAATTTGATAATAAGTGCCTTAAAAATGAAAGAGAGATTGCTAACGCGCTAAACTTGTTTTTTGTGAACAGTGTTAAAGAAATTAATAATAGTATAAACTTGATTCCCTATTCTGATATTATAGTTACCCATAACAATTTATTTAAATTTAGGCAAGTGAATTTCCAAGAACTTGAAGAAACAATCAAAACAATGAACAAGAAAAATGACTGTTTTGGACTAAATTGCAGTATAATTCTCGATTGCAGATGCGAAATTTTACCTAATTTATTAAAAATAGTAAACTCGTCCTTAGAAAGTGGTGATTTCCCTGAAAGTTGGAAGGAATCGGTTGGTATTCCTATTGAAAAAATCCAAAACCCTAAAAATCCTGAAGACTGGAGGCCAATCAACATGCTCCCTACCTATGAAAAACTCCTTGAGGAAATAGTATGTAATCAACTTACCAACTTTATAGAAGGCGAAAATATATTGAGTGTACAGCAATCAGGTTTTAGGAAAGGGCACTCTTGTGAAACCTCTATTTGTTGGCTTATAAATGAATGGAAAAAGGAAATGGATAATGGCCAGTGTATTCTTGCTGTTTTCCTGGACCTTAAACGCGCGTTTGAGACGATAGACAGAGGTATATTACTTAAAAAACTTGAAAAGTGCGGTATTTGTGAAATTGAACTTAAATGGTTTAAAAGTTACTTGTCGGGAAGATCACAAAGAGTTAAAGTGAATGAAACTTTCTCCGATGCAAAAAACGTGAATCTTGGTGTGCCTCAAGGATCGAAGTTGGGGGTTTCCCTATTTCTTTTATATATTAATGATATAGTTAATGCAATTTCAGAAGCAAAGATTTCAATATTTGCGGACGACACACTCATTTACATTGCTGGTGATGACATTAATGCATGTGAATATTCAAAGTGAACTAAACAAAATTAATGTCTGGCTTTGCAAAAATAAGCTAAAACTGAACGTTACAAAGACTAAAAGCATGTGCATAAATAGTAATGAAACGAATGTCGACATTAGAATGAATGGTGAATTTGTTGAATGTGTTCGTGAAATCAAGTATCTGGGTGTATGTATTGACAATAAACTTAAATTCAATGAACATATAACTAAACTTTGTGCTAAGGTCTCAAAAAAGATAGGGTTTTTCAATCGAATTCGTAGAAATATATCACATAATTGTGCTCTTACAATTTACAACACGTTGATCCTTCCTCATTTTGACTATTGTTCATGGATCATTTACATGTCAAATATGGAAAATATAAGAAAACTTCAAATATTGCAAAATAGAGCAATGAGAACTGTGCTTAAGTGCAGTTTCAGAACTCCAAGACAGGAAATGCTTTCAAACCTCGGATGGTTAAGTATTGAACAACGTTTAAAATTTAATGCTCTTGTGATGATATTTAAAATTGGATACAACTTATACCCCCTATATCTCCAACATAATATTAGTTATATAACAAATTCTTTTTATAATTTAAGGAATGCCGGTGATTTTAGACTACCGCTTTATAGAAGAGCTGGCACTCAGAACAACCTGCTTTACAAAGGATTACAATTATTTAATAGTCTGCCTACTGAAACAAATTTAAATGTATTTAAATCTCAACTTAAGCCACTGTTAAAAAATAATATTATATAAAATCACTTTTAGTTATATAAGTATTACCTGATGTTAGGAGTTTTTTTTAAACTAATAAATAAACTAAAAAAAAAAAAAAAAAAAAAAAAAAACTTGAAAGCTCATTCTGATTATTTAACCAGAGTGGTAATGAGAAGCGGGAATAATCTTTCCAAGACTATCTTAAGATTGCTACAAACCAATGCTTCTCCATTTAAGGATTGGAACCAGCTAGCGATATCTCTCGAACTGAAAGTCTCCTTTATTTTAACTAATGTTAACGGCTGGCAGAGGCTTTTTGCAATGATCATTGCTAAAGTGGATGACAAATTATACGATCAGCACCTAATTAGAGCATCTTCCTCAGCTTCAAGGTTAATCTATAGGAACCTAAACCATCATTTGCTATCTCACGAATGTTATTTCAATATAAATTTTTCATCGAAAGTTATAAGCACCATTTTTAGAGCGAGAGCAGAATTAATAAATTTAAATTCCATGCCACACAGAACAGATCTTGAGGAAACGTGTAATCTATGCAACATGAGAGTGCCTGAAAATATTCACCACTTCATTGCGGAATGCCCTATTTTACAAGAGATTCGTCGACTATACTTCCGAGTAAGCAATCTGTCCGTAAATGGTCTGTACGATATACTAAACGGAGCTAGGGGGTGACTTGTTTTGTACAAATACTGCAATCATGCTCTGTTATATCGTAATAGCTTTTAAAAGTCCAAGCTATAAGCCACTTTTGCCGTTCTTCTTAAGTTATTGCTTTAATAATCCAAAATTTTTCTTTTATGTTTCAAATCATTTAAAATTGCTAATTATTTTTTTTTTTTTTGTGTTCGAAATCACTTCAAAATTATAAATCTTTATGTTGCAAATCATCAAAATTGTTTTAGACCCCCTCGCTGATCCATTCCATTCCTTTAATCTAGTTTTATACTTAGATACTGATGTACAAATTGCATTTTTTTTTTTTTTTTTTTTTTTTTTTTTTTTTGTTATTCAATATAAATATATTTTTTTTTCGTCTTTTCTGTCGACTAATTGTTAAAGACATAACGAATTAATCTTTTATGCTTAAACCCAAAATCTTGTGTTGTAAATAAGTATTTCTTTCTTTTTCAATTTTCCTTTTCAATTTAACTTCTTTGTAATAATTTCTTTAATATCTATGAAATTTCATTTCCGGCAGACGGCTATTTCTGCCATGCTCGTGTTCTCAAACACAAACTAATGTACATATATTTCATGAAATAAAGCATCTAATCTAAAAATCTAATCTAAATCTACTACTGCACCGTTTCCATGCGCAAAGTCTTTTTTAACAATTCCTTTACATAAAGCTTTCTGCCATGTTCACTTTTAAGGGGGGTTTTTTACAGACATTTTGTTTTTTTCCGATAAAATCTTTTAAATGTTGTATAACAGAAAATGTAAAGCATTTTTAACAACTCACCCATACTTGGGCTTTTGTCGCGCCCACTTTCTGAGGGATAGCAATAGGAATAGGGTACCTATCCAACAGTTCACCCAAGCGAACAGTATCTAGCCATTCCCTATGTTTAACATATATTTTGAATAATTTGGTTTATTTTATTTATTTATTCCATATAACTATTTATCCCAACGAACTCAGTCCCGTCCTTTCTCGGTGCCAAACAAAAATAATAAGAACGAACTAGAATGACCCACGGAAGATCACGGAGATTTCCATATTATTCATTAGAAACACCATTTCTATCGAGTTGAGCGTCCTCACTTTGCCGACCCGAATGTGTTCGTCTATTGTTTAGTGTGTCGCAACAATCTAATTAAGCCCCAGCGGAAAATGAAATAAACATTCTTATTTAAGTTTCTTCACTGCCATAAGAAAAATCGGGTGAACTAGACCCAAAAAAGAGTAAATAAAGTTTATTTACTTTACAGTTTCTAAAAGTAACTCAGAGTCACACCACACCCCGGGCTTAAAAAAACAAAATTTCCATTACTAGCCTTCGAAGTTCGAACTGAAGATGCATGGAAATGGAATAAATAATAAACTCACACTTCCTTTGGTATAGTGAATTAGGACTTGGTGAACACCGAGCAAAAAGTGCAAATAGATCGATGTTTTTTGATCCCAACCACCACACCTGGGTGAAATGCTAAATTAGAAAAAATGTACCTTATTCATTCACACAGTAACTACATTTCATTTGACAAAAAAAAATGATATAATACTTACGCATATTATGGACAAGAACTTTTAAGTAGTACATTATCCATTATGGAATAATAGTATTACTTTTTAGTTTTTTTTCTAATTATATTTTTTCCCGGAATATATTTTTTATACCCTATTCTAAGGGTATATTAATTTTGACGCATAGTTTGTAACATACCTTAATATTGCCCGTAGACCCCTAAAAGTTACTATATTTATGATCAGCATCGATAGTAATGTCGATCTAGCCATGTCCGTCGGCAAACATTATACCTTTAAACTGGGCCTAGAGAGCTGAAATTTTAACCATATACTCTCTAGGGTCCCGAAATAATCAAGTTTACGAATTTTTGAAATCCGCCCACAGACACGCCCACAAACTCAAAAAAACATTTTGAATTTTGAGCTAGAAAGCTGAAATTTTTTATATATGATCTATGACTCCTAAAACTGCTCGGGATATAAAATTTTCAAAATCCGCCCACTGACACGCCCACAAAAAAAAAACAATTTTATTGAAAAACCAAAATTTTAGCTAGGGAGCTGAAATTCATAATATATAGGTACTCTCTAGGGTCCCTTTAAGCTCATGAGTAAATATTTTCAAAATCCGCCACTTACACGCCCACAATTTAAAAAAACTTTTTTTTGAAAATCCAAAGTTTGAGCTAGGGAGCTGAAATTTATAATATATACTCTTTAGGGGGCCCTTTATGCTCATGTGTAAATATTTTCAAAATCCGCCTACTGACACGCCCGCAATTTACAAACAAAACTTTTTTTGAAAATCCAAAGTTTGTGCTAGGGAGCTGAAATTTATAATATATACTCTGTAGGGGTCCTCTATGCTCATGTGTTAATTTTTTTTAAATCCGCTTACTGACACGCCCACAATTAAATAAAATAATTTTATTAAAAAACCAAAGCTCAAACCAAAGGGAACGTTTTTTTAAAAAAAGGCTTCGTTTTTGTTTGATAAAATCTTTTAAATGTTATATAACAGAATATGTACAGCGTTCTTAACAAATCAACCATACTTAGACTTTATGAGGGATAGGAATAAGAATATGGTATCCAACATTTCGCCCAAGCGGACAGTAGCCCGCCGCTGTGTTTTTAAAGGTGTTTGTCTTGTAACGCATTGTTAAAAACTCAGAACAGTTTTGATCCCTAAATTATTTAAATTAAACAATTAAAAGGGAAATAATTTCACTGCGACATGATCACTTCCATCTGTAATAATGCCAACGAATTCTAATTTCTTAGTTGTGTTAAATATATCTACTCCAAGGATTTTTGAACTAAGACTCCGTTGACAATTGCTTCAGTTTTTGTTCGCCGAGAACCTATCCAGGACGAAAACAATGCTGTATTTTACATATTGGTGCAATCAAAAGGCCAATAGATTGGATGATGATTTATTATTATAATTATTGTCTGTAGTAGGCCGCACAAAAGCGTTTTCCAATGCACTGGCTGTCGATAATTTTCTAGCAACAATACGTTTTTTTTATTTTTTTTTTTCAAAGTGCTAATTTATGTCATATTTCTCTGGAAATTCCAAAATAATAATATATAATAGGATCTGACTAAAGCCAAAATCCACTCAGGTTCATATATTACATTTTTATTATTTCCGAATTTTTCTTTCAGAATGAGAATTAGGGAATTTAAATTCAAATGGAACAAATATTTGAATTAATTTCTTAAAATTACAACACTACCTATGTTTAAAAAAAATAACAAATAATTTATTTTGAGTCATTCTTAACATAAAATAGTTTTTGACCACGTCTACTTTTTGTGGACGTTTTGACAAAATTATCGTTTTTCTTACTCAACTTTCTGCTTACTCAATTTTCTTTAATCATAGGCAAACATATTAAAAAAACATAGGGGCGGGCTACAGTCCGCTTGGGCGAACTGTTGGATACCCTATTCTTATTCCTATATCTCATAAGTGGGCGTGACAAAAATTTAAAGGATTTTATCGAAAAAACTAAGCTTTTGTAAATAAAAATCCTCCCTAGCTCAAACTTTGGTTTTTCAATAAAATTGTTTTATTTAATTGTAGGCGTGTCAGTAGGCGGATTTAAAAAAAATTTAAGTATGAGCATAAAGGGCACCTAGAGAGTATATACTATAAATTTCAGCTCCCTAGCTCAAAATTTGGACTTTCAAAAATAAAAAAAAAATAATTGTGGGCGTGTCAGTAGGCGGATTTTGAAAATATTTACACATGAGCATAAAGGGCCCCTAGAGAGTATATATTAAAAATTTCAGCTCCCTAGCTCAAATTTTGGTTTTTCAAAAAAAATATTTTATTTAATTGTGGGCGTGTCAGTGGGCGGATTTTGAAAATTTTATGTCCCAAGCATTTTTATGGGCCAATTCAGCTTTCTAGCTCAAAATTCAATTTTTCCCAAAATTTGTTTTATTTAATTGTGGGCGTGTCAGTGGGCGGATTTTGAAAATTTTATGTCTCAATCAGTTTTATGGGCCATAGATCATATATAAAAAATTTCAGCTCTCTAGCTCAAAATTCGATTTTTTCCAAAATTTTGTTTTTTTGAGTTTGTGGGCGTGTCTGTGGGCGGATTTCAAAAATTCTTAAACTTGATTATTTCGGGACCCTAGAGAGTATATGGTTAAAATTTCAGCTCTCTAGGTCCAGTTTAAAGGCCTAATTTTTGCAGACGGACGGACGGACGGACGGACGGACGGACGGACGGACGGACGGACGAACGGACATGGCTAGATCGACATTACTATCGATGCTGATCATAAATATAGTAACTTTTAGGGGTCTACGGGCAATATTAAGGTATGTTACAAACTATGCGTCAAAATTAATATACCCCTAGAATAGGGTATAAATATAGGGACGGGCTACAGTCCGCTTGGGCGAACTGTTGGGTACCCTGTTCTTATTCCTATCCCTCATAAGTGGGCGTGACAAAAGTCTTAGTATGGTTGAATATTTTGTTACATAACATTTAAAGGATTTTATCGAAAAAAACAAAGCTTTTGTAAGAAAAAACGCTCCCTAGCTCAAACTTGGGGTTTTCAATAAAATTGTTTTATTTAATTGTGGGCGTGTCAGTAGAAGGATTTAAAAAAAATTACGCATCAGCATTAAGGGCCCCTAGAGAGTATATACATATTATAAATATCAGCTCCCTAGCTCAAACTTTGGATTTGAAAAAAAGTTGCTTTTAAATTGTGGGCGTGTCAGTAGGCAGATTTTGAAAATATTTACACATGAGCTTAAAGGGTTCATAGAAAGTATATATTATAAATTCCAGCTCCCTGGATCAAACTTAGACTTTTAAATAAAATTGTTTTATTTAATTTTGGGCGTTTCTGTGGGCGGATTTTAAAATTTTTGTCTCCCGATCAGTTTTAGGAGTCATAGATCATATATAAAAAATTTCAGCTTTCTAGCTAAAAATTTGTTTTTTTTTTTAATTTGTGTTCGTCTGTGGGCGTATTTCAAAAATTCGTAAACTTGATTATTTCGGGACCCTAGAGAGTATATGGTTAAAATTTCAGCTCTCTAGGCACAATTTAAAGGCCTAATTTGTGCCGACAGACGGACGGACATGGCTATATCGACATTACTATCGATGCTGATCACAAATATAGTAACTTTTAGGGGTCTACGGGCAATATTAAGGTATGTTACAAACTTCGCATCAAAATTAATAAAATCTTAGAATAGGGTATAAATATTACGCATTAACATTCCCATACACGTCCTTTAACGTAGCTCTTCCAACCATTTGCTGGCGCGAAGTGGGACCTACTGGTTTTAGCCGACTCCGAGAGGCAAATTTGAGAAGGTTCTCATGACCGAAGAATAACTACGTGGTTGTGAAGGAATTCATCTACCTTGGAGTACACAGCAACAAATGACACCTTAGTGGAGATCCGAAGAGAATTGCCCTAGGAAATCGCTGCTACTACAAATTGGCAGAACAAATAGGTTCAAAACTTCTCACTCGAAGGATAAAAGGCATCCTCTATCGAACCTTATTCCGGCCAGTTCTGGTTTATAGACCGAGTGCTGGAAGAAAAATAGGAGACGGGCGCTTGGATGTTTGGTCCTGTGCGCGATGACGGCGAATGGAGGAGAAGATATAACCGGGAACTCTATGAGCTGTACCAAGATGTGGATGAAGTCCAAAAAGCTTAATCACGGGGATTGGCTCGCCCACATCGAGTGAACATTTAATAATGCTCCACCCAAGATGATCTCGACTCCCAGACCGAAAGTTTAAAAATGCAACGAAGACAGAACCTAAATTTTAAAGATCAAGCCATTGGGGATGCCATGGACAGCGGTTGCTTTGGATAACTGGAAGCAGCGTGTCATGAGTCGGGAGCCTATTAGGTAAGTTGGTATTTGTAGTATATTATAAAAGCAAACCCATGTTAATGTAAAAGTTCGACTATTGTTTTTTTTTTGTAATATTCTTCTCCAGCAGAGCCGAGGATGCTTGCAGATAGGTGGTGCTGCTTTTACACTGAAATTTGTGTCATTTCTATTCCTTTAGAAAATCCTCCTCTTAACCATGAATTATCTAAATGCATGAAAGCGTTCAATAAGATTCACAAATTGTGAACATTGCTGGCTAGTAGGAACTATTAAAAAATACATAGATATTTACTTATCGTTTATTTACCTTTCAATGGTTTGCAAGCCAGCCAATTTAGAATTGCAATGCCAAAACATTCTAGAGTCGTCCGTCGTGGTGATAGTGACATTTCAACCAGACCATTGGGAAACATTACCAAGAAACATTATGACAGCGCGCAGAGGCCGTTCTTTACTTTCGCATAAATAAACACAAAAGCCGCAAAAGCAAAATTCTACTGAAACCAAGTTACACATAAATAAGCTCCCAGCTCTGATTTTATTGCACCCTTCTCTCCAATAAAATTCGCAGACATATACGTAACAACTAAATCGCAACACGGATTTGCCTTTCGAAAACAAAAATTCCGCCGCACAGTAGTTGCGCAATTCCTCTGGCGAAATTGGTCAAAAAGAAGCAAAGTTTCATATGCAAACAAGATAAAACTTTTGTTGGCTGTAAAAATAAATATTTTCCCATGGCACGTGTGTACTGTGTACCTACTACGGCTTTCATAAGTAATATAAAACGGACAAGGAATCTGCCAAGGGCTCGAAGCTACAATTTCTCCGAATGTAGGCACAATAATGCATTAAACCCGTTAGGTAGGAGGATAAAAAATATTTCTTAATCTACTGCTCCTTCCGTTCAAGCTGAACCGAATTGCAAATAGTTTATGGGATAAAACAGATTGAAAGGGGCAATTCGCGTAAAATATCGAACATTGAAATGGATATGTAAATCCAACAAATGCAATGCAAATACCCACATCCATATGAATATATTCCCAGCAAATAATGGGGGTATTAATGACGCCTTACATTTAAAGGACTTTATGGATAAAGTGCTTTGCGGAAGGATATACCAATAGCTCAAGACAATTATTGTCTTGTAGGCATGTTACAGTGATAAAATAAGCCCAATTTAGGCAGATAAGTCTTCTGTTTACGATTCTGAACTTACTATTCTTTTCGACAAAAATACTAAAAGTAAAAGATAAACTTGCATTCAATACGAGTATTCCTCCAGAGAAGTCCTTTTTCTATTGCTTATATAGAATTCTCCATAGTTCGCAATGCTTGTAAGTTATTCATTTTAGACTTATTGAACATATGCCAATGAATTCAATCGGAAACGTAGAATTCGTTTCTCTTTATTTTTCAGGAGCCATTATTGCAAAGAAGAATTTAAAAGGGGCGGAAAATTCTAAGACGAAAAATACAAATGGTAATCGGTTTCGGGATAGGGATTCCAGGAAATAGATAAAAATGTCACTTAAATAGTTTAGAAAAATATTTCTTTTAGTTTGCATATTGGGCGTACAGCTGGGAGGCGGCAGGATTTAGTACCTAGCATTTGCAAGTACCATGAAATCTGTTGGCAAATTATGTTCCGGTGTAACTTTGGACATTAGATAAAAGTACACCATAATAACGTTTTGCATTTGAATCGTAAATTCTGTGGTTTTCGACAACATGATTGAACTTATTTTCCATATGGCGTATCACCTAGATGTGGCGGTTTGTCTGTAAATGTGGTGTTGTTTGGTATTGCGATTCGTTCAGATAATTTTACAACTGAATATTACCAAAAAATATTTTATTTTTGTCGTTTGAAATAAGAAGGATACAGTCCGAGGTGCACCTGGACCTTAATTAATATGATTGAAAGCGCTTTAAATAATATCAATACATTTGCCATCGCAAATGCGCTGTCAGCTCTGAAGTTAGATAGGATAATTGGTGAATTGGTAATTCTACTGCTGACAAGTTGGACTAGTGGATGGAACATCTCGTCGCTTGGAAATCAGACTCACATACGTCGACATTTTGCTTTTTTGAGTTAGGTATACGAAAAAAGCAAACCGTCAAAATTATATCTCTAAAATTGACAGCGTGAGTGCGAAAGTATCAGTTTGCACCTAACCCTTGTGTAGATGTCAAGGTATCTCAGCACTTTCTCAACATAATTTTCAGAAAAAAAAGAACTGTTCGATCGAAACCACTGTCTTAGTGTTATCAATTCCTTCATTAAAAACATTTCTGCGTTAAATGTGCTTCTAATATCGAAAATTGGGCACTATTTTTCTTCTTACTATTTCTTTTCTTGACATTTTCTCGAATACGACACCAAAGTACCTAGGTAAGGTACTCCGATATATTCCGCTGTAAAATGTCAATGTTTGTAAATATCGGTCAACTACCCGGACATAAATAAGCAAACAATTACTATACAATTACCAAAAGCTGAAGTACCCGGCTACCTTAATTGTAATTTTTTGTTGCCACTCACAAAATTGAGTTGACATCGCTGATATTTGTTCCAGTTAAAAGAAACATTTTTTTGCAAGGCTTTTCTTTGGGTTCAGGTAAAACGTCGCTTATTTGCGTTATGCTATATTAACTTAAAACGAAACTAATAGATTAGGTTCGGGTATTGTGGTTTATGCGGGTAATGTGGTTTATGTAGTTCTCTCGATAAATAAGCAAGTGCTGCGAACCCTTTTTTCAACAACAGCTAGCGATTGCGTTTAAAACCCACCATTATTTCATCCAAATGTGTCATGGTGTGCAGTCGAATTTTTTTTCCTGTAGATCTATGGGTTGTGAGAAGTAAAATATTCAGTATTCTATGGGTTGTGAGAAGTAAAATAAAAGTGGTATTATATACCTGAAAAGTTTTCAGTTAAATTTTTTTTAACTTCCCAATGGAAGTTCTTGTAATGGGGCCGATTTTGTGAATCGCGGATTTTGACATATCTTCACGTTTCAAGGTCACCAGAATCCAAATCCAACGTTTTTATAGAGATGTCTGGGTGTGTGTAATGTGTATGTACGTATGTGCGTATGTACGTATGTGCGTTCGGAATTATCTTTCGCCACGATTATCTCGAGAACCAAAGATGATATTGAAATGGGACCGGGTTTATTTGAAGTGTAATTACGTAACTCAGAACTGATTACGTTTCCAGCGAAATCGGTCCAGCCGTTTTTTGTTAGTAAACAAATAACAAAAAAAAAAATTGCCTTTGTTTGTAATATTTATTGTCATTTGTAATTGAGCAAATCATTATTACATTGATATTATGGGATTATTATATATGACATGTGTAATAAAATTATTTTCGATATCCACCATTTGGGAAAGGAAATAATTTCTTATTTAGTAGCATCGTAACTATATGATTCCTTATAATTGATACTCGTACATCATTCGGAATTTGGTTTTCTGGTAATTTCTTGTAGCATAACAATTTTGCAAAATAAATTGCAAATGCTCCGCAACCTATACCATTACTTTGTTCCTGAACTTTATGAAATAAATGACTTTTTTCAAATCTATATAGAGCGTCACTGGGAAGTTAGTCGTGTAGACCTTGCGGGTCGCACCCAGGCCACTTTTTTTTTGTTATATATTATCTGAACAAAAAACATTATATAAGGGAATAAATAGGTAACTGGTACCATGTTACCCACAGCTTTCACAAATGGCCAATTTCGAGGTTAGAGCAAATTTCTGAAAACAAAATGTTTGCTAACGATTGGAATCCTGCCAAGGATATTGAATGGAAGTGCATACTCTCGGGAAGCACGCTACGGATTTCGATGTATTCGGTTTTATTACACTTTCTCTCTCATGTCTAAAATCGAAACATGTATACAACAATATCCGAAGATCCTCTATATTAATAAACATTTCTTGCGCACAATGACATTATTTTGGACAGAAGTCAATATCTTCGAATCATTTCTGTTGATCAACAGCTATTTTTATGCATAACGACATAAGTCTAAACATATTTTTAAACAGCTTCATTAAATAACTGTATTATTTTTAAAAGAAGAAGAAAATATATTTTTTTTTAGTTCTACGACTTCTAGGTTTCAATTTAAATTCAAATTAAAAATTCTTTTTTTTAGTAGTTGACCAAAAGAATTCCAATGGCTTTTCTGAAAAAAAATATTATATTCGACTTATGTCAGTTTACTTTTCAAGCGACGATCTGCCAGACGATCTGTCAGTAGAGGAACACCGTAAGGTGTAGTCCTTTCCCATCCTTCTCATGCCTGGAAGGGGAGGACTGTAAAGTGACTGCTTATGAGTATGACGTTGCTATCTCAGGAAAACACCTCAAAACACTAAAGGAATTACTACAAAACGCTTTACCAAGATAACGAAATGAGCAGATTATTGTGGATTTGGCGTTAACTCCCACAAAACTGAAATATTGTCATCTTCTCACGAAAATACGAAATTCCACAATTTGACCCTCCCACTTTCAATCGTATAAGCTTAATGATCTCCGACGAAGCAAAATATCTGGGTATTATATTCTTCTTTTTTTGGAAAGGAAGTTAAGGTGGAAACCTAATATAGATATAAGAAAGGGTTAGGAAGGTTCCAGTAGCAAATTTCTAATGCAAAAATGCGATTGGAAACAGAAGGAACTTACAACTTCTTATTACTCAGTTGTTATATGTCTCGGTCATAAGGTCACATACCGTGTGAGTGTCTGGTGAACTGCTTAAGACAATGTCATAAATCGTGAAAAGTAAAGCCAAGTCCAACAATCTGCATGATTATGCATCAGCGGAGCGAAATAATCCCTCCACAACACTGGACATTCTGTTTCACCGGACACACCTCAGAATACAAGCGCCTGGTAGTGCGGCTCTTCGACTTAAGCTTCCTCACAGTTCCACAGGTTTCTTAGGCTCTATTTCCGTCTTCGTGTACTGAGGAATAAAATCTCTTAAAGAGATGGCGGAGCAGTTCAACATTCACTTCAGCTGGGTGCCGGGGCATAGGGGCGTTCCATGGCACTGTAAGGCTGATGAACTCGCCAAACTGAAGCAAATGCGAAATAAATAGGATATACAAATCGCTACATGCAATCTCATGTTTAAGCTAGATGCGACAAAGCGAATGTTGCAAAAGCTGGACCTACGACGCTCTAAGAGATTGATCACTTTAAGCAGGGTGCATATTAGAGCCTTAATAGGTGTCATTAAGTGGAACTGTCTAAAAGGAAAGCATGCAATAATACTCGGGATTTATTGAACTGATCGCGAAGCTGCATTGACGAGGAATATGAAACTTTTCACCATTTTCTCGGAACATGCCCTACTCTCTCTTATAAAAGATAACTCCAATTGGAAGCTTACTTCTATAACGTTCTTACTGACTTTACTAACGCGGATAAAAGAGGTATCTTGCACTTCATCAGAAGCTTTACCCGGGTCAGCGAGTAGGAAGATAACTCCTAGAATAACGTGGTATCACAAATGGCCTCATATTGGCTTGTGTATTGGTTTTTCCATAGGCAACCTTAGCACCATGATAGTACATTATTTTAAAGCTAAAAAAGCCATGCATTTTGTGGTTACGGGAAAACATATAAATACCGAAACATAAGTCCATATATTTACTTATGAATATGCACAAAAGGGGAGTGTGCAGTCGACTGCGGTTCAGGTCGAAGTTCTGCAAATAATAAAAGCCAAATCTGACTGCATTCAACAGTCAACAGTCAGTCGCGTATTCATCAAACAACTTTGCCATCATTACGCTTAAAAAAAAAAAACACGCCCATTTGACCCATAAAAAGTACAAACATGGCTTTCCTTTTATAACAGAAGGCAGCAGCCGCGTATGGAATTTAATGCAACTTTTTCATATAACCAAGTTTTGCCCCCTAAAAAGGTACTGTGCAATTATTTCATTGCTTGTTTAATTAGCAAAAGTAGAAATGTTTTCATCTAACCACCAAACCAGGCACATAACCGCAATGAGTGTCGGCTACATTCCGACGTCTTTCTGACTCGGCTCCATCCTGTCATCCGGCCAAACTACATTCAACTGTGTTTCTGGGTTGTTAAAATCCTAATTGTGCATATCCTATGAAGAATCCTTTCAGACTTAAGCATTTTCGCACGATTTCCTCTATTAGCGGAGCCTAAATTATGTTTTTCCCTACTACTGGCGCAGAATAAAGCCACCGGTTAATGGTAGATACTATTTTACTCTCAGGTCTCATAGCAGAGCCGGTACGTATAAACACATACATTCACACCTAGGTACACGTAAGAGACAGTTTGTCGCTTTAATCTGAACAGCAACATTTCATCAGGGGGCTTATACCTATTATCGCTGTTACTGGAGCTATATTCTACCTGGTAAGATGGTAGCCAGCAGCCCCATCCTTCAGTTAAATTGCTTGTTCCAAGACTGCCGGTCTCTTTCAATATGATTTCAATGAAGAGCAGAATGTATAAGTGGAATGTTAAGTTAAGGAAGGATATGTATAGTAAGGACTCTGCAGGAGAAATTTGTTTGTGATTATTGTGGTTTGCATGCCCTTATGACTGTTGTATTGTATTTGCATCCTGTTTGTGGTTATTATGTTGGTTACAGTAGGTAAATTAGACGAAGTCTGGCAGCAATGGAGATGACAATGTTAGATTGCTGATATCGATGGCGTTCTTAGTACCGGAATAAATGCAGACGAGGCCAATTGAGGAAATGGTATTTGAGGTTAAGATCGATATATGGGAACCGGCTAATACAAATTGGTACGAAGGAGAACTATTTATCTGATGAAGATATTGAATGTGCTGTTAATTAAATAACAAAAAAAATTTAGCATAAACTTCCCATACTGGACAAAATATAGCTTCTTCAACCATTCTTGTGGGAGCTTTTTTCTTGCAAGAATGGAATGGACCTAGAGTTCTATGCTGACTCCGACCGCAATTTCGGTCTCTCGCAGTAGGTGGGCGAGTAAGGAAGCTTGTAGGTGTACCTGAACGGGATTTGTAACTAGAACCTATTTCGTTGTCCACAAACAAACTTTTTATTTTTACAGTTCGACCTCACTTCTTTGCTGAGGCGAATCAAATGCTAGTGTTATTGCATTTGGTTGATCCAGGGAATTAAATGCTTTCTTTTCAACGATAACTGCTTTTATCATTTATATAGAGAAAGGTAGTTATTGATTATCATTGCTTGATCGTCCTTTTTCGACAATGATGTTCTTTTTTTAAATTTTTTTTTTTTTTTATTTATTTCATTATTTCATATCAAGAAACATAAAGTACAATATAATTAATTTTAATAGTGAGCTTTAAGGTTTTTGAATGAAATTGCTTTGTACAATCTATTGTCTATTAAAAGGCAAGAGGCGAATGCACCTAACGGTTATATAAAATTGAAATACAAAAAACTATTGATTTGGAAAACAAAACTCAGTGATCATTTAAAAAAGAAAAATTAAATACAGTTTTTTTTTAAAGCAAAGAAGAGAAACATCAAAATTGTTAAACTAATGGTGTAAAAAAAGCACCTATTTCAGAATGGTTAAACGAGACAAGCCATTTTTTTATACTACTTAAGAATACTGTTTTCACTCTCTCACACCTAAGTTTTTCTGGTAAATTATTAAACAAACGAGGAGCAGTAACATAATAAAAACGCGAAAAATGTGTTTTGTGGATTGTTGGAAAATCCAGGCGTATCAACCCATTTATTTACATGCGCACTAGCGGAAGCGTATAAAGAAATCAAATGTGTCATTGGGCTTCATAAAAAAAGCATCAACGGTCCAAACATGGCGTAGCACCTAACCATTTTTAGTGCGAGGTGAAAGCGACCTTCAATTTTACTCCGACTCCGAATAGAAAATTTGAGAACCTTTTTGTCACAATTGTAACATTTGGATATTTGTCGGACGTTCGGAATAGGATTTGAGCCTGAGACCTCTCGATTAGTAGTCAAACGCAATACCCAGCTACTGCGCCGTCAATGATTGGGCCTACCTGCATCTTAATTCTTCTGTTGATGGATGTTTTCAAACTCCCATGAATTGAATAGACCCCGCTGGACCTTTATACAATTTGTAGGGGAATCAATGGAACGTAATAAAATAATTGAGGTTTTTTTTTGTTATCTTAAACATGTTATTGTTTGTTTGTTGTTTTTATGATTCCGTAGCG
Organism: Portevinia maculata; assembly: GCA_949715645.1. NCBI lineage: Eukaryota > Metazoa > Arthropoda > Insecta > Diptera > Syrphidae > Portevinia > Portevinia maculata. The sequence goes on from OX454525.1 coordinate 301,040,557, forward strand.
AAATGGCAAATAACGGAACCCTTATGGATTTGAACGAGATCTAGTAAGTAGTTTTTTTTTTTAATACGTCATAAATCGTAAACCGCAATTTACCTTTCCCTCAATCAACTCAAATATAAAAAAAATAAAAACATTTAATTTCATAAACATAAACCTTATGCGTAAACCATTATTTTCTAATAATAAATCTGTAATAGGTGCCTAAGTAAATAATAATTATAATTCGCGCGGAACCCTTCATGGGCGAGTCCGACACGCATTGGCCGCTTTTTTTGTTATTTAAATAATAGGTTCGTTCACGTAATTTTATGTGTAGAAAAACGAAATGAATGAAATCAAGATAAACAAGTATTTGCCTCAATTACTAATTTATTACATTTATGTCACTTAATATTGTGCTGTAAACAAACAGGCTCTTCGCAGGCAGTGCATAACTTTTCCTGTGTGGTTTAGCTACCTCTGGGCTGTGGAATCCTATATTGCAATGGTGCATCGAAATATGATTCGATGCCATTTCGAACGGAAAACAATCCTATTACCTGTGGATTGCTCATTTAAAGAATGCAGAAATTGTTAACTTACATTGGTTTTGATCGCTGCACTCATATCGTTTGCTTTTTTGTAAAGTATGGTGTATACCTATGTTGCAACATGCAACATGATGTAGACAAAAGTAAAATTACTTTAACCAATAAAACATCTGCATGTATTTGTATATATTATTTAGGATTCTCAAAGTATTTTTAATGCGAAGCGGATATAATCCAAAATAAAATCCTGAGAAATGTCTGCCGGTAGTAAACTCTCAGCAACTTGTAAAGATACAGGTATGAAATAGGTCTCATTTCTGTATTTCTGTTCTGTATTTGCAATTAAATTATTCAATTGATTACCACTCGATATATGAGTAATTAATATACGTACATAATTTGTTTTTAAATAAAGTCAAAATATGGCTATTTACAGTTGATAGTTCTGTAGTCAAGTTTGTTTTGGGTAGTGTTCAGCATGTCTTTCGCTTATTTTACTTTTGTTTTTAATTGTTTCGTTCTTTGTTTTATTTGTATTTTATTTTGATTTTGGTGCTTTATTTCCTAAAACCGCTTTTATTAGAAGAATTTTCGAGCCGCATTATATAAAATTTCTTATTGTTACTTTTTACTTTTAAATTCATTTTTATTAATTATTAGCTTATATCAACTTATATACTAGACAAAAATGAGTAAATCTAACTTAAAATTAACAGGATACTTATTCTAGATTATTGATCCTTATGCGGACGCCCTAAACTTAACTCTATCTTATAATTATTGCCTTTCGGCCTAAAAACTATTTTACGAACTAATCTTACATATTATGTTTTCATCGAGAAAATTTTTAAGAAAACTCGGAATCTTTATCAAATTTTATATTTTTATATAAAAAAAAAAAACAAATTACAAACTACCTACTCTACTTACTTAAACTACTTAACATATTCTAACTATAATTAGGATTCTGAGCACTCGTTGCATTACGAAACAACTGGTCAAAATCCCAATTGCTTTCCGAGCGCCTGGCAGTCGTCAACGTGCACACGCGCCGCCGTGAGCTGACTGATGCCTTACAGAATCAATCACCTCCCGGAAGCACCACCACAAGTTGGCGAGCCCGGCCCTCCCAGAAACGCCCTAGCTAACTTAATCTATCTTACAAACTAAGAGGATGTTACCTAGAGTAACGCACCGTCTTGGGAGGGCATGTTGAACCCTCCACCCTCAAAAAGCCACCAAAATTCGGCAAATTGCTTTTCTGTATCGAATTTATCCCTCTCCGCTATTGCGGTACTAAAACGGAGGAGCTCATGAGCATTGGCGACGTCCTCGCCGCGGATGAGCCGCTTATCTCTCGCACTGCGGTAGCGGTGGTATAATACCGGGATACCATCTCTCGTCTGTACCAGCCCTTTTGCATCAATATGGATAAATGCCTCTGGCGGGATAAAGCCAGACCGGAGCGTACTCTCTATGTACATTTCATTGGGGTAGTAAGCCCCAAAGATCAGACTATTGTCGCTGGCCATCGCCCTTGCAACGTGCCTTCGAGTCGCCTTAATGAGGAAATTGTCAATCCTATTCAACTGAGCCCCATCGTATAGGACCTTGTTGGGATAGTATTTTATATAGTTGGATTCAGGCGTTCGGAACAACCGGAGACAGGTCCTAAGACATTGTCTCTCCAAAACCCGAATCTTTTCCATATAGCTAGGCGCTATATTAAACCATAATGGACAACCATAAGCGATGATCGGCCTTATAAGGGCCACGTAGCAAATGACCTTCACTCTGGAGTCAAGTTGACTGCTATGAAACAGTCTCCTTGTCAGAGCATAAGCCTTCTTGGCCCCAGCACGACAAGCAACTATATGCCTATCGAAATATAGATACTGGTCAAGCCAGATACCTAGATATCTAACTGCGCTTCTCACCGCCAATGGCTGCCCATTTTGTCCAATAATGGCCAATTTCTTCCAGTTTTTTCTGGTATCCCTAGAGGCCCCAGCCAATGGAGTTCTGAACAAGATTGTTTCCGTCTTCTGAAAGTTAATTTTCAACTTCCAGTCGTCGCAATATCGCTTAATTTGATCGAAGTCACGCTGCAAAAGAATGTTAATGACCTCGATTTTAGGACCTGACCTGTATGCCACCAAATCGTCGGCATACGCTATAGCATGTCTGAGTGAACCCACCAGATCACTCGTGTAAATGTTAAACAGGATCGGAGAATTGACCGCCCCCTGCTGTAAACCGTTTTTAATTTCAAAGACTCGAAGTCACGTTGCCACATTTGACAACGAACTTCTTTCCCATAAGCATATTATAAATTACATATAGCAAAGGTTTGTGCATCCCCCGCCTGATCAACTTGTAGAAAAGTCCCTCTAACCATACGGTGTCGAAAGCCTTCTCAAAATCAACCAGACAAGCACCCGTGCATTGGTTCTTGCATTTATTCCACTGAATGTCGGAAACCAGTTTCGACGCGGCATGAATAGTGTCATGCCTCGCCCTGAAACCAAACTGGTTGTCCGGAATTATGTTATTGTCCACGACCCACTTTAACAGGGCTCTATTGACAACCTTTTCAAAGACCTTGCTAATATTCGGAAGCAAGCTAATTGACCGGAGATTGGCAGGGTTCGTCCTATCCCTACCTTTTTTCGGGATAGGGTGTACCACAGCTACCTTCCAATGGGCCGGATAATGTGCATTATTCAGCGCATTGTTAAACAGCGTGGTGAAAATATCTACAGCCTCCAGAGGCAGGTGTCTCAATACGACGTTTGGGACACCATCCATCCACGCCGACTTTTTATTCTTTAGTGACTCGAAGATGCACAGTAGATCATCCTTCGACACGAACAAGTGCGATGCATCGCGGCCATTGGCGACAACTGCCTTAGCATGGTTTTTATCAGTGAATAGGGTGAATCCGTTATTCTCAGATCGCCAATTCTCAAGTTCGGTGCGTAGGTAGAAGTGGCTCACCAGAGCCCTATTCTCAATGTCGTGGTTACGGCGAACAGGATTGTTCACCGTATACACGGCCTCGAAACAAGCGCCCAGCAAATCCACTTTCTCCTGTGGGTCCTCGACCACGAAAAAATCGTCGTTTGAAGCGACACTTTCTGGACTTATTCCAGCAGTCAGTACTGTCTGTCTGTTCTCTACTGTCTGGGAGATTCGAACACAAGGAATATCATTGTGATCTTTCCTCCTGAACAACTTATTTATCTGTGAGAACATATTCGGACTACAGGTTTTAATAGCCCGAATTTTATTGCCCCAATACAGACTTACAGATTTTCTGTAATTTTCTTTTATCAGCTGTTTCAGGATTCGGATCTCTGAATTCAGCATCCTTACCTCCGGGTCGTTGCGATCAGTAAATTGCCTGTACAGCCGTTTAAGCCTCGAGAGCAGTCTACTTTTCTGTCGGTATAGTGCGTCGATTGTAGGGTTTCTGTACTTTTCTGTCTGGTCGTCGTCGGAACGTCCTACACGAGGAATAGTTCGTTCCATAGTTCGTTTGATGGCGTCGTTCATTTGCAATAAATGCCGATCAATGTCATTCTTATTGTTATATAGATAATAATGTACATAATGTTCTAAGGAACTGGTAGTATAAGGTGTTTCTTTTAAGCTCAGTACTAATTTTAGACAGTTATATTTTGTCAAACCAATTGTCAGATTGCAAACTGTCAGTGCCATTTTTAATCAGCACTCTGTTGCATTAAAATTTTCCGCAACAAGGGGAACTCCGGGCGAGCGGACGGAAAGCTTTCTTTTTTTTATATTAAACATAAGCCGTGTTTCTTTGCACGCGGATATAGGGATAATTTGAAATTTGCATGTAAAATACAACAACAACTTATCCTATATACGCTAACTTTAGCGGGGATAGCTGTCGCCAACTTTTTCTAATGCTTCTACCAGTTTTTTGGGGTCAAGAGTAGGGATGATAGTAATAGCGCCCGAACTACCAAAGTTGCGGTAGGGAGCCACGATCGATGAGGCAAGGGATAACGCTCTCTGTTGATCCATCTCCGTCGTGGGAGCAACAAAGGGCAGCAGAGGAGTGGGCGGACGATTATTTATACGCACACACAACACACCGACACAAATTGACGAACACTGGACACAAAACCAATCAATAACAGAACACAGTGCAGAGGTAGGGCTATTAAATTATACCAAGCCGCAAAACCAATTGATGGGATACTCGAAACTCTTCAACTCACAACCAATATCGAAACAACAAACGAAAACAAAAACAATCCATGCAAGGATAAGCATCATCATTACTATATAAAATGAAAATAAATAAATAAAATACTCTCTAGGGGGCGGAAACTTTCGGGTTTAAGAATTTTCAAAATCCGCCCAATTACAGCCCACAATATCAAACAAAATTTTGAGCGAAAGCTAAAAAAACTGTTTTATCCAAAAATCAAAAAATGAATTAGGAAACTGAAATTTAAAAAAATATACTCTTAGGGGCTCTTAATGCTCATGATAAATATTGTTAAATTCTGCCTACTGGCACGCCCACTATTTAAAAAAAAACTGTTTTATTGAAGAAAACACTGTAAATGAAAGTGTTATTCTTCGCAAGGAATGTAGATAAAGTCATTTTGAACAATTCCTTTATATAAGGTTTTCTGAAACGCCCGGTTTTATATTTTTACATAAACTTTGGATAAATCCTTCAAATTTTGTATAAAAAAATGTACAGAGCGTTCTTAGCGATTCGCCATTCTTAGATTTTTGCCACGCCCACTTTATGAGAATAGGAATAGGAAAAGGATATTCAACAATTCGCCCAAGCGGACTGTAGCCCTTCCCTATGTTCATTTTATTCTTTAAAACAACAAAACCTTTCAAAAGTAAAAGCCGCTTTGGCACAAGTGGAGTTTTTCAAAATTTTGGAAACTCCTTATGTGTATTACACATGCATATATAAAAAAAAAAATAAAAACATATTATATAAGGAAGAGTGGATATTTAGCCTATGGGATACTTTTCATAAAAACCACATGTAAAAATCATATCTGTAAGAGCTTCTTCCCGAACATAAGGTGATAATGGTGGCTTCTTTTTGAAAAAAAAAAATTGCCAAACGCTTACCATAATACGAGTTATAATTAATAGTATGTGCCTACCTCACTCTGTCACGTTCCTCCTGCTTCCAGGATAAATCGGACTTCTATGTGGTGGAATGGAACACGTGTATCGTATTCAGAAGAATAAATCCGTTGTACTACATCAAAAAATTACAGAACAAACCAATAATAATTAAGTTTTAACAAATAAATACCAAAAAAAAAAACCGACGAGTTAAGCCAAAAAAAAAGAAAACGAAAAAGAATAAAAAACATAGGGGCGGGCTACAGTCCGCTTGGGCGAACTGTTGGATACCCTATTCTTATTCCTATATCTCATAAGTGGGCGTGACAAAAATTTAAAGGATTTTATCGAAAAAACTAAGCTTTTGTAAATAAAAACGCTCCCTAGCTCAAACTTTGGTTTTTCAATAAAATTGTTTTATTTAATTGTGGGCGTGTCAGTAGGGCGGATTTTGAAAATATTTACACATGAGCATAAAGGGCCCCTAGAGAGTATATATTAAAAATTTCAGCTCCCTAGCTCAAATTTTGGTTTTTCAAAAAAAATAGTTTATTTAATTGTGGGCGTGTCAGTGGGCAGATTTTGAAAATTGTATGTCCCAAGCAGTTTTATGGGCCAAAGATCATATATTAAAAATTTCAGCTTTCTAGCTCAAAATTCAATTTTTCCCAAAATTTGTTTTATTTAATTGTGGGCGTGTCAGTGGGCGGATTTTGAAAATTTTATGTCCCAATCAGTTTTATGGGCCATAGATCATATATAAAAAATTTCAGCTCTCTAGCTCAAAATTCGATTTTTTCCAAAATTTTGTTTTTTTGAGTTTGTGGGCGTGTCTGTCGGCGGATTTCAAAAATTCTTAAACTTGATTATTTCGGGACCCTAGAGAGTATATGGTTAAAATTTCAGCTTTCTAGGTCCAGTTTAAAGGCCTAATTTTTGCCGACGGACGGACGGACGGACGGACGGACGGACGGACGGACATGGCTAGATCGACATTACTATCGATGCTGATCATAAATATAGTAACTTTTAGGGGTCTACGGGCAATATTAAGGTATGTTACAAACTATGCGTCAAAATTAATATACCCCTAGAATAGGGTATAAACAACACAATATGAAATGCATTTCACCTTATTCAGATGATCGCTTTGCATGTTGAGCTAAGAAAAAAACATAGGGGCGGGCTACAGTCCGCTTGGGCGAACTGTTGGATACCCTATTCTTATTCCTATATCTCATAAGTGGGCGTGACAAAAATTTAAAGGATTTTATCGAAAAAACTAAGCTTTTGTAAATAAAAACGCTCCCTAGCTCAAACTTTGGTTTTTCAATAAAATTGTTTTATTTAATTGTGGGCGTGTCAGTAGGCGGACTTAAAAACAATTTAAGTATGAGCATAAAGGGCACCTAGAGAGTATATACTATAAATTTCAGCTCCCTAGCTCAAACTTTGGACTTTCAAAAATAAAAAAAAATAATTGTGGGCGTGTCAGTAAGCGGATTTTGAAAATATTTACACATGAGCATAAAGTGCCCCTAGAGAGTATATATATTAAAAATTTCAGCTCCCTAGCTCAAATTTTGGTTTTTCAAACAAAATATTTTATTTAATTGTGGGCGTGTCAGTGGGCGGATTTTGAAAATTTTATGTCCCAAGCAGTTTTATGGGCCAAAGATCATATATAAAAAATTTCAGCTTTCTGGCTCAAAATTCAATTTTTCCCAAAATTTGTTTTATTTAATTGTGGGCGTGTCAGTGGGCGGATTTTGAAAATTGTATGTCCCAATCAGTTTTATGGGCCATAGATCATATATAAAAAATTTCAGCTCTCTAGCTCAAAATTCGATTTTTTCCAAAATTTTGTTTTTTTTAGTTTGTGGGCGTGTCTGTGGTCGGATTTCAAAAATTCTTAAACTTGATTATTTCGGGACCCTAGAGAGTATATGGTTAAAATTTCAGCTCTCTAGGTCCAGTTTAAAGGCCTAATTTTTGCCGACGGACGGACGGACGGACGGACGGACGGACGGACGGACGGACATGGCTAGATCGACATTACTATCGATGCTGATCATAAATATAGTAACTTTTAGGGGTCTACGGGCAATATTAAGGTATGTTACAAACTATGCGTCAAAATTAATATACCCCTAGAATAGGGTATAAAAAGAGAAAATGATTAACCTAAAGTCCCCAGTATAAGTGTCCCATCCCTCCTGTGTGGTAGTATCCCAATCACGAAAGCCACCTTAAAAAGTTAATAAAAAATAAAAATAAACTTAACGAAATCGGACTTAATTTGCTTTATAATAAGTCTACACAACATTATTCTACTCATACAAACAACCCTTTCTTACACCCGACTGTTGAACTTCCAGGACACAGCCTAACGAACTATTTTATGATCAACAGAAACAAAATAAAGCAGATTCTCCCGTATATATATTTTTTTTTCAAAATCTGGGAACTCAAATTTTGTTTTATGATTTAGTGAACTAAAATATTAAATTTGTTTACAATCACTTTACCCGATTAACAGATATTTACGTCTTGTCAAAGTACCGTTATTCAAGTCTTGCAGAATGAAAATATGTATGCCATTTTCTTTTTATTATTCTTAACTTAATATCGGTTTCCATTAGTCCCACTCAACAATTAACTCCTTGAATTGCAATGCAATATCGAAAATCGTCTTCTGTTCTATTGAGGATGATTGATAAAATCCGAACAGGAAAAATAAAATAAACAAAAAAAATAAGCCTGTTTTATACCCTATTCTATTAATTTTGACTCATAGTTTATAACATACCTTTTTTACCTGTATACCCCTAAAAGTTACTAGGTATTTATCTTCGTAACATTAGGTATATTTTATCCGCCCGGTGAAAATTAAGTGTACGAATTTTCTAAATCCGCTCACTAACACGCACACAATCTCAGAAAAACAAATTTATCGAAATACATTTCGCTTCAACTTAATTAGCACAAACATTTTCGAAACCTTGTGCCATAATATATCATTTGATGATGCTGACTCTTTGCTTATGATGTTGAGAAATTAAATCGGAAAGAATAATTCAAAAAGTACCGCTATTTTTTCCCTGGTTCTCTTGCAAAGCATTCAATGTGGAAAAATGCAGTTTTATTTTGCGTCAACTGAATAGACTCACATATTGAAATTGGAAATAAAAGTTATTGGGAAAATGAAACAAGTTTTTCATAAAATTGTTTTTTATTGGTAAATTTTAGTACCTACTGAGTACCTACTGCCGCCTTTATTCGTAATACTTTCGTATATTCGATCCGGCATAGAATCGTACATCCTCTTTATGTAGTTTAGCGAAATTTCCCTCCAGGCCAATTTAATGGCTGCAATAAGGGATTCTCTGTCCTCAAACTGACGGCCAGACTCATAAGCTTTTCGTACTAACTATCCCCAAACGTTTTCTATAAGGTTTAGGTCCGGTGAGTGCGGCGGCCATTGAAGCAATTCCACATTCTGCTCCGCTATCCAATTTTTTACTATGCGCGGGCGCGCCGTGTGGATGGGGGCGTTGTTCTGCTGAAAAGTCCAGTTTATGGGTCCAAAAATGCCTGAAAATTTAGGGAAATTTCTTTCCAAATTTCCTTTACAACTTAATGCAGTTAATTTTGAGGTTTCGAACTCAAGCTCAACAGTGTCATAGTAGCTAACATCATATTCTCGAATATGATGCCGAGCTAAAAATCGTTCTTCTTTCCTCACATCGTGGAAGTAATAATTAAACCCATCAGTGCCATCAAAATTAAACTTCTTCTTCTCATCCGAAAAAACTACGTGACGTGTTACGGAGCAGTGCGCTGATCTGTAAATAAACAAAAATTTATTAGCACAGCAGATAAATTTCCACTGACCCACATTTGTTAGACCCGATTTATACGCTGCGTACTTTGTCGTACGTGTCCTAAATTTGTTGGTAAAGGGGATGAAAAGTGCAAGGGATAGCCAAACACGGATGGGCCGCGAATTCTCATCCGATTCCTGTATTCTCTTTTGGCCCTCTTTCGTATTTTTCCGTGTTTGCTTTATTTTCGAATTTGGTTCTGTCGTGTTACGTTCGCGCTAGCCATTTGAATGAAATTGTGTGCATTCTGTATCTGCTCAGATTTTATACGTACCTACGGGTAATAAGGATTTCCCCATTCTTTCATTGAGAATTGCATAGGTAGGCATTCATTCAATTCCTATAATTAATATAACAAAGCAATAGTATTTACGTTTGATAATTGCAAGCTATCAATATTTTAACGATTATTGAATTTGTAATTTATTTGTATCCTTTTGTATTTCCAAGAAAACCAATTGTTGCCGATTTTTCGTATTTCTAAGAAAACCAACAGTTTCCAATTTATTGCATTGTACCTATTGTAATGTAATTAGTTTTAAGTATGTAATAAAAGGAAAATGAAAATTAATAAAGAGTTGAGTTGATACGCACCAGCATATTAACTACAACATGTTTCTCCTCATCATTGTCTGTATTCATACCCGCAATCACTGTAGTAGTTAAATTTAGTAAATCCGCAACTAGTTCGTAATTCTGTTTACTCATTTCGTCCAAAAAAAATCTTTGCTTGCTCCGATAAAAATAAAGTAAACCTACCACCGCGAACGAAGAATAAGAAATAAAGGAAACAAAAATAATTTGAAAATCAGGGCACGGAAAGTGAAAGCACGCAGCGTATAAATGCGCGGTGCGTGCCCAAAAGAGAATTGAGAAGTATCGTACGACAAAGCACGCAGCGTATAAATCGGGACTTACTTTCCCTTCATTGTCCAGATTCCATCCATCATCCTGCACACTCCAGTACCTGCAAAGAAAAGAAAAAAAAATGAAAAAAAAATGTAAACAAATGTTTCACTGCAGATTGTCTACCTGATTCGACGCACAATCCGTATTTCGGTGAGCGGACTTCAGTGAGACAATTATCCCGTTTACATGAGAGATTCAATCCGGATTCAATCCAAATTGAATTCCATGTAAACGCAGATTGAAAGATTGAGGGATTCACTCAATCCGATCACAAAATTTTCTGCGATTGGATTGGATTGAAAGATCGAGAGATCGAGTGAGAGTGTGTGTGTGCTGCTTTTTTCCTGTTCTCTTCACTTGTTTGCGATATGTTTCGAAAGGTGATAAGTTCTTGAACAGAGCATTTTTCGTAAACAAAGCAAATGTTGAAAAAAGGATATAAAAACAAAAATCCGAAACAGATTGAATTCAGGTGGAAGAATGTTAAACGGTGTTACATTCAAGAAAAATTCAATTCAATTTCTCAACCTTCCAGTAAGTAAAATAATTTTATGTAGGTAATTGTAAGACTAATTAGAATTAAAATTTGTTTGACTTAATTTCAGGCTCCGAAGCTTGTAAGAGAAAAAGGCCTGCCAAAAAAGGCACCACCAGGCACTTGGACATGGTCGCAGAGCGCCTGGAAGGAGTAACAAAAAGGATGAATCTGGAATACATGCAAAGCCAGAAAGAATTAATCGCCTACGAGTGTGACCTCTTTGCAAAGCAGGAGCAAGAGCACATGGACCAGTTCCAAAAAATGATGGAGGCAAATACTGCAAAATTTTTGAAAGGCTTAAAAGGCATAGTTGGGCAAAAAGAAAGTGACTAGGCAAAAGAAAACGACAATGCAAATTTAAGTCAATTTTTTAGTTCTTGGAATGAGAATTAAGAAAAAAAAAATTAAGTGTAGGTAAATATGAAGCCTAATATATATAAATATATGTAATTTTTAAGACAATGAAATCTGTGAATATGTATTATTTTAATGAAGTCTGTAAATATTTAGTAGATACCTAAACAAAAATGTAATGTATATATATATAACTTTTAAGAGAATGAAGTCTGTAAATTTTTTTTCAATGAAGTCTGTAAATATTTAGTACTTAAACAAAAATGTAAAGTACATATATGTAACTGTTAAGAAAATAAATTCTGTGAATGTTTTAAAAAAAAAAAAAAAAAAAAAACAAATAAAGTCTGTAAATAATGTGATATTTTTTTAAACTTTTGGTGCATTTCAATGTATAATTTGTGATTTTTTACAAATACAATGTTTTTGATGAAATCCTATTTTCTTTCATCCCTTTATTTTAAACACTGAAATAATTTTTAATGAAAAAAAATAAATACTTTGGTTAAAATAAAATGTTTTCTTTTATTAATAAATCGATTTGGTTATTACATTTTTTATTCACATATGTGAAGATTGTAAAAGTGGGAAATTACTACTCATATAATTTTTTAAATTATCTCGTATTTCTTCGGCCTCTATATGTAAAAAAGATTCCCTTGAAGACGGTTGTATAAACGATGTGCCGGATATAATTGAGCTTTTGTTCCAGGAATTATTATATATAACTTTACGTCGTTCTAGGATGTTATGTAATATGCAGCATGTTGCAACTAGCCGGAGAACAAAATCCACATGTATATCAATGCGTTTCTGCAGTATCCTCCATCGTCCTTTTAACCTCCCAAATGCATTTTCTACTACAATTCTCGCCTTGTTAAAATAAACGTTAAGCGATTCTTCTTCGATATTTTGCACAACAGCATATTGCTTCATTATCCATGGTAACAAGGGATAAGCAGGATCTCCAATCAAGTATGCATTGATTAACTGCCCATTAATAATTCGTTGCGGCTAAAGAAAGAAAAATGTACATATTTTTTATTATGAATATAAGTTGGTGACTACAAAAAAAATTATGCATCTTACCAATTCCAAATTATTGCGGTTTTTATATAAAGATGAATCTTTTAAAACGGCAGCATCATGTGTACAACCAGGATGTTTGCATGTTATATCCCTGAAACTAAAGAAACAATTTACGTGTTACTTTTGTTTTACTCAAAATTATTGAAATCTCTTACATATAGTTGCAATCAACAACTGCTTGTAATACAAGGGATGGCCATCCTTTTCTGTTGATGTAGTCACGATAACCCTCTGATTTTGGCAGTATTGGAATGTGAGTTCCATCTATGGCTCCTAATACCTGCGGCAGTCCAGTTTTCCTTTCAAATTGATCCACGACACTTTTTAATTCTTCACCAGTCGGCATTGTAATTTCCTCCTTTAGCAGAATATTAATGCAGGCGTTGCAAAATTGATAGACACATTTTTTTACTGTGCTTTTATGCACCCCAAATTGAGTTCCCACCACACGATATTTCGCACAAGAAGCCAATTTAAAAATGGCTATTGCAACTTTCATTTTTGTGGATACTGACTCACGCACGTGATGTATATTTGGCTTGAGCTCTTCGTCCAATTTATCACAAATAAAATCAAATGTTTCTTTATCCATTCTGAAATTTTCGTACATTTCACTGTAATTTTCAGAATTAAATATTGAGTTCCACCAATGTTTACTTCTGTTCTTCATCCACAAAGCCTTTCTTTGTTTCTTTTTAAATGCAACTCCTGCAAACATTTCCAACGTCTTTTTTACATTTTCTTGATGCGCTATTAAATTATATTGAATTTTTTGTTTCATTTTTCTTTGAAACCGTTTCCTTTTCAATTCTATTTTTTTTATAATGTGCTTCATATAAAATGTTTGAGTTTTGTAAACAAATTTCACACGCCGCCTTTATTATTCCGTCCATTTTTATTAATTTTTCAAAACAATTATTGTAGGTAACCGCAACCAAAAACCACCGTCACTAACACAACTAGACGCGAAATACGTATTCAGTACGAACAGGGAAACTGAATTCTATTTCAATTCAATCTCTCAATCCGGTGAGAGTAAACACCTGCCTCGAATTTCAATTCAGTTTGAACTCGATCTTTCAATCGGTCATGTAAACGTACTAAATGATTCCCTACCCTTCACCTTTATAATTACCCGTTCCATTTCCTGCAATAAATCAAAATTAATACATAATTTAAATAACCGACAACAAACATGTTTTGACAGTTTGTGGTTTTGTTACTAGTTTGTCCTTGCTTTCTCTTTTCTCTCAGTTTCTTTCATTCTCTTCCTTTCTTTTTACATAAATATGTTTATTATATTTTCCCTTTAAATTTCCCTGATTGGAAATCAATGTCCCGATTCCAATCCATTTCCGATTTCGTATTATGTAATGGCTGAGCTTGTACGTATATGTTTTTATTTTATTATATTTTATCTTATTTTATTGATTAGGATTAGAATATGTATTTTTATGACGATGAGTATTTATTTTATTGACCGGACAAAACGAAACAACGAATTTTGACGACTGGAAGGTGAACTATTTCTTTCTCCTTCCAGGATTAGCTGAATAAAAAGGGAAATTAGGAAGGTATACATGAAAGAAAAAGGAAGGAATAGGGTATAGAAGGAGGATAAAGAAAGAAAGAAAAGAGATTTACAAGATCGAAGTACTATGTATGTATGTACATAATTTCACGGTCAACCGGTCACTGCTGTGCAAATTTGTTTTCCTGAGCGGTCGTTGCCATCAGAATTAATTGGTTTATTTATAAAGTAAATTGCGGGCATTTCGCCATACACTGGCAAAATAATTTGACTAAAATTACTTTGGTGAGAAAAAAATATATATACATGTATATGGCAGATTTTATTTAAAATAATAACTGGGACTTAGGTGGTCTAAACTCCGTTTTAAACAAGTGGTGAAGCAAGTGGACTGGTGGGCAGATAGAGTCGCTGCAGAGGTAGGTGAAATGTTCGTTTTAAAAGAAGACATATTGAGAGTACTTTTCTTAAGGTTTGGGTCTTGTTTGGGCCACCACTTTTGGGCTGGTGCTCAAACTTCTGCCTTTTTTTATTTGACCTTGGGCTATAAAATCTTGGTGCCGTGCTGGGATAATCCTCCGTGGAGGCCAGCGAAACCACTTTAACGGGTTTTGGTTGTACGGCTCCAGAGGCGCAACCAACCAACATATAAAACAACAACGACAGTGAACAAAGACAATTTGAATAAAACAACTAGGATACAAAAGTGACAACATTAAACAGTGAGACATATAATATACAATATTATACAAGAAAGAAAATAAATAAAGTGCAGTGCTGCCCTTGAATTTTTATAGTGCGCGTCTCAGAAGCCATATTGGCTCTCATCCAATCACCGTCTCTTCTTCTGCTGGTACCAGGACAACGGGGGACCGTAAAACCGTAAGTAGTTTTAAGTTTCTTACATAATCTCTTGGATTCTGTTTTTTTAATTTTTTTGCTTTAAGTGCAGAATATTAGCTTTAGTTTTTTTGAAGTTTTTGCAGTAGTTTTAAGTCTTTTTTTTTTAAATTAAATATTTGAAATAGCCTACCATGGCATTGAATTTTGTTTTTTTCTTGTGCATTTAAATATGCGCGGGTAGAACTTTCGCATTTGGTGTGTGGGCGGCTGTGAAGGCCGTCCTTCTATAGATCGACAATGACATAACAGGACAATACAAACTTTGACGACATGACGCGACGACATACGAACTTTTCTCTACGTACCTGGTTGACCTAAATTGTGACTGGAGGGTTCGTCGAGGGGCTATCACTCACAACATCGGCCAGAGTGATAGCTAAGGTTGTGTCGAAAGACACAAGGGTGGGCTGGCCAACCTTTGCCAATAACATCTGGCATGTTTCGGGCTCATAACGAACCCGGTACCAAAGAGAGATTTAGGGAAAGTGAGTTGCGGTTAGGGTAAGATAGTTTTAGTGTAGTTTTAAGTTAGCTTAGCTACATTTTAGGGCTTAGCTTTTAATTTTAGGTTAGGTTAGCTAGATTAGTTCGGGTGCTCCTTCCCTTCTCTCCCTTGGGTATCAGCCCATGTCCTTGGACATTTTCTTTTCTTGTATTTTTAATATCCTATCTTTTTTCGTCCGTCCGTGGTCTACGTAGAGTAGCTTTCTTTCGTTTTTTTCTCTCTTTTTACAACTTTTTTGGAATGGACAAAACGTTTGTTGAGCAGGTGGTATATGGTGAGGGGACAAGAACTACCCCCGTCCGACGAGCTGAGCCGAGCAACCACAAGCATGCCGCGTCTTCCTCAACTGTATCGAAGTTGCCCCTGTGGCTCGACCCTGGTTCCCAACATAACAGACGCTATTCATTCTTCCAACACATATGGAGTCTAGAGAATTCTAAGCGCATACACTTCCGTTTCTCGTTAAGTAATGGTTTCTTTTGAATTTTCGTCCGTTTAGATGTTTTGCTTTTGGCACTATTTAGAGATTAACGTAACTTTTTTTTAAACAAAGTTAAAAATTGGCTTTTCGAAATGGATAGCTCACAAGTCAAAAATTTACTCATTAATATTGTTTAAGTAACAACTAAAAAAAATCAACTAAAAAATTTGTCATTTATTTATACCCCTACTTTAACTTTATTTTATTATATATATATGCATTTATCAAATCAATTCATTCATTTTTCTTTTTTCTTTGGTTATATACATACATAAATAAAAAAAATACTTTCTCTTTATTTAATTTTACAGAGCCATATTTCGCTGAATAAACTTTTAGAATTACGTTTTACCCCACAAATTATTTATTAAACTAGATCATTTAAAAGGATCATTCGCCACTAGTCTTACCTACATGGCTACACAATGAATTCCTGTTATCTTTTTCCTTTTTATAATGCATTTCAGAATTGTGTCCCTATTATTATTTTGTAATTATAATTGTAAAAAGAAAGAATATAATAAATAATATTTATATATAAAAAAAAAGAGATTTTGACCTACCCTTTGAAATACAATTAATCAAATAAAATTCACTTAAAGCACTTCAACTGTTGTTCTAATGTGTCAATCTCCACGGAATACTCATAAGCAGTGAAAATAATGACCTTGATTCAGTTGACGCAAAATAAAACTGCATTTTTCCATATTGAATGCTTTGCAAGTGAACGAGGGAAAAACAGCGGAACATTTTGAGGTATTCTTTCTCATTTATTTTCTCAACATCATTAGCAAATACATAGTTAGCATCATTACATGATATATAAGTGCACAAGGTTTTTAAAAAGTGTACAACGAATGTTAACAAATTGTTGTGCTTATTCAGTTGAAGTGAAGTGTATATTATACTTTCTAGGGGCCCTGACATGAACATTAGTCTAAATATTTTAAAAATCATTTTATTAAAGAAATCATTGTAAATGAAATTCTTCGCAATGGACATAATGTAGCTAGATAAAGTAGTTTTAAACAACTCCAAAGTACATAAATCAAAATAGGTAGAGCTGTTTTTGAGAAAAGTGAAGATTACAGAAATTAAAGAAACTGCTTAGGCAGTTTTGTTTATAATGGTAAGCCAGTATGTAGTATTTTTTAGTCACTTTGACCGGTTGGAAGACATAGATAAGTTTGTAAGGTACCGTTCAATTTTCCGTCTTGCCCTTCATCATGTAAAGTAAAGATATTTTATTAGCTCGTCGTGGTTCAAGTTATATCTGAAACGAGACACTCAATATTAAAATCCGCTTTCTTTTCGTCAGACGATTTACTGTGCATTCCCCATTATAAGATTTAACCTTTTCACGGGTTAAATAATATTTTCTCTCAGGCCATCCTCAACTTGTTCTATTTCTTTAAGTAAATCTGACTTAGGTTTATGTTCAGCACATACCTAGAGCTAAAAAACATTTGATTCTTGATGGGTTGGGAATGGAAAAAATCAACTCAACCAACCAGATGTCTCTATAAGTTTAGAGCTCTATTAATCATCTCAACGTTCTATTCTCATTATTTCATCCCCTTATCAAGCTGTCAACTCATCTCCCTGAAAGAAAACAAAAAAATGGAGATAATCAAACGAGAATAGAATGATTCGTTGCAATAGAGAAAACCGAGTTAGGATCCTCAGAATGAGAGCAAAGGATGAAAATGCTAAAATAGTCCTTTGAATAATAGTGCTCTTTTTATTCATATTTTTCTTCCATCGCTTCACCCTGGCTTATTTCTGCATGAGAAAAAGTGTAATGAATTCAGTCGCTTCGTTGGTTCCACTGCTCCTGCTTGCTTGCTCCTGATGTTGATGATGTTACCATGACGTTGATGGAAACTAAGCTCAATGTGCATCCGCATTCGTTCTGATTGCTGGATACAATCATGTGGAACATCGAGGGCAACTTCTGGAACTGGGCGTTGATAAAAGTTCTTCTTCTCTGCGTTTATCGTTGTTGCAATTTTGTAATAAGTCTGGACGAAAGAGCAATTTATCATAAAAGAAAACAGGAACACGATGGGAAAACAGAATACTGTGCAATATTTGCAAGTAATTGAGAGCGGAGGGGTCACAACCCCAAAATTTTGTTCAACCTAATACTGGTGTAGGTTCATTACGTCTATGAGATGACATGGAACATTTTTGATGAAGGTTTATGCAATTCCGAACCTTTGCTTGCCGTTTTATGAAAAATTCTGCTATGAGACGTACATCATGCACTTTTAAGACTTAGGTATTCCTTGTCGCGATGTTGTTTTTCTTAGATATTAAACAACGGCAGCATGATAAAGATAATCGAGAGAATTATTCAAAGGCAATGCTACGCTATGCCTTTGATGCTGCTTCTAATTTATATCATAATGGAAGGCATAACTGTATCCGATTTTCGAATGTCACTTCTTAACTTTGACATTGAATTAATTTTATACCAACGTTCCCATGACTGGGCCATAAGATTGAACGATTTCAGTTGAGAGCATCTGAGGCTATAATAAGTTATGCTTGATGCTTATGTATTATAATAAATTAAATTATAAAAAAGAATCTAAAATAGTAGTGTTACAAAGTTAAATGCAAACCCTTAACATACGCTGAATTTCGCTGTAAAGAATAAAACTTTACGCACTCTTTGAAAAATTAAATTGTATCGACTATACAAAGTGTTATATACATACGCCACTCAATCACATGCCTCTACACCAAAAGGAGGATTTCTGCCTGGTAGTACAAACAAAATACCTAGTTGATCACGAACCACAGCAAAAACGAGACTTAGCAGCAAACTTAGAGATTAATAAAAAGATAAATTAAACTTAAAATACATATTCAAAAATATTTTTATTTAAAAAGTGCGAAAACTATGTAGGTACCTACTCACAGAGAAAATTTTTTTTTACTGAAAAATTCTTATGTAGAGCATTATCTCCTTCATGCACTTTCACTTTTTGCCTACCTGTACTTTGCCACCATTGGTAAAAATACAAACATTACTCACTACATACCTACATTTCTTCAGAAATTAATTACAATTTAATTTCTCCGAAGTCGAAGTTGAGTCGACAACGATCCAGGCGATTTGTTTGCGCCCAAACAATTGTGACGTGATCATGCCACACAGCTTGGGTATGCAGGTGGCGAATTTCCATAGGTCATCGTGTGTCGTCCAATGAGGCATTAATTTTTGCTTTGACCCGATTTATACGCTGCGTGCTTTGTCGTACGTGCCCTGAATTTGTTGGTAAAGGGGATGAGAAGTGTAGGGGATAGCCAAACACGGATGGGCCGCGAATTCTCATCCGTTTATTGTATTCTCTTTTGGCCCTCTTTCGTATTTGTCTACGCCTGCATCATTAGTTCGCCCATTGCATCCTACATCCACGAAAATGAAGCGACAATTTGCGTCAACTAATGAAAAAAGTATAATGCTATTTCCTCCTTTGTAATTGTGGTAGTATGCCCCATCTTTGCGAAGAGCTCTAAAGTTGATATGCTTCCCATCGAGCGCCCCCAAGCAGTTAGGGAATTGCCATTTGATGGCAAAGTTATCAGAAATTTGCTCCCATTCAGTAGTAGTATCCGGAAACTATAAAAAGATGCAAATACAAATAAGTTTAATCATAAGATATTTACTTTAACAGCCGATATACATAATAATGTATATATACATATTTCTTTAATTTCAGACAAGCAATCCTATTAAAAACATTACACAACAAATTAGAAGTGCTAAGGAACTTTTCCAAACTAAACTGGAGCAAAAATATGACTGGCTAGGAAAGCAGGTAGTCTTCGAGATAAATAAAATCACGGATGAAGAACTGCAAGAGCAAACTGTTTGGACAATACAGTCGGTCCTAAAAGAATCCGTGAAGAAAGACAGATTGTTGCGTGCGGCCAATGGAGAAACAACTGCACAAAGCTCCTCTATCGATTGTCCGTCTACTTATCTGTCCACTTCAACGTATCCATCTACGTCAACACCTTCAACGGCAAGCACATCAAATAGGGTGGAAATTTTGAAAGTGCAAACACTACGACCACCTGCGGCATCCTCGGATACAGCGCAAAATGGCACAAATATTTTGCAATTGTCAATGGAAGGCATTTTTGACCACACTGATTTTATGAGTTAATAAAAAGTTCCTTTGCTTACCTTTAGATATTTTGATTTTAAATTCCTATGTATGGCTCTGCAGACTTCCGGCACTGCATAGCAAAGGAAAGATGAAGACAACCTTGTCTGGTAGTTTGTACTTTTGTACGACTCTTCCGTTGCGAGAAACCTTAGTGTTGTCGCTTATTTTTCTGCCGGACTTATTGCTTCCCTCATTAAAGTATTTTTCCGCTCTAAATCGTCTTTCACAAAGGAGAGTAGCAAATTGAACTTGGCGTTATCCATCCTTAAAGAATTGGAGAAAGATGCTTCGTCACCACTTCGCAATTCTGTCACCAGCAATGAAAATGCGCCTTTAGTATCCCTTTCTTTTCTCCACGGCTTGGTCCATACCATCGTTTTTTTTCAATGTTAAAGCTGATTCGCAACTTTCAAGCATATGTATTAACTACAACCTGTTTCTCCTCAGCATTGTTTGGATTCATACCCGCAATTACTGTAGTAGTTAAATTTAGTAAATCCGCAACTAGTTCGTAATTTTGTTTACTCATTTCGCCCAAAAAAAATCTTTGCTTACTCCGAAAAAAATAAAGTAAACCTACCACCGCGAACGACGAATAAGAAATAAAGGAAACAAAAATAATTTGAAAATCAGGGCACGGAAAGTGAAAGCACGCAGCGTATAAATGCGCGGTGCGTGCCCAAAAGAGAATTTAGAAGTATCGTACGACAAAGCACGCAGCGTATAAATCGGGACTTTGCAAGAATTTCAGTTTCTCCTGAGTAAGCACGGTAGGGTGGGCAGTTATGTGTATTGGTAGAAACAGATCAATACTTTAACTTCGACTTCAACGTTGACAACCACCCCGCATGTTTAAGAATCAATGCTTTCTAATGGCATATAACACATTAGCACCTCAATCTCAACTTCGTCTTCAACGTTAGAGCTAAATCCTACATTCAAAGTTGAAATGCAAATCCCAACAACCTTGCGGCGATGTTTTTTGAGCGAATTTTCTCTCATGCTGGGATTTTGACGTAATTTTCTATTTAGCTTACAACCATTTTTTGTTTCACTCTCGAAGTTGCATTTTTCAATGTGTTTGACTCCAGTTCAAACGCTGAAGTTCTCGCTCCTGTAAAAGTTGAAGTCGGAGTTGAAGTGTTGTTCTGTTTCTAACATATCGGTACAGGGGATAAGAGAACGGTGGTAGTGAATATAAAACCTACAAATAGCTTGACAACAATTGTTAGCTCGACAGCAAGCGGTTAGCTTGAAAACACGGTGCCGTAAGTCTGTGAGTGGTTTAGTGATGGATAGCTAGTAGGAATAATATTTTACCGCGGAGGTCAGTTTGGTTAAATTTTGAAATAAATAAAATAGAATTACAGTGTCCTGAAATTCAAAGAGCACAATTACTTGAAAAACAAAAGTAAAGAAAATTCTGAAAGAAATAAAACTACAGTGTCTGGAAAAAAACTCTAAGTGCAAAGGCAAGTAAGTCAAGCATTGGAAAGGACAAAGTAGGAGCGCAGTGTCGCGTGTTCCTCTAGCCAAGATTGTGACGTCGCATTGGAAAGATAGCAGCTCGTCAGAATTTACCACTTTAGTAATAATGCGGTTATAAATAAAGTGACTTACTAATAATTTTTAAATCGAAATTAAATAAAAATGGTCTATTGACAAATTAATGTAAAATTAGAAATCAAGTTTAATTATTTTTTTAAAATTAAATTTAAATATAAAAATAAATCAATATATTTTATTTACAAGTAAAAATAAGGATAAAATAAAATATTAGCTTTGGTTACAATAAAATAACCTAAATTACACTCGACAGCAAACAAACCGTTTTATACTTTAAAAGAAAATCGAATCAGAGCTTGACCGTAGTGGGTGGCCCGGTTTATTTGCTGTCGAGTGTATATCAAATTACATTTACAAATATAGTAAAAAAAAATCATATAATTCTATATAAATAATATATAAACTAAAATATTTGAATATAAAATATTTTATTTGAAATATTGAGGTCTATAACTTAATTCGTGCTGTTTGCTAAATGATTGCGTAACTTGTATTATTCCATTGTTATTATTGCATGGGAACATGCGTCGGAAAGCTACTGTCATTGTACGTCATTTCAGTATATGTTATTCATTTGAAACGTAAAGAACAATAATTTTTTTTCACGCAAATATGTCGAACTTTGTGCCTGAAAAAGTGGTTTTGCTGGGAGTTCTTCTTCATTACTTTAATATGAAGAAAACTGCAGCCGAAAGTCATCGTATTTTGGTGGAAGTTTATGGTGAACATGCTCTAGCTGAGCGAACGTACCAAAAGTGGTTTGCACGATTTAAAAGTGGTGATTTTGGCTTGGAAGACGATGAACGTCCTGGGCAGCCAAAAAAGTTTGAAGATGAAGAACTGGAAGCATTACTCTATGAAGATTGTTGCCAAACACAAGAAGAGGTCGCAGAATCTTTGGGTGTCATACAAGCAGCCATTTCAAAATGTTTAAAAGCAGCTGGATATATTCTAAAGCAAGGAAATTGGGTTCCACATGAACTTAAGCCGAGAGACGTCGAAAGGCGGTTTCGCTTGTCCGAAATGCTGCTGGAACGCCACAAAAGGAATTCATTTTTGCATCGGATTGTTACTGGTGATGAAAAATGGATCCATTACGACAACCCCAAGCGCAAAAAATCATATGTGAAACCCGGCCAACCACCGAACGGCAAAGCCGAATATCCACCAAATACAGACCTTGCCCCTTCTGACTACCATTTGTTGCGGTCGATGCAGAGCGCCCTCACTGTAGAACGGTTCACATCAGAGCAGAATATCAAAATTTGGCTTGATTCATTCTTGGCGCCGTTCTTTTGGGATGGGATCCACAAATTGAAAGAAAGATGGGAAAAAGTCATAGCTTCAGATGGGCAATACTTTGAATAATACTATTGTATGTTATATCAACACAAAGATTTGTATGTACAAGTTTATTTGATATAACTCTTGTGCCGCTTTAAATTGTAGCTGTAACAACTTAACCCCGTCAAACCCAACCTCGTTCTCTCCTATAACACTTATAACAAAAAATATATATATTTTATTAAACTTCGGATAGCTATATAGGTATTGTGGCCAAAAAAGATTTCAAGAAACGAATTCCAATTTAATATTAATATGTACATAGATAAAGAACAAATTGGAAAACATTTTTAAAAAGTAAAAAAGGATTAAGAAATTTAACCAAAATCACGGAGAATGAAATATGTATACGAAGCCACTTTTACCTTGCGATCCATATTACTAGACGCTGACCCATCTTTCATCGTTTTCTTTTTTTTAAGCAGTAATTTCAACCTGGCTACATGCTTTACTTATCAAAGTGCCAAAGGGAAGACATTTCAACACAGAAGCTATCGCACACTTGCCACTTCTCCCACCCTAGGTTACAAAATTCAACCAAAAATGATAAGGATACTTTTTATCTGCCCTAAGGGAAATAAACGAAATTCTAATAAAACCATGAAATCTTTTTCGTCATTCAGCGCTTACTATTCATAACAGTGTGTTCGTCCTTTCGACATCGCAATGGAGTACATAACATTGTAATGCTAATAAAGTTCCGGTAAAAACCAGTACTTTGAGACACCCATATGTCCTTCGGGTAGGTAATGACCGGCTCCCTAATTCGCATCAGTAAATGGTTATTTCATTCGTCTTTTTTTTATTGTGTCATTGAGATACAAATTTTGACTTTAGGCAACACCAGTTTTACCGCTCTATTATAATTTAATGGCGAAGAGATACTGAAGTAACAGTGTACAAGGACAATTATACCTATAAAGTAAAGGGACAAGCTCGCAGAGTTTGCACAACATATACAAATTTAAATAAAAATGGGTAGGTATCTTCAAAGTAAGAAATTAATGGTAAATAAAAATGACCGGCAATGTCAAATTCTGCGTTGAGGAGCTGCAAAGTTCTATTTCGCCGTAGATAGGATGATATTTTTGTTCTGTGTGTCCTACCAGTATCTTTTTTTGTTGTCCTAGCAGTATAGAAATTAACGACATAAAATTTAATTAGTTTTGAAAACATCGAGCGTCGTTGACATTGATTATGGCAAGTGACTTATGTTCATGCGTGCACTTGTTATGGTTGGTTAGAGACAGGATCTGGCGGATAGCGGGTCGTGTTGCGGTTGATATTGTTAGTGGACCAAAACAAGCTTTCGGGCGGGCATAATACCTTCGGAAATTTGTTTTGGAAAACTGTGCAGAGCTTCACTTCACGGCTTCAGGAAGGGGTTTTTTTATGTTTGTCTTTTGTAATGCGTACGAATTTCAGAGTGGATATGAACAACATCCGTGGATTAAGGAAGAATTTTGTTCTCATTATATGCCCAAGTATTCAGTAACAAGCCAGCTGTTTTGGCACTAAGTGAAACAAAGGTTAGCGTCAGCTCCGATTTAACGGAATTCAGCCAACTTAACTATAACTAAGCGCAATTATTCTACTGCCACCGCGGTATTGCCGTCTATGTAGGTAGTGACGTAGCTTTCCAACTTCAACCACACTAGGGCCAATATTCCAATCCGGAATTCAATTTCATCTGGCTTAAATTCCATGTTCGATAGCAACTAATTCACTATGTTTCGCTTAAAGAAGCTTAAATCTGAACAGGAACACAACTGAGTTGTCAGATTCCACCACAAAAATTATTTCCATTCACCCTCGTACTAAAATCGTCATTGCGGACGATTTCAATACACACAATTCAAGTTGGCTTCTTCAATTTGGTCAGACAACACCCGAAGGAAGGTATCTTGTATGTTCGTAAAGTACAGGTATTCGACTATCCAGCGGAAATTTTTAAAGTCTAATTTTAAAAGTGGATTTTATGTTTTATACCAATATCGTCGGCATACCGTCCATTCCTCTCAATATCATCATACCGTTGCAATCGAAATTTTGAATTTGTAAACACACGATGGAAAAGCCTTGGTTCAAGCAAACTCACTCGGGTATTTTCTTGAAGTGGCTGAATTGGTCGGGGAGCTGTAAACCCTCGACTAAAGGTATCCCCATAAAAAATTCCGATGGTGTATGGCCAGGTGACAGAGGTGTGTAGGATATGTCTCCGAACTTGATGATTAGTTTATGGGAACAAACTACTCTCAGCTTCTACATTGAAACTCTTCTGATTTGAACCCAAGAAACAGCTTCAGTAAGGGTACCAAAAACTCGTCGATTATCGACAACACACGTCATCAGTAATTGTCGGCCAATAATCCCTCTGGAAGATATTGCACACCACTCCGTCGTTTTTCGACAATGCAAACGTTGATGGCGTTCCCTAGAATTTGTTGGGGGACCAGTATCTCCAATTCTATGTATTAAGATCGATATGAAAATGTTCTTCGTCAGCAAACAATATGTTTCCAAGCGTTCGTGCTGACCGAATATTCCAGCATCGTTCTCGGTAAGGTTTAAGTAAAGAATAGCCATTTTCGTTGAGAAACTGCATGATTTGCTTTTTGTAAAAGTGGAACTTTAGTTCCACATCCACTGTTGATTTTTTCCAGTACAGGCTACAATCTTCCCTATTGATTTACGCGGATTGCGAATAATTTTGCACCTAACTTGAGCCGCATGTTCTGGCGTCGGTGCTGATGTTGATGTTCACAGAGGAATTTGGTCATTGTATAGAGACTGTATAGTATTCTCACTTCGTGTATACGACGATACGCCACCTGTGCGCTGTGGGCCAAAACAACTGGTGATACTCGTAGTTTATGCATATTATGTGGGTTTATTTTTGTTTTCCTTCAATCTCCTGAATGGGAATACCGATGGTGGCTGATGTTTGATGTAGCAGGACATTCTCATCGGGTAGATTTATCGTATTTTATTTGTTGGCTCTGATGGAAGTATCAGCAGAATATTTTTATTTGGTTTTTGCGCATATAACTGATTTTTTGTTCTCCTTCATGCTCGTGGCTAGGTATATGAGAAGGAAGATGACACAGGTAGAGTTGGTGGTTGACGGTAGGGCGGAAATGTGAAGGAATTATTATCGGGTAGACTTATGCCATATTATTTGTTTGCTCTGAACTCTGATAGAAGTTTGGAGCAGGCTATGTTTTCTGGTATTTAATACAATTGGTATGTATGTATATGATCATTGAAGGAGAGTCGCATTTCAGCGCTGATGATTCTCAAATGATTTTCTTTATAATTTATATTTGCTAGTGAAAAATGGATATTCATATTTAAATGTAGGAGCTATGTTGGATAAAGAGAGGTGGGAGAATTGTCATCGAGTAGATTGATGGTATATTATTTGCTGGCTTCGATGAAAGTTTGGGGTAGGTTATGGCATATTGCAATTAGACCATCACAGTCCGCTGTAACTTGTTTCTTTGTATTCAATACAATTGGTGTCTCTGTTCACATCGGTGAAGGAGATTCGCATTTCAGCAATGAGGATTCACAAATGGTTAATAAACCATATTTGCATGTGAAAAAATATTAATTGAGGCAGAGATAAAAAAAGATAAGACAAGTTATAGTGTGTGTACGAGCAAATGCTCAGCTTGTCATAATAGCTGCGGGTATTCATGATCAACTGAAATTGGTTTATTTATTGGCCTTGTAAAAGGGCATGCAAATTTAGCTACATTGCGAATGATCGTTAAAAGTTTCCACTTTAAAAAGAAAATCGTGGATATTTTCGGACCCGTCAAATGATATTTGCCGCTTTTCAATTTTACAAACTGAACTTACTGAAGAAGTTTGTTGACTTACTGGTGGTGCTTGTCTGCGTTGGTTGGGTCGAAAACGAAGCGTTATTTAAAAAAATGTTCCAAGTCAGAACGAGCGTTCGAAGGTCTCGTATGATTGACATAGGGAGTATTTAAATTCAAATTGTCCAATCTTCCAACTAAGGTGTCTCTAATAGACTGCATTAAACGAATGAAAACTCGTTGGCTTGCCTCGAGTCTGTGGCTTCGTCTTGAACAGGTGGACGATGTTCATTAATATCTCGTAGCTCATTATTATCATCACTATTGTGGTTACTTGCCTGACTGGATTGCATTGCTGCAGGAGGGTTATCTACCAGTTGTGGTAAAATCTTATCCTGGCTTAAGCCTACACTAGCCCCAGGTGGAGTGCGACTAACTATTGGCCTGGATTCCATTTCTCAAATTAATTCGTCTTCCTCTAGAACATGTATTTGGAACTCTATTATCCAAATTTCGGATTTTAAATACTTCAAACGATTTTAACTTTTAATATCTTTTAATAATTTCGTATTAAAAAAAATTAATACATGCATAATTTTGGTCAGCTAAATTCGATATTAAATTAGATATTAAATTTGATAAGATTAGATACAATATGCTTAAGAGCAAGCATCAGTATATGTATGTCCTCAAAACAGATTTGGACCAAATACGATGCAAAAAGAACATCCAAAATTCTCTCCATCAGTAGGGAAAATATCAGCTCTGTAATCGGAGCAATCACTGGCCACTGCCTTTTAGGCAGACACGCCAACAGATTGGGAACACCCTCGACCGACTTCTGCAGAAGCTGTAGAGACGTAGAGGAAGAAGAAACCACGACAGACCTACTGTGTAACTACCCCGCAACCCGCAATAGCCAACTCTAGGAAACAAATTCTTGGCAACTATTTCCTGGAGGATCTAAGAGATCTCAGTGAGACAGATATTTGCTGCATCAGCAAATTCGTCACTAGGTCCAAATGGTTGAACTAATCCAGAAGACGGATCCGACGGTGGCTTGAGCCCCCTCCCGCCCCCTTCCGCAGACGACACTAAACCGATTCCTCTGCCAAGGAAAAGAGATCTCACTGAGGTTAGATTATATCGGTCACTTCAGTCGGCACTCCACTCCGAGGGCTAGACAGGAAACCCGGGGGATTGACTGAAACAGTCTCCCCCGGCTTTGCTGTCTTCCCGCTGGGCAGTCAAAACGGGAACAGAGATGAGGACAGATTGCAACAGTCACCCCACTCTGCTCCTTTCCCATGCCACAAAACCGGCATCAATTGCCCCCATCCCGCAGACCACCCCAAACCGGCTCCCCTGCCAAGGAAAATAGATCTCATTGAAGTTAGATTGAAACAGTCACTTCAATCGGCACTCCACTACCGAGGGCTAGAGAGGAAACCCGGGGGATCGACTGAAACAGTCTTGCCCGGATCTGCCACCTTTCCGCTGAGCAGACAAAAGGGGAACAGAGTCGAGGTTTTGCAACAGTCACCCCACTCTGCTCCTCTCACATACCTAAAAACCTGCATCACATGCCCCCGAACTCAGCCACCAAACCTTCAACCTTAAATCCAAACGGTTTCCCGTTTTTCACCCAACTCGACTATCACGGCCCCCCTCCCTGCTCTTTTCTTGTGGTATCACAATGGGCCGAAATTGTGGCCTAAGTGTGCCTGGGTTAACACCCTCGCATGCACCTCACCTAACCTAACCTAACCCAAGCTATTGTATTTGATCCGAAAATGAAAATCGTGATGTGTGTGAGTGTGGGTGGACGTACTTACGTGCGTAAAAATATGTACGTTCACGTTTTCTCGCGTACCAACAATGATATTGATATGATCCCAATTGTCGAGTATTGATGTAAATATGATCTGAAAGAAATTGTTTTGAATTCGGTCCAGCCGTTTTTGTGTTATAACAAAAACAATCAAAGTTTCCATACAATCTCGAGCGAAAAATCAAAAAAATTCTGGATCACACAAATGCAGCAACACCAGCATTTGATTGGCCTGCCGTTATTTTCTGAGTTCGAACCGGTGAACCCCACAGGCGGACCGGTAGGGATGCACTTAAAAAGTTGGGTTATGAACCCCTTCAGTCCTGATAATATCCACACCGCCATTATGGAGGAAGAAGATATGAATATGCGATTGAAATTTGAAAATGTGAAAGTTTGAGTGAAATAAGTGAGGCTTCCAATCAGGCTCAGTAAAAAAAACAAGCAAAAACAAAATCCAAATTAAATAAAAGTATGTTTTTCTCCCTTTTGAGTGCCAGTTACCAAAAACATCAAAATTTCGCGACAAGCCCTTCCCGTTTCCAGGAGGAATATACTATCTTGGCTACAATGGGAATCCTCGCAAGGCTAAAGGCCAATACAGGCCAAAATGATAGCCGAATCCTATTCTTGCGTACATTAAGGAGTTTTCGTTAAGCCGAGAGAAGCTGACGCAATATATCAACCTTGTCAATAATCCTTTGGCCCTAACACCCAAGGATAGAAGACAAATTACATGGACCGCAATCTTAGTAGAAAGGCAAGGGAGATCATGCTCATAAATAACACGACAACGTCCTTTATAGGTTTTGATCAATTTACAAATATAACTTATAATAAATACTACATGGACAGCTAGAAAGCTGAGATCTATAGAATGTTAACTATGCTAATGTTCCACCGACAGTAGGACATACGACTTTCAACCAATCATTTAACATTCACAACAATTCAACAATAATAACTAATTAGGACAAAGAAGCTAGCAAAGATAATATAACAACTACCATAACCCTAGACAAAACAACCAACAAAGACGAAATAATTTCCTTTCAAAAAAGGCAACAAAATAGTTCCAACAACGACGGATAAACAAACCAACTGCGAGGTATGTACAAACATTGTACAAAGTAACAAACAACCACAATATAGAAACCAAACCAACTTCCAGCAATGTTATTGTTGGCAAAACTTTGATCGAATGAACAACGATAACATAACCCATTCGAACTCACTACAAAGCAAAAATAACACTCAAGAAAAAGCCAATATACCAGAGAAAAAAAATTCAATTTCCGAATCCAGCCTCACTGGTACGAAGAGACAAATAGTGTTTTCCATCGGAAACCAAAACCATATATGCCTATTAGATACTGGATCCACAATGACTATAGTCAATACAAGTACAATAGATTGTAGTGCATATAAAATCCCTAACGAAGCTACATTCAAACTTTCGACGGCCAACAACCAAACTTCCGAGAAATTAAAAATTTACCAAATGCCAGTACCGACGGAATTCGGGTATAAATCTAATGTTTTTATTCAGGCATAAGGCAAAGCTTTGGGATCAAATTGTACAGCCTCTTGGTAGGTATTGATGTCATAAGTAACATACTACAAAGTGCTACTGCAAAATAAAACTATAGTTCCCATTATTTTTCAAGTCAAACCATATGTAGAACGCTATATGAATAAGGTGGAAACGATGAAGTGAAGTTAGGCCATTTAAACCTTTTATGACAGCAGTCTCATTATGGCTCTAGAAAAAAAAGTCCTCTGCTCAAATCTGGCATTTTAGGACTTAACTAATCGATAAAGGGTAGCGATGGTGTAGAGTGTAGTGTGTAGGCTTGTGACCCGTGCGGTGCAGGTTCAATCCCAATGGGGAACAACAATATACGCCAACCATTAAAGGAGAGAAACGAATAACACCTTGTCTCTCCACTCCTACACCAAAAACACGATTTCTGCCTGGTAGTACAATGGACCGTTACCGATTCTAAGTGCTGCGGGATTTGGATTTCCTTTTTATTATATAAAAACAAAAAAAGCCAAAAATGGAAAAAAAAATCCAAAGGACGAAGGATAATGAGATAGGGAATGTTGTTTCTGTACAATAATAAACGTCACTGGTAACTTAAACTACATCATATTCAAAAACATGAAATTTTAACTGAAAAGTCAAAATTGAAAAAACCATATACGTTTAGTTCTTAGATTATATCGTTTTATTTATTTATGTAATAATAAATAAATTAAAAGTTGTAACAGATGTTTGATGTTTTAAAAAAAACATTTCAAATGTTTTTTTTAGGAAACTTTGTGTGATGATACTTGAAGCAGTTTTTCTTTTTCGTAAAGCACAAAGTAACGTTGCACCTCGAGCCCTATACACGTACAGTAGAATATCCTTTTTTGCATTACCTACATCTGTTTTGCTTTTCTGCATATTGGGGCCAATTTCCAATTTGATCCCACCGAAAATCATGAATTCGATCATAAGATTTGTTTATCCCGAACAGGTGCATCATTCATAGGCCTACCCTTCTTTTTGTTGGAAGTCTTCATAGACATCATTTGTTCCTTCGCAATTTGGAGGTGAAAGTATAGTAATGTTGTTTTTGTAGTGTCATTAATTTGTTTCAGGTGTCTTTGGTATAAGAGCCAGCCAGTAAGAACAGATACATCCAGGTACCAGTAAATGATTCTATTGTACCATTTACAAGATTTGATGTCAATTCTATAGAGCTCTATAAGCATTTCTGCCCAGTCAACGCCTCCCATGTGATTGTTGTACACTGCAACAACAGTAGGCCTACCTACTTCTTCATGATCCTTTTGTTTGTTATTCCGGCGCTTACACGTAGGCTCTATGTAGGAAAATACGTAGGAAAATGTAGAAATCAACAACACCCCCTTACGATCAAACCAACAACGTACCAAAACTATATTGAGATCTTGTTCAACACGCCAATCAAAAACACCACTCCATTTTTTATACCCTATTCTAAGGGTATATTAATTTTGACGCATAGTTTGTAACATACCTTAATATTGCCCGTAGACCCCTAAAAGTTACTATATTTATGATAAGCATCGATAGTAATGTCGATCTAGCCATGTCCGTCCGTCCGTCTGTAGCCAAAAATTAGGCCTTTAAACTGGACCTAGAGAGCTGAAATTTTAACCATATACTCTCTAGGGTCCCGAAATAATCAAGTTTACGAATTACAAACTCAAAAAAACTAAATTTTGGAAAAAATCGAATTTTGAGCTAGAAAGCTGAAATTTTGTATATATGATCTATGACTCCTAAAACTGCTCAGGACACGCCCACAAATAAATAAAACAATTTTTTTATAACCTATTCTAAGGGTATATTAATTTTTGAAAATCCAAAGTTTGAGCTAGGGAGCTGAAATTTATAAAAGCGGACTGTAGCCCGTCCCTATGTTTATACCCTATTCTAGGGGTATATTAATTTTGACGCATAGTTTGTAACATACTTTAATATTGCCCGTAGACCCCTAAAAGTTACTATATTTATGATCAGCATCGATAGTAATGTCGATCTAGCCATGTCCGTCGGCAAAAATTAGGCCTTTAAACTGGACCTAGAGAGCTGAAATTTTAACCATATACTCTCTAGGGTCCCGAAATAATCAAGTTTACGAATTTTTGAAATCCGCCCACAGACACGCCCACAAACTCAAAAAAACAAAATTTTGGAAAAAATCGAATTTTGAGCTAGGAAGCTGAAATTTTTTATATATGATCTATGACTCCTAAAACTGCGCGGGATATAAAATTTTCAAAATCCGCCCACTGCCACGCCCACAAAAAAATAAAACAATTTTATTGAAAAACCAAAATTTGAGCTAGGGAGCTGAAATTTTTAATATATACTCTCTAGGGGCCCTTTAAGCTCATGTATAAATATTTTCAAAATCCGCCCACTGACACGCCCACAAATAAATAAAACAATTTTTTTGAAAATCCAAAGTTTGAGCTAGGGAGCTGAAATTTATAATATATACTCTCTATGGGCCCTTTATGCTCATGTGTAAATATTTTCAAAATCCGCCCACTGGCACGCCC
Organism: Portevinia maculata; assembly: GCA_949715645.1. Lineage (NCBI taxonomy): Eukaryota > Metazoa > Arthropoda > Insecta > Diptera > Syrphidae > Portevinia > Portevinia maculata. The sequence goes on from OX454525.1 coordinate 301,073,267, forward strand.
ACAATTATTATTTTTTTTTTTTTGAAAATTCAAAGTGAGCTAGGGAGCTGAAATTTATAATATATACTCTCTAGGGGCGCTTTATGCTCATGTGTTAATTTTTTTAAATCCGCCTACTGACGCGCCCACAATTAAATAAAACAATTTTATTAAAACACCCAAGTTTGAGCTAGGGAGCGTTTTTTTTTATAAAATCCTTTAAATGTTATATAACAAAATATGTAGAGCGTTCTTAACAATTCAACCATACTTAGACTTTTGTCACGCCCACTTATGAGGGATAGGAATAAGAATAGGGTATGCAACAGTTCGCCCAAGCGGACTGTAGCCCGTCCCTATGTTTATACCCTATTCTAGGGGTATATTAATTTTGACGCATAGTTTGTAACATACCTTAATATTGCCCGTAGACCCCTAAAAGTTACTATATTTATGATCAGCATCGATAGTAATGTCGATCTAGCCATGTCCGTCCGTCCGTCCGTCCGTCGGCAAAAATTAGGCCTTTAAACTGGACCTAGAGAGCTGAAATTTTAACCATATACTCTCTAGGGTCCCGAAATAATCAAGTTTACGAATTTTTGAAATCCGCCCACAGACACGCCCACAAACTCAAAAAAACAAAATTTTGGAAAAAATCGAATTTTGAGCTAGGAAGCTGAAATTTTTTATATATGATCTATGACTCCTAAAACTGATCGGGAACTCAGCCACCAAACCTTCAACCTTAAATCCAAACGGTTTCCCGTTTTTCACCCAACTCGACTATCACGGCCCCCCTCCCTGCTCTTTTCTTGTGGTATCACAATGGGCCGAAATTGTGGCCTAAGTGTGCCTGGGTTAACACCCTCGCATGCACCTCACCTAACCTAACCTAACCCAAGCTATTGTATTTGATCCGAAAATGAAAATCGTGATGTGTGTGAGTGTGGGTGGACGTACTTACGTGCGTAAAAATATGTACGTTCACGTTTTCTCGCGTACCAACAATGATATTGATATGATCCCAATTGTCGAGTATTGATGTAAATATGATCTGAAAGAAATTGTTTTGAATTCGGTCCAGCCGTTTTTGTGTTATAACAAAAACAATCAAAGTTTCCATACAATCTCGAGCGAAAAATCAAAAAAATTCTGGATCACACAAATGCAGCAACACCAGCATTTGATTGGCCTGCCGTTATTTTCTGAGTTCGAACCGGTGAACCCCACAGGCGGACCGGTAGGGATGCACTTAAAAAGTTGGGTTATGAACCCCTTCAGTCCTGATAATATCCACACCGCCATTATGGAGGAAGAAGATATGAATATGCGATTGAAATTTGAAAATGTGAAAGTTTGAGTGAAATAAGTGAGGCTTCCAATCAGGCTCAGTAAAAAAAACAAGCAAAAACAAAATCCAAATTAAATAAAAGTATGTTTTTCTCCCTTTTGAGTGCCAGTTACCAAAAACATCAAAATTTCGCGACAAGCCCTTCCCGTTTCCAGGAGGAATATACTATCTTGGCTACAATGGGAATCCTCGCAAGGCTAAAGGCCAATACAGGCCAAAATGATAGCCGAATCCTATTCTTGCGTACATTAAGGAGTTTTCGTTAAGCCGAGAGAAGCTGACGCAATATATCAACCTTGTCAATAATCCTTTGGCCCTAACACCCAAGGATAGAAGACAAATTACATGGACCGCAATCTTAGTAGAAAGGCAAGGGAGATCATGCTCATAAATAACACGACAACGTCCTTTATAGGTTTTGATCAATTTACAAATATAACTTATAATAAATACTACATGGACAGCTAGAAAGCTGAGATCTATAGAATGTTAACTATGCTAATGTTCCACCGACAGTAGGACATACGACTTTCAACCAATCATTTAACATTCACAACAATTCAACAATAATAACTAATTAGGACAAAGAAGCTAGCAAAGATAATATAACAACTACCATAACCCTAGACAAAACAACCAACAAAGACGAAATAATTTCCTTTCAAAAAAGGCAACAAAATAGTTCCAACAACGACGGATAAACAAACCAACTGCGAGGTATGTACAAACATTGTACAAAGTAACAAACAACCACAATATAGAAACCAAACCAACTTCCAGCAATGTTATTGTTGGCAAAACTTTGATCGAATGAACAACGATAACATAACCCATTCGAACTCACTACAAAGCAAAAATAACACTCAAGAAAAAGCCAATATACCAGAGAAAAAAAATTCAATTTCCGAATCCAGCCTCACTGGTACGAAGAGACAAATAGTGTTTTCCATCGGAAACCAAAACCATATATGCCTATTAGATACTGGATCCACAATGACTATAGTCAATACAAGTACAATAGATTGTAGTGCATATAAAATCCCTAACGAAGCTACATTCAAACTTTCGACGGCCAACAACCAAACTTCCGAGAAATTAAAAATTTACCAAATGCCAGTACCGACGGAATTCGGGTATAAATCTAATGTTTTTATTCAGGCATAAGGCAAAGCTTTGGGATCAAATTGTACAGCCTCTTGGTAGGTATTGATGTCATAAGTAACATACTACAAAGTGCTACTGCAAAATAAAACTATAGTTCCCATTATTTTTCAAGTCAAACCATATGTAGAACGCTATATGAATAAGGTGGAAACGATGAAGTGAAGTTAGGCCATTTAAACCTTTTATGACAGCAGTCTCATTATGGCTCTAGAAAAAAAAGTCCTCTGCTCAAATCTGGCATTTTAGGACTTAACTAATCGATAAAGGGTAGCGATGGTGTAGAGTGTAGTGTGTAGGCTTGTGACCCGTGCGGTGCAGGTTCAATCCCAATGGGGAACAACAATATACGCCAACCATTAAAGGAGAGAAACGAATAACACCTTGTCTCTCCACTCCTACACCAAAAACACGATTTCTGCCTGGTAGTACAATGGACCGTTACCGATTCTAAGTGCTGCGGGATTTGGATTTCCTTTTTATTATATAAAAACAAAAAAAGCCAAAAATGGAAAAAAAAATCCAAAGGACGAAGGATAATGAGATAGGGAATGTTGTTTCTGTACAATAATAAACGTCACTGGTAACTTAAACTACATCATATTCAAAAACATGAAATTTTAACTGAAAAGTCAAAATTGAAAAAACCATATACGTTTAGTTCTTAGATTATATCGTTTTATTTATTTATGTAATAATAAATAAATTAAAAGTTGTAACAGATGTTTGATGTTTTAAAAAAAACATTTCAAATGTTTTTTTTAGGAAACTTTGTGTGATGATACTTGAAGCAGTTTTTCTTTTTCGTAAAGCACAAAGTAACGTTGCACCTCGAGCCCTATACACGTACAGTAGAATATCCTTTTTTGCATTACCTACATCTGTTTTGCTTTTCTGCATATTGGGGCCAATTTCCAATTTGATCCCACCGAAAATCATGAATTCGATCATAAGATTTGTTTATCCCGAACAGGTGCATCATTCATAGGCCTACCCTTCTTTTTGTTGGAAGTCTTCATAGACATCATTTGTTCCTTCGCAATTTGGAGGTGAAAGTATAGTAATGTTGTTTTTGTAGTGTCATTAATTTGTTTCAGGTGTCTTTGGTATAAGAGCCAGCCAGTAAGAACAGATACATCCAGGTACCAGTAAATGATTCTATTGTACCATTTACAAGATTTGATGTCAATTCTATAGAGCTCTATAAGCATTTCTGCCCAGTCAACGCCTCCCATGTGATTGTTGTACACTGCAACAACAGTAGGCCTACCTACTTCTTCATGATCCTTTTGTTTGTTATTCCGGCGCTTACACGTAGGCTCTATGTAGGAAAATACGTAGGAAAATGTAGAAATCAACAACACCCCCTTACGATCAAACCAACAACGTACCAAAACTATATTGAGATCTTGTTCAACACGCCAATCAAAAACACCACTCCATTTTTTATACCCTATTCTAAGGGTATATTAATTTTGACGCATAGTTTGTAACATACCTTAATATTGCCCGTAGACCCCTAAAAGTTACTATATTTATGATAAGCATCGATAGTAATGTCGATCTAGCCATGTCCGTCCGTCCGTCTGTAGCCAAAAATTAGGCCTTTAAACTGGACCTAGAGAGCTGAAATTTTAACCATATACTCTCTAGGGTCCCGAAATAATCAAGTTTACGAATTACAAACTCAAAAAAACTAAATTTTGGAAAAAATCGAATTTTGAGCTAGAAAGCTGAAATTTTGTATATATGATCTATGACTCCTAAAACTGCTCAGGACACGCCCACAAATAAATAAAACAATTTTTTTATAACCTATTCTAAGGGTATATTAATTTTTGAAAATCCAAAGTTTGAGCTAGGGAGCTGAAATTTATAAAAGCGGACTGTAGCCCGTCCCTATGTTTATACCCTATTCTAGGGGTATATTAATTTTGACGCATAGTTTGTAACATACTTTAATATTGCCCGTAGACCCCTAAAAGTTACTATATTTATGATCAGCATCGATAGTAATGTCGATCTAGCCATGTCCGTCGGCAAAAATTAGGCCTTTAAACTGGACCTAGAGAGCTGAAATTTTAACCATATACTCTCTAGGGTCCCGAAATAATCAAGTTTACGAATTTTTGAAATCCGCCCACAGACACGCCCACAAACTCAAAAAAACAAAATTTTGGAAAAAATCGAATTTTGAGCTAGGAAGCTGAAATTTTTTATATATGATCTATGACTCCTAAAACTGCGCGGGATATAAAATTTTCAAAATCCGCCCACTGCCACGCCCACAAAAAAATAAAACAATTTTATTGAAAAACCAAAATTTGAGCTAGGGAGCTGAAATTTTTAATATATACTCTCTAGGGGCCCTTTAAGCTCATGTATAAATATTTTCAAAATCCGCCCACTGACACGCCCACAAATAAATAAAACAATTTTTTTGAAAATCCAAAGTTTGAGCTAGGGAGCTGAAATTTATAATATATACTCTCTATGGGCCCTTTATGCTCATGTGTAAATATTTTCAAAATCCGCCCACTGGCACGCCCACAATTATTATTTTTTTTTTTTTGAAAATTCAAAGTGAGCTAGGGAGCTGAAATTTATAATATATACTCTCTAGGGGCGCTTTATGCTCATGTGTTAATTTTTTTAAATCCGCCTACTGACGCGCCCACAATTAAATAAAACAATTTTATTAAAACACCCAAGTTTGAGCTAGGGAGCGTTTTTTTTTATAAAATCCTTTAAATGTTATATAACAAAATATGTAGAGCGTTCTTAACAATTCAACCATACTTAGACTTTTGTCACGCCCACTTATGAGGGATAGGAATAAGAATAGGGTATGCAACAGTTCGCCCAAGCGGACTGTAGCCCGTCCCTATGTTTATACCCTATTCTAGGGGTATATTAATTTTGACGCATAGTTTGTAACATACCTTAATATTGCCCGTAGACCCCTAAAAGTTACTATATTTATGATCAGCATCGATAGTAATGTCGATCTAGCCATGTCCGTCCGTCCGTCCGTCCGTCGGCAAAAATTAGGCCTTTAAACTGGACCTAGAGAGCTGAAATTTTAACCATATACTCTCTAGGGTCCCGAAATAATCAAGTTTACGAATTTTTGAAATCCGCCCACAGACACGCCCACAAACTCAAAAAAACAAAATTTTGGAAAAAATCGAATTTTGAGCTAGGAAGCTGAAATTTTTTATATATGATCTATGACTCCTAAAACTGTTCGGGATATAAAATTTTCAAAATCCGCCCACTGCCACGCCCACAAAAAAATAAAACAATTTTATTGAAAAACCAAAATTTGAGCTAGGGAGCTGAAATTTTTAATATATACTCTCTAGGGGCCCTTTAAGCTCATGTATAAATATTTTCAAAATCCGCCCACTGACACGCCCACAAATAAATAAAACAATTTTTTTGAAAATCCAAAGTTTGAGCTAGGGATCTGAAATTTATAATATATACTCTCTAGGGGCCCTTTAAGCTCATGTATAAATATTTTCAAAATCCGCCCACTGACACGCCCACAAATAAATAAAATATTTTTTTTGAAAATCCAAAGTTTGAGCTAGGGAGCTGAAATTTATAATATATACTCTCTAGGGGCCCTTTATGCTCATGTGTTAATTTTTTTTTAAATCCGCCTACTGACACGCCCACAATTAAATAAAACAATTTTATTGAAACACCCAAGTTTGAGCTAGGGAGCGTTTTTTTGATAAAATCCTTTAAATGTTATATAACAAAATATGTAGAGCGTTCTTAACAATTTAACCATACTTAGACTTTTGTCACGCCCACTTATGAGGGATAGGAATATGAATAGGGTATCCAACAGTTCGTCCAAGCGGACTGTAGCCCGTCCCTATGTTTATACCCTATTCTAGGGGTATATTAATTTTGACGCATAGTTTGTAACATACCTTAATATTGCACGTAGACCCCTAAAAGTTACTATATTTATGATCAGCATCGATAGTAATGTCGATCTAGCCATGTCCGTCCGTCCGTCCGTCCGTCCGTCCGTCCGTCCGTCCGTCCGTCGGCAAAAATTAGGCCTTTAAACTGGACCTAGAGAGCTGAAATTTTAACCATATACTCTCTAGGGTCCCGAAATAATCAAGTTTACGAATTTTTGAAATCCGCCCACAGACACGCCCACAAACTCAAAAAAACAAAATTTTGGAAAAAATCGAATTTTGAGCTAGGAAGCTGAAATTTTTTATATATGATCTAAGACCCCTAAAACTGCTCGGGATATAAAATTTTCAAAATCCGCCCACTGCCACGCCCACAAAAAAATAAAACAATTTTATTGAAAAACCAAAATTTGAGCTAGGGAGCTGAAATTTTTAATATATACTCTCTAGGGGCCCTTTAAGCTCATGTATAAATATTTTCAAAATCCGCCCCCTGACACGCCCACAAATAAATAAAACAATTTTTTTGAAAATCCAAAGTTTGAGCTAGGGAGCTGAAATTTATAATATATGCTCTCTATGGGCCCTTTATGCTCATGTGTAAATATTTTCAAAATCCGCCCACTGGCACGCCCACAATTATTATTATTTTTTTTTTTTGAAAATTCAAAGTGAGCTAGGGAGCTGAAATTTATAATATATACTCTCTAGGGGCCCTTTATGCTCATGTGTTAATTTTTTTTAAATCCGCCTACCGACACGCCCACAATTAAATAAAACAATTTTATTGAAACACCCAAGTTTGAGCTAGGGAGCGTTTTTTTTTGATAAAATCCTTTAAATGTTGTATAACAAAATATGTAGAGCGTTCTTAACAATTCAACCATACTTAGACTTTTGTCACGCCCACTTATGAGGGATAGGAATAAGAATAGGGTATCCAACAGTTCGCCTAAGCGGACTGTAGCCCGTCCCTATGTTTTTAATCTATTTCGGATAGCATTTTGCGGTTTCCTATTCGATTTTGGCGAATTGTGCCAGCACAAAATATTTGCTTTTTAAAAGCGCAGCGCAAAGCTTTATTGACGAAAGTCAGTTATCAAAGAAGGCCTTATAGTTTTTTCCATTAGGCAAAGATGAAATGAGTTCCACGACGATGTCAGCACTGAAGCCAAGCCGTGTGTTTTTGCACGTATCAGCGCCAATATATAATGCAAAATCGTGCATGATTCCGGATACACCGGCTAAAGTAAAAACTTTAAAGCTCCAGAGGTGTGGTTTCATTTTGGTATTCTGTTTGAAGCTTGATCTTCCTTTAAAGATATAACTTGTTCATCTACTTAATTAAGTTCTTCTGGGGGAAAAGAGTTCAATATTTTGTCGAGACATGTCGTTTATATGAAGGAACGTTTTTATTTGTTCAAATCTGGCTCTGGACATCAATATTGGCGTTCAATAAGATTGTTTCCTTCCTCCCCCAATACATTGTATACTGTGTCATTCGAACAACAGTGAAATCGTAAATTATATTTCAATTCAATTGTCAGGGCAGTACCATATGTAAAAAAACAAAATCAATCAAAATTATAGCATAGGGCAGCCCAGGAAGCATTTATGGAGTACCAGTGTTTGTAATTTATTTTGGGATAAATGGCAAAAACAACTCGTCGGGTAACATTGGTGAAGGTTGCGGTAATACATTGGCATTAGAAGTCGAAAACGAGATCGTTAAGTGGCTCCTTCAATGATCTTCGGATGGGAAGACTCCGTCTTCAAGCTGTTGTTTACAACGTATTGTGCTATTCAATTTCGAAACTCCTCTTTACCGCAGGGATACCTGGGATAAGGATGGGTGTAACAAATTTTGATTAAAAAGTAACTTAACAGAGTGGTGGCGATTGTGTATTGGTTAGTGTGTTGGCTAATGACCGATGCGGTGCAGCCGAAATCATAATGGGGAACAACAAAATACGCCATTCTTTAATGGAGCGAAACAAATGACACCTTGATTTCTCCAACCTCTACACGAAAAAGAGGATTTCTGCCTGGTAGTACAATGGACCGATACCGATTCTGAGTGCTCTGGGATTTGGATTTCCTATTAAAAAAAATGAAACTTGTAAAACAAAAAAATTAACTAAAAGATGCAAAATATATTGTTGATGTTTTTTCTTCAATTTTTCGTAAGCATATTAATCATTATAAAAAGTTGAGTCCCTACAATTTTATCCGTTTGGCATAATTTCTTGCAAACATTCAGTATAGTCTTATGAAAAGTGGATTTCCATATATTCGAGCCGAACTTTATGGTAGGCACTTCGACCTAAAAAGATCTTTTGTGCCGTATGGGCCAGAAAAATTTAGACTGGTAGAGTTTCCAATTTCCGTGTAAAGCGGACAATTGTACTAGTAGAAGAATTCTTTAAGCCCTCGGGGCACATTTGTTCCCTGAAAAAGATCTTCTTTCTAATTCCGTTTAGGGCCGGACATTCACATAAAATGTGTTCAGCTGACTGACTCGTCCTCTTCAAGACAGAGTCGGCACTCAGGAGAGTCTACTATTTTCATTTTGTGTAGATGATATCTTAAACCATGGTGGCCAGTAAGGTAACCTACTAAGTTTTTGATATCATGCCTGCTTAGGTCTAGGCATTTGCTGGCATTTTTATTGAATGGCTTGTTTGGTCTGTCTTAAACCTGGGATGCTTTCCCAAAGATAGATACATATTCTGTGTTCCCAGCTTTTTATTGCTGCCGTTGCTGCTGATCTAGGAGTGCAGTAGAAGGGTTCGGGACCTATGAAGGGTGTTTCCGAACCTTTTCTGGCCAGTTCGTCGGCCTTTTCGTTACCTTCCACCCCGACATGACCCGGAACCCACCATAGCTTGGTCTTGTTACTTGTTCCGAGTGCCTGTAGGGTGTTGAAGCAGTACATGACTGATTTGGTATGCGAGCTAAGGGCGTTTATAGCTGCTTGACTATCCGTGAATATATTGATGATTGCACCTTTTATACCAGATAGATTTATTTGGGTAGCGCATTCTTGAATGGCGTGGAGCTCTGCTTGAAATACGCTGGGACTTTTTCCCATGGGTATCGTAAAGCGTTTGTTTGGTCCGTATATTCCCGCTCCTACCCCCGCTTCCATTTTAGAACCATCCGTATACCACTTTATGCCGTTGTGGCTGGTGGAATGCAGGTGGGTTATTACTAACCCATGTTTCCTCTTGGGGATCTCCGTGGAGAACCGCTTATTGAAGCATATTATTTTATGAATGCGGTCTGTGACCCCGCAGTTCATGTTGAGTTCTGGCAGTTCATCGAGAAGGGTCTTAAGTACCGGATAATCGTTAAGGCTTACCTCGTTTAACTGTATTTGACTTATTGCACTGCGGATCGACACTTTTTGAATGTATATGTGGAGAGGTGTAATACCTGTTATTGCCTCTATGACAGCCGTTGGACAGGTTCGCATGGCTCCGGAGATACCAAGGCACGCAAGCCGGTGTACCTTTTTGAGATTCTCTATTGCGACCTTTTGTGTGGATTTTGTCCACCATACAATGGAGGCGTATGTTATAATGGGTCGTATCATCACTGTGTAGATCCAGTGGACAATCTTTGGAGAGATTCCCCAGGTTCTGCCATATGTGCGTCGACAGGCCCATAAAGCTCTGTTAGCTTTAGTGATTTTGTTGTTGATGTGAGAGTTCCAGTTTAGTCTTTTGTCCAGGATTACTCCAAGATATTTGACTTCGTCGGAATACTCAATGGTCGTGCCATTTAGTGAAATCTGGGCTAAGCTGAGATTTCTTCTTTTTGTCAAAGGAACTATGATAGCTTTACAGGGGTTTATGGAGAGATTTTCCTTGATGCACCAGTCTATAGCTATCTTAAGGGCGTTTTGCATACGTGAAGTAACTACGTTTGATTCTTTGCCCCTAATAATGATGACCAAGTCATCGGCGTACCCTATTATGTCGTAGCCTAAATTACTTAGTTTTTGAAGTAGGTCATCTATGACCAAAGACCACAGCAGGGGTGATAAAACTCCTCCTTGTGGACAGCCTTTTATAGCTGATACTGATACTGAAGTCTGTCCTGACGAAGCAGTAATTTTCCGACTTTCGAGCATCGCTTTTATCCAGTTTATGATGGGAAAGTCTACCTTTCGGTGAATTAAAGCATTTGATATTGAATCATAACCGGTGTTATCAAAAGCACCCTCTATGTCAAGAAAAGCGCATAGTGCAATTTCTTTGCAACGGTAGGCGTTGTTTATGTGATTTGTTAGTTTTAACAGGGCGCCTTCCGTTGATTTGCCTTTTTGATACGCATATTGACAGGGGTGTAGAGGCATGCTAATAGTTATGCATTCTCTGATATGAACGTCAATTATTCTTTCCATTGTTTTCAGGAAAAACGATGTCAAGCTTAGGGACGATAGGATATAGGTAGTTCACTGGGTTTGTTACCTGGTTTGGGGATAAATACTACATTGACTTCCCACCAAGTGCGTGGTATGTAGCCCCAGTTGAAACTGAACCTAAATAAGGTAATTATGTTAGGTAGGAAGAATTCCATACCCTTTTGAATGAGGGCTGGAAAAATTCCGTCATTTCCTGGTGCCTTGAATGGTTTAAATTTTAAGGTCCTTAAATTAAAATTTAGAGCCTTCTGTTTTACAAAAACATTGTTATTCGATCAAATCCTCTATGTAGACAATATCCTTTGCTCCCATACTAAGAATTTTGCCACGCCTACTTTTTACGGCGGAGAATGGGCGCACTATGTACCACTTTGAAACAGCCAATAAGTGGTTATAATTGGTAAGTCCCTAGCTTTTAATGCATAATCGTGTGTTGAATTATATTTTTTTCCTTTAAATATCCCTTTAAAACAGACAATAAGGGGAAAGTTTTATTTTCATTCATCCATTATCCATTAATGTCACTTGCATCGCTGAAACCTAAAGACTTTCCATTCTCCTCGGTATGTGTTTTAATGACGACCTTCGTTGGAATGACCAAATATTCGATGTCACAAAGAATGCTGCGAAATGAAATGTTTTGTTTCGTGAAACAAAAGAACATTGTTTCTTATGAGAGTACACACACCAAAGAAAACGAAACAAAACACATGTTTTTGTTTGAAAGTGTTTCGGTGGTTTTTGTCGAAAATACATGCCACTGTTTCGACTCAGCGGCGTCGTTGACGATAATTGCCTTCTTTCTTATAGCGTAACATACACCAAATGAAACGAAACATAAAAACAAAAGCAAAACAAAAAAACGTGTTTCGTTGCGGATAGCTGACCCGTTGTTTTTTGCAAAACAAAATTTTGATTCCTTCGTAACACGAATGATTGTGTTGTTTTTTTTTAGCTTTTAGGCGCATCGACTTGATCCTCGTTGTGTATAACTTTTCACTACGTGCAGTGGTATCTGATTTCCTTTTTAAAATGATTTATGGCTGGGTTTTCTGATTATTTTTTTTAATGCTAACACCTAATTATGAACCTCTACAATTACCCTTCAGTCAAAAATATGAGAGTGTCCCTACTCATTATATGGATATACTCTGTTTTACTCTGTCCGCAAATTTTAACAAATATGGACGTAGATGAAGAAAAATTGATTTTTTTAATTGGGGCAAGAAGCCCTATCTATAATTATAAAGATAATGAACATGCTAATAAAGTTACTATTGATAAGCTGTGGATAGAAATAGCAACTGAAATGAATTGCCAAGGTAAACATATATTTCCTGAAGCAAGCCTTCACGTTCCCTAATCATATTATCATAAGCATTCTGTTGAAGGTAGTAAATTTTTCAGAATAAGTTCCCAACTATTTTTTTTTTTTTTTTTTTTTTTTTAAAGGAATTCCAAATCCTAGAGCACTCAGACTCGGTAACGGTCCATTGTACTACTAGGCAGAAATCCTCCTTTTGGTGTAGAGGCATGTGAATGGGTGGCGTATGTTGTTGTTCCCCATGGGGATTGAACATGCACCGCACGGGTAACAAGCCAACACACTAACCTCTACACCGTCGCCACTCATAGTTCCCAACTATGCTATTAAGTTTATTATCACATCCTCAGCATTTCGTTTTAGATCATATGGATGTTTTGTTGCATTCTGTTTGGCTTGGTGTGTGTTGAAATAAAAAATGTTTTTTTGACTATCGAATCAAAAACGTTTTGCTTTATCCGGTGTGTTTTCAGCCTTAGTGATGTAAGAAATATTTCACCCCTACTGATGAGGCTACAATTTATATGCCGTTTATCCGCCCGAAAATCGAGTACAACGCTCATATCTGATGTGGTGCACCAATAACTTATTTGGAGTTACTTGACAGGATCCAACAACGCGCGATAAAACTCATTGGCGACCGAGACGTCGCGAGATCGATTGACTCTCTTAGTCATCGTCGTAATCTCTCCTGCCTTTCGTTGTTTTATCGTTATTTCCACCATAAGTGGTCAAACGAAATAACCAGTTGCATTCCATCACTTCACCCTCAAGCCTGTCTTCGGACCTACTGTGAAGTTCAAAGAATCTTTCCTCAGCAGTACAACACGAATGTGGAATACTCTTCCACGCACTTTCTTGCTTCACATTATAACCTACAAACAATCAAAACCAATGTGCATCGGCATTTTCCTTTTCTTCTCACTCTAATTTCCTTAACGCCCGCGCTGTGTAGCTATTACATTATAAGGGTCTTAAGAATTCCCTTAAGTGCGTGTATATTATAAAAAAAGTAATAACAATCCGAGTGTGCGATGTTATACTTTTAATTCAAATAAAATATACCATTAGAGATTTCTTTGAACTTTAACTATTCCGTTCAAAAACTGCCGCTTAAAAATAGTTATGTACATATTATATTATCAGCTTATACAAGTATTTTGTTAAGGATAACAATGTTAAAAAAATAAAAATAAAACGGAAACTGTATCCAAACTAATACAATAATATTCGTATGCCATCCTACAAAATGTAAGGGAGCGAATTGAAATATTAATTTGGGCTTACCGCACGTATCTACTAGTAGCGAGAGAAATAAAGAGATTTTTTATTGTTTTCTCAGATACAGAACATAGAAACAAATTTAGTAAATCATTGGACACAACATTTACGTGTAGATTAGGTACGTGAAAGTCATTAGGTAGAATTCAGTGGAACTAAGGAAAGACTTTTAACATCCCAAAGCTTAGTTGCTGATTCAAGTGATGAGAGCCATAATGATACTATAGAGGGTAGGAATGCTTTGTTAACATCATAAGCAAAACTAATGAAGGATCTTTACGAGGAAAGGATTTAGCTATAGCAATCTACTATGCTGGGGTTTAAATATCCCCAGAAAATTAATTAATTATAGATAGCCAACTTTTGTAGTTCTGGTAAAAACTTCTAGGTGAAATGAAAACGGAAAAAACGATACATATTTATACATACCTATGTATATTTACGTATTAACACGATTGATTTATTGTTGTCTTTGCTGCTTGGTTAAATTAATTAGTTTTTTTTATTACCTTCGATTGTTACTGGATATTGTTAACGTAGTTTGTTAGTTGGTACTAATGGTCGACATTGATGGTTAATAAATACTTTTGTTCGGTTAAATCTGCATAAAATAAACAATATTTCTAATAGAATCCACTTAACTTTGTTTGGAAGTCTTACATAGACTCTTTCGGAGACAGTGTAAGCAAATCCAACCGAATCGGCCCTTGATAAAATGAATTTGCTTCTTTTATTTGCATGGTTTAGCCGCGCATTCAATGTCAATGCCCTATTAAATTTGGCCCTATTTCTCATAATTTGTAAAGACATGATGCCCTTATTTGCACAAAATTATTTTCTTCTTCTTTAAAGGCAACGTTATGATCTAGATTAGAGGGATAACAACCCCAATGTAATGCGTTTATTATAGTGCCGACATGTCACATCGGTCGGGTTTTACTTTTTGGCGTGGTAATAACGCCACATATGGGGCATGTGCTGATATTTAAACAATCGCCAATGAATAGATTTATTTAAAAAACATATATATATTGTGGAGTCCAGAAGAAATTTGGGATGTAGGTTCTAGTAAAGTCTACTAATAGAACGCAATAATTATGTTGGAGCTGTCAACGACTAGTGCGACTGAAATGCACAAGAAAAATTTTGCAGATTCGGCAGCATAAGCAAAGGCTACAATCCGCTTGGGCGAACTGTTGAATATCCAATTCTTATTCCTATTCCTATTCTTATTCCTATCCCGCAAAAGTCGGTGAGGCAAAAAAACTTAGTTTGGGCGAATTATTAAAAAGGATAATGTCTGCATAAACGATTTAATCAAAAAAAAAATCTTTGTAACAAACCCCACAGAAGGAGCCTTTAATAACGTAGAGTGTAGAGCTTTAAAAAGCGCTTTAACAAAAGCTAACATTAAACAGGGCAACATAAACATGATATGCATCATGCCTGCCAACGGGGCATAAGCTGCTCCCTTGGTCAAAGCTCCACCAGACTGTCTGTATCCAGAGGAACTCCGCAGGGGGAATCATATCGCCACTTCTGTGGGTACTGTTAATTGACAACTACTTAAAGACCTTAAGTCAATGGCGGAAGGTGCCACAGAGTATTCGGACGACGCGACGTGGTTATACTAGTGCAGGGAAAATATTTAAACACTTTATGTAAGGTCACAGAGTCTGCCTTAAAGAAAACCAGTCAATTTTCTAAGAGCTGCGGGATAAATGTCAACACCTCGAATACGGAGTTAGTAATGTTTACGAGAAGACACAAAATACTGCACTTCAATCTCCTGAAACTTGACGAAGTGGAACTGTCTATTACGGATAGTGCGAAGTATCTAGGCGTAATCCTAGATAGGAAATTAAATTGGAATCTCTATATAACAGAAAGCGTATAACGCCCTCTTTAAAACAACTTGCTGGCAATAGCGCTTTGCGCCTCACAAATTTGGGCCAGTCTAAGGAATGCTGTTTTGGGTACCACATGATCTTAACTGATGAATTTTCCCCCTTGGTCGACTTCGACATCCCGTATGATCATCATATCTGGGAAGGGAAGAATGGCAAAGAGATGCAGTCACAACATCAAATGAGGTTGCTATTTACACTGATGGTTCTAATTGAGGCAACGGGTTCTGGCATCTTTTCTGTTGATCCGCTGGCTTGGAAACCATTCTCAATCGGCCACCATTGGATCTATATATGTAGGACTCGGCTGCAAAAGTGACATGAGGATCAGCCAAACAAACAGCTAGAACCCGAGTCATTTAGGACATGCACTGATTCTGAACATGTAAAAGGTGGTTAAATTGTAAGGACCGATGTTGAATGTGAACCACATCTAAACGTCAAGTTTTTTTTCTGCATTTTATTTGACATTTCTCAATTTCAGACTGACTCAATTTGAACCATGGAAAGATTCACAATCGAGCAACGCGTTAAAGTTATTCAGGCTTATTATGAAAATGGGCATTCAAATCAAAATGCGTATCGTGCACTTCGTGATTTTTTCGGTCAATTTAATCGTCCAAATGTGCGTACAATCGGAAAAATCATGCAAAAATTTGAGCAAACCGGGTCAGTAGGAGATGCGAAAACACCAGTGCATGCTCGTACAGCTCGTTGTGCAGAAAATATTGCTGCTGTTCGCGATAGTGTGGCTGAAGAGCCGTCCACCTCAACTCGTCGTCGTACCCAACAATTGCACCTCTCACGCTCGTCGTTGATGAACATTATGCATAAAGATTTGCATTTACGCGCTTACAAGGTGCAATTGGCTCAAGAACTAAAGCCTCTTGACCATTTCAAGCGTCGTCAATGGTGAGAATGGTGGCAAGAAATGGCAACAGTGGATTATCAATTTTCGAAGATCAGTGATGAGGCACATTTTCACCTCAGTGGGTTCGTCAATAAGCAGAATTGCCGCATTTGGGCGAATGATAATCCAAAAGTGATTGTCGAAAAACCAATGCACCCACAAAGAGTGACTAATTGATGCGGTTTATGGGCTGGCGGCATCATCGGGCCGTATTTTTTCCAAAATGAGGCCGGTCAGGCAGTTACTGTGAATGGTGTTCACTATCGTGAGATGATAACGAACTTTTTATGGCCCGAATTGGAAGATATGGATGTGGACGATATGTGATTTCAACAGGACAGCTAACTAAACCATGGCTCTTTTGCACGACAAATTCAATGGCTGTGTTATCTCACATGGTGGCGATGTCAATTGGCCGCCAAGATCATGTGATTTGGCACCGTTGGACTTCTTTCTTTGGGGTTATTTGAAAGAAAAGGTCTAAGTCGATAAGCCAATTCCTAAATAATTTGTGTTTTATTCAAAATCAACATCGGCCCTTAAAATTTAACCACCCTTTACATAGGGAAAAACGTCATATCTGACTACATGTCTCCTTACCTAGATTTTGAAAAACAATTCTCTTGTTCATTTCCGAGCAAGAAGGAATGGAACGCAAACGTACCCATGAAAAGGAAATCGATATCCATCTTTACAGACGGATCAAAGATGGACTGTGGAACGGGCGCTGGACTATTCTCAGAGGAACTAAACATAAACAGATCGATTAGATTACCTGATCACTGTAGTGTATTCCAAGTAGAAGTCCTAGCAATTACAGAAGTTGCAAGCATGGTATCAATGATGACGATACCACATAGTGGTATTACCATTTTTTTTATAGCCAGGCGGCCATTAAAGCGGTGTCAGCAACCGAAATAAAGTCTTTGCTTGTTCACCGTTGCCGCGAGGAGCTCAAAGCTCTTGGCACGAAGCACAGGACGAGTCTTTGCTGGGTACCTGGACACAGGGACATATCCGGTAACGAGCGAGCTGATGAACTGGCAAGAAAAGGGTCTGCAATGGACCTTGAACAGGCACTTCAGTCGGTTAAACCACCACTCTGTAATATCAGAGAAAGAGTGGAATATAAAACACGAATGAAAGCCAACAACAGGTGGTTGTCACTAACCACTTGTGATATATCACGCTTGGCTGGTTGTTATCGGACTTAATCATATACTGAGCTTGTGACAAAAAACATATAAGGAAAGTTTTACAGTCCGCTTGGACCAACTGTTGGATAATGTTTTCCTATTCCTATCACCCAAAAAGTGGGTATGGCAAAAATCTAGTAAGTGGTCCATCTACATATTTTATTATATAAATTATTTTGTACGTTTTTGAAAGGATTTGATCAAGAAAAAAAAATGTTAAGAACGACTATATCTACTTTGTAAACAATAGGACTTTAATTTCAATTTATAGCCGTCCCGATAGCCAAACCACGGCGGGAGATTGATATCCGCCGCTCAGATCGCTCCTCCAATGAAGGAGTTAATCCCTCTCCGAGGAGTAACACCCAAGCAACTGGTTTACCGAAACAGGCTGGTTGATCGAACCAGGCTGGGCGTCAGTGAGGATTTAAACAACTCGAAGAAGGCTAGGAAAACAACGATTTCCAAACCCCTCCCCAAAACAATGAAGGACTGTCTCTTCGTCTCAATAGTTCACATACCCGAAGATGAAGGGAGAATCTCCTACGATAAATGCAGACTCATTCAAGGCAGAGTAATGAACTGCCTTCTTGAATGCATCATTTCTCATCTAAAATCTCCACCCACTTTTAAGGACTCAGGTTGGCACCAAGGCAAATAAAGCATTAATTATCCAATAATCATTTATTTTTTTGTACACAGATGTATTATCATTGTATTTACCGCTATATACAATAATCGGAAAAGTGTTCGAATTTCTACAGCATCAGTCGGTTTGCATTCACGTGGTCTGTCATACGATTGTGTTTTTTTTTTTTTATTATAAATTCGTTGGTATGTCTAACAACTTTTTCAATAATATTCTCCGTAATGAATAAACTCCAGGCTTGCATAAATCGCACCTCCGCTCAAATAGTGTCATAACTCAAAAAATCATTTTTTCGAGAAAAGAGCTTTCAAATGTTTGGGCCGCCATTACTTTTGGCTTACATTATAATGAAATATTGGTGTCATCTAGGGACAAATATTGGAACAATGAATGTGACACTTTTTGAGGTTATTATTTTGAAGTATGGGGGACGTAATGGTGCAATAAATGGATTTTCTAATTTTTTTGAGTTATGACGCTATTTGAGCGGAGGTGCAAAATGTTGTTACCCGCACGCCATTCCTACGAGTACCTGAATCTTCAGTGAGAATATTTTGTACTTTACGCCTCACCCTGTTCTTGTTGGATTTTTGATATTTTGATACTTTATCACGCCCTGTAAAATAGCTGTTTATATCTGAAAGGGGCAATTGTCCTCATCTGAATCCGAGCTGTTTGATTCCTCAGCAGATTGAGATCCCTCTGAAACGATGTGGTCAGAAGTTTCTGAACCTTGCTCGCTGAGCTCTGATTCACTATCTTCTTCATCTTCTCGTAGTAATTCTTCGAGTATTGCACTTCAAAAGCGGCGAACATTGGTAAGACAACTTTTTAACAAAGCAAGACAGAGTAAGACAGATGAAGACTGGACTAAGTATAGGTCCGAACCTAATCTATAATACTAAAGAAATAAGGAGAGCAAAACTTGAATCCTGGAGCACGTTCTGCGAATCCATAGAGAGTACAAACGAGGCTGCCAGACTACGTAAAGTACTATCCAAAGACCCCACGGTCCCAGGGTATATTAAACGTGCTGATGACTCTTGGACAGAGTCTAGCCAAGAAACTCTACAAATGTTAATGGATACTCACTTTCCGGAGTCTAGTGAGCACACTGGATGTGAGCCACGCCCCGGTTCCGCAAGACACATAACCGGACATGGCAATTGAAAGTATCATAACAGAGCACAAAATTGCTTGGGCAGTCAAATTTTTCCAGCCCTACAAATCGGCGGGACCAGAAAATGTCATACCAGCAATGATACAATAGGCTCTTAACGCAATACTGCCATGGTTAAAAGCTATATTCAAAAGCTGTAAAAGACTCTGCAACATACCGTAAAGCTGGAAAGAAGTAAAAGTGATTTTTATTCCCAAAGCAGGGAGACATATACACTGCACAACAAAAGATTATAGGCCGATAGTCTCTCATCATTTCTCTTAAAGACACTCGAGAGAATAATCGACTTATATGCAAGAGACCTCTTAAACGAAAACAACCTATGCAGTACTCAATATGCCTACCTCAAGGCAAGACCATTGAAACAGCCCTGCACGAAGTTGTGTCAATTATAGAAAAAGGATTACACCATAAAGAATTCACCATGGCAGCATTTTTGGACATTGAGGGAGCTTTCAACAATGTCAAAATAGCGGCCATAAAAACAGCGCTCGTAGACTTAGGAGCGAAAATAGAAATAACGAACTGAGTTTATGAAATGCTTAACAGCAGAGTAATTAACTCAGAGATTGGAGAGAGTAGCATAAGGAAAACAGTGACCAGGGGCACCCCACAGGGAGGCGTCATATCTCCCCTCCCGTGGCTTCTAGTGGTCAACAAAATCCTTACGACTCTAAAGGTCAAAAAGACGAAAATAGTAGCATACGCAGACGACATTGTAATTCTAATAAGTAGAAAGTATCTCCCCACTAGGTGGCGACATGGTGGCGACGGTATAGAGGTTAGTGTGGTTGGCTTGTGACCCGTGCGGTGCAGGTTCAATCCCCATGGGGAACAACAACATACGCCACCCAGTCACATGCCTCTACACCAAAAGCAGGATTTCTGCCTGGTAGTACAATGGACCGTTAACGAGTCTGAGTGCTCTGGGATTTGGATTACCTTTAAAAAAAAAAAAAAAAAAAAAAAAAAAAAAATCTCCCCACTATTAGTGAACTCATGGAATCTGCCCTAAAAGAATTATCCTCGTGGGCAAGACCGAACGGCCTTGGAGTTAATCCAATCAAAACCGAGTGTGTTCTGTTCACTAGGAAAAGAAAAATCGAGAATTTCGATATGCCGAAGCTAAAAGGAATTCGTCTGAAACTTTCCCCGGAAGCAAAGTATCTGGGCATCATCCTAGACTCTCAGCTTACTTGCAAACGTAACACAGTGGAACGATCAAAAAAAGCACTATGTGCCTTCTACGCATGCAAAAAGACCTTTGGTAAACGTTGGGGTATGCGCCCTTACATAACCCATTGGATGTATACAGCGATCATACGACCCATACTTACATACGGGTCTATTGTTTGGTGGAAGGCAACAGAAAGGACTACCTATCTCCATAACCTCTCTAAGGTACAGAGACTGGCATGTATCGGCACAACAGGAGCAATGAGATCAACACCTCAAGCCGGGCTGGAAGTCATTTTAAACCTTCCCCCCCTTGGTGAATACATTCGCAGCATGGCAGCCAAAGGAGCCCTCCGCCTCAAGGAGGCTAACATGTGGAGACACAGCTCCTATGGGCACGGCTCCATAATTCACAATTACTTGGGTATCGATCTATCCAGGAAAACGGACTACATAATCCCCAATCGAAACTGCGAGAAAAACTACTCTACATATATACCCCAAAGAGAGAACTGGAACGCGCACGCCAGCGCACAAGAAATCCATATCTATACGGACGGGTCAAAAATGGATGTAGGTACAGGAGCAGGAGTTTTCTGCGAGCCCCTAGACATAAAGGACTCGTACAGACTCCCCAATGAATGCAGCGTCTTTCAAGCCGAAATAGTCGCCATAGACAAGGCAGCAAAAACAATCTCCGCGAAGAATCTGGATCCTTCCAAGATTTTAATCTTCGTAGACACTCAGGCGGTGATCAAAGCACTAGACAGCGAAACCATAAAGTCAAAACCAGTCAGGAACTGCCTAAAATCCCTTAACGAAATAGGCGAACGACACAGGATCACGCTGTGCTGGGTCCCCGGTCACAGCGACATCGTGGGGAATGAAAAGGCTGACGAGCTAGCAAGAACAGGGTCAGAACTTGACGTATTGGACGCCATTACGTCAATAGACATCCCAATCAGTGCAGCAAAAAGAAACATTGACCAAAAACTGAGGGAACAAATTAACACTACCTGGTCCCAGAGGAACGACTGTGTGATATCTCGCAGCCTATGGCCAAGAATCGACGAGAAAAGAGCAAAACACATTCTGGGAATGAACAAAGAAGAAATACGCATCCTAACCGGCGTTCTGACAGGCCACTGCACCATAGGTGTAATGGCAAACAGGCTGGGCATTAGCTCACCAGACTAATGCAGGAGCTGTCAGGATACAGAAGAAACCGAGACCATCAAACACCTGCTCTGCGAGTGTCCAAACCTCCAGACATCTCGACTTCGCTATCTGGGCAACAGATTTTTCGAAGACTTAGAGGACGTAGCGCAGGTACGGACACAATCAGGTTTGTCAAGAAGATAGGTTGGTTCCAATAGGCCAACCAGCAAGAATAATTTAAACGGAGTATGGTAAGTGTTTTTATTGTTAGTGAAGTTTTTTACCACGATAAACAAAAAAGGGATCACAATGAACCAATAGGCCCCCGTGCAACCACAGCAAATGCTGTGCACTTCCCTTCCAACCTAACCTGACCTAACCTATTGCACTTCGTGCTAGCGGTCTACGACTCATTTTATAAATAAAAGCAGTATTACAAGCTTAATTTGGCGATATCCGAAGAAATACTAAATCGCTTTGAGCGTCGCGCGTAACGTTTTCGACGACAGGCGTGCGGTGTGCTTTCGACGCCTGCGCCGGGTCTAAAACAACAGCGATCTGTGCGGTGGGTGGAGTGCGGCTTGCGGAGGTAAACTCTTTATTTCGCTCACAATGACAAAGCGATAGGCTACTAGAAATTAGAAATACATAGGACAAGTAATAATAATATTATGAACGAAAATGTATTGAGCACGGTCGATTCGACACCGCGCGAGTTACGTATTGCAGCAGAGAAAGGGCAACAACCACAGGAAATGCTGCGCAAACAAGATTCGACGATGACTTGCCAGCGGCATACAAAATCAAGGCCAACGCAAAACCGATGGCATGGTGATTTTGTGCTTTGGTTGCATTCGGTGGTCATTCACATGAACCGATTTCCGTTTGTGCGAATGACCGATGGTTGATGAGCCAGCAGTTCTGGCTGTACATAGGTTGTAAGTTAGAAGTAAGATATGATTAAGTAAGGCAGTTCTGTTCCGACCGGGAGATAATAAAGTGTTTAAAATAAACAACCAGCCTCTTTTGGTGTTTTAATTTTAGTTTCTTGGACATTATATTTAACTGGCGCAGTCGGTAGGATTCTGTTCAGTAGAACTAGAATCCAGTGAATCGAACCGGAAAAGGTGAAAGTGTTAAAGTACGAAACAAAGTAATCTAAAACGAAATTTATTAGATTACGTAGAAACGACCATTATACAGTAAACCAACAAATCTGGAGAGAAAAATATCTCGAAACAAAATTCTGGACAACAACAGAAGTATGGCGCAAAATATTACTGAGCAATGCTTAGCCATGCTTACAGAAATAGTGAGCCGTCAAAATCAACCGGGGACATTAAGGAGCAGACTCGAAAAAGAACTTCGATATCTTCCTGTTTTTGATGGAAGTAGTGGAACCTTGCCAGCATTTATCTCGTCAGTCGACAGAGCATTACTGGAATATGCAGAGAACCAGAGGAATGATGTCTACACTGTGATCTACAATGAAAAAATCATTGGACCAGCGAAGAATTACCTGTCAACATCGCCTCCATTAACCTGGGGAAATTGCAAAAGCAAACTTAAACTCCATTACAAAGCAACGAAGGACCAAGGACAAATCATGAAGGAGATCAGTTTTTTAAAGGTAAATTCAATTGCTGAATTATGTAATAAAGTAAGA
This sequence comes from Portevinia maculata, assembly GCA_949715645.1. Taxonomy (NCBI): domain Eukaryota; kingdom Metazoa; phylum Arthropoda; class Insecta; order Diptera; family Syrphidae; genus Portevinia; species Portevinia maculata. The sequence goes on from OX454525.1 coordinate 301,096,581, forward strand.
ATTAGTGTTAGTGATATTGCAGAATGTGCAATTTTTAGTGATTTTGAGACCAATATTGTAAATAATCTTAGTAGTGTCCTAGTCTTAAAAATAAAAGAAATTACTGCAGGGGCTTTAGCAGCCGAATTGCAGGATAAATTTTCTTTAGAAGATATTCGGATAATTCTTAATAGATATATTGGCCAAGATCATTTTAATTTAAAAGAACCGACATCAAATAAACCAATTGTTTCCAAACCAATACACAACAATATTCCACCACACAATAACTATCAGAGACATTTAAATAACAATAATTCAGTAGGACCGAGCAGGGGTAGTTTTAATAATAATTTCCACAATAGATCAGGACAGAGAAGGGGTAGTTATAACAACAATTCCTCAAGTCAACAGTCCAGAAATTTTAACTACAGGAGCTATAACAATAATTCGACAAAACCTATGGAAGTTGATACCATAAGTAATAGGGACGAAGTCAATCAATTAACAGAGGAAGAGTTTTTTATAAACTAGCCTCGGATAAAAATAAAATGTATATTATTCTTACCATCAATAAAGAAGAGTTCGTTTGTTTGGTAGACACAGGATCTACAGTCAGTTTATTAAACTCAAGCAAAGTAGGAAATAGAGTATACGAAAAGTTAGGGGAACAAATCCATATTAGCACTATAGAAGGACAAGTTAAAAAAAATACTGAGTACGTAAAATCTAAATGTCCAGACGAGTTTAAGCAACCGGATAATGCTAGAATGAGATGGGTAAAGATTAATTTAGACAAAGTATACCACTTTTTAATTGGAATGGATTGGGTTAGTAAGAATGTTCGACTAATAGATATAGGGAATCAAGAAATTATTTTAAATAATAATGTACGAATACCGTTTTTGAGTAAAAGAATCGAAAATGAGGTAAATGCATTGGAAGAAAGTGATTTAGATAATATAAAACTAGATCATTTAAATGAAGAAGAGAAACATGGAGCCCTAACATTATTAAATAAATACAATAAGTTGTTCTATAAAGAAGGAGACATCTTAACAAATACTTTAAGCATTGTACATGAAATTAAAACTACTACAAATAAGCAGATAAACTCCAAAATATATCGATATCCACCACAGCATGAAGAAGAAGTGAGAAAACAGATGCAAGAAATGGAAGTACAAGGTATAATAAGGAAAAGCAAAAGTAGATATAGTTCTCCTATCATAGTTATACCAAAGAAAAAAGATAACTCGGGAGTTAATAAATTCAGGATTGTGGTAGATTATAGAAGGCTTAATCAAGTTACAGTTGATGATAAATACCCACTTCCCAATATTGATAGCATATTGGATAAGTTGGGTAAAGCACAATATTTTAGTTCACTAGATCTAGCTAAAGGATATCATCAGATATTAGTAGCAGAGAAAGATATTGAAAAAACGGCATTTGTAACACCGGATGGCCTCTACGAATATGTGAGGATGCCTTTTGGTCTAAAAAATGCTCCCGCAACCTTTCAACGCCTAATCAATGAAATATTACGAGAATGCATAAATAAAATATGTGTAGTATATCTCGATGATATACTCATTTTCTCCACCACTTTAGAAGAACACCTAATTTCATTGAAAAAAATCTTTAAAATACTAACAGCTCATAACTTAAAGATTCAGGCTGATAAATGTAGTTTTATGCAGAAAGAGACTTCCTTTTTAGGGCATATACTTACGAAGGATGGGTTGAAGCCAAATCCTAACAAAATAGAAGATATTTTACGAATAGGACTACCGAAGACGGAGAAACAACTTAAAGGTTTTCTAGGTATGACTGGATTTTATAGGAAGTTTATTAAAGATTATTCAAAAATAGCACATCCTTTAATAAAATATTTGAAAAAAGATTTTAAAATTAACACTAACGATCCTCAGTATATCGAAGCATTTGAGAAGCTGAAACTATTGATATCTTCCCACCCCATTTTAAAATTTCCCAATTATGAAAAGGAATTTGTGGTTACAACCGATTCTAGTGATTATGCTATTGGTGCTGTTCTATCACAAGACGGACATCCAATATGCTTTGTATCAAGGACGTTAAATAGTCACGAAAGAAATTACAGCGTGACCGATAAAGAATTTTTGGCTATAGTGTATTCAGTGAATTACTTCAGACCTTATTTGTACGGGAGAAAATTTAAAATCGTTACAGACCATGCACCAATCAAATACCTAAACTCTAAGTATAAAGGCAAAGAATTTTCCCAAAGGAACCAGAGATGGATTTTAAAATTGCAAGAATACAATTTTGAGGTTGAATATCTCAAGGGAAAAGAAAATAAAGTGGCCGATTATTTAAGTAGGTTAGAAAACAGTCCTCAGATAAATGAACAGAACAGCAGTGAATCCAATATGAACCTGTCTGACTCTAACACCATGCATTCAGTGGACGAACAGTTACAAGACCACATAGGGATAAGAGAAGAAATAATAAATAAATATAAAACTCAGATAATTCTAACTTATAGTCCAAGTAAAGAAATTGATATAGTACATGGCAGAAGAATTATACAAATAAACCCTCAAACTGATGAAGCTTCAATTAGAGAACTACTACTAAGCCATGTCAAACCAGGACACATCGGAATATATTCAGAGGTAAATGATAGAGATTATAATAAAGTACAAAAGATTATTATAGAACTATTCTCCGGGGATCGCAGAATAAAGTTTAGAAAAGCAACGAAAAAAGCTCAAGAAATATATGATGAAGAAGAGTGTCATAAGCAAATATCTTTGTATCATACAAGAGAGTCATTGCATAGTGGCATAAATGAGACTTACAAGACATTGAAAGACAAAATCTTTTATCCTAAATTGCAACAGCATATACAACTTATTATAAATAATTGTAGCAAATGTCAAGAAATAAAATATGACAGAAATCCAATAAAACCTATATTAAATATAACCGAAACACCAACCGGCAAAAATGAAATTATCCATTTAGACATTTTTCATTATAAAAAGCAAACGTTTGTAACTATTATCGACAAATTAACAAAACTCGCAGTTGCTTATTTAATTAATGAGAGAAACTGGGTGAAAAAAATTGCCATTCTAGAAGGGTATTTAGCAACGTTTAACAAACCAAAGAAAATAATAATGGATAATGAATTTAAATCAGAGCAAGTCATAAAATATCTACAAGAAAAAGGAATAGATATTCATTGGACTAAGCCCAATAGCCATACCGGTAATGCGGATGTAGAAAGACTTCACTCTACATTAATAGAAAAAATTCAGGCCATAGTGGAAGATATGTCAGTAGAACAAAAGATACAGAAATCCATAGGAAATTATAACGATAGATATCACTCAGCTATTGAGATGACTCCAAGGGGAGCTAGTTTAATGACAGATACTACAAGTTTAGTAGAAAAACTTAAACAAAAGAAAATTAAAACATGTCAAAGAATAAATAGGAAAAGGGAAAAATATGCAGAAAATCGAAATGTAGGATATATTAAAAATTATAAGAGGGTTAGACATAAGAATGAACCGTATTTTAGAAAATATCCATTAAGAAATGTACACCTTTCAAACATTAAAAGGGCTTATAAATTTACAGGTAATGCTAATAACCCTGATGATGAAGATAGTCACAGTACAAGGGTTACTGCAGGTACATCCAATAGTAGAGGAAAACGGGTATGTGAAAATACGAGTCAAAGAAGTAGAGATAGCGAATAACACTGACACTATTTTACATATAATAAATCCATCTGAAATGATGAACGTTTTGGACCAATTATCATTAAATCTAGCACACTTAAAATTAGAGGACTCAGTTGCACTTTATTCAGAAATCAATCTATTAAAAACTAAACTAAGGACCATAAGTGGGTCAAAGAGAGCAAAAAGAGGTTTATTGAATTTTGTAGGTAGAGTTCAAAACTGGTTATACGGAACAATGGATGACTCTGATAGGCAAGACATAACAGATCATTTACAGATAACTGACAGTAATAACCATAAAGCTATTAAAGGTCTTAATAAACAAATTAAAATAAACGATCATTTTAACAAGACACTACATGACTTAAAAATATTGATAGAAAACGATAGAAAGACAATTTTGGAATCATATAACCTTACTAACAATATAGTTAAAGAACTAAATTACAAAGTTTTATTTTTAGATCAAGAAACGAAATTAAGATATTTAGAAAACAAAGTGAATCAAATACTTGACAATATAATGGCAACGAAGAATAATTTAATTCATCCAAGTATGCTAACCATAGAGGAGTTAGACTATTATAATGTAGATTTTCATAAATTAAAATTATTAAAAGCTGGTGTAATGGAATATAAAAATCATTGTTTGATATTCGCAATTAAAATACCGATTGATTATATAGTAACAGAGTTGCAATTAATTAAACCTATACCAAATAAAAATGGGTTGCAAATTGATGAATCAGAAGAACTTATTATTGAAATAAATGATCAAATATACGAATATAATGAACAAGCTCTTTTCAAACATCTAAAACATAGTAAACATTGTATTTTTCAAAAAACATGTTCATTAGTGGATAATAATATAACTAGTATAGAAGAAATAGATGATGAATCTATTTTAGTAATAAATATAAATAATGAAACTCTATTGCAAAATTGTGACAACAGAAGTATAAATTTAACTGGAAACTATTTAATCAATTTCAATAATTGTACCTTAAAAATAAAACAAAATAAATTTTACAACAGAAAAATAACTGTAGCTGACAAATACTACTATCCAACAAATAATGTTAAAGAAATGTTTGTTAAACCAATAAAATTTGATGAAATTATAATGAATGATGTAGAAAACTTAAAACTAATTAAGGAACTGCAATACCACAAAAATGTAATGTACGGCACCAATATAAGCCTCATAGTAATAGTAATTTGTATTACTGTAGGTATTTTCTTTTATGTATCTTGGAAAACCAAAAACCAAAAAATTAATATTTTTTTTTTTTTTTTTTTTTTTTTTTTTTAAAATAAAAAGGAAATCCAAATCCCAGAGCACTCAGACTCGGTAACGTTCCATTGTACTACCAGGCAGAAATCCTCCTTTTGGTGTAGAGGCATGTGATTGGGTGGCGTATGTTGTTGTTCCCCATGGGGATTGAACCTGCACCGCACGGGTCACAAGCCAACACACTAACCTCTACACCGTCGCCACCCAAAAATTAATATAGTCAATAACATGAAGCCGGAGACTTCTGACTTAAAGCGAGGAGGAGTTACGTATTGCAGCAGAGAAAGGGCAACAACCACAGGAAATGCTGCGCAAACAAGATTCGACGATGACTTGCCAGCGGCATACAAAATCAAGGCCAACGCAAAACCGATGGCATGGTGATTTTGTGCTTTGGTTGCATTCGGTGGTCATTCACATGAACCGATTTCCGTTTGTGCGAATGACCGATGGTTGATGAGCCAGCAGTTCTGGCTGTACATAGGTTGTAAGTTAGAAGTAAGATATGATTAAGTAAGGCAGTTCTGTTCCGATCGGGAGATAATAAAGTGTTTAAAATAAACAACCAGCCTCTTTTGGTGTTTTAATTTTAGTTTCTTGGACATTATATTTAACTCGCGCAAGCTTGAAGGTTAATTGTGTCAATCAGCTCGAAGAGATCTTTAATTCAAATATGCAACTCCAACAGGTTGAAATAACTGCTTTATAAAGAAATGCAAGAACGGGCTAAGAATATCTCTCCTGTGCCTTGCGAAAAAAGGAAGTCTCTTGTTATGATATACTCTTCGGTATACCTGATTTTCCGGATAAGAACCTAGCAAACTTGTTCAACCGACTTTGCCATACAATGGACTGCAAGCCGCATCTCTTTACAAACATTTACGAAACTAAAAAGGGAAACAAAAACACATCGCCTCCTTTTATCATCAAATTCAGCAGCTCGTTGCAGCAGCTGAGGTAAGAAAAGCCTAACGTAGACCTTGGAGAAATTTCTGCCAGAGCATTGAGGGCACATTTCAATCGGTCAGACTACGCAAAGTTCTTTCAAAAACACCCTCTACGCCAAGTTTGCTAATGAATCCGAATGGAACATGAGCGGAATCCGAAGATGATTCGCTTAAGCTACTCGTATCAATGGACACTCATTTCGCTGGCTATATGCCTATACGTGGCCAAAGACCTGTCGCAGAATTCACTAGTTGCAAACAGATCTCACCTGACCTTGTCAGTGATGAAAAAATTTAAGTGGGCGGTACACAGTTTCGATCCACACAAATACTCGGGACCAGATGGGATTTTTCCCGCTCAGCTACAGATGGCATTCGGAAAAATACCACGGAACCACGGTACATGCACTATCAGTTCTGTGTCGTGGAGTGCTTAAAGCAAGCAACTATCACGAGCAGAAATTTGCCGGCACTAAAAGTGCTCCCACAGGCTCATCATTTAGTGCAGGTGTTAGTAAGGACAAAACAATTAAAAAAACAATAATTATGTACCTATAAAATACTAACACAAACACAAATCATGCAAATAAATTAAGACATTAAGGTATTATTACGCAAAATATTTTTCAGCTTAATTTTACTAACATGCAAGTCAATCACATGATCATTTATATTATAGATTCTACTCATGCGACTAATAGGCTCATGCCTCCCATAATTCGTTCTATGATGGGGGCTAAACAATACATCAACACTACGCAAATTATGGGCACCACACCGAAAATTAAAGCCAATAGATGACAGCAAGTCAGGTGCATCTATTTGACCGGATATAAGCTGCTGTAAAAAAATGATATCGCTATTAAGCCTTCGTTGAGAAAGGGGTAACATTTGAAGAAGCTTAATACGCTGACTGTAAGGAGGAAGGTTAAAAGGATCATCCCAAGGAAGTCCTCTAAGTGCAAATCGAAGAAATTTACGTTGAATCGCCTCCATTCGATTTGAATGAATGTTGTAGAACGGTATCCAAACTTTTGAAGCATACTCTAGAATCGGACGGACAAAACAATTGTACAATGACATAGTAACGTACGGGTCATTAAATTCTTTCGCCCACCTTTTTACGAAGCCCAGCATAGAATTAGATTTATTAACAATAAAATTGATATGCTTGGCAAAAACCAGTTTGGGATCGAAATAAACCCCAAGATCCTTAAAATTATCAACATTACAAAGAATATGTTGAGACAAAGAATATTGAAAGGTGGAAGGTATATTCTTTCTAGAGAATGCCATATGTTGACATTTAGTAGGGTTCACTGATAAATCGTTTTTATCACACCAATTGGCGAAGCTATTAATGTCAGATTGAAGAAAAATTCTATCTTGCTGACTAGTGATAGATTTAAATATTTTCATATCATCAGCATAGATCAGGATATTACTGTGATTTATACATGCTTTAACATCATCAATGGCTAGTATAAATAGAATTGGTCCGAGGTGACTACCTTGGGGAACTCCAGACTCAGCTGTAAAAGATACAGATAACGATCTTCTAAATTTGACTTGATAAACCCTTGATCTAAGGTATGAATTAACCCATTTTATGAAACTTGGTGGGAAACCAAAAGCCCTGAGCTTAAACTCGATTATTTCATGGGACAGCTGGTCGAAAGATTTGGAGAAGTCAGTGTATATGCAATCCATTTCGTCCTTATTCTCTAAGGCATAAGAACAATCATGTAAGAAACTTAACAGATTAGTGACAGTGGATCTGTTTCTTACAAATCCATGCTGTTCATTACAAATTTAATTGCGACAAAGAAATATTAACTTTTCGCAAACAATTTGTTCAAAAAGCTTAGGGATACACGAAAGCTTTGAAATAGGCCTATAATTAGTGATATCACCACGTTCGCCTTTTTTAAATACAGGTGTGATAAAAGCACTTTTCCATACATAAGGGAATTTACCAGTACTAATGGACAATTCAAACAGATATTTAAGATATGTAGCAATTGCATGACTACATTTTTTAAGAACGATCGGTGCAATGCCATCAGGACCTGATGAATAATCATTCTTCAGAGAAGAAATAAATTTTAAAATTGTTTCCAAGTCAAATGAGAAGCTACCAGTGGCGTGGCGTCCATATAACACGATTCCTACCGTCTTCCCTTTTAAAAATCCACCAAAAGTAAGCACTATCTGCCAAATAAATATATGAAAAATGAAACCCGTCCCGTATTTTAATTATAAAATAAAATCTACACACACACTCACACATAAGCTATCGAATAAGTTTAATATTTTCATTCTACCTCTCGTCTGTATCTTCATACTTCATTCAAGAATCAAGATTCAACCACATTCCACAATCCACAAATCACAAACAACAAACCAACGAAGAGTCACAAAAATACTCTTAGTAAAAAGTTTTCAACTACCGCTGCTCTCTATAATAGAATAAAAAATATTTTTCCGTCTTATTTACTTGTTTTATATCCCTTTCTTCTACAAGCATTGCGGTTCCGATCCTCTTTGTTCAACACCCGCTTTTATATTCAAAGAAAAAGACGCTACATTTCGTCTTATAAACCAAATCTCACGCTGAATACTTGGAATTGTTTCATTTCATTCTCCCTTTTGCGATTAGCATTGCGTTTCAATCGGAAGATATCAACATGTTGCAGGAATGCAGGTGCTACGTTTGACTCGTTTTTTTGCAACATTGTGTCTAATAACACGGTGTTCTTTGACTTATTTCTTTTTTCTTATGACATAATATCTGAATGTGTTATGTGGGTTGATTCTTGATTTTGAATTTGATGTTGATATTGATATGCGTGTTGATGTAAGAAGTTGAGCTTTCATTTTTCTCTCTTGTGATAGTTAATGCTTCGATGTTTTTACAAATTTATTGTTATACTTTTGTCTTATGAAATAAAATATGGTAGAATATTTTGGCAATTTGTCAGCAGAGTAAATTCAGCATATCGCTTAAGAGAAGTTCATGTCAAATAAAATACCGACACTTGTTTTTTTTTTAAGCAGGAATTCAAATTTTAATTTAGAATCAGTTGGAATTTATTGACAGACTGCGTTGCACAAGTGCAATAACTTGAAAAAATCTAGTGTTTTGTAAAGCCAATTTGATAAAATCTTAAATTTAAATAGTGAAAAGTTAGATGCGAAAGTGAAAGTGAAGGTTAATGTGTAATTTTTTAGTTTCTTTTATTACCAACTTACTGATAAAAACATTTTAGCTTCTTAATTTTAGTGCAGTTTTAGATTTTTTTTGGAAATGTCTTTGATTAGTGTAGATTGCTGTTTAACTGATTTCCTCCTGGAGGATTCAAATAGTTTTAGTAAGCTATCTTTTCTTGATAAAAAAAAAAGTTATAGACGTAGGGCGCTCTATGCCTTTTATAAATATTAATTACCAAAGGAGAGATGGTTTTGTGACACATTTTAATGTTTCCTTATACCAAAAATATAAGTGGCTAACTGGGAGTTGCAAGCTTAATAAAATGTTTTGTTTTCCTTGTCTTCTTTTTTCAAACTCCGCCAGTGTTTGGAGCCGAACGGGTTTCACTGATATAAATAATTTAGTTAATTCTTCGAAAAAACATATTAAGACAGAAAAACATATTCGTTGTTGTTTATCCCTACACGAATTCGGCACGAATCGCATTGAAACTTCTTTAGGAAATTCTTTCGTTGTTCATAATAAAAAAGTAGATAAAAATCGGAAACTAATGGAACGTTTTATTGACACGGTCATTTTATTATGCAGACAGGAGTTAGCATTTTGCGGTCATGATGAAAGGTCTAGTTCAGATAATCGTGGCAATTATGTCGAAGCGGTTTATTTTTTATCTAAATATGACACTTTATTGGAATCCCATTTAGAGCAGTATTCAAGTACACACAATCAATTTTTTTTAGGTTTATCCAACGATATTCAAAACGATTTGATACATAGTATCGCGGCGGTTATTAAATTCGAAATTAAAACAGAAATCAAGGATGCTCGGTTCGTGTTGATTATGATCGACGAAACACCAGATTTGAGTCATAGGGAACAACTGAGTGCCATATTTCGGTACTTGTCAGAGGATGGTATACAAGAAAGATTTCTTGGATTTTTTGACGTTAGCGCAAGTCGTAATGCAAATGAGTTATCCAATCATATATTTAAAATTCTTGAAACATACGACTGCAAGGAAAAGTTAATAGGACAATCCTACGATGGTGCCGCAGTTATGTCCGGCGAGGGGGGTGGTGTTCAAAAGAAGGTCCTTGATGAATGCCCGATGGCAAATTTTATTCCTTGTTGTGCACATGTTTTAAATTTAGTACTATCCCGATCTCTAGAAAACATAGCAGAACTTAAACTATTTTTTGGCTATACTAATAGCATCGTTCGATTTTTTAATAAATCCACAAAGCGGTCCAATCTTTTTAAACAAATTTCCAATCGACGCATGCCAGGAGTATCGGATACTCGATGGCATTATCATTCAAGAATAATAAACGTAATCTTTAACTGTAGAATAGATATAATTGAAACTTTTAGTAAAATAATTAATGACTCTAGGGAATGGGATACTGACACACTTTCGATGGCAGAAAGTTTATTAAATAAATTAGAGAGCAAGGAATTCTGTTTTTTGCTTCATACCCTTTCTGAAATATTTGCAAAGACCGATGTATTATTTAATTTAATTCAAAAAAAACAAACAGACGTTAGTTATGCCAAGCAAGAAATCGAACGTTTTGAGTCATGGATAAGCTCTGACTTTTTAAATATGTTTGAAGTTATTTATGACAGCGTAAATGATTGCATCGAACCTCCACGTAAACGCAGGTTGCTTGACTTCGATTTGAAGACGAATTATAAGCGCCTTTTTGTTGAAATTAAAGACAATATAGTTAGGCAAATAAATGCCAGATATAGATCATTTAGTAATCTTACATTTTTGGATTTACTAAATAATTTGAAGTATGACACTTTTTCTCGTTCCAGTCCAGATGTGAAAATATCTTCCCTAATTAAGTTTTTTCCTAGAATTTTTGACTTCACGGCATTAAAAAATGAACTTAATGTTTTATATATTCTTCGTCGTCACTTCGGCAGTTTGAGGTTCTCGACCTTCACAACCATTTGAATAGTGAAGCATTGAAAGAAGTGTTCCCTCAAGTCTTAGACTTAAGTAGTTTACTTTTAACACTTCCCATTTCCGTCGCCTCCGTTGAGAGGTCTTTTTCTGCTTTAAAAAGAATTCATACTTATTTAAGAAACTCACAGGGCGAGGATAGGCTCTCTGATTTAGCCCTCATATCGATAGAAAGAAGACTTCTTCTTAAAATTAAAAATAGACCAAACTTCTATGAAAGGGTATTGGCAGAGTTTATCAAAAAAGATCGTCGAATAGCATTAGAATACAAATAATTATAAAGAACTAATATTTTAACAAAACTTTTCACTTTTTTTTTTTAAGTGTGTGAATTTTAGCTGTTTTTAATTTTGATTTATTTTTATTGCTGACATTATTATTTGTATCGTTTTTATATTTTAACAAATATAAAGAATTATCCATATAATTCTTCTGAATTTTTTTATTTTAAAATTACTATCCACATTATGCTGAATTTTTTTAAGTTATTGTATCATGCGTCTGTCAAGACCGTCTGCTTTTGAAGCCACTTTTGTTATGCCTTAAGCTCATTGTTGATTGAAATATTAATGTCTTGAAGTATAAAAAATGTGGCTAGAATATTTTTGCTAAGTCAATGTGGAATGCATATTATGTAGATACAATATCCCCATTAAAAATTATTTTATTTCACTTTTTAAAGATTTTTATTTTTATAGGTGACTAAATTTTTCAACGTCTTCCCTTTTAAAATTATCCACGCCACGCCACTGGAAGCTACTAAAACTTATTTGGGAACAGCTAGTTAGATAACTAAAATATTGCTCATCTATTTGAAGAGGGGTCACCCTAAACGACTTACTGAAATAATCTGCAAACATATTGCTTGCATCTAGCGAATCAGCAGTTGTAGAGCTATTGTAAGTAAGTTTCGATGGATAACCATCGTTTTTTTTCAACAGACACTTGCTCGTGTCCTTCAATTTACTTTTAATAAGATAGTAAGCTGGACAAAAACTTGCAGTCGCAATGTCAATCCGACGAAGACCAAATCAGATCCTTTTTACTAGGAAAAACAAAATTCCCTTTTCGTTCCCTATATTAGGAAGATCTGCTCAAGTCTGTAGAAAGATCGATTCTCTTATATGGAGTAATGGTCAGTGTGGTTGCCCTGGAGAAGAAACGCATTCTCATGAAAATGCAATAAGCGCAACAAAAGGCATGTCTCAGTATCACGGGAGCACTGCGAACCTCTCCAATAGTGGCACTTGAAAGCATGCTATATGTCGTTCCAATCGCATCATAGCTAAGCAAATGGCTGCCAACTCAGCATTGCGAATGATGGAGTCTACTAATGGAGAGACAATGAAAATGGTCATGCCAATATCTTTAACATGCGCCGCTACCTTCCGCATTCCGAGGATCGACTGTCTACTAAAATGAACTTGACTGTTGGCTATACTCTATACCGGACAGAACAGAGTGACTCACTGTCAAAATTCATGGATGGCTCCAAGACCCAAGAAAGAGTCAGTGCCCGAGTCTTCTCAGAAGTCTCCCAAACTATTGCAGCATATTCCAAGATGAGGTCAGAGCAATTACCCAAGCCACTGACTGATAGATAGCAAATACCATACCACAAAGTGATATCGTCATATATATTACAGTCCGGCTACCAAAGAAACCTTTGCAACTTTCGAATAAATGTTTCGAGACTCGCGCAACAAAAAGTCAAATAATTCGTTTTTGATTAATTTAATTTATTCGTTGATAGTTGAACTTCTCTGTGGATATGGATTCATTTACGTAAATTTGTGCTGAAGAAAGAAACCAAAGAAAGATAATAAGAGACAATTCCAAAATAATAGGCTTATGAAGTATAAAGTGATATAAAACAAAATCTAGTGACGAAATAATTTATTTATACTAAATATTATTTCTTGATTTGTTCGTCTTTCAAAAGATGCATCTGTGTATGTTTTGAACAGCATAAGTGATGATCTTTACCTTCTTAATGATTAACCTATACCCATCGTACAGTCTCTTTGTGACCTTGGCATATTGTACGACCGTGAGCTTAATTTCCGTTCGCACATTGACGAGATAATTCGTAAAGCCAATTCATCGCTTGGGTTCATTAATCGGTGGCCAAAGGAATTCTCTGATCCCTACGTGACCAGATCTCTCTTCATTACTCTTGTCCGCCCCCTCCTCGAATACGCCATCCAAAGTGGTCACCCTTTCAGCAAGTTCATATAACCAGAATCGAAAACATACAACGACGTTTTCTTCGATTTGCCCTCCGCGGACTTTCCTTGGCACGATCCCCTAAATCTGCCTCCCTATCAAGACCGCCTCAAACTTAACTTGAATAGCCTTGAAGACCGCAGGGATGCAGCAGACATTCTCTTCATTCATCGCCTCCTCTCAGGCGCTATCGATTACCCGTCCCTTTACAATTCCATCTCCTTTAATACTTACCCTCGTAATTTAAGACATCCCCGTCTCTTCTATCTACCAACCCACCGCATTTTCTAAGGCTCCAACGAACCAAATTCCCGTATGCTACGGAAGGTACATTCAAACATTTCCAGTTTTGATTTCAACCGCAGCACTCCCTCTATTAAACTTAGGCTCCTTCTCAATAAACCCTAACTTTATTTCCTAGTTATAAGTCTTAGTCTTTAGTTTTAGTATTATAAGTTTTTCTCTAGCTTGTAAGTATTAGTTTTAATAAATCTAGCTATAAGTCTTAGTTTTGCAGTTCAAAGACATACAGCTTGTATTAAGCTGAATAAATGATAGCAGACGCCCCCACCAAATTAAATCTAAGGGAAATGGAAATATCGTCTTCAATACCTACAATGATAAAACTAGGTGCAACATTTGCGGGTGGCAATGGTGCAGTAGTAGTGTATTCGCTTACGGAATGGAAGGTCGTGCGTTCGAATCCCGGCCAAGTCCATTACTTTATAACGAATACATGAAATCGTAATCTCCCTAAGTAACTTAGACACCACCCGTGGAGAAAAACCGTACAACTGCACCCAAACACTTCTTTCCTATCTGTCTATTCTTTCTAATACCAAGTAGCTTACACTGTGTTCTTAGCATTATAAGGGTACTGTAACAATAGAAAAAAAATCCCTTTAGCGTAAGCAAATTATAAAAAAAAAAAAAAAAAAACGCTTAAATTTCTTGCACAAGGTGTATACCAGCAGCAAATAGGCCCAGATCCATTCACTGGGCTGGCGCAGCAGACGGTTTCAACACTTATTTCTGAAGTCTGTAAAACTATAAAAAAACAGCTGTGTCCAAAACATCTAAATTTTAATATGACGAATGAAGAAAAGATAGAAACAGAAAAATATTTCCTTTTGAAATCTGCCATACCGGGAATTGTTGCAGTCGTGGATGGAACGCACATTCAAATGATTAGACAGAGCAACAATGAACATTTATTTTTCAATCGGAAACTGAAGCAAAGCATAAATGCAATGGTAAGTTCAATTTAAAATCTAGTTCTCGATTTCTTTTAATTAATTCATGGAGTTTTGTTTCTTGTAGATATGTGATCCGAGCTGTTAATGGATGATACGACAGAGCATCCCACGCCTCACATGTTTCCAATCTTTATATCATCATATTAATATTGATTATATTTGCTTCAATTAATTTCTAACATTTTATCGAAAAAATATTATTTTTGTCTTTTTTCTTAAATAAATACTTACATTTTAGCTTTCAGCAAAACTTCTCTTCCACTATCTGTATGATCTCAACAATGCCTGCACATCTGATAAAAACAATTTCATAAAGAAAAGCTGGTTGTTCAACGAGCGGGCAGCGTGACCCAGCTGCCCCTTCCCAATGGCACCATTGTGATGCCCACATTGATCTAAGTGTACCTCATCGAGGGCCATTTCTCTACCACCATCCTGGTCCTGGTGTATGAGGATTCCGTATGGAGGAGAAGATACAACCGCGAACTCCATTAGCTGTATCAAGATGAGCGAAAAGCTAAAACACGTCGACTACATTGGCTCGCTCACATCGATAGATCGAATAGACAATACTGCTGCACCGAAGAGGATCTTCGACTCCCAGCCTCCAGGTTCTGGACGACAAGGTAGACCGAACCACCATTTCATAGACCAAGCCTCTGGCAGCGGCGATTGCATGAAGATGGGATGAAATGCACTGATCTGTGTCCGCTTAAGGACTTAGCGGCGATAATTATCCCCTCTTAAATAAGCGTATATTGGCTAAGTTGTTCTTGTATTTAACCTGCAAATTTGAACAAGCGTATATATGGGGGGCTAGAGTGATATGCTTAGCCCGTCCCTACACGACGATCCTGTAACAGCCATAAATGCCATATTTATTTATTTACTAATTTTAATTTACATAAATACTACTGATTGCTATTGACATTACCATTAGCCCGCTCCATAAACTTTCTTTTGTCAAACGTTTGCAAAGTCAAGCAGTAAAATTGTCAAGTTCGAACTAAGCTTATCTTATTTTAATTTCTAAAACTGTTTAGTTTACATAATTTGTGAATTTTTAGTGTTTTATTTATCAAATTTGACCAACTTATTTCTACATATATGTTAAGTTTCCAATTTCGTTTAAAAGAGCCATAAGATTATTACAAAAATAGCACTTTCTTCATTCAAAAAAAAATATTTTAACTCCATCAAAGTCAGTTACATACTTCAAGACAAAATAAACATTTCAAATTCAAATGGCATGCTCTCTTGGCAGAAGTCAAGTGTCAGAGCTGCCATAATAATATTCGACTACCCCATCCCCAAGCCCAAAGTTATATTGCTGACTTTTGTCGTACGTACATAAAGACCGATAACTTGTTATTGTTTTCATAACTTCATTAGTTCATTGTAATAGACGAAAGAGCTTACTTACACGCACAAGCTCAGGGATACTTTAATAACATTCTGTATAAGCATGTAGCACCAGTGGAACGTTTCATGTCAGTCCGTATCTGGATTGCAACGACCACCAATACCTAAATTAAATGCGAATTGCGGAAACGGCTTGAGTCCACACCCATGAGCATACAAACAAATGATCACACACACATACGAGGAACATATGCTAAAGTTAATTAAGCACTCGGTGTATCTTGTAAACAATGTCGAAGCCTTTTGTTATTCTATAATCTAATTGTCAAATATGACTTCGTTTGTCCGGGTGGTGCTTCATCATTTTCGTACTGATTGCATACGTCGATGTTCGGGCCCATAGTGTCATTTTCATAGTGGAATCAGATAGATGTGTAATAAAATGTTTAGCTTAGCTCTGAAACTACTTTGATGAAGTTGATTGCAATCAACCCTTTGCTGTTAAAATTGAGAATTTATCTGGCTGTCCCTGTAGAAGCGATAGAATGGAGTCATGAATTCATTAAACGATGAAGAATGTTAGTTAAATTTTGGCATTTTTGATAACATTGGTAGAAGACCCTCAAGAGGTTATGTACTTCAATCTGGTAGTATAATTTCATTTGTTTTCATTTATTTATTTAGCATATTAACGTTACACAGTAAGACACACATTTTATTTTGAATTGTGTAGGTTTGAAAAGAGATACATTTTACTAAATTGTTACTACTACTATTAACAACAATAACAACAGTTAAAAATTAGTAACATTATTCAATAATTCATCATTAATAAAAAAAGAAAAAAATTAACTAAAAAATTAGATGTACAAAATAGAAAAAAATGTCAAATACCAAATCATCATCATTAAATTGTCTCTAATTTTAGTTTTTATTGTGATAGCTGTCTTCTCTTTTGGTTGTCGGGTACTATATTCTATTCTAAGGGAATATTAATTTTGACACATAGTTAAAAACATTCCTTAATATTGCCCGTGGACCCTTAAAAATTACTATATTCGTGATCAGCATCGATATTAATGTAAATCCATGTTCCTTCGTCCGTCCATCCGCCCGTCATCGAAAATCCGCGCAATGACACGCTCAGTACTGCAAGGCAATACGGCCACAGCAGCATTCTGGACTCGCTACCAGAAGGCATGTTCACTCTTCCAACCGACTACATCACACCCAAACTAAACTTCAAAAAAGGTTTCCAAGTAAGTTTCCCTTCCAGAGCTTATTCGAAGAGGGACGAAGTAGTGAAAGAGTTCGACACGATCATATACACTGACGGATCTCAGATGAATTGTGGTGTGGGTGCTGGTGTCTACTCGGAATCACTAAAAATATCAATATGCCATCGCCTGCCGGATTTTGCCAGCGTCTTCCAGGCGGAACTACTGGCAATCCGCGAGGCCTGCACGCAACTAGGGCGTGACACAACGTACAAACAAAACATTGTTATCCTCATAGATAGCCAAGCCGGCATCAAAGCTATTGACTCGGCTACCATACTGGTGCAGGAGTGCCGGAACGAACTTGCCCGACTGGGTGACGTGAAATAAAACCAAACGAATTAAGGCCGAATTCCCAAAATTTGGCTTTATTTCGTTTTCCAAAGTGAAATTAAACCAAATTTTTAGTTTGGCTTTATTTCGTTATTGAAAACGAAACAACACCGATTTGGCATTATTTCGTTTACATTATTTAACAAAACTGTGACCCCAAATTCGGAAAGTATTGAACATTTTCTTGTATTGTATTGTTCATGAAAAGCTATGCTGAGAATTTTGTCACTTTCACTGTCACTGTATTATGTCACTTTCACAAAGCGTCATAAGGCCAAATCCGGAAAGTGACATAAAGCCAAATTTTCGAAACCGTACCTCGCACCTACTCCAAATCAAACAGTGACCCCAAGCAAGGGAGTTGCAGGGGGGCAGCATGCCCCCCCATGGACATTGTACTGTTTATGCAATCTACTTTCGATTTCGCAACTAATCCCATAAACAGTGCAATGTATATGGGGGGGCATGCTGCCCCTTACAACCCCCCTGCTTGGGGTCACTTTTTGATTTGGGGTAGGTGCGAGGGCAAATTGTTGAAAGCAGCACCAAGCGAAAGTGTCATCTAGCCAAATTGGCCTTGTGACGCTTTTCCAATGTGTCATAATACCAAATCCTAAAATTTGACCTTATGTCACTTTCACAATGCGACATAAGGCCAAATTTCAAAATTTGGGCCTTTGACGCTTGGGGTTATGTCACGGCACCGTTTTACCGTTAAGTCTCATAACATAATTGTAAGCAAACAAATCGATAATAGTTGCACATTTGCGCACAACAAAGTGGTTTGGTCTTATTTCCATTTGATTTTTGGTATTATTTCGTTTTGCATGACGAAATAAAGCCAAATTGGCTCTATTTCGCTTTCGAAATTTGGAATTTGGCCTTATTTCGTTTGGCTTTATTTCACGTCACCGCCCGACTGGGCGAACGCTCAGTATTACCGAAAAGTCAAAGTTTGGGCAAGGCAGCTAAAATTTGGAATATATACTTTCCAGGAGCCCTTAATGCTCATGTGCAAATATTTTAAAATCCGCACAATGAAGAAATCATTAATAAAGTACGTCGATAAAGTAGTTTTGAACAATTCCTTTATAACATTTTCTATTTTTTACATAAACTTGTCCTAAATGATTTATATATTTATTAACAATTCACCCAGATGTACGTTTTTGTCATGCGCACTTTATGAAGGATAGGAATAGAAATAGAGTATCCAACAGTTCTTCTTCCTTTCTTTCTTTTAACTGCCAGCCTCTTACAAACTGCTAAGGTTCCAGTATAAAACAGGCTATCTCATTGGATGATAGAACGAGCCATTGGTCAGATGGGTCATGTCGATCGCTCAAAGTAATAGAATGTAATGAATGAATGTGTGAATGTGTAAGTGATTGACATATACCTATGCCACTTGCACATTTTAATATGCTGTGGCGTACTCCCCCAAGAATTAATAAAAAAATAAAAAAAATATATATAAATTACAACCCATTTCAAAAAAATAACTGCCGACAGTGTGTCCCAATACACAAGCCGGATCCTTGCGACGAACACCGCCTGCTGGCCATTATAATCACCTGTGTACATAGAATCCGAAATAACCAGTATTTTGGTTGTCGCTCCCACGCGATCGGTTTTAATACCTATA
The DNA here is from genome assembly GCA_949715645.1 of Portevinia maculata. Lineage (NCBI taxonomy): Eukaryota > Metazoa > Arthropoda > Insecta > Diptera > Syrphidae > Portevinia > Portevinia maculata. The sequence goes on from OX454525.1 coordinate 301,115,826, forward strand.
CAAAGACAAGTACTTTTTATTTATATGAGTGGCTAGCTCGTAACGCGTCTTTTTTCTTGACTGCTCTTTCACCATACTGGACCGTTCGCAAATTGCCTGTAAGTTTTCACTGTGAGCCGCACGTTTTCTTCAATTTTCTTGTCCGCATTGGGAAATTCGATTTTTTTTTTGATTATTTTATCTTAAAAGAGCGATCGCAAGCGTTTCAAAGAAAGAATGAAACAATAAAAGAAGTGACGAACAAAAGAATTTTAAAGCCACGGTACAAATAATTACCGACAAAAGGCTTAAGTCGAACGTGTGAACACGTGGATTCTTTAAATCTCGTAGAGATCGTGTAATGAGGTAAGAGTTTAAGAAAAAAATGTTTTCGAGCACCCTAATAGAAAGATTTCCTTTTGTAGCAGTGTGGATAGCTTTTGTTGTTGAGAGTGTTCCAGTGACTCACCGGGGTTTCACTTTCCCCGACGTCTAAGGCACTGTAAACGAACTAAAACTCCCCCTACCAGCTCACAAAGGCATCCGTGCGTAATACTCCAACGACCCACTGAGAGTCCCGATCGGCAGAGGTGCAAAATATCCTTCAAGAATAAGAGGAATATTGTACACCGGCTGCAACAATTCGTCCAAAGCGCCAAGCATACCGCGGACAATTATTTGCAAACCCACCAAACCCAGTCTACCATCGATCATCATCAACCAAATTTCCACCTAATCCGTCATCTAATTAAGCTATTAAACAGTGCGCAAAATCCCGAAACTGCAGGATATGCATTTAGTGTGTGAAGTAGTGCTTGCGTACATACAGTACTCGATTACATAACCTATCAGTGTCTCGAGATATGAACGTAGTCTCGTATAAAACCTTTTTTTTGTATATTTTTTTTATAATATCTATCTAATGAGCTTTTTTTTAATATCTAACTTACTTACTTAACTTAAGATTGCCTAGTTTCATCTGCCCGTGTCGATTTGTATAAAATTTTAAATTTTAATTTAAAGCCAAAGAAAAGTAGCTTTAATATATACAAGGTGGCGCAAAAGTTGTAATCTGTTTACTTCACAAATGTCAAAGTAAAATTGACATTTGCCGCCATTTGCAAAAATTATAGCATCTTCCGATAGGGTTTTCAGCCCTTGGGTGTGCCTTAGGCAATTCGGGTGCCAATGTTATAAATGATCCACGACGTTTGACATCTATCCTATGTAGTTTTCAGTCGGATTGGTGAACGCCACTGGGTGATGACTTTTGCGCCACCTTGTATAATGCAGATATTATAACCTAACAATCCACATGATCAATCTGCGGGAATATTGTGCACAATCTTCGACGCTTCCAGATCAAACAATAGCAACGGATATCAAGTGAGTACAAAAACAAAAACATGTTCTTTTCATTAGCTTTTACCTATCATAATTTGTTTTTTTTATATGCTTAATTTTTGTTCTCTTGTAATAATAATACTAGCTTATACTACATTCGGGGTAAATCTCTTAAATTGCTAACGGGCAAGATACTTTTTAAAACATATCCATATCATTTACACTAGCTACCTAATACTAAGTCTACCTTAACGCGTTTATAATCTTCCAAATACTTATAGATATCCATTTACTCTTTACATATTAAATGCCCCTTTCATTCAATCTTAAGAATTTATGAATTTATTATTACCTATACCAATAAATATGTGTTGAGCTAAACGAAATTGTTGAGATGTGTTAGTGCTATAGTAAGTTGCATGTGATTAAGAACAATGGACTATCCTCAGAGAAACCGAGGAGAGGATAGTCAAGTGGCAATGGCCCATGCCAGTTGCAAGGGGATGGTTCCTCCAGGTGTCAGAACACCCACGATACCACCGCTGATAACGTTCATATACCCCTTTCTTTTTTTTCTTTTTTTTCCACGTGATTACCTTTATATATATTATATCTGCGTTAATATCAATGACATCTAGTCATTGATAACCTCTGATATGAGAGGTCATAGTCTCCCACTGCCTATCTTTCCTTTTTTTTAGTTTGAGTATCCTTTGCCCTTATCCTTTAGTAGTTTTTCTTTTCTGGCACGATAATTTTGTGCGCTAGGGAATGAGCAGCAAGATCCCACCCCACCGACGAGCTGATGCCGTGCACCGCAAGCGTGCCAACCGCTGCTTCATAGCAAGGATCTTGTCCTTCATCCCACCTAATCTATGCTTATGCATAGATCGTGGAATGCCCTTTCCCGCCACAATGCTACGCTAATTTACTACGTTACAACTTCGGCATATCTGATATTACAACCGAGCTCGGTTAAATCATATGATAACCTTATTGTTAGCTCAATACTTAAATCCTAATAAGTGTTGCCTGTATCAAGATGCATCAAATCATTCAATAGATTCTCGTCAGTTAACCCTAGGATGGACCACTTATTTTGGTGGCGGTAAGTTTTACTACTGAACCATTGTACTGTCAGGAAGGACCACCACTTTTCTTGAAAGTGATGAGGAGCTTAGATTTATAACACTCACCACATCAGCACCAAATACCTGCCATCTGCAACCTGCCCTCATCTTCGGGTGTGGAACTGGAACGTATGTTAAGCTCATTAAATTCCGATCTTAACAGCATAACTCCGTGGGGTAAAACCAATAGAGTGGAATTTTTTCATTTCATTTCATTTATTTCATTTATTTGAAGGTTAGTACATATACAATAGGATCTTAAATTTAAGTGCAGAAGCAAGTGCTTATTCAACTTTAATATTAATTACGTAGCTTAACAAAAGAAAATAATTTTTAACATGATGTATTTGGGAAAGCTTAATTTTGTGTGAACTCATTACCAATTTTTTTTTTTTTTTTTTGCTTAAAACTATATAAAATACTTTGAAACCAACTAGGTAAAAGCTCACCTATAAGAGGATTATCAGAAAATGAACATCTATCAAAAAACTTGTTTGCCATGGAGTTTACTTTATCTACGACGAGATCAACATTTCACATGTTATGTAAGTCAGAGGTTATTTCTCCACCTCTGACTTGCATAAGTCCTGTGTAACCTGTCCACGGTAAATCGAAAATCATTTTCAGAATTTGGTTTGCATAATTTGTAATTTTTTTTATATGCGTGTATGCGCACTTATTCCAAATAGGGGCACCATAGACTATAGCGGCCTGAAATATAACTTTGAACGATAGGAGCTTACATATTTGCCAAGCTTAGTGTAGACCTTCGGTTTATAAAAGGGTATAGGATTTTAATCATAATACCAGTTTTGTTTACCACATTACCTATGTGATTGTTATATGTGAGGGTTTTGTGTAAGGTGAAGCCAAGGTATTTAACACTTTCTGACCAAGGGATACTGCAAACGTTTAAATGAAGTGGATTGGTAGGTAAAAATCTAGGATGTCTTCTACGTGTAAAAAACATAGCTTGTGTTTTTGATTCGTTTATTTTTATTTTCCATTTATGAAAATAGGAACTAAGGGTGTGCAAGCCATCTTGTAGAATCGAACAAATATCAAGAGGAAGTTCATTCGAACAGTATATGGCGGTGTCATCAGCAAACATTGACGAGAAACAGTTGTTCAAAATGGGAAAGTCTGCCAAGTGTAAATTGTAAAGAATCGGAGCAAGTACCGATCCTTGGGGTACACCCGCCGTAATCAGTTGGTCATTTGAAGTAAAAGAATTTACGTGGACCCTAAAACTACGATCCTTCAAAAAGTTTCGAATTAGTGCCGTTAGGGCCAGTGGAAAATTAAAGTTTAGCATTTTGTGAATTAGAGCATCATGCCAGACAGAGTCGAAAGCAGATTCGATGTCAAGTAAGACAAGTCCAGTCGATTTTTTCGTAATGAAGTTCGATTTTATATGTCTAGTGATTCTTAAGATTGAATGCCAGGTATTATGTCGGAATCTAAAACCGAATTGTTGGTTTGGTAACAGTGAATTTTCATCGATGAAATTTATTAATTTTCTTTTAATAATTTTTTCAAAAATCTTTGCAAGATTACTTAAAAGATTTATAGGACGGTAGCTGGAGGGATCATCAGGGGCTTTCGAGGTTTTTGGATTGGGATTAGTTTTGCAACTTTCCAAGCCTGAGGAAAGTATTGCAACTTTAGACAGGAGTTGATTATTAACGTTAGATAATTAAGACCTGTTCTGGGAAGGTTAACTAGACATAGGTTTGAAATGCCATCAGGTCCAGGAGCCTTTCCGACACGAGATAATTTTATTATGCTTTTTATTACATTAGCTTGGACATACCAATCAGAGGGAAAATCTTCCACAGGTAAATTTAGACGGTTTATTGAGGCTTCGACTAAATTAGTTGTGACTAGGTTGCTAAGGTTTGATGAAATTCTATAATTTGACGCAAATTGTCTAGAAAAAGCTTCCGCTTTTTCACTACATGTAGTGTATTTAACATCGTTTTTTTTGATGACCGGAATAGGTGTTCGCTTATTTTTAACTACTCTCGTGACATTCCAAAATGGTTTTGAACATTTGTCCATGCCTTGAAGAAGCCTGCTCCATTTTTCGTTCCTATGCTTTTCAATGAACAAATCTATAAGCTTATTAAGATACCTTAGTTGAAGTTTGTAAATTGGCAGTCTATAGCGCAACCAGTTCCTACGGGCTTTGTTTCGCCTCGAGATAGTCTCGAGAATATATTTTGGTAATTTTGATTTAACCGTGGCAGGGGGAAGACGGGGTACTGCGGCTTCCACGCTTTCTTTGATAACATTTGTAAGTTTAGTAATCATAGTATCAATATCAGAATTTTGTTGTATTTCTGAAGGTGGTAGTTCAGATATACTTCTTAGTTTGGTGTCGACGGTATTTTTAAAGGTTGATTTGTTCATAGCGTTGTAGTTGTATATAATGCTTTCTTTTAGAATTGCGTTGGTAAGAAGATCGAGACATACTGGTAGATGGTCAGATGACAAATCATTAATCACTTGAGGTTGAGATATAAAATTGGGAGAGTTTGTTAGACAGAAGTCAATAACCGAAGGATTTGTCCTTTCGTTTTTAGGGATATAAGTAGGATCAGAAGGATACAGCAGTGAAAAAGGATAGTTTGAATGTAATTCATGTAAGATATTTCCCCATCTATTAGAGCGGAGGCAACCCCAAGATTGGTGCCGGCAATTAAAATCGCCACCTACAATGAATCGACCAGATAGACGAGTCAATTTTATAAAATCATTTCTCAGATGGTATTTAGTCCGATTACCTTGGGCACGTCCTGGAAAATATGCACACACTATCTTATACGATTGATTATTACCGGTGATAACGTCAACCCCTATTGCTTCAATAACTTTTGTCTCTATTGAAAGTAAAAACTTTATTTTTATATGTTTTCTTATTACAATAGCTATTCCGCCCCCTCTATCACTATGCCTGTCTAGTCGATAGCATAGATAGTTGGGATGGGAAAATGAATGGTTATGATTAAGCCAGGTTTCAGTAACCAGAGCTATGTCAATTTTGTTTCGGATCATGAAAAAAAAAAAATACATGCTTTTTTTCCTTACACCCCTAGCATTCCAAGTTATTAATTTTATATTACTTTGATCCATAGTTTAGGTATTTTAAGACAAGTTCAGTAATAACATTGAACTGTTCAAATTTATCCTTACATAATCTTAATTTAGAGACTAAATCGTTAGTGAGTTTTTGAATTTCATTAAAAGAAAACATATTAGAAGTACTATCTACAGTGTTAGTATTTATAATAACATTTCTAGAAGTGCTACTCATTGGATCTGACCAAATATTCTCACGTTGATGTTGTTTATGGTTAACATGATTGACTTTTCGTAATGGTGGAAAATCTTCCACACTTCTGACAAAATCTTGATGAATAGTTTTCCTCAATGGGGCTCCCGTTGACGTTTTTTGCCGAAACTCCACATAGCTTGTCGACTAGGGCACAGCGAGTTTGTTGATTGGTGGTCACCACCGCAATTTGCACATTTGTTTTCTTCCTTAGAAGTGCATGCTGAAGTCTGATGCTCGCCAGAGCAAAAAGAACAAAAGGTTTTGACGTGGCAGTGTCTCGCCCCGTGCCCGTACATCTGGCAATTGTAACATTGGGTTACTTTTCTAGGAAGCCTTCTCTGAAAGCTCCAGCGCACAATTGTTTTGCTTATGACTCCAAAACGATCACGTAGCTCTTGCATGGTTATGCTACCTTTCTCAAGATACAAAATGAAAAACGTATGTTCAATTGAATTTAATTGACGACACATCACTTTGATATCAATGCACTTGACACTAGATGTTAATAGATGAGTTTTAATGACATTTAGATCAGCTTTTTCGAGTCCAGTCAACACGACTTTGAATGGCACTTCCGATCTCACGCTGTGTTTATAATACTCGCATTTCTCAGCTGTCAGAACTGTACATATTTTTTTATAAATGTCGATGTTCGGTGACAAGATTTTAATGCCATTTGACATGCGTTTAATTACGTAGTCGTCAATTGATTATGCATGCACTCAGAATTTTGTGAATATTTACACTGCTGGATTTTAGGACATTAATAGGTGGTGGCTTAGGGTTTGGTATTTTTTTATTAGCATTCTCTGCATGCTCGACCATGCCTTCTGCGTGATATTTTTCATCGGCATCAATAAGGGCTTGTAGGGGTAAGAAGGGATTTTCTCTACGAGGTTTGCTGTTATCAGCACAGTTGCTGCTAGTTAACGGTTGTTTTTTGGACTTTGACATGGATGTGAGTTTATTAGCTCGCGGAATTACGTTCATTTTATGAGGTTTTTTATTCTCAATTAAACTACTATCTGACTCATCCGAGTCAACATCGTTAAAAACGGAATCACGGTTACGCTTTATTTTACGTCGATTTAACATGATAAAGGTAGAAAAACAAGACTAATCTTCTACGGAGAAACACGTGTGTATGCTACAAGAGAGTAGGCGCGACTGCAATAGAGTGGAATTGAATGGGGTTTACAACGAAATCTAGAAAGCAATAATCCAGAAAACAAAAATCTCGAAAATATAAATCTCGATTATTTACTCTTTAACATCCACGATTGACTGACGGGAGTATTTAAAAAAAGAAAAACACATTTTAAAAGTACTAGAAGAAAAAGAGAGGAGTTATGTGGGGTACCTTAGGAGTCTTGCGTACAGCTCGAGCTTATAACATAATAATTCATCCCTTTTTGTTGTATCTACATTATGTATTTATAGCTATGTTTATGAATTTAATTTTTTTTTTGTTTTTGATATTTTTTATAATGATTTTAATATTTACCAAAAAAAATTGATTTTTTGTTATTTTCCCAAAAAAATAAATTGCTGAATAAACTAAATATGTAATGCGTTGTCTTTAGGCTTAAACTCTTTAAATAGGTAAGAAAAAAAGCTCGAATTAACTTTTTTTTTCGAGATTTTTGTGCATTCGAGATTCTTGTGCATTCGAAATTTTTGTATTCTAGATTAAAAATTTGTTTTTTCGAGATTTATTGCATTCGAGATTTTTGTCATTCGAGATTACGTCATGATCCCAATTTAATGCTTCCAAAACACAATGCTGTCTCCTGTCATTAAAGCAAAAGCCACACACACTGCCATTATCCATGAATGGCACTTGCATCGCAGAAACCTAAAGACTTTCCATTCTCGGTATGTGTGTTAATGACAACCTTCGTTGGAATGACCACATATTCGATGTCGCCAAGAACGCCGCGAAATGTCTAGGCTTCCTTAAGTGATGTAAGAAATATTTCACCCATTCTTATCTGGCTACAATTTATAAGGTATTTATTCGCCCGAAACTCGAGTACAACGCTCATATCTGGTCCGGTGCACCAATAACTCATTTGGAGCTACTTGACAGGATCCAAAAACGAGCGATAAAACTCATTGGCGACCGAGACATCCCGAGATCGATTGACGCTCTTAGTCAACGTCGTAATGTCTCCTGCCTTTCGTTATTTATCGTTATTTCCACCATAAGTGCTCAAACGAAATTGCATTCCTCCCCTTGAACATTTCAACCGCAATACCCGCCATGCAAGGAATGCTCATCAGTTCACCCTCAAGTCTGTGTTCGAACGTACAGTGAAGTTCAAAGAATCTTTTCTCAGGCGTACAACACGAATTTGGTATACTCTTCCACGCATTGTTTTTCCTTCACATTATAACCTACAAACATTCAAAACCACCGTGCATTGGCATCTCCCCTTTTCTGCTCACCCTAATTTCCTTACCGCCCGCTCTGTGTAGCTTTTACATTATAAGGGTCCCAACAAATCCCTTTAGTGCATTTTTATTATAAAAAAAAACCTAATACTAGCAAAAGCAGGACAATCACAAATGAAATGTTCCGCAGTGTCATCACACTTGGTGGTATCGCTTAATCTTTGCACCTTGGCTAAAGCGTAATGACCCGTAAGAACGCCATTAATTTGTCTGCAGTCGTTTCTGTTGAGAGACAACAACAATGCCACAGAGTTTTTGCAGACGTCGGAAAGAATTCGTTAAATCTGTCTGCATCTGGAGAATCATGCCATTTGTGATTGAATTCATATGAAACCCAACCGTCAATGGAAGCCCTGACCATTATGACCCTGGACAAAGGTAAGCTTAAGTGAATTCAGTCTTACGATAGAATGCAGAGAGATCTTGAATTCACGGCCTATGTTGAAGCTGGTTAAGGGGTTTGAGCAAGGTCTTAAGTGCAGCTGGAATGTCGCAACAGACGCAGATACTCACCCCCCTCCACATGTGCCTCACAACACAGTCCATAGCCATTAGGATAGCGTAAGTCACCGTTTGCGTAACGAGAAAAAATGTCTTAAATTGTCGCGCTCCATGAAAACACCCGCAATTGATCGGTTTTAGAGCCATCCGTGAAGATTCAACTTCATTCCTTTCCAGGCGCGAAGTCTGGCCAGAGCCAGTCCTTAACACGAAGCGATTTCGCAATTGTGCCTCAGCCGAAGTTCCTGTGTCACTGCATCGGACGGCATCTAAGACAGGCGTCGAAGGACAACCGCCGCGCAAGTTCATAAAAACTCCAGTGCGAGTTATACCAAAAGCCACCTCTCCTTAAATGTAAACATCAAGAGGCGGGAGGGAAGTTTGCTATCCAGGATGAGTCCCAAATGTTTTGCTTTATTTGAGAGTTGGAAAGTTGGAGTGTGACGCCTCTTAGCACTGCCAGAGTCAACCTGATCAGCATCATTCGTCTCGTAAAGAGACAAACATCAGTTTTGAGAGGATTGAATGAGAGCCCATTCCTAGTGCACCATTCGTCGATCACGTCTAGGGCCGCCTGCGCCTTGACACATTCTCTAGGCATGATCAACAAAAGTAGAACTGCAGTCTCGAAAGATTGTCCACGTTGATTGGCATTGTAGATAAGGGTTGTAATCGCAAAGCAGTTTTGCGCGCATGAGGCTCGACACGTCTTTAAATGCTTTTCAGCATGAAGGAAGGCAGTCGGATTGGTCTGAAGTTCTTGGCGAGTAAGTAGTCATTTCTGCCAATATTTGCAGCATATATGGGTATATTCCGCCCGTACCGGGCGACTTGAAGCCATCAAACGACACAACAGCCTATTTGATAGCCTCGTCCGTTACCACATCCTTCGCAATATACGAGTACCAGGTACGCCGAGTTGTTAGTCTCAGCTCACTCCCAGTTTCGGAAAGTGATACTACAGCAGATGTCTAAGATTTTCCGCTTTCGTCTCACTGAAGGTGCCATCAACTTTTCTAGCTGATTCTCATCTGGCTGCTCTACCCTTTTTCAGAACTTTAACCATTCTACTAGTTTCACCTAGAGTTTCAACCTTTTTGCAGAAATTCCTATAACAAGCAATTTTCGATACTCGAACTAACCTCTTATTTTCCTTTTGCTTAGATCGGTAAAGATTCCAGTCTTCCTCCAAACCAATCTTGAGTGACCTATTTAGAAGTTTTCTAGCTTATGTTCGGATTCTTTTCAGTTCCGAGATCCACCAGGAAACTGGCGTTGTGCAAGGGTTTTTGTTAACTAAGTACGTAAGATCGAAACAGCTAATATTGGCACTGATCAGGTTTTGAACAGCTTTCTATACCTTTTGTCTTGTCTATAGTTCGGTTGGAGTTATACGAGTTTACCGACTACTCTGCCCTAAAGCGTATACAGCTGGTTTTTATCGGATTCCTCCTCTTCTGCAAAGTTATGGCTTCGCACTCGATTTAGAATTCGATAGAAGAGACCGTCCAGTTGGTAACCGGCTTAAATTACTTATGGGATAAAGTTAAGTCGATCGGCTTCTGATCAAGATCAAGATCAGACAATAGAATGAAATGCAGGAGATGGTTCGCTCGCATGTTGCATTTGCTGCTGACTCCGTGATCCAATTGAACATCCTCAGTCATCCAACGGGAGCACCAAAACAACAAGCGCGCCCGGCCTCACTCAGAAACTCCTTGGCTAACTTAATCTAACTTATAAACTAAGAGGATGTTACCTAGTGTAACGCACCGTCTCGGGGGGGGGGGGGGGGGGGGCATCTTGACCCATCCTCAACAAGACAAGAAAAAAACATTTGTGAATGGAATTCGACTTCCTTCATGTGTACCACCGGAACTTATGCAGCGCTCGATATGTTGAACCCAATTTTCGATGACTCGGCCGCACATTTCGACCGATACGGCTGCTATTTCTCGTTCAATATTGCATCTGAGCTCCTCTCACGTCTCCAGCTTGTTGGCATAGACCAATGATTTAATGTAGCCCCTTAAGAAAAGTCTAGATGCTTTTAATCACACGATCTCGATTTTTTGCCGATGAAGTGCTGTTTCATGAAGCACATGAGGGTTCTCACCTGTCCAGTAACGCATATTTTGCTTTTTGACGAAACCCTTGTGTGTGCCTTGAATGTGCTTCATCGCTTAAGATTATTTTACCATGAAATTCTTAATTTTCTTCCATCATGTCCAGAGCGCAAATCGAGAACGTATGTCGCTTCATATGATCAAGTGGATTTAGTTCTTAAGTCAGCTTGGTCTTGTTAGGTGTTGCTAAGATCCTTATGCGAAATTCGCCATAATGCGGTCTGGGCCCAATTCTTGAGAACGCCGTCAAATTGACTAATTTTGCTGGTTGCGACGGACGCCTCTACGGCAGCAATATTCTCGACACCTCGGGCAGAAACTAGTCTCACTGTCACGGCAATATCAAGCAGCAAATATTCTGACTCAAATTTGTTCCCTAGACTTTGAATTGCTTGTCTACGGGGACGAGAATTTCGGCCGACAATTTGGGGTAACGCTCTTACAGTTGCGACAACCGACTCGGAATTTCGGAAGTAAATTTTAATTATTTGTAAATGTTGGTCCTTTATGTACTTTACCATGATGAAAATGTTGATTTCGCTGAATATTTTGACATTGACAGCTCGGTAATCGGTAAGGGTGCGTTCACACTAAATGTTTGAAGTTGTCAAGTCGCTATTAAAAGACGCTTTAGATAACCTAAACAGGGCAATGTATAAGCGGGGGCATACTGAATAATTTTTCTCAGTTTTCATAGAGGATTTCTGATGAAACCAAGCTGATTTTTAGGAACTGAAAGTCATTTTAAAAACATAGGGACGGGCTACAGTCCGCTTGGGCGAACTGTTGGATACCCTATTCTTATTCCTATCCCTCATAACTGGGCGTGACAAAAGTCTAAGTATGGTTGAATTGTTAAGAATGCTCTTCATATTTTGTTATATAAAATTTAAAGGATTTTATCGAAAAAAACGATCCCTAGCTCAAACTTGGGTGTTTCAATAAAATTGTTTTATTTAATTGTGGGCGTGTCAGTAGGAAAAAATTAACACATGAGCATAAAGGGCCCCTAGAGAGTATATATTATAAATTTCAGCTCCCTAGCTCAAACTTTGGATTTTCAAAAAAAGTTTTTTTAAATTGTGGGCGTGTCAGTAGGCGGACTTTGAAAATATTCACACATGAGCTTAAAGGCCCCTAGAGAGTATATATTATAAATTTCAGCTCCCTAGCTCAAATTTTGGTTTTTCAATAAAATTGTTTTAGTTATTTGTGGGCGTGTCAGTGGGCGAATTTTGAAAATTTTATATCTCGAGCAGTTTTAGGAGTCATAGATCACATAAAAAAAATTTCAGGTTTCTAGCTCAAAATCCGATTTTTTCCAAAATTTTGTTTTTTTGAGTTTGTGGGTGTGTCTGTGGGCAGATTTCAAAAATTCGTAAACTTGATTATTTCGGGACCCTAGAGAGTATATGGTTAAAATTTCAGCTCTCTAGGCCCAGTTTAAAGGCCTAATTTTTGCCGACGGACTTACGGACGGACGGACATGGCTAGATCGACATTACTATCGATGGTGATCATAAATATAGTAACTTTTAGGGGTCTACGGGCAATATTAAGATATGTTACAAACTATGCGTCAAAATTTATATACCCTTAAAATAGGGTATAAAGATGAAAAAACCGCTCGCTTGATTGTGAGTGGATCGAAAGTCATTATTTTTGCATTTAGTTTCGTTATTCGTGTCATTCGGAGTGCTTTATTTTTTCAGCGAATAATCAACGAAAAGTGTCAATTACTTGCAAACAACATAGTTGCAAGACTTTCTTATTTCATTGTTATAGTAGAATATTGCTTGCTGCAATTCATGAAAACTGTAACAATTATTTGCTTTTTTACTACAGTTTCGCCATTAAACCAATACGAAATTAACACTTTTTTGAGCTGGCAGCGATAAGTTTCGGAGCAATTTTAAGTATTTTATGAGACAACACTTTTAGTTTTGAAATCAGAGAGTATTGAGAAAGAGCCTTGAAAATCCTGATATTATTTACTCCTGTATAAATTTTCCCAGTGGAAAAAAAACCGATCTACTTGATGAAATAGAGTTATAGTAAGGGTAATCAGATTGTCCCATAACTAAGGTCTTTTTTGAAAAATGAAAGGAGAGAAAATCTATTAAATTCGACAAAGGCTCTCCAATATCGATACATGGAACATCACGAAAGTCTGCGCCTTACAGTATAACAGCTCAGCCTTATCGTTGTGAGGTTGGACATTGCTTAAATGAATATAAAAATATTTATTTCAATTTTCGTCTTGTGTTTTTACTTGAAGCCGCATTTTTAAAAACAAGCTTCTTGTTCCTTACGGATGGTGGGGCTGTGAACCGGATTGAAGGGATCAAAACAAATCCACTTAAATACATCCTAACTGGTCCGCCTGCGGGGTTCGGCGGTTCGACCACAGAAAATAACGACAGGCCTCCCGATTTCGAATCACTTCATTGCTGAGGCCAATCAAATGCAGGTGTTGCTGCTTTGTGTGAGCCAGGAGTTCTTAAGCCGTCCTCTCTTCACATTTTTAAGGAAACGTTGATTGATATTGTCTTTTTGACAGTGTTCGTAGAATCTCTACTTTGATAATGACAGTACCAACTGAGCCGGTCGCGCTCCATTTTTTTTTTGAGATAGGTTACTTGACGTGAAGGCTTCCTCAGATCTTGGAACTTCTTATTCAATAAATGAAACCACTAAGAAATAAGGATTAAAAACAATAAAAGGCTTAAAAACGCTTACTCAAACAGCTATGCCACTGAAAGTCACCATACTACAAGAGGACTGACTGTGGGGTGAAACGAAAAACAAATGCGATCGAAAAGAAAAGTAAAGATAGAATTGAAAAAATAAAATTTATGTTCGTGGAATCGGCGCAGATTACCTAACCTTTTAGACTTAAAAGGGTTAAAAAAGGAAATAAAAACATAGGCACGGGCTAGAGTCCGCTTGGGCGAACTGTTGGATACCCTATTCTTATTCCTATCCCTCATAACTGGGCGTGACAAAAGTCTAAGTATGGTTGAATTGTTAAGAATGCTCTACATATTTTGTTATATAACAGTTAAAGGATTTTATCGAAAAAAACGATCCCTAGCTCAAACTTGGGTGTTTCAATAAAATTGTTTTATTTAATTGTGGGCGTGTCAGTAGGAAAAAATTAACACATGAGCATAACGGGCCAATAGAGAGTATATATTATAAATTTCAGCTCCCTAGCTCAAATTTTGGTTTTTCAATAAAATTGTTTTATTTATTTGTGAGCGTGTCAGTCGGCGGATTTTGAAAATGTTATATCCCGAGCAGTTTTAGGAGTCATAGATCACATAAAAAAAAATTCACCTTTCTAGCTCAAAATTCGATTTTTTCCAAAATTTTGTTTTTTTGAGTTTGTGGGCGTGTCTGTGGGCGGATTTCAAAAATTCGTAAACTTGATTATTTCGGGACCCTAGAGAGTATATGGTTAAAATTTCAGCTCTCTAGGCCCAGTTTAAAGGCCTAATTTTTGCCGACAGACGGGCGGACGGACATGGCTAGATCGACATTACTATCGATGCTAATCATAAATATAGTAACTTTTAGGGGTCTACGGGCATTATTAAGGTATGTTACAAACTATGCGTCAAAATCATTATACCCTTAGAATGGGGTATAATTAATAAAAGTTGTAAAATGTGGTTTTGTTTTCCATATGCTAAATATATTATTGGTTGAAATCGTTTTATCTATCAACAAATTTTACTAAACAAAGACTCCCTTGTTTTCTAAATTTCACAATCTCACCCAAAAGATACGAATATCTTTAAATTAAAATTTTGTATCTGTTTTCATAGAGGTTGATACTGTAAGGGTAATACTGCATAACCATTCCGCATGTTTTTTTTTTTTTTTTTTTTTATAATTTGCGTGCGCTAAAGAGATTTCTTTTTTCTGTAGTGACACAGTACCCTTATAATGGTAAAACCACAGCGCAGGCATTTAGTTTCTTGCGCAAGTAGCTCCCAGCAATTCATTGCCTATTTTTGGGTTTTTTGTTGTGTGTATTCAATTTATAAAAATCATGGCCCTGGTCGGGATTCGAACGCACGACCTGCCCATCACTTAGTGAACACACTTTGACTTTGACTTTTAAATTCATTTTTATTAATTATTAGCTTATATCAACTTACATACTAGACAAAAATGATTAAATCTAACTTAAAATTAACAGGATACTTATTCTAGATTATTGATCCTTATGCGGACGCCCTAAACTTAACTATATCTTATAATTATTGCCTTTCGGCCTAAAAACTATTTTACGAACTAATCTTACATATGTGTTCCTCGAGAAAATTAAATAAAACTCGGCATCATTATTCAAATTTTATATTTTTATATAAAACAAATTACAAACTACCTATTCTACTTACTTAAACTACCTAACATATGCTAACTATAATTAGGATTCTGAACACTCGTTGCCTTGCGCAACTAGTGGTCAAAATCCTAATTGCTTTCCGGGTGCCTTGCAGTCGTCAGCATGCACACGCGCCGCCGTGAGCCGACTGAGGCCTTACAGCGTCAGTCAACTCCCGGAAGCACCACCACACGTTGGCGAGCCCGGCCTCTCCCAAAAACGCCCTAGCTAACTTAATCTAACTTATAAGCTAAAAGGATGTTACCTAGAGTAACGCACCGTCCTGGGAGGGCATGTTGACCCCTCCCCCCTCAACAAGCCACCAAAACTCGGCGAATTGCTTTTCCGTGTCGAATTGATCCCGTTCCGATATTGCGGTACTAAAACGGAGGAGCTCATGAGCATTGGCGATGCCATCGCCGCGGATGAGCCGCTTATCTCTCGCGCTGCGGTAGCGGTGGTATAATACCGGGATACCATCCCTCGTCTGTACCAGCCCTTTTGCATCAATATGGATAAATGCCTCCGGCGGGATAAAGCCAGACCGGAGCGTACTCTCTATGTACATTTCATTGGGGTAATAAGCCCCAAAGATCAGGCTATTTTCGCTGGACATCGCCCTTGCAACGTGCCTTCGAGTCACCTTAATAAGGAAATTGTCAATCCTACTCAACTGAGCCCCATCGTATAGGACCTTGTTGGGATAGTATTTTATATAGTTGGATTCAGGCGTTCGGAACAACCGGAGACAGATCCTAAGACATTGTCTCTCCAAAACCCGAATCTTTTCCATATAGCTAGGCGCTATATTGAACCACAATGGACAACCATAAGCGATAATCGGCCTTATAAGGGCCACGTAGCAAATGACCTTCACTCTGGAGTCAAGTTGACTGCTATGAAACAGTCTCCTTGTCAGAGCATAAGCCTTCTTGGCCCCAGCAAGACAAGCAGCTATATGTCTATCGAAATACAGATACTGGTCAAGCCAGATACCTAGATATCTAACTACGCTTCTCACCGCCAACGGCTGCCCATTTTGTCCAATAATGGCAAATTTCTTCCAGTTTTTTCTGGTATCCCTAGAGGCCCCAGCCAATGGAGTTCTGAACAAGATTGTTTCCGTCTTCTGAAAGTTGATTTTCAACTTCCAGTCGTCGCAATATCGCTTAATTTGATCGAAGTCACGCTGCAAAAGGATATTAATGACCTCGATTTTAGGACCTGATCTGTATGCCACCAAATCGTCGGCATACGCTATAGCATGTCTGAGTGAACCAACCAGATCACTCGTGTAAATGTTAAACAGGATCGGAGAATTGACCGCCCCCTGCTGTAAACCGTTTTTAATTTCAAAGACTCTGCTCGAGGTCACGTTGCCACATTTGACAACGAACTTCTTTCCCATAAGCATATTATAAATTACATATAGCAAAGGTTTGTGCATCCCCCGGCTGGTCAACTTGTAGAAAAGTCCCTCTAACCATACGGTGTCGAAAGCCTTCTCAAAATAAACCAGACAAGCCCCCGTGCATTGGTTCTTGCATTTATTCCACTGAATGTCGGAAACCAGTTTCGACGCGGCATGAATAGTGTCATGCCTCGCCCTGAAACCAAACTGGTTTTCCGGAATTATGTTATTGTCCTCGACCCACTTTAACAGGGCTCTATGGACAACTCTTTCAAAGACCTTGCTAATATTCGGAAGCAAGCTAATTGACCGGAGATTGGCAGGGTTCGTCCTATCTTTACATTTTTTCGGGATAGGGTGTACCACAGCTACCTTCCAATGCGCCGGATAATGTGCATTATTCAGCGCATTGTTAAACAGCGTGGTGAAAATATCTACAGCCTCCAAAGGCAGGTGTCTCAATACGACGTTTGGGACACCATCCATCCCCGCCGACTTTTTATTCTTTAGCGACTCGAAGATGCACAGAAGATCATCCTTCGACACGAACAAGTGCGATGCATCTCGGCCATTGGCGACAACTGCATTAGCATGGTTTTCATCAGTGAATACGGTGAATCCGTTATTCTCAGATCGCCAATTCTCAAGTTCGGTGCGCAGATAGAAGTGGCTCACTAGAGCCCTATTCTCAATGTCGTGGTTACGGCGAACAGGATTGTTCACCGTATACACGGCCTCGAAACAAGCGCCCAGCAAATCCACTTTCTCCTGTGGGTCCTCGACCACGAAAAAATCGTCGTTTGAAGCGACACTTTCTGGACTTATTCCAGCAGTCAGTACTGTCTGTCTGTTCTCTGCTGTCTGGGAGATTCGAACACAAGGAATATCATTGTGATCTTTCCTCCTGAACAACTTATTTATCTGTACTTAGTGAACACACTACCATCGCACCATTGCCACCTGCTATGTATTCTCAGAACAAGCACACTATGTCTTAAAATATGAACAACACCCCAAAAGTTTAGCCTCTAATATAAAGCACAGTCCAGATTTTGTAATGCCAACATTCACAGCACGCTCCATATGATACTAACAAGAGCAGCGATTAAAATTCCTTTTTATGAAACTTATCTGTCAATTTGTTTCGCCCATTCTGTTATAGAGAAGACTCCTTCCCTAACATGTCTGAAATTGAAATTTTCGATTTTGACATCAACTAAGTAATTGGAATTGCCTTCGATAAATATAAAGAGAAGTTCGTAGTTAGAATGAGAATTTATTTGTTGAACAGATTTTGTCCTCAAT
Source organism: Portevinia maculata (assembly GCA_949715645.1). Lineage (NCBI taxonomy): Eukaryota > Metazoa > Arthropoda > Insecta > Diptera > Syrphidae > Portevinia > Portevinia maculata. Next base: position 301,133,809 of record OX454525.1, read on the forward strand.
TTAATGATTCTTTTCAACTAAATAATTAATTGTTTCGGATAGCGTGTTTTGTTTCGTGTATTTATATAATTGCTTCAAATAATAATCGGCGAACTCCACATGCGGACCAGTAGGGATGCAGTCCCTTTAAACCTGATCATAGCCTCACCGCCATTAAGGAAGAAGAATATGTAATTGTATAAGCTATATTAAAGTGACATAAACGCGACAATTTTTAAGAAAAAAGCGAATTCGCGAATTCAAGAAAATGGATGTCCAGTTCCGGCCAATTCTGTTTTATTGCTATGTATGTTGTACTACTTGCTCACCCAAGGTTTGCTCTTAGACGGAAGACTTCACGTCAAAGAACCTATCTTGAAGAATGTACAGCGTGACAAGCTCAGCTTATAGTGTCATGTTCAAAGAAGAGATCCTACAAATCCCGCGACAAAGCCAATAGGGTAAATTTCCCACTAACGAGCAATTCACCAGTCACGAGCCATTCACCAGTCACGAGCTCCTCAAGGAATTTTTAAATTTCAAAATAGAGTCCGACTCGTAATAGGGTTCTGATATCAATCATATCTAATGACGAACCCGGAGGGGTCAACGGTTCTGTCCATCAGGACAAATAAACGCGATGGAATAAAGAAAACCAAATTCTAATTTTGTTTAAAATTTGTATAAAATAACAAAAACATTAAAGGAAAAGTTGAAGATAGTTATTTAAGGTTAAAAGCGATTGTTATTATCTTTCTCTTATTTATAATTAATTAAATCGTGGATGTTTTACGGAAAATGAGGATTTTATTTCAAAGCTGTTTGAAAGCAAAATGAAGGAGAAGAAGATAGAGTCTACCGATACCATTGTAAGAGAGTACATATTTAGAAATAGAATTTAATTCCAAAAAAGTGGTTTGGGTGCGACCCACAAGGTCCACATAATTAACTTCCCAGTGGGATCAATATGATTCATGCGATTAGTGGGAAATTTTGAAATGTATTTAACCATAAGATATGGTTAAGAAATATTTAATATTAAAAAATGCTCTTTAATATTGTTCATGGAAATTAAATGTTGTTAATAACAGCGAAGTGTGATATATATTAATGCAGTCATTGTTATGAACACGAAGACCTGTAAATTTACATGTATACGAAATAACGGAGCACAATGTAATAATGATTTACTCAATGGCAAATGACAATAACTAATACAAATAAAGGCAAATTATTTTAGTTATTAAATTACTAACCAAAAACGGCTAGACCGATTTCGCTGGAAACTTAACTTCGAATAAACCCGGTCCCATATTAATATCAACTTTGGTTCTCGAGATAATCGTGGCGAAAGATAATTTCCAACGCACATACGAACGTTCGTACATACACACACACAGGCGTCTCTATTAAAATTTGGATTTGGATTCTGGTGACTTTGAAACGTGGAGATATGTCAAAATCCGCGATTCACAAAATCGGCCCCATTACAACAACTTCCACTGGGCAGTTAAAAATTCAAGTTGGCTCGAATATATAATAAAAATGAGAGAACTTGGCAATCAAATTGAACATATTAATTATTTGTAATTTCAACTACATATAGCTGAGCACCTAATAACCAAAAGAGATTTCCCTTATAACGTGGAAAACAAGGGGAACGAGATAACATTGACACTTCACCCTGACCATATTGTAGAATGCGTAATGGAGATGAATTTAGGCCCCCTATTTTGAGGCCCTTAATTTTGAAGCCCTAAATTTTGAGGCTAAAATTTGGAACATATACTTTCGAGGGGTCCGAAATGATTTTTTTTTAAATCAGCCCACTGACCGCCCTATATTTAAAAAAAAACACTGATATGTCGAAGTGTCGATAAGTGTCTTTATCTTCAAGCTTAGCGAAAAAGATGACCTTCACTTCCATTCCGTTCTTTAGAAACGTAATGTTTGTCGATTCGACGACTGACGCCTTAATCAAAATCTTGGTATCTCTCAGTAGCGACGCGTGCCAAAAATGTGTAGTCGTGCAGTGAAGTTTTAATTGCTTGTTAAGATCATTTTTACAAGTAAAAAGAAATTTTGAAATTAAATAAAAAAATAACGTTTATATCGTTTTAAGCTAGTTTATTTAACAATACGAATTTTTTAGGCTAAAAGAACAAAATGTTTTTTACATTTAGATTTTATTTATAAAACAAAAACCAATTCTTCATCACTTAAAAAAAAATACTTTTTAATACCTAAACAAGCAATTGATAAGTACCTTCATTATTTTACTTAAATTCAAGACTAATTCTTCTCAATTTTTTGTAAAAATATTCTTCTTACATTTTCATAAATATAAGAAAAAAAACACTTAAATAAAAAGAAAAAAATATTGTTTATTTTATTATATTATAATATACTTAAATATATAAATTAAAAGAAATATATAAATTAAAAGAAAGATTTGTCAACCTGTTTTGCCCCATTGTTGTTCTGAGATAAGTTTTGGTTCTTTTAAGGGTGGAAAATGATCTTTCAACCGATGAAGTTGTCAAAGGAAAGGTTAAAATAAGAAACCGCAATCTAGATTGCCTGGTAAATACCTTCGCGGTTTTACGCGAACAACAAGCAAAAATATCTTAGCGTAACACACATATAGTTCTTATTTCATTTTTAATAAAAATATATGAAAAATTAATGTTTGTCTTTATTTAATGGAGCACCCCGTACTCTTTTGCGAAAAATGCAGTCTTCCTCTTTTATCTCTATCTTACATAGTACTTAATATGTCCACACAGACGTACTTGCTGATAAGAACTGATAAAGAAAACGTCGAGAGTGTCCCTACTCATTATATGGATATACTCTGCACGCGACAAACTTCCAGCTCAAAAAAAAACCCTTCTCGTTCAAAAGGGATTTGAACGAAATGGTGGGTACAAAACAGCATTTTTTTGCTTGTGCGTTCCTGACTTTCAATTGTATCATTTCGTTGCAGAATCGTTTGCACGAGTTGGATAGATTGATGCATACACAAGATCAGGTGGTTTGAACAAAATGGTTGTTACAGCGCTCGACCTATGTTTGGTCTTGTTTCTGTATTCGTTTCACACATCATACCAAGCTCACCTCGTTCAAAAGCGGCTTGAACGAAATCGTCCATACAACACTTGAAATTCTTTTTTTCTTTGTCCCTATACTTTTCATGGTATCATTTCGTTGCCGAATCGTTTGAACGAGTTGGAAAGAAGAGTTGGAAAAAAGCTACGTTTGGTTGGCAGGTTGTTCACTTCTTTGTGGAAATGTTCAAATAGGAAATGGACGAGTTTTAATCTTGGAATATGAAAAATTACAGCAATTGGAAGAAGAGTATAAATATGTTGTATATAGTTTAGAGAACGCAAAAATTAAGATAACTTCTTGTGAATGTTAGTCGTTCATGAACGACTTGTACAATATGAGGCGTCGCCACTGGGTCTCTTGTCAACTATGTCGAAAATATTCTTCTGCCCTAATCGCCCTTACTAAGTTGTTTGCCACGCCCACTTTTTGAGGATTGAGAATAGGATCCAGGAATCATTCTAACCTTTTGTTTATCCTTTTTTTTTATTTTGAAGTTTTATTTCGCAATAATCTTTTATATAAATGATATATAATTTAAACTAAAATGAAAAGTACCTACCTACGTATACTTACTCCACAATAAATCGCCTAATAAAAAGTGTGATTCAGCGATTTCCGAAATACGTACCTACTTCACTTAATTTTTAAAGAAACTATAACCGTTGTTACAATTTTTCCATTACAGTGAACATTCTGAAAATGAAAAAATTTGTCCGCCCTATTTTTTAGTTTATTAAGGTTCAATGAGGTCTAATAGTACAAAAAAATTAGCCGACTTAATCCGTTAAACTGCGGAAAATAAATCGGGTCTGAAAGGGTTAATAGTAATTTCGAAAGAGTTCGAAAATGCTCATTAAAACCAGGTTCTCAACAAGGCTCTGGGTGAAAAGTGATAATTATACCGAAAGGTGTGTTTGGCTAAACAATCCGACGATTCCATGTAGATATCAAGGGGATTTCATTAAAATCTCCCAAACATTAAGCGATTGTTTATATATTTTGTGTCTACAGCCTTTTTAGTTCTTTAAGGAATTTGTCGAAAAAACACAGTTCTTGTCAAAAAAAAACCCCCAATAAGTGTCTTTGTCTTTAAGCTTAGCGAAAAAGACGACCTTCAGTTCCATTTACTTCTTCGATAAAATCGAGTTCTTTAGAAACCTAATGTTTGTCGATTCGACGACACCATTATCGAAATCTTGGTGTATCTCGTCACTAACTAACTAAGTCACCGATGCGCGCTTGAGCATGAGAGTTGTGCCCGGCAGGTTAAAGAGTTAGATTTTAACATTTTGTGGTCTACGACCATAGGCATATTATCAACTATGAGTCAAAATTTATATAGCCTCATATATCAGCCATCATATCCCCTGGATCTAATTCATGTTTTTGAGCAGCAATAGCTGTAATACACAGCGCGCGTGAATTTCTGGTGCAAACGCGCATACCCCTATTACAATGTTGTATATCTACCTTGTATGACGAATTCGCTTTTTTCATTTCCTCTATTGTGTACTAAAGGTTTTAATTGATATTTTGGCCAACTGCATCTGTCCGATTGAATGCGATTAACAATAACACAAATTATCGGTTGAAAATCGTAATACTTTCCTTGCATTGGTTGATATTTCGAGTCATGATCTTAAGAGAGGGATTCATCCGAGGCAGGTATCTGTCTAATGATGTTTTTGATGGTATGGAAGTTACTGCAACAGCTCAACCCCCATCTTGGAAGGCCAGACCCAAAATGTACCCTGGAAGTAGAATCATTAGTGACGTAACTCGAAAATCCTTACTGATCTCAGATTTAAATACCTCGAAATAGCTCGTCTATGGTACCTATCTGCCATGATGATTATAGGCACTTCACTTGGTCTAATCATGTCAATTAATCGGTTGTTATTCCTCCTTTTAAAGGGCTCGTGTTTGACTTCTGAGACTCATAGGCTAGTCTCTCTGATAAGTCAGTAATCTTATGAAGGCGTCATAGAAATCAACACACAGGTGTTTGGAACATTTATGTACAATATTTTTACATTTTACATCCACTTAAAACATGGTGGACTAGTTACAAGAATGTATTAAGTTTCGTTTTTTTAATTATAAACTATATTTTCAAAAACAACCTATCTAAAAACGAATAGTTGAATCTTATTTTCGTTATAAATAATTACCATTTAAAAATAACCATGGACAGCATCCTTTTTTAAAAAAAAAAAAAAAAACCGTATCCTTAAACGAAGTCTTAACGATTTCAATGACTAACCCCCAACCACCAATGAATGCCACATCATCAGTAGTCAATACTCTTTTTAAAGTACCAGCCCTTTAAAGGAATCGAGCTACCAGGCGCAATGAATTGCACAATTCGTAGGTGCTCCGCCAAATATCCAGGTCTTTTAAGATGGCATCTGTTCCCCTACCAAGCCAACAAAAAGGACCATCACAAACTGACAAGAAAAGAATTCCGAAAATAAAAAAAATGTTAGTTTAGAGAACCTTCCGCACCATTAATTTTCCTCGGAAGCATTTCTATTGCGGTCTCCTTGGTATAATTGGAGGGCTTCTATAGAGTTGCCACGAACACACACCAAAAGACATAACGTATATTCATTTTTTTCTTCGTAGCTATCGACACTTCTTATGATATTTGGGTTGGCCTGGCTTTGCTCTCTGTTCTGGTCTGGAAATTCCCTTCTACAAGAGCGATTGGTAAGATTTTTCCAGAAACCTAATGAACTTTCATTGTCGACTGGATTTTTCTTTAGTTAATTTGCTACATTTCAATTTTTTATTTTTTTTTTTCGTTTGAGTATTTTCTGTCGGAAGAGGTTTGGAAGGTAATTAATTAGTTTCCTAGCAGATACGAAAAGTGAATGTTCTGCCGATACCGAGTACCGATTACAACTCATCAGAATTAAATAATTTACTCAGCCTTATTCCTGTAGTTATTATGTATTCAAATTTATTTTAAGGTTCCTTAAATCTGATCCGTTTATTAAAATACTTGGTTAGGAAGTCTGTGAGATTGAAAAAGGATCAAAGAGGAGGAAGTCAGCAAAAGACTCTTTTATACCCTATCCTAAGGTATTATAATTTTGACTCATATTATAGCCGTGTTTCTTTGTACGCGGATATAGGGATAATTTGAAATTTGCATGTAAAATACAACAACAACTTATCCTATATACGCTAACTTTAGCGGGGATAGTTATCGCCGCTAAGTCAGTTAGCCGGGATAAACAGTGCTTCCAAAACCCATTATCTTCGTTTCTGATGAACTCATGCTATGAATTTTTCAAAGTTTGACATCCCTCCGACCACTAACACATCCCGCCGAATATTTTGTTCGTGATTTTATTATTATTTTTTTTAAAACTTTATTATAAAGGTAATTGAATTTAGCAAATCTGTTAATGTGAAATTGTTTTTCATAATTTTAGAATATGCTTGGCATCAATTTCAATTGACGGAAGTAAATATTTTTCAATTTCAGGATTTTCAATACAAATTTCTTAGCTACAACTTACAGCTGTGTCACGGTGCATGTCATAGGTGCATGTGTGCTGCCAAGTTTTTTTTTTTGGTGAATTCTTAAGCGGTAGCGATGGTCGTTTTCTGATGCCATCCCTATATCCGCGTGCAAAGAAACACGGCTTATGTTACATACCTTAATGTTGTTCATGGACCTGTAAAAGTTACAGTATTTCTGATCAGTATCGAAAGTTATATCGATCTAGCGATGTCCGTCCGTCCTTTGTCAATTTCGCGGTCTTAAAACTCGGGCTAGAAAGCTGAAATTTGGAATATACATATATACTTTCTAGGGGCCCGAAAAGATCAAGTGTAAATATTTAAAATTCCGCTCAATGACACGCTCACTATTTAAAAAACGGTTTTGACAAAGAAATCAATGGAAATTAGTAAAAATACAGTCATGAAAGCTTGCTAGCGTGCTTACTTCGCTCTTATCATTTCCTTTTATTCTGTTCAAAGTGTAAGAGCTGTCAAACTAGTCGATTTTTAAGTTAGTTGTTACACCTGTCCTATACATTTTAAATTTGTTGTAATGGTCAGGTGTGTCCTTTAGACAATTGTCGACGAGGAGATGGCTGATCCTCGACACGACACGATAAGCAGCACCTGGCACGCTTGCGGTTGCACGGTATTCACCCGACGCCGACGGTGGTTGGGTCTTTGCTGCTTATTGGCTATCCTGGCTCAACCAAAAAATTGATCGTGCCAAAAAAAATTAAAAATGAAATGAAGGAAGAGGGTAAGTGAACAGACCGTGACCTCGCTTAACTTAGGTCATCGATGGCGGATGCAATTGTGTCTGAAAAAAAATTAAATCAATACGGGTATGGAAACAGAGGGAATTATATGGACTTTTATCAGCTGTGGTGTCGTAGCTGTGTTGACACCTGGAGGAACCCTTCCCCTTTAAACGGTAATTATCGTTTAACCGTGATTGCTCTCGCCTCGTTGCTTTGAGAACCGCCCCTAAATCAAGATTCAATTGCACTCTAGAAATCACCAACACATCTCAACAATTCTGATTTTTAATTAACACATTTTATTTATCTCTTCTATGATCGTTTCATAAATTCAACCTGCCAATCCTAGAGGCAGAATATAAGGATAAAATTACTAATGAGTAAGGCAACTTAGAGGTAATAAAGATCCGTATTTTGATTAAAAATATGATATGAAAATGAAATCCCAATTAAGCAGGTAAAGTCATATATGTAGGTATAGGTATTAGGTAGAGGTACGTATAGGTAAGAATACTAATATGTTACTTCAAGTATGTCGAAATGCAAATTTAATCTTTAAGGGTAAATGGACACTAACGAAAGCTTGTGCACAGGTTTCTCGCTGCTAGATCTGTCGCTGTGTTAAGGTATGGTAATAAAAAAAACACGGTATGTACTCCGTATTATTACATAAGATGGTGGCTTTGTAAAATAAAAAGATTCTTTGTGCACTAATTCACTTAATATAATGTTAGGGTAAGGAAACTGGCTAATACCGAAATTTCGCGAACTACATTTATATACACGTGCATATGTGTGGACACCTATACATATTTACACATGTGTTCTTGTACACCTATCTTATTATGTCCACTGTATGGATCTTTACTTATTTTTTTACTACTTTTAGCATTAAATTTGGATTAAATAATGGTGCGTCCTAGTACGGCTTTTGTCGAATGATTTTGATGATTGTGATGGATTTTGTTGTTGGGTGTTATTGGAGTTGTACGCTCATGCGATGGTATTGCGCGTGGTTTTGTGTGTCTAAGCGAGGGCTTCAGAGTGACCATGTGCATGACGTAAGCAGAGCTTAAGTAGACGCTTGGAATTTTCAATCCTAAGTAGTTTTGGGTCTCTGACGAGCACGTTAAACCGTCTGCTGCAGATGCCAATTATGGTGTCAAAATGAAAGGCCGCAGATGATTCTTTTATTTTTGCTGCAGACGCTTTCTGTTTGAGTTGGTCGGGCGTGTTCTGTCCTGTAATACCGTGCGGTGGATGGATATTTTATCCGGGTCACTCGAACACTTTTCGCCTTCAAACAGAAAGGCTATCCGCAAAGCTACAAAAACATGTTTTATTTAGCTGCAGAAATCTTTTCACGTTTAAAAGCTTACCTCGAGAATTAGGAACAATACATTTACCTACATATGTATATCTCTGTATATATATGCTAAGGCCCGCGTGGCTGATGGTAATGACGGCATTTTTTTACTTCTTTGTGGATTTTATGCAGCTATTATTTGGCTCTCTCACCGAAGATCTGCTACGCAAAGTTAAACCGTGTGAAAAACTTAGCTTTTGTTGCGGAATATTTTTGCGCAACAAGTTTCACCCGTTTTCCTTTTCTTCCCTCCCCGTACCCTTCTTCTATTGGCGTCTGCGAGGTCATATGAGAGTGGAGGGCAACCAAGGTCCCATCAGCCTTTGGGCCACTATCCCCGAACCTCGAAGGTACCACCCCCACAGGTGCCCAACCCTGATGTACGAAGCTGAGCAACCAGAGTTGAGAGAGAAGAGGCCTTAATAGGAAGCAGAAATGGGTAAAGAAGGACGAAAACCCCAACGACATGGCACAACGTCAGCCGATTAAAAGTGCCAACGCAATATTAACACACCAGCCGTGCGAAATGGGCCCAACGTTGTCTGCACACCAGTAACCGTGCGAGGCAAATGGCAATGCGGCAAGGTGGACGGCCATAGCCTGAGTGCCCTCCAACGATACGGAGATGCAGCAGACAAGTGTGGGTGGACGGCCTACACATTAACATCTGCGCAAGAACACGGTGGGGTGTTAGGTTCGATGAGGGGGAAGAAGACGCTCTTCCTTTCTACTCCGTCGTAGGAGCACCGAAGGAGCAGCAGAGGAGTGTAGGCGGACGGCTAAGCCGAAAGACACTCCCGCAGAAGACGTGACAACACTATCAAACACTGAAGAGAAACGCGAGACACACAGAAGACTGGTCGACACAACACAATTGAAACAACGTACCAGTGAATAAATAAAAAGGAGAAATCCTGTATAACGAAACAGAATGTAAGGAATGACCCGCTATTGGCAAGACCCTTACATTCTATCTGAACAGGATTCCACCAGACAAGATTAAAATCCGCGGCTTTCTAAAATTTATGATAACTCACTTTGCTTTGTTTTGGTTTCCACGCGCGGGGTGGGCGTAATGACAGCGTCGTCCTGAAATTTCTCCTCCTCTTGATATGGGTCAAACTGTTCGAGATCCAAGCACTCATTTTCCACCGATTTAAGGGTAATTTTAATAATTTTGTTAACGTATTTTTTGTTTACTTTCACTTTGGCAGAACTCAGACGAGAAATGTCAAACGCAGATTAGATTTTGATATAATGAGAAGATTGTTCCAGGTCGGTCAAGCAGCTCAATAAACCGACTTTCCAGAGGTGGATCGTGGGTATAAGAGTGGATGGATTGAGTGGATGGATTGAGTGGATGGAAAATAAGCGAGGAGGTAACGTCCCGACTCAGGCACACCATTGCGAAAACGCTCCGGTGCCGCTGAATGTGGTCTGCCGTTGGCTCGCTGGAGAAAATGAAGGTAATGGAATATGGCGGACAACCACCAACACTTAGGCGGACGTCCATTGCACGCCATGAGTGGGATTCCACTACCAACGTGTGTGCGAGTGTGTGAAAGATGAGAGTTGGACGAACTGGAACAATGAAATTTCTGGAAGATTACTTCCTGGTTGACCAGCTAACTAGTTAGTCTGTTTTTGTTACGACAGGAGTTTTGCGAAAGTGCAAAGTAGAGAAAGACGAAATAAAGGCGAGGTTTTTTTTAAAGAAAAAAAAGTGAAAGGAAAAGTTAACTTAGAGACGGGACAATCAAAGTGAAAGAGGAAAGGACATCAGAAGGAGGAAAAATAGCAGGACAGATTGACAGAAGAAAAGGATTAAGGAGTGGGATCCCCGTGCAAAGTTAAGTAGAGTAAATTAGTCAGTGCAAATTTTTTTTTAAATTCGGTTGTGGTAGGATTATTGTAGTGTAATAGTCTGGTGGGATTCTGCCACGAATTTATCCAGCGAAACGATCGGGACACGCGACCCATTAAACCAGTTTGGTATTCCGGGCAACGCCATAGCGGGTCACGGCGGTCACCTTTATTTGCCCTTTAGGCCATAATACTTTTAACCTCTTCGCCGTCGGATTTTTTACGCTATCCTTATTTTTTTTCGAGTCAAGTTATAAAGTAACCACGCTCCAACGGAGCTTTATAACGTTGTTTCAAACCTTTTTTGTTTTTCTTTTTTCGGATTTTCCCTTTCTTTTTTAGTGGTTCTGTACCAAGGTTTCACAATTTTCCACAAAATTGTGTGGCGCCCATTTTGTTTTTTCTCGATTAATCGTTCAACAGCGTAATCTAACTTTCCAGTTTTTTTTGATTTTTTTTTCTAAACGAACCCAGCCCAGGCTGAGTTACCGGGAAATTTCCTTCTAATCGATTCTTGTTGCACGTCTTTGTATAAAACGATTCGTGGTTTGACGTTTTAGTTCGGTTTTTGGAAGTTCGGTATTTTTATCTCGGCGGAAGCGACCGCAATTAATTTAGGTAATTAAAGTAATCGTGATTGATTTTTGTTATGGGAAAAAGTGCAAGAAATAGGCGCCCAACGTGGGGCATTTTTTTGTGCTTGGCTTTTTCTTTTTATCGTGTTCGCGCGTATTAATAAAAAAATATATATAGTAGGAAATTGTCGGTACAAGCGTGGGGGGTCCATTGTGCCGACAATCATACATAGCGTTGTTTTTAGGAAAGTTTGTGTGTGTTCATTTTCAAGTGCTTTTTACTTTCTTGGTTTTATTTTTATAGGATTTCAAGTGGATGCAGATAGTGGAGTTATAAATTGAATATACAGTACATCAAAGCTAGCGGGCAGAAAAATTGCAGTTTGTGTACAGTTCATGCAGTTTACTTCAGCGCTTGAAAACAGTGGGAGCAACTGAGATAACCAGAGGTAACTCGGTTATCAACAAGTAGGTCAATTTTTTTCTTTTGTTTCTTATATTATATGAGACCATAAAATATACATACATTACATACCCATATTTTATGTATATTTCATAATTTTTTTTGCGATTTGCTTTTTATATTTTTTTATACATTTACATATCATTTTTTTGGGGATTTTCACCCATAATCATTTACATCAGTAATTTGGTTTTGTATATACATAGGTACCCTTACCGATATACGTATGCGATATTCTTGGTCTCGGGTTTGATGTGCCCCTAAGATTAAAAGAAAATAATTAATATCTGCACAACCCCCGTCTATATACATATTTTGGATCGGTTTTCGTACCCCATATATTTATATAAATTGCATATACAGTACGAGTACCTTGCCATACTATTAGACCCAGCATAAAAAAAAAATTGTTTGCCTTAAATGGTTGCTGTGACTAAATTTGTAATAAATATGTTCTAGATTGAATTTGTTTACTATAATATATAATATCAGGAATAAAAAAAAGACGGGAAGGTTTTGCTAGTTAGTTAATATTGATTTATTTTTTTTATTTAAGAGTTGGGGATGCATGCTTTTCCTAAAATTCAATATTTGGTGTGCTCTCCTTTTGCAGCTATAAGTGCCTTAATTCGGCGTGGCATGCTTTCTATGCAAGATTGCACGGTTACTTGGATATGTGGGTTGTGATTCCACTCAAAAATGATCTTCTCCATCAGCTGCCTTTTCGTGGTTATGGCACTTTTAGCCACCGCCCGCTTCAAGAGCTCCTAAACATTCTCAATCGGATTCATGTCAGGGGAATTTCCTGGCCAATCCAAAACGTTGATGCTCCTTTCTTGGAGAAAGGCAGTTATGCTCTTGGCTTTGTGGCAGGGAGCCCCATCATGCATAAAAATGGGTTGCTCGCCCACAGAAAACCATTCTTGAAGATGCGGTAGCAGCCTTGTTTCCGGGACCTTCTTGTATTGATCCTGCCGCATAGTCTTTTCAACCAGATAGAGCCGCCCTGTGCCTTTCCCAGAAATAACTGACCAAATCATTATGGATGGGGGATGTTTAATTGTGGGCACAATGCACTCTGCTTTATTTTGTTCGTCCGGTCTCCTTCTGACAAACTTCGTTTTTTCCATCATTACTTGGAAAACAGATTCGTCAGAAAAACAAACCTGCGAAGTTAAAGAAATAGCGATTTTAAGGTTAAAAATTAGTTGTACTTTTATGACCTTATTGACTTCAAGTTTGTCTTATTTTATTACCTTTTTCCAATCTTCAACAGTGATTTTTTTGTATTTATGAGCCCAGTCGAAACGCTTTCTAATCATGGTGGCAGTCAGCTTTGGTTTTCGAGCTGGTTTTCTGGCAAAAAGACCTATTTCAGCCAATCTACGCTGTACTGTTCGCTGGGAAATTCCAATTCCTTCATCAGAAACCTTTTTCGCCAACAGGGAAACTGGTAATTTTCGATTTGCCGTGCAAATATCCCGAATCTTGCGGTCTGTTCTGGGGGTTGTGTTGCGAGGCCTACCGCAATTACCCTTCCTCTTCGGGCTTAAAGATACCCCAAGATCCATTTTTTTTTTAATATTCTTAACAGAAGTTCGCGACACTCCAACTACACCCGCAATATCATATTGGGATAGGTTGGATGCCTTTAATAGGCCAACAACTTGGCCGACTTTCTTCGGGGAGAGGTCTGACCCTTTTCCCATCTTTCGAACGATTGAATACTAAAAATTTTTTTAATATAATGACTATCTGTATGCATAGTTTTACCCATAAACAAAAGTAAAACAACAGAACTTACCGAAAAACACGAGCTTTATTTGACAGAAATAACTTTTATATGCAAATAATTTTAAGGCACTTTTTGAACTTTTTAGTCACACAACAATTCACTACTTACATAATAGAAACATCAAATGTTGCATAATATACCGTAAAGAAGTCTCAAATAAAGCCTAATAATTACCTAGGTAACGCAAAATATAAATGAAAAATAAAAGAAGCTTACTTCATACTTTTTAAATAATTTAAAAAAAAAAATTGATTTTTTTTACTTGGGTCTAATAATATGGCAAGGTACTGTAATTTCTCGGCAGGCCACCGCGAATATACAATCATATATATAAATAACAATAATTACCCACATAGTAGCATACAATTTCTTTTGGTTTTCTCATACCCTGCTCATACAATCATATATTGATAAATACCAATAATCACCCACATATTTCCCTGCATTTTACCCATTTTTCTTGGTGTTTTATACGGGTTTACCATGAAATCTCGAAAGCAATAATCTAGAAAACAAAAATCTCTAAAGTAAAAATCTGGAAAACAAAAATCTAGAATTGAAAAAATCTGGAAAAAAAAATCTCGAAATACAAAAAATAAAAAACAATTCACGCGAATTGTAACCATTGTCTCAAAACTTAATATATTCATTCGAGATTATTTACTACTCTTTAACATCCACGATTGGCTAAATAAAAACAATTAAAATGAAAGTAAATGAAATCATTACAAACAAAGGAAATATTAAAATCGAAATCGAAGGATGTATGGTGCCGTGAAATAAAGAAGATGGAAATAATGTCGATCAACTTTATTTCCATAAGAAATCGGAAGTAATGTCGAAATTCATCAATTTCTATTCTCGACATTATTTTGAGATGCAGTACCTACAAAAGAGTTATAATATCGAATATGATTTCGGTGATCGCCTTTATTCTACTTGATATTTCGTAACTCATCCCATAAACAGTGCAATGCCTATGAGGGGGGGGGGGGGGGGCATGCTGCCCCCTGCAACCCCCCTGCTTGGGGTCACTGCTTGATTTGGAGTAGGTGCGAGGTTTCCAGGGGTGCAAATCTGAAAACAAATGTTTTTTTGTTGTTTATTTACCTAGCGAAAAAAAAATTGCTGAATAAAAGAAATATGTAATGCGTTTTCTTTAAGTTCAAACTCTTTAAATAGGTAAGAAAAAAAATCTCGAATTTACTTTTTTTCGAGTTTTTTTTCGAGATTTTTGTGCATTCGAGATTTTTGCATTCTAGATTAAAAATTTGTTTTTTCGAGATTTTTGGCATTCGAGATTTTTGTCATTCGAGATTTCGTCATGATCCCGTTTTATACCCCCATCATACAAAGTAACCTACATAGATAAGATAAGATTTCTTAGCGTTTGTGTCGGCCTACATACTCGTATTTACACTTCGTTAATAAAAATTATTCCCGTAGTGTTATTGTAATTGATATCTTATATTTCACACATATAATTACATACGTATTTCGCGTGGTGCGTTTGGTCTCATATAGGCCCATACATAGATATCTACATTTCCTGGGTATTTTTGTTGTCATACTTCGGAAACTGACTTACCGTGATACATACCTACATACCTATTGTTTTGTTTTCGGTGAGGAATTTCATCGAATTAGATCAGAGTTACCATCGGATCTTTTTGGGAGCGACAGTAAATTGGGTCGTATTTCTCGTAGTTTTTAGAAATTATTCTGTGGATTCATTTTGGGGGCTTCTCGTAGATCTTTACACTCTCGTGGCGTTGTTTCAGTTGAGCGTTTTCTTCCGATTTCTTCTTGTTTTCTGGCTTTAGAAATCATAGGACATTTTGATTTTAGTCTGGGTGGGTTGTGCTTATTTCTTGACTTCTATTTTCTTCTTTCTGGAGTTTCATAGTTCCTCTTTTAAATTCAGAGTCCCTATTTTCTTATCGAGGGACTAAAGCGAACCTTTTCGTAATTTTTTTTTTGGGTTGTGGCTAACATCCATCCGTATTAATAGAATAAATACTCGTAATATGCTGATTTTGTCTTATTGTAGTTTGGCGAGTATCATTTCATAACACTCAGGTTTGTAGCTTTGGTGGAATTAGTTTCCTTTTTGGATCTGGGAACCACAAGGCCCCTTTATACACATTCGGACAGAAGGTCAATTCTTTTTCCCACCTTTTAACTAATTCGTTTTTGGTCCACCCGTATTCGACCCCTATTGCCATTCGTTGTAGATATGGATATAAATAGATTGTCCAAAGATGAGCTGACTTACGAAGTCGAATGGAGAGGCTTATCTTCGGGGGAAGTAGACCCCATGCGAAAATCTTTACGAGCAGCCAGAGCCCTCGAGCGACAGGGATCTCAGGTGATGAATTTGGACGAGTATCCATTCTCCTTCGAACAAGATAGGGATTCAGTTCAAAAAAAGCTAGTGGAGATCAGAGCGCTCATTGCGAGCTACCCTGCGCGGGGATCTTCAGATTTTAAGAAAGCCATCACAAAGATTGACTGGGCGACTGCTAGGATAAGCAGAGCGCACGGCACAACGAGCGACGAAGCCAGCGAAAAGAAGTCAATAAAAACCGAGCTGATGAGATTACTCGGAGATGTAGAGGACAGCCAGGATGACGAGAGCCAGTACGAGGAAAACAAGGACGATGGCGGAAGGGAACAGATGCACTCCGGGACACAGTCAGGGCAGCAACGCCAAAGACGATTGTCAACATCTAACCCGACTATGGAAGAGCGGATCTACGTCTACGCGGAAAAGGTGGAGAACCTCTCCAAATGGAACATTTTGTTTTCAGGGGAACGCTGTGGCTCATCAGTAAACTCCTTCCTAGAACGCGTCGAAGAACTAAGGGAAGCTAGGGGAATTAGTGAGTCTCAGTTGTTCAAATCATCGGTCGATCTTTTTAGTGGGAAGGCTCTCCTCTGGTTTAGGGCGGTTATCAGAAACGTTAGTTCATGGCAGGAGTTGGTCCGGGAGCTGAAATTGGGTGATGCGTAGGGACTGTAGAACCTGTTCGGGAAATGGGCAACAAACTCCTGGGACAGCAGGACGGGAGCGGCGTTAAGTCTGGATAGGTTACCTGCTGTCAACCAGTTGGCTGGACGACAAGAGGAGGCCGTTCACGTAGGTTTTACACTTGAGGTACACGCGAATGATACGCGCCCATATTTGAGGGTTAGCGTGTATGGGTTAGATTTTATCGGGCTTTTGGATTCCGGGGCTTCGCGAACGATCGTCGGTAGGAACGGATGGATCGTTTTAAGGGATTTAGGATTAGTTTTAGGGAAAGGCAACGTTAGGAAGCTGGCTTCAGCAGATGGGGCGGGGGTAGAAGTAGCTGGTAGGGTTTTATTGCCTTTCATAGTTCAGGGTAGGACGACGTCTGAACCAATTAAGCAGAAGAAATGTTGAGGGAAAATATAATCGAGAAATCGTTTAGTCCATGGGCTTCGCCCATCGTTATGATCGAAAAGAAAGATGGGTCATTTATATTCTGCGTAGACTACAGGAAGTTAAATAAAGTTTCGGAACGGGATACATATCCCCTTCCCTATATCTCTGCTACACTTGACAAGCTCCGGGATGCCAAGTATCTGTCTTCGCTGGACATCAAGTCAGCGTATTGGCAGATCCCCGTGAAGGAAGCATCGCGCCAATGCACCGGAAACATGGCAATGCTTTATCGACACCGTGCTTGGGGCCGATTTAGAACCACACGTATTCGTATATCTTGATGACATCGTCATTTTAACGAACTCATTCCAACAACATCTGGAAATTTTTGAAGAGGTTTTTAAGCGGTTGTGTGCGGCTGGTCTCAATGTTAGCAGGGAGAAGTGTAACTTCTGTAGGCCCTCGCTGAAATTCTTAGGATACGTGGTGGATTGCAATGGTTTGCATGTCGACCCAGAGAAGGTCGAAAGTATGCTCCAGATCCCCGCACCCAAAAACGTAAAGGAAGTAAGAGGTTTTGATTGATGATGATTTTGAATCCTTTGAAGGTAGTTAGCTGCCCAAAGAGAGGGACTGTGCCATCAGCCTTCAGGATAGCGTAGTTGACGCCGTCCAGGATCCTTAGTTTAATTAATTTCCATTCTTCGCTCTGGATTTCCAAGGTCGATAATTGCGACACGCAGACCTTCCTTGACCTTTTCCGCGTATTTCGGTTTTATAGCCTGGCTGCCTGGACCCGGGGAGAGTGTGTTGTCATGCCGACCTCTTTCGGAGCAACCAGGAGCCCACTCAGGTTCGGACGAATTCTTGCCTGGGGCAGCTACCGAGCGCCTTGAACCTGCTGCAGTCGAGGTGAAAGGCAATTGACATTTCGTTCTTGCTGCAGTCAGTCTCTCGCTAACCTTTCCTATAGGAAAGTGGTTTTATTTCCCACTATGTTTGAACTAAGTCTCTCAGTGGACTTAGTTCCCGGGGACTTATTTCCCTGCCTGTCACGGAATTCGCGAACGCCCTGACAGCTCCGGTAGTCTGCATGATTGAGAAACCGTCCCTTATCTGAATTGCCTTACGCTGAAACTATAGGAATAAACCATTGGTAAACCAATCCGCTTCAGACCCCCATTACCCCTTTAAATATTACTCAAATCATGTTTAGATTACGCTTATACCATTGTTTATAATCCTTCTATTTCCTACGATACTTAATTGTAAGATCCAATTAATGAATTGAATTTTATCAATTCATTAATTGGATCTTAAATTACTGAACAATGATAACAAAACCCTATAAACCTAAAAGAAAATCGTATTACATCTTAATTTAGATCCATATAGTTATAATTTCAGGAAATTCCTAATAGGGTCAAAGGAGAATCTTGCATCAATCCCTACCATAAACATTAACAGAAGAAACACCCTTCAAATTATAACTTTACTACACGCTTTTACCTTCCACATTTCAAAGGTCTAATACTTCTGGGAGAATTAAATTTAGAGCACCATTTTCTATACAATGCAGCAACCACGGGTGTGCGTGTCCATCGCAACTTCCCTCATGGGTTCAGGTATATGTTCACCAGGGCACACTGTGGATAGTGTTCCTCGGTTCGAAATTGTACTAAGTGTAAGTGGTTATGGTTTGAGCTCTTGATTCGATTGATTGATAGCGTGACTAATAATTTCAAGGTAGATGAATTTCTATTTCTAGGATTATTATCGCATTAACTATTTGACTATTTGTACTTACAGATGCGTTCAAGACACTTATTATGACGACACAATCACGAAGACTCACCAGTAGGTATATACTTTTAATACTCTTCGCCGGTATCCCTATGTTGTGTACAGCATTTGATGACGGCGGCGCTAAACACTTGGAAGAAGGTTAATTATATTAGATCTAAGCAAAATAATTATGTCTCGAAGGACCTTCACATGTGGGGTATTTTCTTTTTTTTTCTTTTGTATGAATGAAGGATCTCCTACATTCACGATGTTTCACTGCTTAACAATGTCTGGTGAATTTGCTCTATGTAGCGAGTTATCGAACAATGAATTACACGTGAGGGTGGTGCATACATGCTTTAGCATGTACGTTGCTGGTTCGTGCATCTATCCGGTAGATAGTTGGTGTTGCGATCGTGTTTCTTCAGAAGGAATTTTCTGGTGTGGTTCTCCAGGATGGTTTCTTTTGGGGTACTCTTCAGGATGTCCTCTGGGATAAGTTGTTCTTGCCATTTAGGATAGGATGGTTATACTTGGATGTGCATATTTAGAATTTGTCCCTGCTTACATCCATACGGTTATTTATCCCGTGGCGTAGTTGGGATATTTATCCCGTCCCAGTTATATTATTGGCCCCGGTCGATGTTGCTCTCATCGAATGATATTTTATGAAGATGTTAATTGGCCTTGCACTATAGCTGGAGTATGTCTAGCTGGAGTATGTGTTGCCTATCAGTGGTGAATTATCGACACACAATTGCGTTTCTTCTTTCTGTTACAGGCGATGATCTCCTGAGAACAATTATTATACAGATTTTAACACAAATTGAACTTATGCGTGCAAAAAGGGGTATACTTTAGGATGGATAGCATCTTACCTTAGCGCACGAGATGATGAGAAAATTAATTAAGGATGTTATTAGATGTTTGTTACTGCAGATTTTATATAAGTTCAATGAAAATGTTTCAAGCCGACGACGGCCATCGCTAAAAAGAACGAATGCAGTTGACAAGGAAGTAATTTGCATGGCGATGTATGTCATCCGGTTGTTCTGGCCAGGAAGGGCTCTTCAACAGCCTTCATTGGGCCACAACCATCCATAGGATGCTGCTCATCCGTACACAAACGTGATATGGATTCGGCTCTACACCAACAACATTCCGAATACTGGCATGACCTGGTCTCATGCAGGTATTCGAAGAAGCTAGTGGACGGTCCAAAAATCAGCAGAGCTAAGTTTTTGTTTGGACTAAACAGGAAAGACTTGAGATCCTTGATTGGTCTCGTCACCGGTTTCAGTCCTCTTAACGAGCACCTCAAAACCATTCACATTAGGAGCTCGGGCCTATGTGAGTGCTGCATGGAGGCGGATGAAACGGCATCTCACTTCATCTGTGAATGTCCGGCTTTCGCCAGAACCAGACTCACCACTATAGGCAAACAATTCGTTAACGAAGATGAGATGGGGGAAATTGAACTTGCAAATATTCTTCGCTTTGCCAAGGCTACTGGCAGGTTCTCCCTCACTGAATCTTACTAATCGCCAATAACCAGCGAGCGGGCAGCTATGCTGAAGTACAATGGACCAATAGGTCTAAGTGCTTGTCATCTACTGATGACCCCACTGCACATACAATACAATACAATGTCATCCGGTTCTTTGTTTTGCCCCATCGGCCCTACCTGTTAGAATTCGGTTGCGTTTTCCTTTAGCGGATATGTTCACGAACTGAAGCGATTGAATGGCAAGTTCAATTGAGTGACTAATTTCAGTTGCTGAAATGTCGATAGACATCTAGGACAAGGAAATAAACTAGTGTAGTCTTTTAATAATTTCTGAAAGAACTTACATCCTCTGAGTTATTGAACTTAATATTCAAAGTATATTCAATGTGTTTGCAAACATCCGTAACAAACTGTGAAAAAGTTAAACATCTCCGACCAACGATACATTTTCTCGTGCAAATCATTAAAACCGTAGTATTTTCTCAGGAGTTTCTCCGGAGAACCTCAAGTGCGCTGATATAGTTCCACTCCACAAAAAAGGTGCTACAGAGGATATGAACAATTATAGGCCAATCGCTTCTTCCGGTTTTTAGTAAGGTTTTTGAAAAAGTTGTTAAGGAGAGGATAGTCTCCTTTTTAAACAAGACCCAATTTTTCAGTCCGGTGCAATTTCGTTTTCAAAGGAAAATCAACTGAGGATGCTCTTTTACATTTTTGTTCCCGTATTTTTGACAACTTTGATGAAAAAAAGTTCACCGCAGGTCTATTCGTTGACATAACAAAAGCTTTTGATATGGTTGACCACTTTATCCTACTCAAAAAACTTGAAAATGCTGGTTTCCGTGGTTTCATGATCGATTGGTTTGGGTCTTACCTTTCAAATAGATCT
This sequence comes from Portevinia maculata, assembly GCA_949715645.1. Classification (NCBI taxonomy): domain Eukaryota; kingdom Metazoa; phylum Arthropoda; class Insecta; order Diptera; family Syrphidae; genus Portevinia; species Portevinia maculata. The sequence goes on from OX454525.1 coordinate 301,154,825, forward strand.
CAAAGGGTAAAGATTGGTGAAACTAGAAGTGAAATCCAATTTCTTAATATGGGGGTTCCCCAAGGTTCGGTGTTGGGACCCATTCCGTTTCTCATTTATATAAATTCACTGTTTGGTGTTCAATTTAAGGGTATGCTTACTGCTTTTGCAGATGATGTAGGTTGTTGTTATGGCTCCGATAGCGCATTGGATTTGACATCTGATATCAACTGGGATCTTAATTTGTTGAGGATCTGGTTCGCTGAACATAGATTGTCCATAAGCTCTAAAACCAAAATCATGTTTTTTAATCTAACAACCCTTAGCGGCTCAGATGCGGTTGTGTTATTCAATGCACCTGAGTGTAAAAAAATATAAAATGCCAAGCTGCTCATGTGCTTCCGGTGTGTCCCACCCAACTTTCTGTACCACGGAAAATTGCAGTAAACGGTGTTTTTCGATTGAAAAAGTTGACCAATTTAAGTATCTGGGGCTCACTTTTGACACCAGGATAAGCTTTGCACTCCATACGGATTCTTTGAGGAAATACTTTCCTTGTACTAAGATATTTCTTTTATCTAAAAAATGAGTTCAAGCAAACTACTAAAAATTATTTATTATGGTATTTTTCATTCGAAGCTTCAATATGGTATTGCTTGTTGGGGTGTTACATATATGAACAAAATTCAACCTCTGTTAATCCTACAGAAAAATGTTTTGAGAATAATTTGCCGAAAACACCATCGTCATCAAAGTTACCCTTTGTTTCGTGATTTGAAAATACTTCCATTCCGCCATTTGTACTGTTTTAAAGTGTTAAAAACGTTTTTTAAAAGATCGGGTAATCTAAATTGCAGATTAATTTCTGAATATAATCTGCGTAGAAACTTTATGAATGTTGTATCTGTACCTCACGCCCGCACGACTGCCTTTCGCAATTTTTATTTGGTATCATCCTGTCGGTTATTTAATAAGCTCCCTCAACGCATAAAAGCTGCAACATTTTCTGGTAGGCTTGAAAATTCCTTAAAGCAATGGGTATTAAATTTCAAATATGCTGAAATAGAATCCATCCTTTCTGACATTTTGGTGTAACGTTATGTTCTGTTTATGAAATTTGACTTTGTATTTTTCTTTTTCCTTTTCTTTTATTGATTTTTCATTTTGCATAATGTTTTTTTTTAAATGGGGCACCCCACCCGTAATCATTATTTTCTAAGGTAAAGAATATCGAAGTGGCATTTGACACTATTTTCAATACTTACATAAAGTATAAAAAAATAAAAAATGTCACTAATTATTTTATTGAATTCTGTATTTTAATATATATGTATATTGTTAAAAATTATTGCTTCTATTGTTATATTTGAATTCATATGAAATAAAATTTGAATTGAATTGAAAATTTGAATTTAAAAAAATACTCATCCCTCAGTCGATTTAATACAAAATGCCTGCAAAATATTACTGAAAGTCGGTGTAGTACTCTACAGATGGGAACTTTACTTATTCCGTGCATAGTTGCGACTCCATGGCATTGAGCTCCATTTCCAATTTAACTTAGTATAGTAAATATAAGTTGTTGTAAGGGACAGTGTTTTCTTTAGTTGTTTAACTTCACCTTTTAGCAATTTTTGTCAAAATAAATTCAATATTAGTTTTGGAAGGAAGCTTTTCAAAGTTGGAGAATTATTTCCTAATTCAAAATTCGTTCTCAATTTTCCAGCTCTTTGTACACCATAAGTATCTTATTCCTCTTCAAAACGTGCTTCGAAAAACTTCATTTAAGTTTTTGAATAAGTTCAACGATCTTTTCTTTATAGATGCTCATATGTAAATTATTTTTTTCCATTGCAAATTTTTGTCAACCTTTACACAATTTTGTATGTAAAGCGCAAAGCTAATTTGATTGGTGAAACGAAATGGAAGAATTTTTTGCAAACTATCGACTTTGCACTTTGCAAAAACATAGCTAATTGTAACTTTGCAAATTCGTATTTGTTGAATCGAATTTTGCGAAGAGGAAACAATTTCAATTTTTCAAAATAATAATTTCCTTTTTGGGCGAACTAGGTCATTTCAATACAGGCAACCAGGTTCATTTGAAAGTGAAAATAAAAATCATTTTGTTTTATTTGATCTGTTTTATTTTATTGGAATTAAGTCGAATCAAATATGTATAGCTACCTCCAGATAACCTATGTTGTTACGATTCCCCGCATCATTCTGTTTGTATCCTTTGTCTGCGCAACTGTATCTTTATATATCATCCTTATATGTAGAAGTCTTGGTTTCTCTTACAAATTCATATTTCAATACGTAAGCAAATCCAAATTCGTTGAAACCTAATCCGTGCGCAAAAGCAGAGTGAAATTCTCATACAAAACGCGACCATATACAAAATATTTCAAGACTCATACTTATAAGCAAAATAAAATACCATTAATTTAATCGGGTTACTATCTTATTGTTCTTATATATTTTACATTCCACAATGTCTATATCATAAACTAATATCATACTTTTCGGCAGTTTTATTTTCTGAATGTATTTAATTATTCAATTTGTGTTTATTAAAACAAATTAATTCACCCAACTCTTTTTGGCAATCAACTCTATGGGCAACGAACGCTCAGAAAGAAAAAAATCCACGACTGTTACTATGGAAAATGCCCTAAGTTATTGTATGTAAGTCTTTATCTTCTTCCCTAACAGCGAAGTTTAATTCGATATTGAAGGGAAACTTAGTCCCCCAACTTTACTGCTTTCCTGTTGATCCCCCTCCCCCTGTTCGCCGGTTTAACCACAATACACAACATAACTTTTCTATTGTGAATTGAATCGCCTTTTCTACGAAAACAAGCTCAATTTTTGATCGCATATTGATCACATAATTTTTAAAGCCAACTCAACAGTTGTCTTATTAAACATTGGTCCAAAATTTCATCACTTTTGTTTGCCACCTTTTTTAGTACACTATAGCAATGCGTAGTCTTTCATGCATGTTTTTGTCCAAAAAAGAATCCAGCGATTTTTGATTTCAATTTGTCCGATTTGCCTTCGTGATCTACTTTGCAACGATCCTCTATTCTTGTCTCAGTATCAAGACCGCTTCCAATTCATTTAATTGAATAGCATTGAGGAACGGAAAGGTGCTACGGAAATTCGTTTAGTTCTTTGACTCCTCACTGTCTAAGTCGATTTTATAAAGCTTACTTATACTAAGCCAAATTAATTGGTGATTGCTTTTACGCTCACCAAAATAAATAAATAATGCTTCAATCCTTTCGAAGCAAGTCAAAGGTAGGAGCATCTAAGTTAAACGCTGATTCCGAACGTCTTGAGAAACTCCTCATTGCAATTTGTTGGATGTTTTTGTAGATTTTCGCAGCAGGCGGGAAACTTTTTATATATATCACTGTAAGGACTTAAGCCTGAGAGTATTTCAATTCAAAACCCACTGCTCTGATGTGCGCAGAAATAAATATTTAAACTCCCAAGCCCTCTCTCATGATATCTTCTCCTTGACGGAAACTTGGCTTAATGCCGGAATTAAAGACACGGAACTCTTCAATCATGAGTTCTCCGTATTCAAAAACGACCGTCATAACAATGATCTGAAAGCGCTTGGAGGAGGTGTCCTGATCGCTGTTCGTTCCAACTTTGAGTCACGAAAGATTGACTTTCCATTTCAACTAAATGGCGAAATTATCTGTGTAAAAATTACACTTAAGAACAAACATTTATATGTTGTTAATGCGTACATCCCATCGTCTCGTCTATGTTCTTTGTATTCGGAAATTTCTATGGCACTAGACCATATTTTTGACATATCTTGTTGTGACAGCACTGTCTTACTTATAGGCGACTTCAATCTGCCACATATTGGACGGGTACCTTCTGAGGATGATTCTCATTTCATTCCATCCTTTGACTCTGCCCAACAAGAGCTCGCTTAACTAGACAACATTTTGTCTTTTGACTTAAAGCAAACAAGCTGTATAAAAAATTTCAGAATGTTTTCTCTTCTGACTCTGTTAGTACTGTGGTTCTGGAATCCCACCTCAGTATAACTAACATAGATAACAATCATTCACCCTTGGATGTATTTATTGAACTAGGCGCACATTTGTACGAAAATAGTAATTCGTATGACCGTTCGCAATCTTTTGACTTTCGGAAAGCAAATTTTCAAAGGCTTTCTGATGAAATTAACAGCTTTAATTTTAATCTTACTGCGTTATCTCATATTGAAGATGCAGTAGGTTCTTTTTATTCTTTGATGGATAACTGCATGAAAAGAGTGATTCCTGTGAAATCCTCTAGAAATCTGAAAACGTCCCATCCCTGGTACACTAAAGAGCTCAAATCGATATGAAACAGGCGTAATAGGGCTTGGAAGAACTATTTAAAAAGTCTCTGCCATTCAGATCTTGAACTCTATTTCACTTTGTTCAATGAATTCAAATCTTTATCCTGTAACTTATATATTGACTATATAAGTAAAATGGAACGCTCTTTAAAATTGAACCCCAAACTTTTCTGGGGTTTTGTCAATTCTAAGAAAAAACCGATGGTTATCCATCGAAGCTTACTTACAATAGTTCTACAACTGCTGATTCGCTAGAAGCAAGCAATAAGTTTGAAGTTCATTTCAGTAAGTCATTTAGGGAGACCCCTTTTCACTTGATGATCAATATGTTAGTTATCTAACTAGCTGTTCCCAAATAAGTTTTAGTAGTATCTCATTCGATTTGGAAACAATTTTAAAATTTATTTCTTCTCTGAAGAATGACTATTCATCAGGTCCCGATGGCATTGCAACCAATTGTTCTTAAAAAATGCAGTCATGCAATTGCTCCATATCTTAAGTATCTGTTGGAATTGTCCATTAGTACAGGTAAATTCCCTAATCTATGGAAAAGTGCTTTTATCACACCTGTATTTAAAAAAGGCGAACGTGGTGATATCACTAATTATATGCCCCTCTCAAAGCTTTCGTGTATCCCTAAGCTTTTTGAACAAATTGTTTATGAAAAGTTAATATTTCTTTGTCGCAATATAATTTGTAATGAACAGCATGGATTCGTAAGAAACAGATCCACTGTCACTAATCTATTGAGTTTCTTGCATGATTGTTCTAAAGCCTTAGAGAATAAGGACGAAATGGATTGCATATACAATGACTTCGCTAAGGCTTTCGACCAGCTGTCCATGAAATAATCGAATTTAAGCTCAGGGCTTTTGGTTTCCCACCATGTTTCATAAAATGGGTTAATTCATACCTTAGATCAAGGGTTTATCAAGTGAAATTTAGAGGATCGCTATCTGTATCTTTCACAGCTCAGTCTGGAGTTCCCCAAGGAAGTCACCTCGGACCAATTTTATTTATACTTGCCATTAATGATGTTAAGGCATGTATAAATCACAGTAATATCCTGATCTACGCTGATGATATGAAAATATATAAATCTATCACTAGTCAGCAAGACAGAATGTTTCTTCAATCTGAACCAACGACCATACCACTTCCGGTTAATCGGTTCTCGTCAGATCACCGTAATTAAACGACGTTGGGCGCGGTTAGTACGTAGATGGGGGACCGTTTGAGAACAACCGCGTGTCGTTGGCCAGTCCCATCTACAGAGTTGAGGTAGATAATATACGTGGTATCACAATGGACCTAAATTGGTCTAAGTGTGTCGGCTTCTGCCGATAGCCACATAAACCTAACCTAACCTAACCTTCTTCAATCTGACATTAATAGCTTCGTCAATTGGTGTGATAAAGACGGTTTATCCATGAACCCAACTAAATGTCAACATATGACATTCTCTAGAAAGAATATCCCTTCCATCTTTCAATATTCTCTGTCTCAACATATTCTTTGTAATGTTGATAATTTTAAGGATCTTGGGGTTTATTTCGACCCCAAACTGGTATTTGCTAAGCATATTAATTCTATTATTAATAAATCTAATTCTATGCTGGGCTTCGTAAAAAGGTGGGCCAAAGAATTTAATGACCCTTGCGTTTCTATGTCATTGTACAATTGTTTTGTCCGTCCGATTCTAGAGTATGCCTCTCAAGTTTGGACACCGTTCTACAACATTCATTCGAATCGAATAGAGGCCATTCAACGTAAATTTATCCGATTTGCACTTAGAGGACTTCTATGGGATGATCCATGTAACCTTCCTCCCTACAGTCAACGTATCAAGCTTCTTCAAATGTTACCACTTTCTAAACGAAGGCTTAATAGCGATGTCATTTTTTTACAGCAGCTTATATTCGGCCAAATAGATGCACCTGACTTGCTGTCGTCTATTTGCTTTAATTTTCGTGGTGGTGCCCATAATTTACGCAGTGTTGAATTATTGTTTAGCCCCCATCATAGAACGAATTATGGGAAGCATGAGCCTATTAGTCGCATGAGTAGAATCTATAATCTAAATGATCATGTGATTGACTTGCATGTTAGTAAAATTAAGCTAAAAAATATTTTGCGTAATAACGCTTTAATGTCTTAAATTGTTTGCATTATTTTGTGTCTGTGTTAGTATTTTATAGGTATAAATTTATTGTATTTTTAATTGTGTTTGTCCTTACTAACACCTCCACTAAATGATGAGCCTGTGAGAGCACTTTTCGTGATAGTTGCTTGCTTTAAGCACTCCACGACACAGAGCTGATAGTGTATTTAAAAAAAAAAAAATACAGAAGCAATGAATTATAACAAAAAAAAAAAAAGAACCTGTCTGGTTTTTAGTTCAGCGTTGGTCAACATTTTTAGATTCAGTTTTATGGATGGTTTCTTCGAAACATGTTGCTTATTTTATAAGACATACATATTTCCATCAGACTTACAACGTCTACTCGAAAGATACTTATCACATCAACATAATCTCTTATGTTAACAATAACGAATGCTTTTCATACCCACTTTTTTTGAATTTGATATGGGACCAAAGTTGTAAGACTGTTATCGAAAAGTTCATAAGTTTCCATCATTATTTACAATATTCTTTTGTTCTGTTCTGTTTTCGTTCTTTTGTGCTGTTTTTGGCAGGGAACTTTTATTCGTGAAATTTTCTACAATAATAACAATGTTAAGTGGGTATCAAAACTTTGTCTGTTTTGCCATCGAACTGAATAGCATGACTTCCTCCTAAGCCTACAAACCCCTGAGAATAGGCCAATTCGTTGTGAAAAAGGAAAACACTCATACCGATCTCGTGCAGTATAATTATCGAGTATTTTGGCAATTAGCTATGGTGGTTGCTATCTGATTTTGTATTAATTAAGTTGTTTGTTTAGTTTCCAAGAGCGGGGAGTGGGTAATAAGACATGAGATAAATTATGATATTATTAAACCCACATCGCATAAAGTTTAGATTGACTTTATTTCCAAGTGTGGTGGTGGGTTCTTTTTGTCAATAAATTAAAATTATAGGGAGTATATTTACCTAGTTGCCACAAACTAGAATGTGAATGATTAATAATACCCTTTAAAACCACATTCTATAAGGCTCAAGGAAATAAACCCCCAAAATTTGTCTGGAGGTTGGCAGTTTTTTCAAACGAAATAAGTCTCCAAAATGTAGGTTTTGTTTCATGATTTTATGGGAGTTACTTCTAGTAGAATAAATGAAAATCCCAATTTTGGGAGCCGAATGCTTTTATGGCACAAAATATAACACCACAAAATATAACACCTCGATTAGCATGTAGATCTCAGTTTAGGTCATCTGCTGGGAGAAATGGAAAAAAATGTCCCACCTTAACTTCGCGTTCTTATGACGCTTGTGTGGAGGCCTTAGTTGCAAAGATTCAACGGACTATGTTGTCGAAAATAGAAATTCTGCAGAAGGTTCGACAATGACAGACAGGCTCTTTCATGAGAAACGAAGTAATAACTGCCCAACCCAATTTCGCTGGTGGTGTAAGTTAAGTGTCTGTCGTCTACTACTTCAGTTTGGCAAAACAAATTGGTTCAAAACTATTAACTCAAGGGACAAAATAAAGGTCACGATAAGTAGAAAAGGGGAGTGAATATTTAATGCTGAATGCGAGGAGGGCGAACGGAGAAGAAGATACGAGTACAACGGCGAACACCAAAAAGCTAAATAACTTCGACCGCATTAGGCGTTTTTCTTTTTTAGCTCCGAGCGGGGCACTGAGCTTTCAAAAACAGAACTGTGTTACTTTTTTAGCTCGGAGCGCTCTGAATCCAAAATTTGTATTTCTTTTTTATCTCTGAGCTAGCTCAGGGATCGCTTGATGAGCTCGATTAAAAATGACCGAGCACATCGAGCGAAAAGCTGAGCGCGGCTGACTTCATTCATTATTTGTGCTTTTTCCATAGTTTATTTACTAGAAATTATAATTTAAATGGATCAATTCTTGACAAACACCAATTTCAGAAGCAAACCTGACTATTTTGAAAATTAATAAAAAAAAAATTATCTAATGACATTTCAGTGCTCAATTCTGTTTCTTAATTAGCTCGGAGCGCTCAGGTTACGTTCAGCTCGGAGCGAGCTCTGTTCGCTCGGGCCCCGCTCTGTTCCCCGCTCGGGGCTGAAAAAGAAAAACGCCTATGGGCTCAGCCACATCGAGCGAATTAACAATAATGCTCCAGCCCAAGATGATCTTCGACTCACAGCCCGCTGGTTCGAGGAGGCAAGGAAGACCGAACCTCCATTTTAAAGACCAAGCCATCGCCGACGCCTGGGCTACTGGAAGCAACGCTCCCGGTATCGCAGAGGATAGACAGCTGCAGGGTCTCAGCCAGAGACTCTTCATGGATGGGGAACCCGTAACGTAATTGGACTTAAAACAACTTCAGTGATTCGTCATTTCAGCTTTTTTTTTGGGATTTACGAGAACTAGTCGAAAAGCAGCAAAGTATAGAAGGTTCTGATCTCTTAAACCCTAGTCATAGCTTTGCCATTAAGGAAAAAAAGAAACTGAATTTCTTAAGTATAAATCAATAAAAGTTAATTGAAAAGTAAAAAAACTCTGCGTACGGCAGCAATCTAGAAAATAAATTAGTTTCGAATGCAGTTAGGGTTAATATTTTTTTTTTTTGAGTGTAGCTAGGTGAAAATCGTTGAAAGACATCGCTTGCGAGCTTTGCGATAGTGTGGGACTTGAATCACCCACTAAAAACACCCAGGGAAGGCATGATATGTAACCATCCTTCGCACCTAGTCTAAAGACTTATCAGCAATTTTGTTTTAACATTTACTTATGTACTTATGTACTGTTTTTAGGAACTAACTTTGGTTTGTTACCTTTTGTTTCTTAATTCATTATCACTTTGTTCGTGTGATTATGTTGTAACACATATATTTCTTTCCTTTTTACCTAGTTAACTAGTTCAAAAGGTTTAACTCTACGTAATCTTCTAACTAAATTGTTGTTATTAAGTAGTTGAACTACATCGAAATTAGCATGGTTGCGAAGCCTAACTTCATGTCTTCTTGCGACCTTCCGAACCTCGTCCTCTACCATTTCATTTTTTAGATCCCTATGTAGATCAGCATTACGTATGTACTACGGCTCATTAACGATATTGCGTAGGTAATACTTTGTTTTGAAAGCATTGTATGCTTTGAAGATTTGTCTTTCTTGTGCCCCCCCATAACTGGAGGCCATATGTCCAAATTGGTTTTAATATTTGCTTGTAGAGAAGCAGTTTGTTGTAGATTGAGAGGCATGAATTCCTCCCTATGAGCCAATACATTTTATTGTATCGTATATTTAGTTCATGTCGTTTTTTTTTTGACATGTGTTTTCCAACGCAACTTTGCGTCCAAAGTCAAGCCTAAATACTTAGCTGAGTTCGAATGCAGAACTACTTTATTATTTATGTACAAAGGTATGTGTTGTACGTTTTTATACGTAAAATTAATATGAACCGACTTTAGTTCATTTAATTTTATTTGCCATTTTTTGGTGCATTTGGATATATCATTTACTGTCCTTTGGAGTTTTTCTGTAACTTCCTGTGCGGTTTTTCCTACTGCAAGTACAGCAGTATCGTCCGCAAAAGTGGCAACAGTAGTTTTGCCATTTTGTGGTAGGACGTTCGTGTATAGAAGGAACAGTACTGGTCCCAACACACTACCTTGCGGTACTCCAGCTTTGATGTGTTTCAATTCGGAGTACTCATTCTCTTGCTGAATTCTAAATAATCGTTGCATTATATACAACTCTAGTATTTCATGGTACTCTTTTGGAAGATATTTTTGTAGCTTACGGATTAATCCTTTGTGCCAGACTTTATCAAAAGCCTGTGTTACATCAAGGAAGATGGCAGAGCATATTTGTTTTCCTTCTAAAGCGTTTTCTATTATATCAGTTATTCTGTGGACCTGATCTATTGTTGAGTATTTATTTCTGAATCCAAACTGATGGTTAGGGATCAGTGTCTTTTCTTCTAGAATCGGATGGAGTCGTTTTAGGAGATTTTTTTCGAATAGTTTAGACAGGATTGGCAGCAATGATATCGGCCGATATGACGTTACTTCACTGGGAAATTTTTCCGGCTTAGGTACCATGATAACTACCGCAATCTTCCACATGCGCGGAACATACCTTAGTCTGAACGCAGCATTTATTATCTGTACTAGTTTATTATACCTTTCTTAGGCAGTTTTTTCAGAATTTCACCCGTTATTAGATCAAATCCCGGGGCTTTTTTCGGGTTGATCTTTTCTTTTATTTCTTTGGCTATTTCCCTAGAGGTTACTGCTGGAACCGATCTCTCGTCTTCGCACATTTCTTAAGTTTGTTGGGAAATATCATTATCGTCGTATGGCTTGAAAACGTTTTCAAGATGTTCCACAAATAGATCCGCCTTTTGTTTATTTGTTTTAGCCCAGTTATCACTGCTGTTTTTCACTGGCGGAATGTATGCCGTTGGTCTTTTAATTTTTTTTGTAGCCTTCCACAGTGAGTATTCTGTACTAGCATCGTTTGTCAGATTTGTAAGGTATCTTTCCACCGATGCATTTTTAAATTCTGCTATCCTTTTTCTGAGCTTATTGTTTAAGCTATGGAGTCTACTTTTATCACTTGGAGCTCTTGACAGTTGCCATCGTTTGCCAGCTCGTCTCTTTTCTGATATAATATCGCAAATTTCGTTGGGATACACGTTTCTTTTTACTTTGCTATTTAATTCAGGCGTTGCAGCCCATGCAGCCTTTTGTATAGCTGTACATACTTCACTTTCTAATTGCGCTATTGTATTAATTGTTGTGAATAGTTCGATGCGTTCATCTATTAAATATCTGAAATATGTCCAGTCAGTTAGTTTGTTTATACTAGACGTGGGTTGTGTTCCTTCATTATAATTTTATTACCTAGTGTTAGCAGCACAGATGAGTGATCTGAGTCAAGATCTGGCTCTTTCTTAACTTGGGTAGTATTTGAGGAAATATTCTTAGTTAAGAAGAAGTCGACAACATCCGGGATTTTGTTCCTATCTGTGGGCCAGTAAGTACGATTTCCCGTTGAATGGTAGTTAACATTGTTTTTTTTTTTAATATATTCAAGGAATTCTCTTCCTCTTTTATTTGTTCATCTTGATCCCCAAGATATGTTCTTAGCATTGTAATCTCCGCCTATTATGAATTTATTTTCGAATTTACGGAAGAGGCTTTCAAAATTGTTTTGTTTCAGCCTGTAGCTAGGAGAACAATATGCCGCCGCTACCGTTATCTGGCCGCTGCTTGTTTTTATGTTTACGGATTTCGCTTGTATTTCACACGACTGATATTTTTCATCTTCTTCGTGGCTAACACCTTCTTTAATTATAACTGCGGCCCCTCCTCTTGCTGTATTTTGAGGATGTTGGGTTTGGTATGTCTTGTATCCGCGAAGTTCGTATTTTGTTCCAATTTTAAAATGTGTCTCGGAGACTAGACATATGTAAATTTTGTTTATGTCGAGAGTCGCTTGCAATTCGTCTTTACGATTCTCGAGGCCATTGGCATTCCATAATAAGATTTGTATGTTTTTAGCCATTATGTTCTTTTAGGTACAGTTCTTTTGTTACTGTTTTTTTTTTTCAAGGATAGATATTCTTTCCAGAATTTTCTTATTATTCTTTTCCATATCTTCCATTCTGTTAAGAATTCTTTGCATAATATCCTCCATAGCATTAATGGGAGGCTTGGGGTTTCCGACTGGTTTTAGAACGTTTATATATGTTTTCTGTGGATCGGTTTTGAGGCTTAAGTTTTCATTTTCGGTTAGGGGTAGATTTCCTTTAGCTCCTTTATATTTCGGTCTAAAGTCTTTTTTGTTTATTTTTCTCCGTTTTTGGTTGCGTCTTTTTGAGCAGGCTTTTGCATTTTCTTTTACTTGTTGTCTTTTACCTGCTGCATCTCTTCTCAATGCGTTCAGTTGTGCATGAGTAGTGTAGTTTCTTTGCAACAACCTTTATTGTTCTTGTTTGTTTATTTTCAAACGAGTACCATTGAACTTTTTTCTGGTTTAGCAATTTTGTTAAGTTTCTGTAGGATTCTTCGTTATCTGCATTAATTTTAACATCATTGCTCTTTAGGAGAGCTGTATTAGCTTTTATTTTATTTTTCTCTAAAATATTCAATAAGCCTTCGTATACTTCGTAATACAGAGCACTATAATTGATGGAGGCTTTATTGTTTTGAGTGGTTTGGTTTCTTTACCTTTTATCTTTTCTGGGCTTTTCTGGGTCACTTTTGGTGGAGAAAGCTCCGGAGACCAGCTTATTTTTCTTTTTTTTGTTCCTTTTTGTTGCCTTAAAGAATGGTTCTGTCTCTCTTTGCAGTTCTTCTTCATCCGAAGAGTACACTACAGTTTTAGGTATATGCTCATTTTTATTGTTATTATTGACCTATTCTTTAAGCTGCTGTACCTCAAGCTTTAGTTTATCCATTTCGCTTGCGAGTTTTTCACTGAGTTGCTTAAAATTGTCTCTTTCTTCACAGGCTTTTTTTGTAACAAGCTTCCAACATAGGATTTTCTTTTGTTGGTTGGGATGGTGGTGTTCTTACTCTTTATGAAAGGGTCATCTTTTAGCAATAAATGGTTCCCCAGAATTTATGGAACCGGCCTCCGAAGAGGGTGGATTTACCAGTTTACCGGGCGTGCCACCTGAGGTAGTTATATCATTTATTTTGTTCATTGCAATTTTCGTTTTTTTTTTAAACTTTTTTTCAAAAGTTTAAAAATTTGGACGCCTCTTACGACAGGCATGCCTACTTCGCGTAAATTCTGACTCCTACCCGACCCGAAGGGGGGCTCATATAAGAACGCCTTAATCTAAAAAAAGAAACTGTTCCAATAAATTCGTCATTGACTCTATGTGGAGACCACAAGGAATCCTGAACATCGATTTCAAAGTCAGAGCCGTCCCGGATGCAAGAGTGCAGTGGTCCCTTGATTGCAGACGGTGGCTGGCTGTAGTGTCTGAGGCTGAACCATATCACGCGTTAGTATCAATCTCTAACATTTTAACGTTCCGTAGGGTTGTACATAAATTTGAACCAACAAAATATTAGTTTATCAACTTTGGGAAATGATTCTTGGGTATAATCTTAGAAAAAAAATCATTTGACAGCAAGGGTCTATCTCCAATGTAGACATCATTTAACAAGAATTTAAGAAAAGACTTACTTTGGCGTAAATTGACCCATCCTATCACAAATATCTCCGCTTATACTTCATTAAATTAAATTAAATTGATATCTATTTTGACTCTCAAGATATTTATTTAAGTCAGTTACTTCAGTTGGGGTTTTTTTTACAGAAAGTGTGTAATGACCACGTTCTTTTTTATTTTCGTAAACAATTTTTTTTTGATAAGTATGGTGGAAAACCCATAGATTTTAAGATACGTGGCAAATGCTGCAACAGGTTATAAACGAAAACATGATTTTTTTTACTAATTTTTTTTATTTATATTTTTTTTAAAAGAAAAGACGCAGGGTTTATATTTTTATGATGCCACGAATCAGTTTGACTGAATAAATATTTTCTTCAGATTTATCTGGTAGGAATAAATTATTCATAATATTCATTTTCCATATCAACTCAATTATTGCGCTTTGCTATTCACGCAATGAATTAAAACCATCTCATACCACCAAACCAAAACTGATCGTGGGCGTGGGTACAATATGAGGGTGTAATATTACCACATGCCCCAAAAACCCCACATTCATACACATTAATTTTATGTTCATCGACCTTTCCGCACACTGCTGCACATAAGCCCACAACAATGTAGAAAATTGTTTTCTATATCTCTTTAACACATCAGGGGAGAAACTATTGGGTTTTATAGTTTTCCGCTTTAATACGTTTCATTCCTTTGTCGAATGGATTTATATTGCTTCGACTTAAACCTATTTTAGTGGCAAGGCATCCATGCGCCTGTGGGCTTGGGCAAGTATTTTTATGTAGCGAAGCGAAGCAGGTTTTTGGGGCTTTTCTTGTGGGGCTATAATAGGATATTGGCAATTAAATTGCTGTTTTATTTTTTTTATTCAACCGAAAATGTGCGGTTGGCCTAAGTAAACGGAACGAAGTTGGGTCCAATGGGGAGAGTTAGGAAATTGAAAATTACAATAAAAATTGTGGACATAAATAATGACTAGAAATGTTTTAGGGATTTTTGTAGATGAAGTAAGTTTAATGAAATGAGACTTTCTTTAACCTTATCTAGGCATGGTATGTCACTCACTGGCGAAAAGGAAATAAGAAAGAATGAATACATACCGGAAATTTAATTTCACTACTCAAAGCGGTTCTTTAAAGAAATTAAAGCGTAAAGTTGGCAAGGAATTGTGCACAAGATGCCTTGGGATGTGTATGCAACTTTCGACGTGTATCTTTTATAGAGTGCAGTGGCCCCCACAATCCACATAGTTGTGTGTGCATTTTGCTACAGCTTACCACTGCCCTCGTATATAGAGGGCGATGGGAGATGGGAGCACATGCAACTGCCGGATATGTTTTAAAGTAATTCATGCTTCCCTGGGGGTAAAATAAAACTCAGCGTGAAAGTTTCTTTTGCAAGTTTTGCACCGGAAATTGCTTCATCTGACTTCAGGGGCAAAATGTGAAGGGCAGAACAGAGCAAGTGAGTTTTCTCGAAAATGCTGTCATTCTTCACCAGTGCTAAGTAGCACTATTATTTTATTACAATTTATTTTCCATCCCACTGTGGTGAGATAGGTACTTTTTCAAATCTGGTAATTATCTGAAAATGGTAATGGGTGATAATGGTTGAAATATTATTATAACATACCCCCGAGCTGTTTTGTTTGAATAGACAGTGAGTGCAGGTATACTAAAGAGCTTTCATTTTGTGGGTCTTAATTTCAAGTTGATTTCATTAACCAATGCACAAAAGTAAATGTGTGGATATACTTTCGAGTTAATGGAAGGTAATTGGTTGCGATAGTATAGCTTCCGCAATGTCTGAACTGAGTCTAAATTATCGACATACAGTGCGGTTCACTTTTATCGTTATTTTTAACGATACTTCTATCGTTCCTTGCAAAATAATAAAAAATCGGTATCAATTATGCCGTGAAGATCCTGAGAAGAAAACACAGTGGAAGGAATCCTGCGATGCTTAGCGCATGAACACGCCACGCAACAGAATGCGACCGAATAGGCAATGTAATCGATCTTTGTGTTGAGCTTTTTTAAATGTGGTAAGTTGGGCTTTTAAAAACCTATCTACTCATACACTGGTCGCCCTTCGTCCTCACATGCGGCTGCTCAGGTGCCGCTGGGCGGCTTGCAATTCAGTGAAGCATATAAATACATATAGCACACTTCGAGTAAACATATCGCACCCTCGCTTAATTACATTAATATACGAATATTTTCTCATTTTTTCTCAATGCCTCTCCCTAACTTTTGAAAAATACTTCAAAGAGAGCGTCATCGAGAGAAAATGATATTACCTCTCCACTGAAAAACTTACTATTACTAGGTACTGTTTGCTGGACGAATTTCTTGTACCACGAATTTGAAAATTTACCGTTATATACTACGGTTTGGTAGAGCATCGACGAATTTACTGGTCACTTCGCAATAAAGTTGTTGTTGAAATACGTGCAGCTAAAGCGCGAACGTATTCTTATGGACTTAATACGTCTCTTGGCGGTAGACTCATATGGCATAACCTGCGCAACATTGGCATTGGTAAAATTAAATGTGTTACCCCTGAAAGTTTGAACCCTAATGCATTGAATCGTCAGTTTATATCTTCGGAGGAAACTAGTGACATTAATCAAACATTTTTTTATATCTGAGAATCCTTCATTCTCTGCTCGTTGTCCTATTTTCCATTTTGATGCTGTAGATTCCGCTGATGTGCTTGAAAGTATACTTGCTATAAAATCTAAAGCAGTTGGACTTGACAATTTACAACCATTGTTTTTAAAGCTAATTTTGCCGGTAATACTTCCGTACGTAACACATGTTTTAAACTCCATATTAGCTACAGGCATTTTCCCTTCGCATTGGAAATCGGCCAAGGTTATACCTGTTCCTAAAAAATCCAAGTGTGATGACTTCAGACCTATATCCATCCTTCCATTTATATCAAAGTTACTGAAAAAGATTTTACAAAAGCAAGTGAATAGCCACCTTTCTACGAACAAGCTTCTGTCTACCCGGCTATCTGGCTTTCGAAAAAAACATAGCTGTACTACTGCTGTGAGAGGTTTGGTTAGGTTAGGTTGCGGTGGCTGTTAGCTGAAAGCTAACACACTTAGACCAATTAGGTCCATTGTTATTCCACTAGGATCGGGAGTTTCTACCACTACCCGCTAATACAATTTCTAGCTTCTAATGAAGCGTGATAGACTTCTAACATCTGTGTATCCAAGTCTCTGAGTTCATTAAGGAAGAAGGCTCCTAAATAGAGATATCTTTTATGGGAGAGTGCAGGACATGTGCTGAGGAGGTTAAGTGTAGTCTCCTCCTCCTCCTCATCCCTGCAACTTCTGCAGAAGTCATTAGAATAGACGCCAAACCTTGATGCGTGCTTGGCTATTAGACAGTGTCCTGCGATGACACCTATTACAGAGCCGATATGCAGTCGGTTAAGTGAGATCAAACTCAGAGAGCGTCGCAGGTCCAGCTTTGGCCAGATATATGCTTGGTCGCTAGACACGTATCAATACCTGCCCACCTGAGGTTTGTACTCTCGACTGCGGCTAGCTTGAGTATGAGCTTACATACAAGTAGCGATGGGCATACCTAGGAAACTTTTATCAGGTAGAAGAGGTAATGCTGTTCCCTTTTTGGCGAGGTCGTCTGCCCTACAATTCACTGGGATATCTCTGTGCCCTGGCACCAAAAAGTGGTGAATGTTCAACTGCTCTGCCATCTCATCAAGAGATGAACGGCAGTCTATGGCTACGATGGAGTTTGAAGAGACTGAATCTAGGGACTTCAGCGCGGCTTGACTATCCGAGAATATGCGGATATCACGTTTCTCTTTAGCCACGACAAGATTTCCTTAATCGCCATGATAGGAGTTGCTGAAGACATACGGCACGCTCTTGACGAAGGGCAGGTATCTTTCTTGGTCCTCCTCGATTTTTCTAAGGCGTTTGATATGATGGACCATTCTATTTTATGCCACAAGCTGTCCAAGCTCTACAATTTCTCATCATGTGCGGTGAAACCAATATCGTCTTATCTAGCTGAAAGGACATAAGCTGTTGCCATAAACAATAATTTATCTGAGTTTCTTTCGATAAAGAGTGGTGTGCCTCAGGGATCTATCTTGGGACATTTTCTATTCTCACTTTATATTAATGAGCTTCCAACTATCATTAAGCAGAGTACGAAAAATATGTATGCCGATGATGTTCAGCTCGTCGTTAGCTGCCCTCTGGGCTTAATCGAGCTCGGTTCCACTTGTATAAATCAAGATCTTCCTGATATCATACGTTGGTCAAAGCAAAATGGTATTTTTTTGAATTACAAGAAATGCAACCATATAGTTATATCAAGAAGGACATTATATCTATCCTACTTTCCCTCCATTCTTGTCAATAGAGAACCAATCAAGTATGTGCAAACTCTCAAAAATCTTGGCGTGACCTTTAATAGGAACTTCAATCATGTTAATGTCGCTGTTGGGAAGACCTATGGTATACTCCGTAAGCTGTGGGCCGCTCATTCCTTCACTCCATTTAAAGCCCGATGTCTACTCGCAAAAACACTTACGATGCTCATCTTGACCTGTGGTTGTGATATTTTTTATATTTGTAGCTATGATTCGAAACGGAGACTCAGTATTGCGTTTAACAGAATAGTGCGCTATGTATTTGGACTACGTAGTTTTGATCGCATTTCTAACTATTCAAAGTACCTATACAATATGACATTTGATGACCTTCTTAAGTTTCGAACTTTAAGTATGTTTTCAGAAATTCTTTTGACTCACCAACCTGAATATGTTTATGATAAAATAAGATTTAATTTTTCAAACAGATCAGCTCAGCTGGTTACTCCTCGGTGTTCTTGTTTGACTTCGGAACGTCAGTTTCTTGTAACTTCGATTCGGTTGTGGAACTCTTTGCCACGTGAATTTTGGAGGATAGACAGCACAACAGAATTCAGAAGCAAACTTAGGAAATATCTTTCCACTAATTCTTAGAAACAAAGCTCTTTGTCTTATGTTTTCATTGCATAAGTCATATTTTTATTATTATTTTTTTTTTGAAATTTCATATTACATACTTGGTATTATTCATTGTAAATTAATTATCAATTTTTCCCCCATTTTTATGTTGCTCATGTAGCTTTCATTAATGGAATTTTTTTAATTTTTGTTCCTCTTTTTCTAAACTTAATACTCTTTACAGGTTCATTAATGGAATTTTCTAATTTTTGTTCCTCTTTTTCTATACTTAATACTCTTTTATTAGATATGTATTTTACGGTATTTAAGCAACTCTTTGAAATAAATAAAATTAAATAAATGAGAGTTGCCATATTCTTTAAAAAAAAGTTATATCTGAAATCTGCAATGGTAATAGAAATTGGACTTACTTACTTGCATATTGGACGGGATCCAAATCCCGACCCGTGGACTTTTAGACTTTTTTCCTCATAGTTTTTTTTTTAAATAAGCAAATGACAATAAAACACAATCATTGAACAATAAACTGTTCATTACTAAAGGTAGGGTTAGATTGTATGCCAAATGGTTATTCATTGGATCATATTTGAGAGAAAGCTGCCTGTATTTGCTGCTCATTTTGGCAGAATTTTTTGCTTCGTATATGACCCAATAAATGATTACTGGGCATACAGTATAATCTTACCTTCAGGAAATAAAATTACAGAAAAACTTATTGAAGCCACATATCGAAGCCACATATATAATCCACTAAAATATTGATATACATACACATACATAGATACCTACATATTATTGCTTTGTCATCCTCATCAGCATCGCCGATAATAGAAGAGAAGAGCTGCAAAAATAATTTATGGAAAATTTATATAAAAACTGAACTGAACACCTCTCCTCCCTACCCCACAGTACGATGTCCATCCGCACAACAAAAACAATTCGCATATACAGTTGAATTAGTAAAAATTACATAATTTGCCTCTAATTCACAAATCAACTACAATGTGGATTAATTTTTATTAAAAGTTAATTCACGGCTCGTTGCCAAAAATGCTGTCAGTTATATTTTAACTAAATCAACTAGTTCGGCGAATTAGTTGATAGCATGTTTATCAATTTCTTTATTACTCATTTAATTCATTAATTAAAGATAATTTAACCTTAATTTGCGTTTATTAATTCGGTTGGTAGTCTTTAGTCTGCTCTTAACAGGTAGTCTGATTCGTTATTGTTCTGCAGGTAAAATAAAAACTGAATGGTTATAGTCGCAATGTTATACCTCATTCTTAGTTTGAGTGCAAAATGTTCGCACGATTAAAATACAAATCTTTCGCTTTAGTTTACTAAGCCATTTATCAATTGCGTCACAACTTTTATCCATTATAAAATGTTTGAAGTTTATACAGAGGTGAAAGAAATGTTAGGGCCAAGCTGTCTCCATCTCTCAAATACTGTCATCAGAGGAAATATTTCGGATTACAATATGTTCTAAAAGCAACAAATCATCTACAATCCTTGACCAACTTTTAACATCGTGGAGAAAATCAACGGTCTGCACGGAATGGCGGTACTCGCTTCCAATACAAATAAAGTTGTCGAAATCTGCTCAACTGATTACTTGTCGCACACGCGCCGTCGTGAGAAGGCTGAAGCCTTACAGCATCAGTCATCTCTCGGAAGCACCAACACAAGTCGACGAGCCTGGCCTATCTAACTTAGTCTAACTCATAAACAAAGAGGATGTTACCTAGACGAATGAATCATCCAGGAAGGGGACCGTTGACCTCCTCCCCCTCAACAATCCACCAAATTCGGCGAATTGGTTTTCCGTATCGATTGTATCCCTCTTTGCTATTGCGCTATTAAAACGAAGGAGCTCATGAGCATTGGCGGCGGCCCCACCGTGGATGGGCAATCATTTATTTCGCTTTGTAGTTTTTTCAGCTATTTACCACAACCGAAACCAACACTGTGTTAAGTTGGTTATTTGGCCAAATCCGCTTTTTCTCATACTATTCTGATAGAGCATTCCTATCCAGACCGAAATTGTCAGTAGTAGGTAGAAATTTATAAACTTTGTTCCTCCCTTTTTGTTTTGGAAAGTATATGAAATAGTTTTTCGATAGGGAATAACTTCGGGTGATTTATGTTGATAGCCGCAAACTAATCTGGGAAAGATGGCAAATAATCACTGTTAAAAGTTTCAAAGTCGCATGGATGAACCTCCACATAACATTGAATAAATATATTGCCTTAATCACTTTTTACTGTAGTATACTTAACGTGACCATTTAATTTTTGGCAAAAAGCGGCGGGTTTTTTGAAGCTGAAAGCGGGCGTTTTCGGGGGGTTTTGCGGGTTTCCCAAAAGTAGATTCTGACCTGAAATATTTCGTGCAAACTAATAGAAAATAGTATATTTCAAGTATTGTCACGTAAAATCTAATATAATTCTTTAAAAAATATGTTTACACTGCAATGATTCATGTAAAATTAATTCTTATTACATGTATTTATATAAAAATAAATGGAATTCAATATTCGTCAGAGCTATCTAGTTTTGATTCTTTTAGTGTTCCTCGGAATCGGAGTCCATTGCAAGCTATATTCGATGAATCGGAATCAGCATCGGCTGGCAACTGCCGAATCGGCAAACGTTCATACCTCTATTCGATAGTTCCAACATCCAGTTTAGTTTTCTCTCGTGACCAAATTTTATTCATTACAGAAAAAATTCGTTCAACCGTGGGACATTCCTTGTTTTGAAGTGCTGAAACTGAAATACCTCAATCCAACGCTTCTTCTCATTTATTTTTTCCACGGTGATATACGTTCGTACGTAATTAGTTTGATCAAAAAGTTCATTACCTACTTTTGTCAATGTTGGAATATCCCTTTTCAGCTAATTCACTCATTGCTCCTATTGACATCTCTCCATTCAGGGCAATTATATAACAATGTCCAAGCGAATAATTGTTTGCCAAATTTTTATTTTTCGGTTTAAAATAAGTCTACTTATAAGTCTTAGTAATTTTAAATTATATACGATTAAACTAAATGTAAGAATGGCACATGTCACACACGCCCCCAGAAGTCCGGCATAGCTATAACTTGTTACCGCAGGTACTTACCATCGCGCCACGACCGTTACGGGCTAGCTCCGACCACCGACTGAGTTAGTTTAAGCAACCAACCCAATGCGGTTTATAGTTAAAAGGATATAACATTTTTTCCGCGCGTCATACGTCTCGCAGACGTAGATTATCTTTCTAGGGTTAACGAACTTGCAAATTGTGGTGAAACAAAATTCACTTTGAACTTTATTTTGTAGTTATCTATAAGTTTGTTTCAACACGAGGTCAAATAAGCAAACTGCTAGCATCGTCCGTACTACATTTTCGCCGTTCCTACACTGACTAATACACTGACTGAATCGTACTACCCAAAACACATTCATTTGACGTGCCATACCCTGTGTGCCATTATACAAGAGTGATGGATATTTACGAGGCGATCAATTTTTAGACGTGGTAGGACCAAAAATCATTCGGCAGAATGTGCTTCGTTTTCAAATTAGGCACTCGCATTCATACTAATTCATGATTTTCTTGCGTTATATGGACGCATATATGCAGGTGAATAATTAGAATTGTAGAAACAATTACAAGTTCTTCAGATACATTTCCGATCAGAAAGTAAACTTCGGTGTAAAATTAAATCCTTTCCAATTTAAAAAAATAAACTTCGTGTAAATTTTATTTCAAAATAAATTCAATGTTTCAGATTTTGGTACGATAATAGTATATTTTATTCATCGAATCCAAGGCCGTAGCCAGGGGGGGGGGGGGATCACAGGGGTTTGAACCCGCCCGAAATTTTTTAAAAATGCATCTGTAAATCATACTTTTCCGCATCAGTATGAAATTTGTACTCAAACGATTATTGATTATCGTCGCCTGAGAATTGTTTTGTTCCATATGCCATTGGCACTTTTTCGAGAAAAACGCATTTAAAGGTTTGCGTACTTGGTACTCCGAAACTGTGCGATACGATTTTTGTTTTATTTTTTTAATTTGAAGTTAGTCTTATAAAGAGTTCACCTACCAATTTTCAAAGTGTTTTGCTAAACCATTAACAAGCCACGTTAATTAACGTAAAAGTCTCCTTTTTTGACTTGTGTCCTACCTCCTACATTTTGAAACAGATTTTTTTTTTTCATAGACGTGAAACACAAAAAAATGAGTATGGCACAAAGCAATTCTCATCCAAAATATCTGAAAGGCGAGAAAGCATGGAGTTGGATGCTAAAATCTGAAAAGAAAAATCGATTTCATTTTTTTTGTTAACAAAGCTTTTATTCAAAAAATACAACAAAAACATAGGGACGGGCTACAGTCCGCTTGGCCGAACTGTTGGATATCCTATTCCTATTCCTATCCCTCATAAATGGGCGTGACAAAAGTCTAAGTATGGTTGAATTGTTAAGAACGCTCTTCATATTTTGTTATATAACATTTAAAGGGTTTTATCGAAAAAAAATAAGCTTTTGTAAAAAAAACGCTCCCTAGCTCAAACTTTGGTTTTTGAATAAAATTGTGGGCATGTCAGTAGGCGGAGTCTCCCGATCAGGTTTAGGATTCATAGATCATATATAAAAAATTTCAACTTTCTAGCTCAAAATTCGATTTTTTCGATAAATTCCTTTTTTTGAGTTTGTTGTTGTTTGTTTCAAAAATTCTTAAACTTAAACTGGTTTATTGTTTAGAGAGTATATGGTTAAAATTTCAGCTCTCTAGGCCCAGTTTAAAGGCCTAATATTTGCCGACAGACGGACATGGCTAGATCGACATTACTATCGATGCTGATCATACATATAGTAACTTTTAAGGGTCTACGGGCAATATTAAGGTATGTTGCAAACTATGCGTCAAAATGAATATACCCTTCGAATAGGGTATAATAAGAAAATTATTCAAAGTGTTTAGCATTAAACCAGTGAGTGAAAAATGTCAGATCAAATCAGAACAGGAAAGTACAGCTTCGAGTCATAATGTTCTCCTCTCAGCTGCGAAATTTCAAATAGAAAATCCTCTTTGTTTTCTAGTGAATTTCTTGTTTGAGTGAGCATTGTACCGTCAGCGTTTGGCCTGATGTCGATTCGATCACAATTTGAGCTCGTTCCATGTTATTCTTTCAATTTTTTTTTTCATATAGGTATGCGAATATTTGTAACATTAAACTAAGAAATACAATATCTCATGCCAAACAAATAAATCAATTGGCATCAGTACAATTTGAATTTTCAAATTTGACACATTTTACTCACTTGCCCTATCTCTTAACTAGGTACAGAAAATCGTAAACTGATTCGCACAGCATCATGGAACACAAATTGACAGAATGTAGAACACTTAGCGGCAAGATTTTTACTCATGGAACACCAAATCCTGTACTTTTCTGATTTTTTCTGTACTTATCTGTAAAGCTAAGGTTCATTAAACACATCTATTGAACCCATATGTAGTCAATAATTTACTGCTCGTACGTCTGCAACTAGGTTTTGCGTTTGCGGGACTATTCATAACCGCACCGAATTTATATCTTTTTAATATCGAATATTATGTACACAACTGTAATGGAGGTGGAACGAACCAATAATAAAATTTTGTTTGCGATAAGTGTCCCACATACGAGTACATAGCTTTTCTTTAACACGAGTGCACGTGGGACAAACCATAATTCTCAACTTTGTTAATGTTTTCTGTATTTCTTGTCGCAGTGATATGCACGTGGAACAAAACAATTCTCACAAAAAAATTGCGATAAATTATATGGAAAATTTGTCCCAATCGCCAAAAAATGGTTTATGGCACAAAACAATTCTACAAACTCTTGATTTTGGTGGATATGGGACAAAGTCGATGTTCGATATATTGGGATTTGAAAGACTAAGAGCAAATCGAATCACAGATTTAAAAAGAGCATACAAAATTACCATAGAATCCGTTCCTAACTCAAAAACGACAAAAGTGGCGTATGGAACAAAACAATTCTCAGGCGACGTTATGTTAAAAATTTCTGATTTTAGTTTTAAGCTATGAAAGGCAGTTTTAACGGAGTTCAACCGGTAGTACGCGAGTCTCATCCAGAAGCCTTACACGTGCATTGTAGCGCACACTCTCTAAACCTGGCATTAGGGCATTCTTGTCAAATTCAGAATATTCGCAACACTATTGGTAAAAAAAATCCTTTGGAATTTTTTTTAAATTATCGGCAAAGCGCACACATTTATTGCAGGAAATGATTAAACAAAATTATCCTCAAAATAAATGGAAAAATTTAACAGCAATGTATGAAACACGCTGGGTGGAAAACCATATTGGGTTGATGAGGTTTAAGGAAATTTTTGAAGCGATAATTGATGCTTTGGAAGAGTTGTGTAGTGATAAGGACTCTGATACAGCTAGTGCAGTAAGTTTGTGTTGTATTATTGTTTTGTTTACATATACATTGCCACTTTGTAAGATCTTACAATCCCCTTCATGCGACTTAATGTCTGGATTGGAACATGTGGAATTAATAACAAACACATTCCAAGGAATATCATTTCGGAATTCCAAACAATTTTTGAGACTGCACAAAACTTAGTAAATGTTATGGATAAAAAACATAAAATTTCACGTATTGTGTCAAGGCAGCAGCACAAACAAAACATGAGCAAAACAGATCCTGAAACCTATTTTAGGATAAGTATAATGATTCCTCTTTTAGATGACTTTTTAAGTCAGCTTAAAATGAGATTTGAAAACCATAAGTCCATACTTTCCTCTTTGTGCATTTTAATTTCATCGATCCTTGGTAAAAACGAACAAAATTATAACGAAGAAAACTTCAAATTTTATAAATGTTGTTTGGATTGGGATACTTTAAAAGCTGAATTTACGCTATGGAAGACAAAATGCCATACACAAAAAGATATAGAGCGTTGAAAGAGTGCAATAACAGCTCTTGGGGAATGCAATAAGGATCTGTTTCCTGACATCCAAAAGCTTCTTAAAATTTTGGCGACACTACCGGTTTCAACATGTAGGTACAACGGAAAAAACATTTTCAACAGTGAAACGTCTAAAAACTTATCTAAGAAATCTTAAAGAATGATGATATGTACCTAATAAATAATAACTTAAAATTATTTAAAAACATAGGGACGGGCTACAGTCCGCTTGGGCGAACTGTTAGATACCATATTCTTATTCCTATTCCTCATAAGTGGACGTGACAAAAGTCTAAGTATGGTTGAATTGTTAAGAACGCTCTACATATTTTGTTATATAACATTTAAAGGATTTTATCAAAAAAAAACGCTCCCTAGCTCAAACTTGGGTGTTTCAATAAAATAGTTTTATTTAATTGTGGGCGTGTTAGTAGGCGGATTTAAAATAAAATAACACATGAGCATAAAGGGCCCCTAGAGAGTATATATTATAAATTTCAGCTCCCTAGCTCAAACTTTGAATTAAAAAAAAAAAAATTAATTGTGGGCGGATTTTGAAAATATTTACACATGAGCTTAAAGGGGCCCTAGAGAGTATATATTATAAATTTCCTAGCTCAAATTTTGGTTTTTCAATAAAATTGTTTTGTTTAATTGTGCGCGTGTCAGTGGGCGGATTTTGAAAATTTTATATCACGAGCAGTTTTAGGAGTCATAGATCATATATAAAAAATTTCAGCTTTCTAGCTCAAAATTCGATTTTTTCCAAAATTTTGTTTTTTTTTTTTGAGTTTGTGGGCGTGTCTGTGGGCGGATTTCAAAAATTCGTAAACTTGATTATTTCGGGACCCTAGAGAGTATGTGGTTAATTCAGCTCTCTAGGTCCAGCTTAAAGGCCTAATTTTTGCCGACGGACGGACGGACATGGCTAGATCGACATTACTATCGATGCTGATCATAAATATAGTAACTTTTAGGGGTCTACGGGCAATATTAAGGTATGTTACAAACTATGCGTCAAAATTAATATACCCTTAGAATAGGGTATACAAATATTGGAAGTTTTCTTGGAAAAACTGAGTATGCAATAGTATTTTATTAGCCTAGGAAAAAAATATTGAAAATCGTTACAGCAGTTTTTTTAGACCGTTTTTATACCCTATTCTAGGGGTATATTAATTTTGACGCATAGTTTGTAACATACCTTAATATTGCCCGTAGCCCCCTAAAAGTTACTATATTTATGATCAGCATCGATAGTAATGTCGATCTAGCCATGTCCGTCCGTCGGCAAAAATTAGGCCTTTAAACTGGACCTAGAGAGCTGAAATTTTAACCATATACTCTCTAGGGTCCCGAAATAATCAAGTTTACGAATTTTTGAAATCCGCCCACAGACACGCCCACAAACTCAAAAAAACTAAATTTTGGAAAAAATCGAATTTTGAGCTAGAAAGCTGAATTTTTTTATATATGATCTATCACTCCTAAAACTGCTCGGGATAAAAATTTTTCAAAATCCGCCCACTGACACGCCCACAAATAAATAAAACAATTTTTTTGAAAATCCAAAGTTTGAGCTAGGGAGCTGAAATTTATAATATATACTCCCTATGGGCCCTTTATGCTGATATGTAAATATTTTCAAAATCCGCCCACTGGCACGCCCACATTTTTTTTTTTTTTTTTAAATTCAAAGTGAGCTAGGGAGCTGAAATTTATAATATATACTCTCTAGGGGCCCTTTATGCTCATGTGTTAATTTTTTATAAATCCGCCTACTGACACGCCCACAATTAAATAAAACAATTTTATTGAAACACCCAAGTTTGAGCTAGGGAGCGTTTTTTTTTGATAAAATCCTTTAAATGTTATATAACAAAATATGTAGAGCGTTCTTAACAATTCAACCATACTTAGACTTTTGTCACGCCCACTTATGAGCGATAGGAATAAGAATAGGGTATCCAACAGTTCGCCCAAGCGGACTGTAGCCCGTCCCTATTTTTTTTTTTTTAATTTTTGAAAAATATTTTGCAATTTTTTGACTACATATTTCAATACATGGAAATCTTACCAAAAGATAGACTGTTTTATCTAAATCGTTAAGGCCGTTTTTAGAAAAATTAAGTTTTAACAAACCGTTATATGACATAAACCATTGTTTTAGAGCTAAAATTCCAATTTCAACAACGCCTAGTGTGAGACTACTAAATAAACACTATGAACCATGTTTGCAAATCGGCCCATCCGCTTAGGCTTCAGATCTGCAAACAGGCAGACGGACGAACAGAATTTTCCAACCCATTTGTTCTACTTCCCTATCATCGTAATGTCATGTTTAATTGTTATCTCAATTTTTTGTTGCACCAATCCATAAAGTGCCTTATACTCGTATATAGTATAGTACCATAATCCCAATGAAAAATCGTGTTTGGTCGATTTTCGGCTAAAATGGGCTGTATTAAT
The DNA here is from genome assembly GCA_949715645.1 of Portevinia maculata. Lineage (NCBI taxonomy): Eukaryota > Metazoa > Arthropoda > Insecta > Diptera > Syrphidae > Portevinia > Portevinia maculata. The sequence continues at coordinate 301,182,936 of OX454525.1, forward strand.
TTTATTTATTACATCGAGCTACCATTCAGAAAGGTACACACTGATTGGTGTATGGAATTTTTTTTTTGAAAATATTTACACATGAGCTTAAAAGGGCCCCTAGAGAGTATATTATAAATTTCAGCTCCCTTGCTCAAATTTTGGTTTTTCAATAAAATTGTTTTATTTAATTCTGGGCGGATTTTGAAAATTTTATATCCCGAGCAGTTTCAGGAGTCATAGATCATATATAAAAAATTTCAGCTTTTTAGCTCAAAATTCGATTTTTTTCCAAAATTTTGTTTTTTTGAGTTTGTGGGCGGATTTCAAAAATTCGTAAACTTGATTATTTCGGGATACTAGAGAGTATATGGTTAAAATTTCAGATCACTAGGCCCATTTTAAAGGCCTAATTTTTGCCGACGGACATGGCTAGATCGACATTACTATCGATGCTGATCATAAATATAGTAACTTTTAGGGGTCTACGGGCAATATTAAGGTATGTTACAAACTATGCGTCAAAATGAATATACCCTTAGAATAGGGTATACAAATGTATATCACGAAAGTGAAAAAAGTACCCCAAATATTTTGGTGTATTTTGGACGTTTGTGCTACTTGAGTACACAGTTACTTCGATTCCACATAGTAAATTGGATAAGCTTTTGGCTGTCTGTCGTCTCCCAAGAGATAGAGGGGCAGAGACAAAAAAGCTTGGGTATTCCTGGATGGAATTCGGGCCCTATAGCCAGAAAAAGCGCCTGCAGGATCATATTTAAATAAAAAAAAAAAGTTTTAAGAGAATGTTATTTTCGGAAACATCGTGCCGTTTTGTAAATCCTATTCTAAGGCTATATTCATTTTGACCCATAAATTTTAAACTGCCTTAATATTGGCAAAATTCTCATAAAAATTACTACATATATTTGAGTTCTAGCCATATTTAAGCTTTCGTCCGTCACCAATTTTGAGGTCCTAAAATTTAAGCTAGAAATTATTGAAAATATATTAACAGTTTTGGCGACTCTTCCTGTCACAACGTTGAGTGTGGAGAGTTCATTTTTGCCACTGAAAATAATCAAAACCTACATACGGAATTTAACGGGCAAAGAAAGACTAGGTGTACTCGCCGTACTGTCAATTCATTGGTCTTAGGTGTTGATCCGAAGGAGATTCCAGAGATTACGGCAGCAAAGAAATCTCGAAGATTGCAGTTATGAATTTCTTCACTCCGATTAATGACCATAAAAAAGCTGATTTTAACTGTAATTATTCCTATTTCAATTACAGAAATATGCATGTAAAGAATTTCCCCATAGTTTTATATAGTTTGATCTTCCTTTTACCAACTCCAGTCGTGTCAACAAATGTTTATGTACAGCACACTTGTGGGAAATATGCTGTATATTTCACTAGTCTTCCGTTGATGTCAAAATTGCCAAAATGTTTTCTTTCGTGATAAGTGCTCGGTAGCACTACAGTGATATTCTTAGCCCTTGGGTAATTTACTTGCTAAGCATAAACTATTTGTTTGACTGTAATAACAAATTAAAATTATAAAAACAGATTAAGGCTTAATTCGTGAATATTTTTCGTACCTGAAAGATATATTGTAGATATATTGTGTGCCCCTGACTAAGACTGTCACTCACACGCGAAGTTCATGGACTACGAAATGATTCAGTTTTGAAATTCCATAATATAAAGCAAAGTTTATAAAGAAGAGTTAAAATCTTTTCATGTTTGTCGGCTTGAGCAGTTTACCTACTCATTCTAAAACTTTTTGGAACATAAACAGTAATGTCTGCCATTCATTCCTAACGACATAATGCATAACATATACATACTCAACAACTCCAAGAGCGTCACTAATTTCCTGAGTTTCAATTGAAAATTAAAATTGATATCTTGCCTAAAGTCCTATTTCTAAACCGAGAGTAATTTTATGCCTTCAAGATTTCTCATTTATTTCTTGGAAGACTTCTGGCTTCACTTAACATATAATTACTTAAAGTAAAATCAAACTTTGAAGAACGTGGATTTCTACCCTATCCCAATTCCAATCCTTTTGACTTCTGTTTTAAACTCTCCAAGCTATTTGTCTGCACGGAATTGTAAAAGTTTGCCTAACTCATTCGATGGTTTTATTTTTTTTTTAAACATCGTTGTGTGATGGTTGAGTAAGCAAATGAAATAGGGTAGCAATCCTTTGAAATAGAAATAGAAGAAGAAGATATATAGAAGAAAAATTAAGTGAAAAAAAAATAACGAATAAGCTCCCCGGTATGTGACTCCTGTGGGAAACGCTGAAGGCGACAGTAATTAACATTTTATATGCCTATATGAGATCACATTATTTAACCTAACCAAATTCTTAAAATACGTCATAAATTTAAAAACAAATAAATTTGGTTGTGCTAAATTATTCAGTAAAAGAAGGAAGGCTATTACTCATACAGTTGCGGCTATGATTTTAATATTTTGCTAAAATATATATAAAAATATTTGTTAAAAACGTCAAGAATTCGACCTCATCATCTGTCCCGACACTCATTTACAATGACATTCCAGCTGTCAGCTCTATAGATAAGGCCAATCTGCTTGCTGCTCACTTTGCAGTCAGCTTATCGCTCCCAGATTGTGCTTTGTCTCCCTCTGTACTCGAGCGCGTAGAATTCTCCATGGGACCAATCCACTTTGGCACTCGTACAGTGGCTAGAGTACTTCAAGATCTTGACGTTCACAAATCCGCTGGTCCAGATGGTATTTCCCCTATCGTTTTGAAGAGGTGTTCTTCCTCGCTGTCAGCTAATGAAATATCTTGAATCGCGAAAACTTCTCAATGACCGGCAGTATGGTTTTCGCAGCAACAGGTCCACTAGTGATTTGATGACATATCTAAACGAAAAGTGGAACCAATCTCTTCATCAGGGTGGTGAAAGTAAGATTGTTACGCTTGATATTTCAAAGGCATTTGACAGAGTTTGGCATCAAGCTCTCTTGTCGAAAATGCGTGCATTTGGAATCGATGATATCCTTCTTCAATGGACTAGAAATTACCTATCGGACCGTTCAATTCAAGTTGTTTTGGCCGGCTTCAAGTCTGCAACTCACCAAATAAATGCTGGTGTCCCCCAAGGCTCTGTTCTGTCCCCGACTCTCTTTCTCATTTTCATAAATGATCTCCTGTCTGGTACTTCTAATCCAATCCATTACTTTGCTGATGACAGCACCCTTAGCTTCTCATATTCGTTTCTTGGGTCACGCCCCTCATCTTCGGGTGTGGAACTGGAACGGCAACGTATATTAAGCTCATTAAATTCCGATCTTAACAGCATAACTCAGTGGGGTAAAACCAATAGAGTGGAATTTAATGCTTCCAAAACACAATGCTGTCTCCTGTCATTAAAGCAAAACCCACACACACTGCCATTATCTATGAATGGCACTTGCATCGTTGAAACCGAAAGACTTTCCGTTCTCGGTATGTGTGTTAATGACAACCTTCGTTGGAATGACCACATATTCGGTGTCGCCAAGAATGCCGCGAAATGTCTAGGCAAGCGTTGTAAGAAATATTTCACCCCTTTTGATCTGGCTACAATTTATAAGGCATTTATTCGCCCGAAACTCGAGTACAACGCTCATATCTGGTCCGGTGCACCAATAACTTATTTGGAGTTACTTGACAGGATCCAACAACGCGCGATAAAACTCATTGGCGACCGAGACATCGCGAGATCGATTGACTCTCTTAGTCATCGTCGTAATGTCTCCTGCCTTTCATTGTTTTATCGTTATTTCCACCATAAGTGCTCAAACGAAATAGCCAGTTGCATTCCTCCCCTTGAATATTTCAACCGCAATACCCGCCATGCAAGGAATGCTCATCAGTTCACCCTCAAGCCTGTGTTCGGACGTGCAGTGAAGTTCAAAGAATCTTTCCGCAGCCGTACAACACGAATGTGGAATGCTCTTCCTCGCTCCATTTTCCCTACACATTATAACCTACAAACATTCAAAACCAACCTGCATCGGCATCTCTCCTTTTCCTTAACGCCCGCGCTGTGTAGCTAATACATTATAAGGGTACCAACAAATCCCTTTAGTGCGCTCTTATTATAAAAAAAAAAAAAATTCAGACGTAAACCCGCTGAATCTAATTTCTCTAACACTCGTTCCAGTGTTTTTACATGCTCCGTGTTATTAGCGCCCGTAATCACAACATCGTCTAAATATTTGACTGCGTTAGGAATACCTCGCAACAGATTTTCTATTGTTTTTTGAAAAATAGCCGCAGCTGGTTTTACATCAAAGGGTAACCGTGTCAACTTAAACACTCCTATATGTGTGCTCCAAGCGCATAACATTTGTGACTCCTCGTCAAGCACCAACTGATTATAGGCGTTTGATAAATTTAGTTTCGTAAAATTATTGCCTTGCAGTGACGCAAATAATTCACTGATCAGTGGCAATGGATATTTGACATCAATTAAAAACTTATTTATTGTAGTTTTGTAATCACCGCAAATACGGAGATCCCCGTTTGGCTTGACGATGGGCACTAAAAGCCTAGCCCGGTCGGCGTTTTCTACTGGCACTAAAACTCCAGTTTTAACCAATTCCTTTAATTAATTTTCGACGTTACTACGCCATGCCAATGGTACTGGCCGAGGCTTGCAGAACACTGGCCTTGCCTTTTCGCACACCCTCAATTTTATTTTATCACCATTATTATGTACCCAGCTCCTTCCTAAAAACGTTGCGATATTTGCTTTTGATGTGTGAAATCAATTCGCTTTGCTCCTGCGCATAAGTAACTGAATTAACCTGTGACAACACAATACCAAACATGGTCATGAAATCCCTACCTAATTCCCTTATTTGTTCACGATACTTAACAGTTGAATTAAACTCACCAACAATTTTTATGGCCTCGCCATTGTAGGTACAAAACTGATCCTTGCACGGTGTCAATATGTTTCTGTTGAAACATCTATCAAACGTCGACAACGACACCAAAGAGCACCCAGCACCGGTGTCCAACACGAACTCGAGCTCAACTCTATTGACCGTCACGGATAGTGTGAATGGTGTAGCTACCGCTTCCCCCTTAACACGGAAAATAGAAAAGTTCGAAACAAAGAACATCAGAAGTATTTATATTATTTGCATCAAATTTATTAACTCTGCTAAGATTAATTTGCTTGTTCCCGTTGCATACGCTCGCCAGATGACCGACTTTTCCGCACCTATTTTTGCTGGCGCCGCTATTCCGCTGCACTTGTTGCTTCGATACGAAACTCACGTCACTCTGCACTTGGTGTTGTTGTTGCTGTGTAAGTATTTTAACTTCCGCCGCCATTGCCTTTCTTAGCGCCTCGCCCAATTTCAACGTTTCGCTCTCTTCACACAAACGTTCATAGACTTTTCCATTAAAGCCCGTTACAAATTTGTTCAGAACGAAGTCGTCTAACTATTGCCCAAATTTACAGCTTTTGGCCATTTTTTTTAGGCGAGCAAACCACTGTGAAGCCGTTTCAGACTCCAATTTTTTTGCCTCTAAGAAACCTCGACGTTCCTGGAACACCAATACAGGAATTGCATATTGCCTTTCTATCAACTCCTTTAATTCGGCGAACTTCTTTTTGGCAGGCAAAACTGGATCGCAAATATCTTTTAATAATCCATACGCTTCAAATCCCTGCGCTTTTATTAAAATCGCCACCTTCATATTATCATCACTGCACGATACTTCCAGAAAATGTGAATCTAATAATTCACACCAGTTTTCCCAGTTGTCGACGTACGGTCGAAATCCCGCAAACTGCTAACGCTTGTCGTCGTTAACATGCTGTCGTTATCTATGGGCATTTTCGTTCCTGCTCACCGGCGTTTATTGAAAAATTGCTCAAACGGCTAAAAAAAATAAAAATAATACTTTTACTTTTAGCCAAACGTGTGGAATGCCACTCAGTTAAAAAAAAAATTTTTGTTACTTGTTTGTTCGTCCTCGTCGCCAATTTATGTGATGTATTCAGGTTGAAGGTTATAAATGGACTGTTTTATTAGTTGTCATTCTCTTAAAACTAAAATGCATTAGTATTCATAAAATTAGTTTTGACTAAGGCTTTCCTAAAAAAACATAGAAAAAACATAGAGAAAGGCTACAGTCCGCTTGGGCATGCTGGATGCCCTATTCCTATTCACATCAATCATAAAGTGGGCGTGAAATAATGTTTACACATGAGCATTAAAGGTCCCTATGGACCGTAACCGAGTCTGAGTGCTCTGAGAATCGCAATTCCTTTTAAATAAAAAAGGGTACCTAGAGAATAGGTAATCCAAAGTTCAGCTTCCTGGCTCAAACTTTGACTTTTCAATACAATTGTTTTTATACCATATTCTAGGGGTATATTAATTTTGACGCATAGTTTGTAACATACCTTAATATTGCCCGTAGACCCCTAAAAGTTACTATATTTATGATCAGCATCGATAGTAATGTCGATCTAGCCATGTCCGTCCGTCCGTCCGTCCGTCCGTCGGCAAAAATTAGGCCTTTAAACTGGACCTAGAGAGCTGAAATTTTAACCATATACTCTCTAGGGTCCCGAAATAATCAAGTTTAAGAATTTTTGAAATCCGCCCACAGACACGCCCACAAACTCAAAAAAACAAAATTTTGGAAAAAATCGAATTTTGAGCTAGAGAGCTGAAATTTTTTATATATGATCTATGGCCCATAAAACTGATTGGGACATAAAATTTTCAAAATCCGCCCACTGACACGCCCACAATTAAATAAAACAAATTTTGGGAAAATTTGAATTTTGAGCTAGAAAGCTGAAATTTTTTATATATGATCTTTGGCCCATAAAACTGCTTCGGACATAAAATTTTCAAAATCCGCCCACTGACACGCCCACAATTAAATAAAATATTTTTTTTGAAAAACCAAAATTTGAGCTAGGGAGCTGAAATTTTTAATATATACTCTCTAGGGGCCCTTTATGCTCATGTGTAAATATTTTCAAAATCCGCCTACTGACACGCCCACAATTATTTTATTTTTATTTTTGAAAGTCCAAAGTTTGAGCTAGGGAGCTGAAATTTATAGTATATACTCTCTAGGTGCCCTTTATGCTCATACTTAAATTTTTTTTAAATCCGCCTACTGACACGCCCACAATTAAATAAAATAATTTTATTGAAAAACCAAAGTTTGAGCTAGGGAGCGTTTTTATTTACAAAAGCTTAGTTTTTTCGATAAAATCCTTTAAATTTTTGTCACGCCCACTTATGAGATATAGGAATAAGAATAGGGTATCCAACAGTTCGCCCAAGCGGACTGTAGCCCGCCCCTATGTTTACTTATGGGCGTGTCAGTGGCGGATATTAAAAATCTTAAAGTACGAGCATTTGGGCCCCTTGCGAAAATAAATTCCAAATTTTAGCTTTCTAGCTCAAATTTTGTTTTTTTTTTGACAAATTTGTTTTTTTTATATTTACGCGGATTTCAAAAATGCATACACTTGATTGTTGCGGGCCCCAGAAAGTAAATGGTTTAAATTTCAGCTTTCGAGCTCGAGTATTAAGGCCTCATTTTCGCCGACGGGCGGACGCACGGACATGGCTACATCGACATTACTATAGATGGTGATCTTGAATAAAGTAACTTTTAGGGGTCTACGGGCAATATTCAAAATTAATGCACCCTTAGAATAGGGTATAAACACACTCTAGAACTTTTGGTCCCAGGCACCGTGCGCGGGTATATGTGTTGTTTTTTTTTTGGCACGGGTATAGGTTAGGTTAGGTTAGGTAGACGTGGCTGTCAGCCAAAGCCAACACACTTAGACCAATGATAGGTCCATTGTGGTACCACACAGATCTGGGGATTACTCTCACTGCTCGTTGAACCAGTAGGAGCTTCTTATGAAGCGCGAAAGACTTCTAGCGCCAGTGCTGGCTAAGTCGCTTGTGTCATTGAACAAGAAGTCCCCTAGATGGAGATTTCTTCTATGGGAGAGCGCAGGACACGTGCAGAGAAGGTGAAGTACAGTCTCCTCCTCCTCCTCGTCTATGCAGCTTCTGCAGAAGTCATTTGAGTACGCACCGAGTCTAGATGCGTGCCTGCCTATTAAGCAGTGACCTGTGATAACGCCTATAGTGGAGCTAATATGCAGTCGGTTTAATGAGATTAGACACTTAGAGCGTCGCAGATCCAGCTTTGGCCAGATCCGCTTAGTCGCTAAACATGTATTGCTGCTCGTCCACCTAAGGTTTGTTCTCTAGATTGCGGATAGCTTAAACAAGAGTTTACAAGTAGCGATTGGTATACCTAGGGAACCTTTATCAGGTAAAGGAGATAATGTGGTTCCTTTTTTGGCGAGATCATCAGCCCTGCAGTTACCTGGAATGTCCCTATGCCCCGGCACCCAACAGAGGTGAATATTGAACTGCTCTGCCATCTCCGAAAGAGATGATCGGCAGTCTTGGGCTATGATGGAATTTGAAGAGACTGAGTCCAGGGACTTAATCGCGGCCTGACTATCCGAGAAGATACGGATATCCTTTGAGGATATCGCATTCCTCTTTAGCCACGTCAGGGCTTCTTTTATCGCCAAAATTTCCGCCTGGAACACGCTACAGTAATCAGGAAGACGGAAAGAGAGGCTTAGATTTAGCTTTTCTGAGAAGACTCCACCACCTACCCCATCGCTAGTTTTTGATCCATCGGTGTAAAAGTGGATCGATTTATCATTCGCAAATGCATCATCATCCCAGAATGATCTGGAAGGAATGGTGATTTGGAAGTTTTTTCCGAACTGCAAACGGGGTATGGTGTAGTCTATGTTTCTGGGTAGAGACTTAAAGTAGTCTAGAATAATGGAGTGGCCAATATTGTTATTGGTCCACTGCGAGGTAGCTTTTAAGCGGACAGTGGAACATGCCGCTGTTTGCATGCTAAATATATCAAGGGGTATCAGGTGTAGAAGAATGTCCAGAGCAGCGGAGGGGGTAGTTCGGAGTGCTCCGCTAATGCATAGACACGCTGAACGCTGGACTTTGCCCAGCTTGTCGCGGTTAATAGCTTTTTCTATAGCAGTCCACCAAACAACCACCCCGTAAGTAAGAATTGGTCTTACCACCGATGTATATAGTCAGTGCGTAATGCGGGGTTGTAAACCCCACTTGCTACTGTAGCTTTCTTGACTCTTTCTTGTATATTGTATAAAAACCACTTTTACTTCAGCTTAACTTGCTATCGAAGATTAGACCCAAAAATTTTGCTTCGTCAGAGAAAGTTAAGCTTGTACTGCTAATAGAGGGAGGGTCAATATATGGAATTTTATATTTCCTGGAAAAGAGGACAAGCTCGGTTTTGTGGGGGTTAACGCCCAGTCCGCACCGATTAGTCCATCTCGTTAGCTTGTTAAGAGCGTTTTGCAGGAGTTCCTTTATGGTGTTGAGGTGTTTCCCAGAGACGGCAATAGCAACATCATCCGCATAGGCAGTCACTCTGCAGCCCTCCCCTTCCAGGTTTATCAGTAGTTTGTTCACCACCAAGTTCCTGAGAAGGGGAGAAAGAACACCGCCTTGCGGCGTCCCTCGACTGACAGACCTCCTAGCAGATGTAACGCCCAGTTTTGAATTGATAATCCGACTATTTAGCAGTAGATTGATCAATTCACCAAGCGAGCTATCCACATTCAGTTCTGCCAGTGCGTTTGCGATTGCAGATGCGTTAACGTTGTTAAAGGCGCCTTCTATGTCAAGGAAAGCAACCACGGTATACTCCTTGTGATGGAGGGAGTATTCGATTGTGCGTACTAAGGAATGAAGAGCGGTTTCCACCGACTTTCCCTTACAGTACGCATGCTGAGCTGTAGACAGCAATTGCGGGTTTATGTGCATACGGAGGTGGATATCAATCAATCGCTCCAGCGTTTTGAGGAGGAATGAAGATAGACTAATAGGTCTGAGGTCCTTTGGACTGACATGGGAATATTTGCCAGCCTTGGGTATAAAAACCACTTTTACTTCTCTCCAAGCCCGGGGGATATGTACCAGATTTAGACAGCTTATCATGATCATCTCCAGCACAGGCAGGATGATATCCGCCGACATTTGTAGTTCGGCAGGTATTATGCCGTCTGGTCCTGCAGACTTGAAGGGTTTGAAGCTTTGTAGCGCCCAAGTCAGCTTGTCCCTAGTTATCAGACCGTGAGGGTAAGTTACCTGTGCATGTGACCTGTTAAGGCTATAATTGCCGGTAATATTGGAGCTACCTGGAAAGTGAGTATCAAGTAGCAGATTGAGCGATTCTTCGCTAGATGTTGTCCAAGAGGCGTCTGCCTTCTTAAGGCAGCTAGGCATACTAGGATTTGAAGCAAGGATTTTTCTTAGCCTAGATGCCTCAGAGGATTCTTCTATTTTTCCACAGAAGAGTCTCCATGACGTTCTTTTGGCTTTCCTTAATTCTTTTTTGTATAATTTGAGGGATTCCTTGTAGGAGTCCCAATCGTTTATAGCTTTTGAGGTTTTAGCAAGATTGAAGAGTCTCCTGCACTCCTTTCTAAGTGGTCCCAGTTCAGTGGACCACCACTGAGGCTTCTTTTTCCCCCTAGGTTGTACGAGGGGACACGATGCAGACATTGCTTCGTTAAAGGAAAGAGTAAGCTCATCGACTTTATTGTCGAGCTCATTGGAGTTACAGGGGGGACTTAAGAGTTCAGAGTTAACACGTTTGTATAGAGTTTCTCTGTATAATGGCCAGTTGGTTTTCCGAAGGAAGGTTGGCATGGAGGATCAACGTTAAGGTTGAATAAAAGATATCGATGATCAGAGAACGAATGATCAGCCGATACTTTCCAACCCGTTATCATGTCGTTGATGGTATCGGAGACAAGAGTAATATCAAGGACTTCTTGTCGGTTTTTGGTAATGAATGTGGGTTCATTACCTAGGTTACAGACAATGAGGTTAGTACTTAAAAGATATTCAAAAAGTGACTCACCTCTGTTGTTAATATCTGAGCTGCCCCATACGGTGTGATGAGCGTTAGCATCACAACCGATTTTGAGTTCAGCTTTCTGCCTCCTTGCTTCATCGACCAGCCTCTCTAGGTTATCACCAGCGAGAGGCCCCACGTGATCGTGGGCGAGATAAGCTGATGCCAACCAGAATGATCTGCCAGCAGTCTCCAGTCTTGCCACAGTCATATCTCGATCGCTGAAATTAGGGAGTAAATAAGCATTAATATTACTTTTCACTAGTATGCACGATCTGGGTTTACCTTTATCAGTCACATACAGTGGGTAGTATCCGGGAGTCCTGAGGGAGTTGTGTACAATCCAGGGTTCTTGGATCAAGACGATGTCTTCCGCGCCTTTGGCTAGACGAAGAATGAGTGCGGCCGAAGCCTTAATGGAGTGTTGGAGGTTAATCTGTACTAACGGCAGCATTTTCGCTACAATCAGGCAGAGATACCTCCACCACGGTGTTGTTCAGGCCTTCCAATTCCGAGGATGAGCTGAGAAGCTCGTCTTCACTCAGAAGAACCTTGTCTAGATAATCAGTCTCCATATCTGACAGGACGTCGGAAGTGGATGGTGATTTTTTGGGCAAAGAGGGTTCATCATCCTCCAGCGAGGGGAAGGAGATTGAAGCTCCAGGATGTGAGACTGCGATCATAGAGTCAGAGGGAGGAGGAGGAGGAGGGGGTAGTTTACCCGCATCCATTTCGTCCTTTTTATAGACCCGCATTTTGACATCGTCCCATGCGAATCTAATCATGTAGTCGTTCTTGGCCAGAGGAGCCAAGGTTTCTTGGTTGATTACAACCACGACACATCTGTAATCGCCCTTCAGCTACTCCAGTTTGGCAACCTTCCAGTTGTGGGTTGGAAGTGAAGGGTTGCTCAATTGCAGCACTTCCAGGATGCCCTCAGGGGTGGATGGATCCGCACTGATCCAGATGCGAGATCTTGGTCGGCAGGGGATGTCTTCCCTCGCAACAACCTCGAGCTTTGCGCCAGGCCACACCTCTCCAAGCCTGCTTATTGCAAGCTTGTAGAGATCGGCCGATCTTTGGTCATCACACGCGACCAGTTTGATGTGACCTTGATGACACCCGCCCTTCATGCGTAAGCGGAAGAGGTCCATGATGATTCCTTATGAAGGTGGAGAAGGAGCGCGAAAACGCTCTCTTAATCATATCCCATTTCTCCTGGTTGATGGACCCGTCAATGTCGTTGCGATCGATGACTGCGACCACAATCTTGTCCTTCAAGATGTCGCTGAAAGACCTGAGAGGTGTGATGGTGGGAGAGATGACGGTGTTGTGCACTCTCTGCCTCTTGGGAACCGAGCTGGTTCCTTCCACTGACCTCTGGCGTTTTATCGACGGGTCGCAGGACTTAAGGATCTGCTGCGCCCAATCTAGTTTGGCTATTTGTGCAGGCGTCCTATCCTTCTCCGCGATGGTGCCACACATCTGCTGGATCCGGATGGCATTGCGTCGTTGCTTGTAAGAAGCCTTGGATCTGTTGATACCGGGACGCTTGGTGTTGGAAGGGAGGGGACCATGATTCACAGTCCCATCACCATCAAGTTTTTTATTGTCAACGCTTTTGCCGACTTTTGCAGGAGGACCATGAGTAGCCACAGTCCGTCCAACAGTCAGCTTAGAAGCGTTGACAGCAGACGTTGTTGTCATGTTAGGGCCGGCAGAGGGGGGACCATGAGTCACAGTCCTCTCCCTGTCGGAGAGGGATTTATTAAGCTCGCAACCACTAGTGGAGGGACCATGTGTATCCACAGTCCCGGCACTAATTGGTGCCAGGTGAGCTTTGCCGGTAGACAGCAAGGTCGCCGTGCTACCGTCCGGTATAGAAGGAGAACCGGCCGTAAAATTTTTTGTTTTTGTTTGTTTTGTTTTGTTTTTGTTCATGATAGATCCCACGAGTAGCGGAGAAAAGAGGTCCATCTGCACAGAGATCCGCATTGTGCAGATAAGGCTAGTTAATCCGGACGGCGCAAGGTATCCGGATACTCCGTGGGCGACTGAGCTATTTGATGACTGGGCCCCCAGCCAGGTTGACTCTCGGCACGGGTCGTATTACGTCCAGCCCAGGTGGTAAAGGAGGGGAAAGGGGAAGGACGTTTTGTCCTGTGGAGGTCACATAGTAGCACGTACACGTTCTTAACTTGCGCCTTGAAAAGAAAAAGAGGAGAGGGGACTTAGAGTCCGGGTCACCCGGTCCGAACGGGTATAGGAAGGTCAAAACAATTTTTACTACAAGTTAGTATAAAAAACATATGTAAGAGATATCAGCCTAAAAAAACCCAAATATGAAGTTTGAAGTACATCGGTCCACCCACTGTGGCTGGAGCCTCAGCTGTAGACGGTCAGATAGACAGAAAGATTTGATTTTTCTATAATTATTCGTTATATCATACCTCGGACTCAGTTTGAGTTCAACATTTTAGCACGATTCCAATATCTTTCTTTTTAGTATAAAACAGTACCTACACGAGAAAGTTAAAAATCTTAAAGATTGCAAATGGCAGGACTATTACGGAGAATATCAAAGAGAGGGATAATATCCTATGTCCACTTGATTTCTTACAGACCCTTAACATATTAAATTCCAATATCTTTTAATACGACTTATCCTCCTTGTTGTTTTCTGAATCGATGAGAAAGGTACTCCCGCCCAACTCACTGTTTGGATAAAATTATTTCTTAAATATCGATACGTTAAGCATTTTCTAAAAACAAAAAACAAAAAAAAAAACACCTACAATAAAATTGCAGAAAAGGGAATGAAATGATTAAGCAGTTTAGTGTTGGCAGTCTCTTTTCCTTGTCCCATTATGTGTGTATGCGCACCATATGGCTACGTGATAGAAATCAGCAGTTATCCTGGCATGTGACGGACATCACAATGATGTGTACAGACACCCTCACTTATTAGAATGTAATTCTTTTCAAGTATGTATCGAAATAGCGAATCATTTGTCATGATAATAAATAATATATTGGCATGCCAAGAACCTATGTATCTCTAAATTTTGCTCCCTAGAAAGCAATCGGTTTGTGGATGTCTTGCTTTTTAAGTCGTTATTGTGTTGCTTTTCGACTGCCAGGCACATCTGGTGTGAATCCCTTTTTTCGTTAGACTTTTATATGCCATATATGATTTAGGTTAGGCACACGTTGGAATTCGATAACGTTTTTGGAATCTTATGTCTTGAGTCAGCTCATATGCGACGTCAGCTTTTGTTTTCTACAATGTTGTGTTTTTTGTTATTATTTGTACGCAGCCAATAAAGGCGAATATCCACCTGCTACCTGCTATTCGAAGATGCGATATGCGTACTGCAAAGAGTGTTGTTCAACAACGCGTCGTTTTTAATTGTCGACACTGTGATGGTGTTAATAGTGCAATGGTCACAAAGCGTGCAAAACAGCTGTTAGTGAAACATCTCTACTAACTACTAGTAATAGTATAGCAAACATTAGCACTGGATTGGTAGGAAATTAATTTATTAATAAACAAAAATTTAAAGGCTGTATGTCAAAAAAACAGAGCGATGAACTTGTTTTGGTCAAGTTAAGGAACACTTTTGAAGCTGGGCTAATGTTCATTACCCTACAAGAATGCGTCTTGCATTTGAAAGATCAAGTAAGCTTTTGCAAATCTATTATTCACTCAGAATCAAAGACGACCTTACTGAAGAAGAAGAGGAAGAGAAAATGTTTGAATAATTTTAAATTTCAATCCTCTGAATTTTCTTAAGACTATATTAGTGAGTGAATCCCGGCATGTCATGTCGTCAATTTTTAATAATTTTAAACACAACACTTTTGCGAGCCGAGTGATTGAACTTGTACAAAGAAGAAACGAGTCAAGTGCCAAAACCCGAACTGAAATTAATCTAATCGAAGAGAAAATCCTTTTATGTTGTATCAAAGATAAAATTGTCCATTCAATTAGGACAGGCAAACGTTGTATCATGCTATACATAAGGTAAAACCATAAAATAGGATTCCCTGTTTTAACACTTATTTTATCAAACAGGACGTTTGTATATACCTGTGTTTTCCACAGTTAAACAAATGATAGTTCAAATCATCACTACCAAAGGGAATTATAGTTTATGCGCATTATTTGTTTGATAACAATGGCGTCCTATTACTGCGTGCCTGCGGTCCAAGCGACAACCGCAGATTTTCTATCTCATTGATGTACTCGTATGTATAACATTTATAATGAGGGTTTTGGGTCTTTAATCTCACCCAGGTACCATTACATTTTTTCCATTGCCTACCTTTTGTGAGAATCTGACAAACATCCATGAGTTACAAACTGTCATGAGAAGCTTCTCAAAAATGTTCTTTTCCAAATCGGCTTTAAATTATAGGTCTCTTCTATGCAAGTCAAATGTATAGCTAAGCACACATAAACGGTCGGAGAAGCGTTGTTTTAGCCCCATTGGTAATATTTATTTGATTTATCAAAAGCGCAAACACGTAAAAGTTTTTTATGATTTGACTTTTTATTGACTTATTTTATTCAACTTAGCCCGTCTACTCAAGGAACTAGGTACGAGTAGGTACTCAAAACAATCGGACTTCTAACGCAAGCAAATGAGTAACGCACCCGAAGCTATTGGATCAAACTAGATACAACCTCAATAATTTTAATCATTTTCAGCAGACTCAGCTCTCAAGTCGCTTTTCAGTATAGTTTCCTACCTTATTGTTTGAAAGTTGTCAAGTTTTTTTTTTGTATTCCTTGATTTTAGAGTTCTTCCTCCGCAGGAATTACCAAAGATGAATATATTTTGTGGTAGAAGAAGAAAGATATCATAATATTGTATAAATTGGAGTTTTTCGGGTACTGAGGAAAGGATGAAACCAAAAACATGGAATGAATTCGGACGACAAACCAATATGTCAGGTTCGGAAGTTAAGGCTCAACTCGACTTTTTAAACGTATATTCTTAGATGGACATCTTATACGCCTTCTTACCTTCGTGGTGAAGAAGTTTAGTAAAACCCCGATGCTACCAGAGGGCGGGGTCTGTATGGTCTCCGAATGATGGTTCTGAAGCTGAAGGGTTGTCAGCCCAACTTATAGTCAGGTAGTATGTAAGCCCAGTTTAAATTGTTTTGGGTATGAAAAGCGGCCTAGGGTTCTTTTCCCAAAGTTCCGCCCATCTGCTTTCCGCTGAGCAGTCAAAGGGGAAAAGTTTCAGGTTCCTTTGACTCCCCTTCCCTACCATGATTCGGAGGTTGCTCTACTTACTTTCTTACTTAACGGGCTCCCGACCCGTAAAGAGTCTCTGCCTGAGACACTGCAGCCTTCCATCCTATGTGATCCCGGAGCTGAAGTTCCTCTTGGCTGGATCATTATTGTCCATTCGCTCAATGTGGCCGAGCCAATGTAGTCGACGTGATTCAGCTCTTTGGACTACATCTACATCTTGGTACAGCTCATAGAGTTCTCGGTTGTATCTTCTTCCCCATTCGCCCTCCTCGCACACAGGACCAAATATCCGACGGAGTATTTTTCTCTCAAAAGAACTCAATATTAGCTTCCCTTTTCTATTTATCGTTTAGCACTCGGCACCATAAAGCAGGACTGCTGGAATTAAGGTTAGATAGAGCATGCATTTCGTCCATCGGGTGAGGAGTAGGTAGAGTAACTCCTTAACTACCTCGAAGTTATTGCTATCAACAGTGACGTTTTGTCACACACACTTGCGGGATTGTTTCAAGATGTAAAATATGTCGCTGGGTTTCAAATGAATGGACGAATTGCCCAGATGTGGTTTCATCACTTGGTCGGATTTTACCACAAGCGCCGTTTTTATTTTGGGTTCTGCAGTGATATTCTTAGCCGGACCCTGCACGGGATATAGGGATATAAAAATAAAAACATAAAACGAAATAGTAATAATAGCTATATCTCACCTGTTTTGGAAATATTGTGTTTTTCTAATATCTTATTCGAAAATCTGAGTATGGGTCTTTCATTTATTCCAAGTAGGTATTAAAGCCCGCAAAATTGTTCAAACTCCTTAGAGCTGTTTTTAAGAAAAATTATGTTTTTTAAAAATTGCAGAAACTGTTAAAGCAGATTTTTTAAATGTTGAAATCAGCTAATTTATGATTTTTTCGGAATCACTGCAGAAGTTTCGAGATATGCTAGTTTTTTAAAGTACCGTTAATAGAATCTTTTGGGGAAAAACTGAGTAGGCCATGAAATGAAGTGATCGATAGAAAACTTTTGTATGGTACCTACCGCTATACAACAATTTTGTGAAAAGCAAAGTTCATAATTATGTACACTCACCTCAATTACTTAAAACTTCAAATCGATCAAAATCGTTAGACCCGATTTTGAGAAAATCAGTAAATATTAAAAAAAAAACAGTTGTATCGTAGGTTACCAATGTTTTATAAAATTACAGATCAAAAAACGCCGCGGGATATAGATCTTAACTGCTACAGCAATAAAAAAACCTTTCGTCCTTTGTGTGCCATCATTTTTTGTTTATTTGCATAAAAACTTATTGTTTTATCAAATATTTACTTAAAAAGTGGCAGAAAAATGATTACCTCCATTTTAACAACAAAGAAGGCAAAAAACAGGTGGTACGTATTTTGAACCAACATCGCTACTGGGTCCAGGAAAGTGAAACACGAATTTGATTTTTCGAAGCTAGGCGGATGGTTTTCAGATCTGATGACATCCCTAAATCTTCGAGCATTCTTCGTGTGTGCTCTTCATGAATTTTGCGTCTGTCCATTTCAAGAATTCCAGCAAAAGCAAACTTTTTAAGCAAAAGTAAAGAAAGCTGTAAGTGGCGGAGTTCAAAATAAGAACCACCTGGATCCTGGATGGCACGTACTAGGTAGTCCTTAGGAAACATCGTGGAAATATATTTAACAGCGGACGCATTTTCAAACATAATATCCTCACTTTAAAAAGAAATAAAATAACACGCAGCTGCAATTCACTGCAAAAACTCCTTTGTTCGGGATTTGACTATTTTTGCTACTGTGTGTCCTGTTGACGACTTAGAAGCATGTAATAAATTAAATTTCAAACAAGAACATGCTGCCCCTGCAAACCCTTTGTCTGAGCTCAGTGTTGAATTTGGAGTAGGTGCGAGGTTGGGTATATGCAAAGTTTCTTGAAATCCATGCGAAACCTAATCCAACTGCAGTTAACAAGAAAGGCGATTTTCAACATCATTCTTTCATATTTTACACTTTGAACAAGGACAAAAGTTCTATAGAGTGCTTAGGCAATGTATAGAATTAAAAATCATTTCATACTTGCTAGCTATGTATGGCTATTTTAGGCATTCTATACAATGCCTAACCATTATAATTAAGGGTTGATGTGTGTTTTAAATATGCAAAGGGAAATTGAATAAAGTGAAATGTGCGTAGCTACTAAAAGATGATAAATTCACCGCTTAACCACAGGTGATTTCAACGCGTTGTAGTGGTAGTATGATAAAAACACACTTCAGTCATGTAATGGTGTGCAATAGATCCAGAAATGCGACTCGACGACCTATTTAATATTTACGAACATTTATAAGTAATTGATATCGGTTAAATGGTTTTTAATATTTTAGCCAGATGTCAATCTGATTTACCAAATTTTTTGTGCGGACGTTTTAAAACGCTACATAAAGAATTAATTCGCAAAACGCATCAATTAAATTGAATGTAGTTATAAATGATACACAAGACCGTGTAAGTGAAATTTATTGGTTTTTATAGATGCAAATAGAAAATATAAATGATTATGCCAATTTTCTTGGCCCTACGAATAAGGGCCAATGGAGCGTACTCCCACTGAATTAAGGACTTACCTAGTATATATGAACTTACTTAGATAATTTTAAATGTTAATATGAGAACAGTGTAGTATCCATTCGGAATTCGCATCAAGGCTTTTAAACTGTGTATGTTAATCAGTGGGTTAACACGACTGGAGATCACCGCTGTCGTAAATGTAAATCAAACTAAAATCAGAAGCGTGTAAATTAAAACATTTACAGTTTAGTTTTCTTAAAAAAATATATTATTCCGGTAGAGGGTAGAGTGACTGCCTTTACAAAAAGCAGAATACTATTGACAAATTAAACTTAATTCTGTTATCTTAAATACCTTAAAACTGCTGACCAACTTTTGACGAAACCTTCATACTACAAGGGGTGAAGGCGTGTCTGTTGTTTGCGGGCAAAATGTTTTATTTCATCTTCGACCGTAGCCATATTTAGGTCTCTGTGGATATCAGTGTTTCTGATAAACCATGGTGCATTTACTATTTGTCTTAGCACTTTGTTTTGAAAAGTTTGTAGAATGTTGATATTACTGAATTTGATACAACCTCAAAGTTGTATACCGTGTGTCAAAACCGGATTTAGTACTTGCTTGTATAAAAGCAGCTTGTTCTGCATGCTGAGTTGGGAAAATCTACCAAGCAGCCAGTGCATTTGTTTACATCGAATGTCGAGCTCTTCGCTTTTTTTCTTGACGTGGGGTTTCCATTTTAATTTCGCATTGAGTGTCATTCCCAAATATTTTGCCTCGTTTGCGTGCGGAATTCGTACCGAATCAATGAAAATGGGTAAGTTGTCTAAATTTCTATAAGTAAAATTCACGTGCGTTGATTTGGCATCGTTGATGCAAAACGCCAAGTCTTTGTCCAATCACAAATTTTGTTAATAGAACGTTGGAGTTTATTAGTTGCTGATTCAACGGTATTACTGACCGCTAATATAGCTGTATCGTCTGCAAACGTGGCTACTGTTGTGCCTTCTTCTTGCGAAATATCACTAGTGTATATTAGAAATAGAATCGGTCCAAGAACGCTTCCTTGGGGAACTCCTGCCGCGATTTCTTTGAATTCAGAGTAATCATTTCCGTGTTTTACAGGAAAGAGTCTGTCTGATAAGTAACAACTAAGGATATCAGATAGTTGTTAGGAAAAGCTTGTCTTAGGTTATGTTTCAGGCTTGTATGCCATACTTTATCAAAGGCCTGAGAGACGTCGACAAAAACACTAGAATATATTTTTTGTCTCCTCTAGGGCTTTTTCAATTACATTGGTTATTCTGTAAACCTGGTTGATTGTAGAATGCTTAGTCCTGAATTCGAATTGGTGATCAGGTATTAATCGACGTTCTTCGATAATCGGATGTAGGCGCTTTAACAAACGTTTTTCGAATACCTTCGACATTATCGGTAAGAGCGATATTGGATTATATGATTTTTTGTCATTTAGTGGTTTACCGGGCTTTGGAACCATTATAACTTCAGCTACCTTCCATTGTCGTGGAACGTACAATAACCTGAACGATGCATTTATAAGATAAGCAAACTTGATTAAAGCTCTCCTAGGTAACTCTTTAAGAACCTGTCCTGTGATGAAGTCATAGTCATATCCAGGAGCTTTGCTTAATTTTAGTTTTTCTATTTCGAAGCGTAGTTAAGCCAGATGTCAATCTGGTTTACTACATTTTTCGTGCGGAAGGTTTAAAACGCTACATAAAGCATTAATTCGTTAAACGCATCAATTAAATTGATTGTAGTTATAAATGATACACAATACCGTGTAAGTGAAATTTATTGGTTTTGATAGATGCAAATAGAAAATACAAATGATTATGACAATTTTGTTGGCCCTACGAACAAGGAGCCAATTTAGCTTACTCTCAATAAATTAAGGACTTAGTTTATATGAACTTACTCAGATGATTTTAAGTGTCAAAATGAGAACAGTGTAGTATTCATTCGGAATTCGCATCAAGGCTTTTAAACTGTGTATGTTAATCAGTGGGTTAACACGACTGGAGATCACGGCTGTCGTAAATGTAAATCAAACTAAAATCAGAAGCATGTAAATGTTTTAATTTACAGTTTAGTTTTCTTAAAAAAAATATTATTCCGGTAGAGACAAATTAAATTATCTTAAATACCTTAAAACTACTGACCAACTGTTGACGATGCCATTGCTTGCGGCAACGGATATTATGCTGAATCTGTAGTATCAGGTGGCGGCGCGTGTTTGAAAATATTATGTGATCGCGTCGACGGCATATGGAAATGTAGGAATATATAATATGTGTAAACTTGTACGAGTCAAAAGTGTAAAAAAAAGACAGACGAGAATTTCCCTGATCACAGAAATGCAAGAAATGGCTGATAAGATTGGTTTCAGTAAGGAAGCGATCCGAAAACGGGAAGCCTACCGATAATTTTTGAGATTTAATTGACCAGTAGGGATGCAGTAAAGATGGTTGTGAGACGTTTTATATGGACCATAGCCTAGCCGAACCTACATACGTTTCAGTTGTCTAGTGGGAGAAAATAAACACCGAATCCTACTTCAAAATTCGAAACAAGGTACACTGAATGGCTTGTCTGGGTATAATTGGTTCACTAAAATCCAATCCGTGAGTAAGTCTGGAAACCCTACTGAACATGTAACCTATTGACTCTTTACGAAGAATGCGGCACCTTCAGTCTTAGACTCCGTCTCGTGAGAGTTTATATTCTTGGATTTTTGTCAGACTCAGCAATTGGACTATAATCCAATCGCTCGATGTGGCCGATACAATGTTGTCGAGCTTATCAGACTTCACATCTATCTTGGTAAAGCTCAAAGAGTTCCGGGTTGTATCTGAAGAAATAGTTTGTCATTGGTCGAATGCTTACTTCAATAAGTTGATTATTTCGTTTGTTGTATGGTATCTATGTAGCGCCATTCTGTAGAATCACATCTCTTTCACATTCATATCATTCAATCGGGGAGCGAACAAGACATTGATTTTATGGCTCTTTAGCTAATGCAGTTGACCGATACACGCTGATTAACCTAATTTAAAAAAATATATAGCCCGATGCACCAGCCAACTGACTGCACCAAACTGTGCAATTTTCGGGATGTTACGGGCGGCGCGCGTTTTGAAAATCTTATATATAAGGTATCTCTAGATGAATCCTATTTCCCAGAAGTTATTATGGATACACATGTCATTCCGTACAAGTCCAAAGTTAAAAATGTAGGTTTTATTATCAACAAAAATCTAACTTGGAATGAACATGTGAATAAAGTAATTGCTGGAATTTATGGTGGTCTTAGGCGTCTCTGGAGAATATCAACTTATATACCTAAGTCCACGCGGCTAACTCTGGTCAAAACTTTATTAGCACCAATTATAACATACGGGGCCCCTTTGTATGCTGGAATGGACTCAATAAGCAGGCAAAAACTAAATGTAGCTTTCAACTCCTGTGTTCGATTTATACATTGCCTAAGAACTTAAACACATTAAGAACTTCAACATTACAAACACGTAGATCTTTCTTCCCTCTAAGTGCCAGGATCTGGAATATATTACCGACTCAAATTAAAATCATAAACAATTTAAATGACTTTGTCCGCTCTTTAAAGGACCACATTCAGAACCCTGTTGTAGCTATGCGTTTTCACTCCATTTTTGTAAACTGATTTTTATTTTTATTTTCTTTTTCATATTTCCCTTTTATAGTTTAAGATATTATCTTATAAATAACATTTGTATTATTTTGAATATGCTTGTATGTTAAGATACTACTTTTGAATTTGGCATGTACATAAATATATATATAATGAAATATTGTAAATTTTAATGGCCATAAATGAGATGCCCATCTCAAGGCTATTGTTGAATAAAATAAAAATACAAATACAAATACAAATACAAATTGTCTTTGCTCTAAGTGCGACAATTTTGCTTATTGACATACCGATTGAGCCAAAAATTAGCATCTTCGCTGAACGAAATTTTTCGATAAAAGAGGGAATATAATGTCAGCTTATTTCGGGCCTATTTACCGAAATTTCGACGTTAACGATGGTCATTCGGCTTCACTGCTTGCAGATCCAATGACAGTTGGTTTCGGGCCCATTCCCCGAAATTTTCACGCAAACGATGATATGTTACCATACAAAGCAAGCCCTTTGCGTAAAATTTTACATTAAGTGGACGGACACAGATCAAGCTGTTGTGATCGACGTCGAATCGATAAATTTGGATCTTCTTCAACAATCTCGTGAAAGGACGCAAAAATGGAAGCCTTCAATTCGCAAGGCAAGTACTTGTCCCAACAATTTTACCCTTCCTCATTGATCGAATAACTCACGTGACCATCGATTGGCAAGCGACAGAGGTTTAACTAATAGGGAACCTTGCAAATTGAACGCGCCCTTTCTCTTCAATACGTACTCTTCTAATGTGTCTCGGTGCTACTGCATCTGGCAAAGAAAATGGTGTCGATTATGTCGGGTGTAATATGGATGGCGCAAGTAATCTGTAAGTTTGGAGCATATACAATAATTTTGGAACCAAATTTCTAAATTTTTTTAACGTTGTTGAATAATGTACATAATGTTGAATGTATGACATCACGATAAAATCGCAAAAACTAGGTACTGAATAAAAGTAACAGTGTGACAGTTTGCAATCTGACAATAGAGTACCTACTTCGCAGCAACGTCAGTGGCAAATGGAAAAAAAAAACTTTCAGCAGAATGAAATGAAGGAAAACAATTTCGAATTTCTATAGGGGGAGACTAGTTTTGAGCGAATATTTTGTAAAAAGTTTATACGAGTAATAAAGCGAACTTTATCAAAAAAAAAAAAATTACAAAATTAATAAGGAGTGTCCAAACAGTATTTTTGATTACTAAAAAGTTAACAATATAGAAGGATTGTGTACAAAAAATAAAAGTGAAACCGTGAGGATCGCGTTTTTGTGGCAAACTTTTGAAATAAATTATGTTGAAAAATTTTCTATATATTCGTTTCGTACTAATTAATACAAACGAAGAACAACAATTAATTAATAACAAAATTATACAAAAAGAAAAGGTTAACATGTTTTTTCATGGCTGCATCAAGAGCCGAACAAGCGTTTTTGGTCAACATGTTCACTGTTTTTATTCTTTTTTTTTGCATTAACATACTTTTTCTGGTTTTTTCTCTATCATTTGTTACTTTTCACTTTTCAACAGCTTCTGTTTTTGATTAAATATACACTTTTAACAATCACAAAGATTGTTTCATACGATTTGAGCAAATTTCTGAAATTTTATCATTCCATTTGTTTCTGACGTTTCAGAAAGGGATTCGGCACTTCAGAGCTTCGCGAAACGGTATATTGGTTTGACAGATATAATTGTCTGAAGTACAGGGTTAAAAAATACCCTTTAATACTCGGAAGCAAACTAATCGAACAAAGATTGGCAGTGTTTAACCTATCTTTGCAGGGATAACGTGTATCACAGTTACCTACGTATGCGCCTGATAATGTGCATTATTCAGCACGTTGTAAAACATCACTGTAAACATATTTACAGCCTCCGGAGGCGGGTGTCTAAACACGGCGTTTGGGACACCATCCAATCCCGCCGACATTTAATTCTTTAAACAGTGATAGGTTCCACTTTTTGATGAGATATACCATCAAATCAAGATACTTCAAGCTACCTCATAAGGCGATGATTTCATATCATTTCGATGAAAAAGTATCACAAAAAGTATCGAATTACACAACCTAACAATAGGAAGTGCCAGTCCAACTATTTTTTTTATATTGGAATATATTAATCCAATCTAAAATGCCTTTGAATAGAGCTTAACAAAAAACAGCACAAACCTTGAAATAATCTTTAAAAAATCACGCATCAAAGACATACATAAAAGCACCGCTGCAAGCAGCCAATTAACTGCAGCTTTATGAACACTATGGGCACACTTCGTTGACTGTGAACAAATGTGCAAATAGTGCAAACCCTATTGAAATCCGAATGAAAGTTCAACCATTCATAATACGTTTGATGAATAGTATCTGGCAAACAATTTATGGCCTTCAACAGTCTTGTTACCATTGATTACCATTCAATTTTAGTATCAGTGTTGAGTTAAAAAGACAGTTTACATATATGTTTTCTTTATTTTCAGAAAGTCATAGCCTGCTAGTGCTCAGTCGCTGTAAACCAAAATATAAACAGGCCACCACAAAGATGGATTATTATTTTTGCTCATATCCCGGATACCAATTAGTGGAAATGAAATTGTAAAGCGTCCTAATTGCCAGTTTTGTAGATTTTCATAGTGCTTTGGATTGGAACTCTTGTGGCGCACACCTCATAGAAATTGAAAGCTGAACTGTGAAAAAAAAACTGTAAAAAAGCAAGAGAAGTGATTAATTTGACTGCAGTTTGTTAAGGCCGTAGTACACGATATGCTTTTAAGGGGTCATCCACAATATTCAATAGAAACACGCAAAATGTTTAATGCTCTGGGATTAGGAATGGAATAAACTATCTGCCGAATTTCCGCCTCGACTCTGCCTACAAATAGTCATTCTTTTGATGAAATTTGGTGTTACGTTTTTGCATAAATTGCGGCGGATATCAGCTCTTTTGTTTTAGTGCATCCATTTTTGGTGGATCATTGGCGTAGAATTTATCTTTGAGATAACCCTAGAGAAAAATGTTTAATGGCGTCAAATCGCACTATCTCGGCGGCTAAGTCTCCTTTTCGAGAAATCGCACAGCCAGGAAAGGGCCATGCCCAAAAATGGTGTCTTTTTTTTGATGGCACAACAACGCGACCTAGCAGGATGTGTAGAGTACTTCAATAAAATAAAATAAACAATAGTTACGATGGCAGCTCAGCTGTAAAGTACATCTGCCTCGAGTTATGCGCCTTAATCTAATAGGACGTATACATAGTTTTTCTAATTACATAAGTACGTGTTATAGATTAGGGCTCATAACTCGAGATGGATGTACTTTAGAGCTGAGCTGCCGTAATAACTATTGTTTGTATTGAAGTACTCTACACATCCTGCTAGGTCGCGTTAGTGTGCCATCAAAAAAAAAGGCAGCCGTTGCTCATACATTTCAGGCAAAGCCCTTTGTCCAGCAAAAGAACCATTGTGTTACCTAATGTAAGGCATGTGGCGCCGTGCTGCGGAAAAAAACGTCGTCGGCGTCCATCGCTTCGATTTCAGGCAAAAAAGTCATTCAACATATTTGACATTATGCTTAGCTTATTCTATTATTATATTTGTTTTTAATCCTTTTTTATCTTTGATATAATATTACACAGCTGGTCTTCTACCTGGCAATTGAAAACTTTCTGCAATTATTCTTCGCCGATAATGCAGCGCAGTCCTACCTTTTTTTTTAAATATGTTTTATTACAGGGATGATGTTTTAATACATACATATATAAATTAGACAAAAGTTAGGAAATAAAATAATAGGGTGACTTGTGGGTTTTTTTTTGTTTGTAACAAGAATAATGGAAAAAACAGATTAACTTAAGATTTTATACAAATTAAGAGAATATATAAATAAAGAGTATATAATAGTGTGTGTTTTTTGTTTTTTTTTTATTTTTTATAAACAGTAATTATGTGAGAAAACAGCATATAATTAATTTAAGACTTTATTTGAAGAATGTAAGAGACATTAACGGAAATTACAAAAAAATACAAAAAGAAACAAGTCAAACAGTGCTCAGCTCATAAACATATTTTTCACTTGAGAAATATCCATACTAAATAATCATAGTTAGACTTTTTTTTAAAAAATTAACTTTGTGTATTAATTATTCTAATCTCGTATGGTAGTCGATTAAATAATGCGGATGCTGATACAGTAAAAAAGTTATACAAAATTGTCTTGTTTGACACCGGTACCATTACTTGTTGCTGAGAATTTGCTCTTAACATGTATACATTTGAATTTCTTAGTATTGAGCTGTATCCGCTACACATAAAAAAACACTTTAAGAACTTTGTAAATATATAGGTAAGATGTTTTAGTGGTAAAATTTAAAGGAGACGAAATAAAGGCAACCTACTAGTTAATCTACTTTTTTTACATATGATTCTGACAAAATACTTTTGTGCTATTTCAAATGGTTCGAATTGTATTATTGTAAGCTCCACCCAAACTCGTTAAACCATTTTGTAGTTTGACTTAACAAGACCTTAGTAAATTACTGTGAGAAGTTTTTTAGAACAATAAGCTTGTAACAGAAATATTTTACACATCGCACACATCATATACTTTTTGAAGTCAGCTGCTGGGAAATCCAACTCAAATGCCAATCTATTGATACTCCAAGATTTTTATAACATTCAACAGATTCTATTTGAAAACAATTTCAACAACAGGATAGATCCATAGAAAAATTAACTTAACCACAGTTATGAGCGGACATGAAAAACATACGCTAAGTTTTTTCGCTTACAATTAGTTCATGCTTTGCAAGCCATTGCCTTAACAGTTGCACCTTGCACGTCAGTCTCTTATTTTACCAACGACTCGAATATTGAACTGCTTAGATATGTTAATACCATACCGTTTTCAAAAGCTGTCATATTACTACTCAGATTTTGTTTTAACATGGAGTTTATATTTATAAACGAATTGTTCAAAATGACTTTATCTACATACCTTGCGAAGAATAGGACTTTCATTTACAATGATTTCTTCAATAAAACCTTTTCTTTCAAATAATGCCCACTATTTAAAAAAACGGTTTTATTGAAGAAATCATTGTAAATGAAAGTTCTAAGTCAGTAGGGCAGTTCTTAACAATATTTATCATGAGCATTAAGGGCCCCTAGAGAGTATATACTTAAAATTTCCGTTTCCTAATTCAGACTTTGATTTTTCGATAAAATGTTTTTTTTTTAATGTCAGACGGTGGATTTTAAATATCTTTACACGTGAACATAAGGGGCCTCTAATGAGTTTATATTATAAATTTCAGCTTCCAGCTCAAAGTTTGATTCTTCGATAAAACTGTTTTTCAGCTCTCGCTCAAATGACTTGCACATGCTTAGGATTTCTTCACCCGAAGAGTTCTTTGGCGCTTTATAAATAAGAAACAGAATAGGACCTTACACCGAACGTTGAGGTACACCAATCCGTAACAGCAACATAATACTATAAAATACTAACTCCGGAGGTTGCTGTTTGCCCCCCGTAGCGTGCGGACGTGTTGGTATTTTGTTTGCAATTTCGGTGCCTCGCCAATACGGTTCGCAAAAAGAAAAAATACGCGTAGTGTGTGTGTGATACAAGAAAAAAAGAAATCCACATAGAGACAGTGCCGGTGGCCGGTGGAAGTGCTGTTAAAAAAAGCGAAAAAAAGCAACAGCGTAGGGTTTTCCTTCCGTCCCCCATCCCACTTCATCACTGTTGCATTTGCTTGACTATTGCAAGTGTCGTTCGATTATTATCGTTTGTGCACTTGCAATGCTTGGGTAAAGGCAACATCGGGCGGATAGCCTCCCGTGAGATGTTGATTTTGTTGGTGGACCAAAAAGAATTACCGTATACGGGCATAACACCTGCGGTAATTTGTTTTGGAAATCTAACGCGGATCTTCAATTCACGGTTCATGCTTAGGTAGCGTCGGAGTTTGTGTTTTCGTTTATGTTTGTATTTTATAATGTGTAGGCATTTTGTGGTGGATGTTACTAACATTCGTGGGTTGAGGAAACATTTTTTTTCATTAGGTATACGTCCATGTTTTTCACAACAAACCAGCTGTTCTGGCACTTAGTGAAACCCAGGTTAGCGTTGGATCTGATTTAACAGACTTTAATCTACCTGGGTACAACTAAGTGCCATTATTCTTTCCCCATCGCGGTATCGCCGTTTATATACGTAGTGACGTAGCCTACCAACTTCAGCCTCAATATGGGTAATGTGCCAATCCAGAATTTAATCTCATTTGGCTAAAATTCCATGTCCGTAGGTAATTAATCCATTACTGTTTTATTTACTTAAGCCCCAACTTGGACAGATATTCAACTTATAATGAGTTTCATGCACTGTCTGTTTCCATTACAAGAATTGTGACCCTTCATCCTCGTTCTGAAATCGTTATTGCGGGCGATTTCAATATACACAATTCAAGCTGGCTTCGACATTCTGGTCAGACAACACCCGAGGGAAGGTACGTCGAGACCTTTGCTGAGGTAAATAACCTAACTCAGCTTGTGAATGAGCCGACACGAATACCGGACATTAGCAGCCAAACTGCCAACACATTGGACTTGTTTCTTACCTCCTACCCCGATAAATATGCTTTGAACGTATTATCGCCCCTAGGTTCGTCAGACCATTGTATCATATCAGCAAATTTCTCGTACTCCAACCACATAGTTAAAGAACAAACTCCTAAAAGAACCGTATGGCAATACGAGAAAGCCAATTTGGAAAAACTAAATGATTTCTTTAAGAGTTTTAACTGGTTGCTGTGCTGCTGATATGGTCACAAACATAATTCACCTGGGCATGAAGTCTTTTATCCCTAACGGGATAAAAAGTATCAAATCCAAGTTTAACGCATGGTGTGACTCGAGCTGTAAAGAGGCTATCAGGTTAAAAGAGGTAAGTTTTCGGCTATTCAAAGCCAACCCATCTGAGGAAAGCCGTAAAAAGTTTAAACGAGCCAGAAATTACTGCAATGCAAACATTAATCGTGTCAAATTCTCCTATGACCAAAAGTTGAGGCAAAAAATACTACGAAGTCCCACTGGTAGTAACAACTTTTGGTCATTTGTTAAAAACATCAAGAATTCAACCTCATTATCTATCCCGACACTCATTTACAATGACATTCCAGCTGTCAGCTCTATAGATAAGGCCAATCTGCTTGCTGCTCACTTTGCAGTCAGCTCAACGCTCCCAGATTGTGCTTTGTCTCCCCCTGTCCTCGAGCGCGTAGAATTCTCCATGGGACCAATCCACTTTCGCACTCGTACAGTGGCTAGAGTACTTCAAGATCTTGACGTACACAAATCCGCTGGTCCAGATGGTATTTCCCCTAGCGTTCTGAAGAGGTGTTCTTCTTAGCTGGCAAAACAATTGCGTAAGTTTTTACATCTGTCCTATTCTTCAGGAGAATTCCCGGGAAGATGGAAAACAGCATTTGTCCAATCTGTAAAAAAAAGGCGAAACTTCTTCTCCCTCCTCCTATCGATCAATTGCACGAACGTCCCTTTTTTCTAAGGTCATGGAAACGCTGATAAACCGTCAGCTAATGAAATATCTTGAATCGCGAAAACTTCTTAATGACCGGCAGTATGGTTTTCGCAGCAACAGGCCCACTGGTGATTTGATGACATATCTAACCGAAAAGTGGAACCAATCTCTTCATCAAGGTGGTGAAGGTAAGATTGTTGCGCAAATGCGTGCATTTGGAATCGATGATACTCTTCTTCAATGTATTAAAAATTAACTTTCGGACCGTTCAATTCAAGTTGTTTTGGACGGTTTCAAGTCTGCAACTCACCAAATAAATGCTGGTGTCCCCCAAGGCTCTGTTCTGTCCCCGACTCTCTTTCTCATTTTCATAAATGATCTCCTGTCTGTTACTTCTAATCCAATCCATTCCTTTGCTGATGACAGCACCCTTAGCTTCTCATATTCGTTTCTTGGGTCACGCCCCTCATCTTCGGGTGTGGAACTGGAACGGCAACGTATGTTAAGCTCATTAAATTCCGATCTTAACAGCATAACTCAGTGGGGTAAAACCAATAGAGTGGAATTTAATGCTTCCAAAACACAATGCTGTCTCCTGTCATTAAAGCAAAACCCACACACACTGCCATTATCTATGAATGGCACTTGCATCGTTGAAACCGAAAGACTTTCCGTTCTCGGTATGTGTGTTAATGACAACCTTCGTTGGAATGACCACATATTCGGTGTCGCCAAGAATGCCGCGAAATGTCTATGCTTCCTTAAGCGTTGTAAGAAATATTTCACCCCTTCTGATCTGTCTACAATTTATAAGGCGTTTATTCGCCCGATACTCGAGTACAACGCGCATATCTGGTCCGGTGCACCAAAGAATCTTTCCGCAGCCGTACAACACGAATGTGGAATGCTCTTCCCCGCTCCATTTTTCCTACACATTATAACCTACAAACATTCAAAACCAACGTGCATCGGCATCTCTCCTTTTCTTCTCACCATAATTTCCTTAACGCTAATACATTATAAGGGTCCCAACAAATCCCTTTATTGCGCGCTTATTATAAAAAAAATAAAAAATAGCTGCTTATAGGTACCTATACAGACCGATAAAGTGAATCTATCGCTTCCCAAATTGCTGTCTATAGTTAAGATCCACTGCTCCAATCAACCGATATAGTTAAGGCTTCCGGAATTCAATCTTTGTTCATTGAGATCCGAGTTTATTCCACAATTATTTTGGTTGGCTTTTTGTGTAATAAAAGTTATCTCTTTGTATTTTTGGTAAGCGGTTGTTACTGTTCTTTTTTTTCTCTTCCTCTTCAATAATATGTATATATGTGCAGTTTATTTTTTTTGTACATACTTATTTCTAAATTTTGTTCGCGATTATTACTGACCTCCTTGGTGCAGGTGGCTAACGTGTCGTGCATCAGTCGTTCCGCAACACGTAGAGAGACAGGACGGCTAGTTACGGAAGATTATAAGCGATCAAGTGCAATATATTAGTAATTTGTCATGTTAAATTCTAATATTCAATTGGTTCAGTAGACTGAGTGTCTGACTCTGTTGTCAGAAGCGTGGGTTCGATTTCCAGCAAGAAAAATTTAATTTTTAATTTTATAATTTATGTGAGAAAGTTTGATAGAGAAAATAACAAAAGTGTAAAAAAAAGTGCCGTACGGTGGTAGGCGATGGACCCCGGAAAAACGGTGGTCCCGCGTACGGGTGTGGGTGTGCCGTTGCGACGCGTGGTGCAAACACGCGAGCTGGCTAAAAAATCATCTGCAGCAACAACAACCGCAGCAAGACCAACAACATCAGGAAGAGCAGCAGCTATAACATCAGCAGCAACAACAACAACAGCAACAATAACGGCAGCAACAGCAGTATATATGCCAAAGGCAGTAGCTGCAGATGAAATTGAATTGGCAGCAACAATACCAACAAAAACAACAGCGTGTCGGTCGTTGACCAGGCGGGTGGTCTCGCAGGTAACAGCAGCAATAAAAGCAGCACCAATGGTAGCAGAAAATAAAGCTACAGAAGCACCAACGAAAGCTTCCACTACAGCGGTGACACCAGAAGCTGTAAGCGAGGAGTTCAGGCAAGTTGAGAAGAGGCGACGCAAGTTGAAGCCGAAGCCGAATCTTTCGGCCAAGAGAAGGGTTAACTTGGCAGGCCATAATGTGACATCATCGGCGGCTGGAGCCGATGATGATGCAGAAAATTCTAGCTCTTATGAATTTGAGAGTGGCAATGACCGGTACGTCGGAGAAGGAAATTCCTTCAGGGACCTACCGGTTGAAGACGAGGAAGTCGTCCAAATGGACGAAGAAGTGGACGAGGAGGCGCAGCTGGACAAGCTCATAAAAGAGCTACTGGAGAAGCGCGACCAGTTGCGCAGAAAGAAGATGCAGCAACAGCAACAACAAGCTGTGCTTAAACAGCAAGTGCAGCAACAGCTGCAGGAGAAGCAGCAACAACGACTACAACAACAACAACAACAACACCAACAACAACAACAACAAAAGCAACAACAACGGCAACAACAACAGCACCAACAACAGCACCAACAACAAGAACAACCACAACAATCAAAGCAGCAAAAGCAGACTGAGGTACAGCAACACCAGCAACAAAAGAAACAAGCAAAGGTAAGAGTCCCACCTATAAATGTGAGTAATTTTGAAATTACAGATAGCATAAGGTTATGTAAATTAATCACGAAAAATTTTCATGTGAAAAGGCTATCAGCCAGCAAACACATAATTTTATGTGAAAATATAGAGGAGTACCATAGGGTTCGTGCCGCCTTGGGAGAGGTTAAGACCGAATACTTTACGTACACCCCACGGGAGCAAAAGCTTAAAACCGTTGTTTTGAAAGGAATTGATCCCTCAATAAAAACGGAGGAGTTAGAAAAAGAGCTCAAAAATTTTGAAAGCGACGACCTCAAGTTCGTGGGGGTCAAGCCGTTTTCCTCGGCTGTGGCAAGAGGTGGTAACCGTTACTTACCATTCTTCTTAGTGCAGCTTACTCCCGACAGCAAAATTGACAGGCTGCGAAATATCCGCTTCCTGTACTACCACGCTGTTAGATGGGAGAAAATTAAAAGGTCGGATCGCATACTTCAATGTATGCGCTGCCAAAGGTTCGGGCACGCCGCAGCTAACTGCAACATGCAGTTTAGATGTGTCAAGTGCGATAGGGACCACATACATGGAGAATGTCCTCTTGGTAAGGAGAGAGTTGAGGACCGGAGTGTCATCTCTTGTGTGCTCTGCAGGAACACTGGGCATCCCGCCAACTTCAGGGGTTGCCCAAAGTACCAGGAGCTGAAAAAGCGAGTCCAGGCCCGCAAATAGCAGTCTGAAGACAATAGGCGTCAAAAGGGTCGCTCGTTCTCAAATTTTGTGGCACCCAACGTGTCCTTTGCCCAAATGGCAGCTGGATCGGGTCACGCCCAAATAACATCAAACCCACCAAAGGTAGCCCAAAAGGCACCAGAGGTGGACCTGGACTTAAAATCGATCCTTCTGTCTCTGCACGGAAAGATCGATAAGTTCCAGGCACAATTAAACGAACAAGCGGCCCGAATTGACTATATCTATTCGGAGTTGTTTGTAGGGTCTGGTGTGCCATAAATCAAATGGCTACGCTGGATGAGGGAAACTTAAAGATCCTTGCTGTAGAGAGTACGCTCCGGTCTGGCTTTATCCCGCCGGAGGCATTTATTCATATTAATGCAAAAGGGCTGGTACAGACGAGGGATGGTATCCCGGTATTATACCACCGCTACCGCAGCGCAAGAGATAAGCGGTTCATCCGCGGCGAAAACGTCGCCAATGCTCATGAGCTCCTCCGTTTTAGTACCGCAATAGCGGAGAGGGATAAATTCGACAACAATTCGGCGAATTCTGGTGGCTTTTTGAGGGGGGAGGGGTCAACATGCCCTCCCAAGACGGTGCGTTACTCTAGGTAACATCCTCTTAGTTTATAAGTTAGAATAAGTTAGCTAGGGCGTTTCTGGGAGAGGCCGGGCTCGCCGGCTTGTGGTGGTGCTTCCGGGAGGTGATAGATTCTGTAAGGTATCAGTCGGCTCACGGAGGCGCGTGTGCACGTTGACGACTGCCAGGCGCTCAGAAAGCAATTGGGATTTTGACCACTTGTTTCGTAACGCAACGAGTGATCAGAATCCTAATTATAGTTAGAATATGTTAAGTAGTTTAAGTAAGTAGAGTAGGTAGTTTGTAATTTGTTTTTTTTTTATATAAAAATATAAAATTTGATAAAGATGCCGAGTTTTCTTAACAATTTTCTCGATGAAAACATAATATGTAAGATTAGTTCGTAAAATAGTTTTTAGGCCGAAAGGCAATAATTATAAGATAGAGTTAAGTTTAGGGCGTCCGCATAAGGATCAATAATCTAGAATAAGTATCCTGTTAATTTTAAGTTAGATTTAATCATTTTTGTCTAGTATTTAAGTTGATATAAGCTAATAATTAATAAAAATGAATTTAAAAGTAAAAGTAAAAGTAACGTGTCGTGCATGTAATTTATAGTGTTGCGAGTTCAATACTGGTTATAACATATCAGCAATTTTTTGTCTTTTTTTCTGTTTCCATTGTTTTTCTTTTTTTTTCCTGTCTAAAATCCCAGTTTAAAAATGGATTGCAGCGCTTATAAATGTTTGGAATCTAAAAATTCCTCCAACCCACTCTTTGCTTGTTATGGCCCTTGTGGCATGATGTTCCATGCTAAATGTGTTGGTTCAACCAATGCATTTATGGATAAAGTTAAAGCTTCAGAGATCGTCTTATGGTATTGCTCCCCATGTCGAAAATTGTCACTGTCTACCCTTGCTTTCAAAATGTCAGTAGTCAAGGCTGACATGCTGAAATTATCTAAGGGGTTTAAAGACTTATGCGACATTTTTAATACCACCGTCCTCAACGTATCAACATTCTCTGATCTTCATGTTTCGGCAGACGCCTCAACGTCTACTGACCTTGAGTTGCCGATTACTGAAGTAAAGCAGTGTACCCAACGGGCCATGGATACATTGACTTCATTTGACACAACAGGTTCCCCAACTGTTGAAGCTACCCCTGAGCCCATTATTAATTTAGCATCGCCCTCATCTAATCTACCCGCAGGCAAACGAAAACGCGATATAACTTCCTCTGTGTTGAATCCAAAGGCAAATCGGTTTAACCTTAGGAGTCAGCGAAAAAACGCTAACGAGGCGCCCACTCTTAATGTTAGCCCCACATACATAAATCATTCCTTAGGTACAGAATCTGGAACTATTGAATCGATTCCCAGGCCGAAATCTATTTTCATTTCTCGACTAAAACCAAACACTTCTTCAGACGATGTCTTGAACCATTTGGTCTCGAGAAACTTGATCCCAAAAGATGACTCAATCAAATGCACCAAAATCAGCAAGGCTGAAGGGTTTGTTGCGTCTTTCAAAATTGTCGCCCCTTCAGTATATTTCGAAAAGCTGTGCAATAGCACTGCATGGCCTGAAAATACGTTAGTTAAAGAATTTACACCCCGTTCGACAAAAAGTCGCAGGAAAGATTGTCCGTCCAAGTTAAAAAACCAAGTA
Organism: Portevinia maculata; assembly: GCA_949715645.1. Classification (NCBI taxonomy): domain Eukaryota; kingdom Metazoa; phylum Arthropoda; class Insecta; order Diptera; family Syrphidae; genus Portevinia; species Portevinia maculata. The sequence continues at coordinate 301,218,639 of OX454525.1, forward strand.
GGCTGTCCCTCTACTATCAAAATGTAAGGGGACTCCGCACAAAAACCGCTGAATTATATATAAACTCGCAAGCCCTCTCTCATGATATCTTCTCCTTGACGGAAACATGGCTAAATGCCGGAATTCTAGACACGGAACTCTTCAATCATGAGTTCTCCGTATTCAGAAACGACCGTCATAACAATGACCTGAAAGCGCTTGGAGGAGGTGTTCTGATCGCTGTTCGTTCCAACCTTGAGTCACCAGTGGCGTCTTTAGGCATGGGCCCGGTGGGCCAGGGCCCAGGGCCCCGCAATTATTTGGCCCCCAGTTCCACCAAATCAAAATTAATGAATCTATACAAGAATTATATAACAAAACGAAATAAGGTTAATAGACAATAACAGAAAAACAAGTTTCATTGTACTCTCCGTTCCAATACCAAAATTCAACGTGAGTACCTACAAGTGGCGAAGGGTCCATATAAGTCGATTTTATAACCGTCTTATCTTTTGAAATTCTTTTCCTCAACATCTTAAACTTCTGGCAATATGAATCTAATTTCATCACTTGCACACGCTGTCAACATTATTTTAACAACTCTGCTTTCGTTCTACTCTACAGTTCTACACACATGTTGGCTTTTCAACTCACTCCATAAACCAACACAAAACTATAGCAACAACAAGGTACCCCGATCCCCGAAACCATTGTATATAAACCTTATAGTAGTGCAACCGTGCGTAAACGACGATACGCCACCAGTGCGCATTCGCCCGCAACAAATCATGATAGTCTAGTTCTACACCATTCTCGTGCTGGGAATATGATGCAGGTAGTGGTGGTGGTTGGCAAAGCAGGTTTCGTGTAGATTTATGGTATATTTTTTGTTTGCTTTGATGGAAGGGGTATGTTATGTTTTCTGGATTTTAACACAATTGGTATGTGTGTGTATGATCGTTGAAAGAGAGTCACATTTCAGCTACTGTGAGGATTCTCAAATAATTTTCTTTACAATTCATATTTTCAAGTGAAAAATGGATATTCATATTTAAAGGCAGGGGCGATGGTGGGTAAAGAAAGGTGGAAGAATTGTCATCGAGTAGATTGATGGTAAATTGTTTGTTGGCTTCGATGAAAGTTTGGGGTAGGTTATGGCATATTGCAATTAAACCATCACAGTCACCTGTTTCTTTGTATTTAACACAATAAATTGGTGTGTGTATTAACATCGGTGAAGGAGATTCGCATTTCAGCAATGAGGATTCCCAAATGGTTTATAAACCATATTTGCATATGAAAAACTATTAATTGAGGCAGAGATAAAGAAAAATTTTTTATTTTTTTTTTTTATAATTTGCGTGCGCTAAAGGGATTTCTTTTTTCTGTAGGGACACAGTACCCTTATAATGGTAAAACCACAGCGCAAGCATTTAGTTTGTTGCGCAAGTAGCTCCCAGCAATTCATTGCCTATTTTTGGGTGCTACTTACTGAAAGAATAGAAGGATAGGAAAGAAGTTTGGTACGATGGGATTTTTTATTTCTCAACAGGTGGCGCCTAAATTGTTTTAGGGAGATCAGTTTTTGTTGTGTGTATTCAATTTATAAAAATCATGGCCCTGGTCGGGATTCGAACGCACGACGTGCCAATCACTTTAGTGAATACACTACCATCGCACCATTGCCACCTGTCAGTAGTTATAGTGTATTTCCAGCTACATTGCGAACGATCCTTAAGGGTTTCCACTTTAAAAAGAAAATCGTGGATATTTTCGGACCCGTCAAATACAATTTGCCACTTTTCAATCTTACAAACTGAACTTACTGAAGAAGTTTGATGACTTATTGGTGGTGCTTGTCTGCGTTGGGTCGAAAACGAAGCGTTATTTAAAAAATGTTCGAAGACAGAACGAGCGTTCGAAGGTCTCGTAGGATTCACATTGGGAGTATTTAAATTCAAATTGTCCAATCTTCCAACTAAGGTATCTCTAATAGACTGCATTTCACAAATGAAAACTCGTTGGTTTGCCTCGAGTATTCGTGAACAGGTGGAGGATGTTCATTAATATCTCGTCGCTCATTATTGCTATCACTATTGGGGTTACTTGCCTGACCCGATTCCATTGCTGCAGGAGGGTTATCTACCAGTTGTGGTAAAATCTCATCCTGGCTTAAGCCTACACTAGCCCCAGGTAGAATACGACTAACTAATGGCCTGGATTCCATTGCTCCTGAACGGGGAGTTATATTTCCAAAAGTGGACGAATTTCTCAAATTACTTGATCTTCCTCTAGATAGAACGTGTATTTGGAACTCTATTATCCATAATATGAAATTTCGGACTTTTAACCCTATTCCTGCCACGCTGTGACTGTAAGTCACTATTTTATTTTAAACTAATATACATTTTTTTTTAATTTTTTAACGCAAAATCAGTGTAATGTATTTTATTATTGGTCACAACGTCACTGTTATATACAATTTTTGTTTTTTTATGTTTCGATATTGTTTACGTATTACATAAAATATTTAAAAATAACATAAACTGCTACGCAGTGACTCTAAGATACTTCAACGATTTTAAATTTATTGTTCGTTTACAGATAAATAAATGGAACTGTATATTGTTTATTCATGTAAGAACTTGATCTCTTGCAAAATAGAATATTTACTGTAAGAAGAACGTGAAGGGCGTGAAAGTGGTAACAAAACTGCTGAATTATTCATAGGACAAGATGGAACTTCAATACCACCAAACTAGCAAGGCCGACCTTCAGCTCGTAAAATCATCCGAGGCAAAGTAAATGAAGTTGTGTTACTCCCTTTAAAACACATTGATCATCCTGTGGATGCATTTACGCTGTTTTTTACTGACGTGGTAGAACTTATTGTAAAATACACTTACTTAGACGGAATGAACACAGTAAGCAAGAAATGGAACATGACCGATATGGTGGAAATTCGAGCTTTCATAGGAATATTGATCGATGCTGGATTACGGAGGCAAGGTGGCACGTCCTATGAAGAATTTTGGAATCGGAAGTCCAATTTACTGATACTGCTGCTATTATGAAAAAGGACGATCTTCTAAACAATACAGTGGTATTTGTCAGAACCCGTGTGTAATGAGCATTCACAGAAAACTTTTGTTTGCCTTACATGTCAAAATAAATAGTTTAATAAGTTAAATAATAGATCCCTAAATTATTTGCATTTAATTTCCTTTTTTCCAATAAAATAAATGAATTCTCTATGTATTTTGTAATAGTGTCTCCAACTCACTCCCTGGCAGCTAACGTTAGTCAAATGACATGGCAGTAATAGGGTTAAATAAAACTTCAAAAGTTTTTAACTTTCAATATCTTTTAATAAATCTATATTAAAAAAAAATTAATACATGAATAATTTGGCGTCAGCGCTGTCGGTGCTAAATTTGATATTAAATTAGATATTAAGTTTGATAAGATTAGATACAAAATGCTTAAGAGCAAGATATCTATCTTGGTAAACAGACGGACTGTGCAAATCAATGCACACAATACGAACAAGACTGGATATAATTGGCAACTATAGGTAAAATAGTAGCAATATAGTCCAGTGTAATAACTACCAGCCAGACAATGGACTATACTATAAAAGAATTAGGATTTATATATTATAAAAATATTCATATGCACAACTTATCCTTTCACGAATAAAATTAGACCAATATGAATACAAAAAGCAGTTCAACTCTTTCTGATATCCAATAGTCGCAACGCGGATTACAATTAAAACTATGAATAAACTAGGACTATAGTAATGAAAGTCATACTCAACTTGAACCGCCAAGAGACACAATAGAAAACTCTACAATTGCTGGAGCTTAGCTCTAGAGTTAGCCAGCATAATCTTTGTAGTGACGGTCTTAATGCCTCGAAAAGTATCTAATGTTAGAACACGTTTAATGCAAAAGAGCAAAAAATACGTTTAATGCAATTAAGCAAAAAATACCAACAAGTGACCTTCCTCGATGCTTCATTGAAAATGTACATGGACTTTAAAATATATACCAACAATTTCAAATGTTGAATAAAGATAAATAAACTTGCGCAATACTCCAATTTAGCAATGCAAAACAACGAAAGTTCTTATTATCCATATAAATATTCATCGTGTAGGTACCTATTGACCAATAAGTGGTGGTGCAGCATGGCACAATACCGACACAAAATAAATTATGTCATTGCTTTATAAATTAGACTGAATATTTCTAAATCAATTACAAAAAGAATGATATAAATCGGTACATTTTTCGACAAGATATAGCCAAAATAGCGAGAATCTAAAATGCGATAAATTATTAATTTCTCATTTGAAAGAAAAATACCCAAATCAAATTTTATTAAATTTTTCGTTTCAAACGAATCGCCCCTTCCATCCAGAGAGTCGATAATGCGAAATCCATTATCCATACAAATAATAACTTACTTGGTTTCCATCATCAACCTCTGCTACTTGCAAAGCATACGTACATGAACATGCTACCTGCGCTGCCTACGCCTATGCTCCTTCTTACAATGAAAAAAAAATGCATACACAATGGAATGAAATTCGTTCGGCGGAAAGATTCGAGAGAGACAAACCGGTTTATTTGGTCTTGCTTTCTTCGTTTTCAAAGTGTGTATTTAAAATGAAGATGACAGCAAAAGTTTAGACACAAACATTCTAGCTCAATTCATAACGCCATCTGCATTTGGTCGGCTAAAACAAAAAATTCGACATGATGGCACTACTATGAAGTGTATATACAATGCCGAAACCTAAATATGTCGTCTTCTCGTCGGATAGAACAAATTTGTTTTCTTGCCTCTTTTTTCTTGTACTATTCACTGCGCTTGACACCTCTCTGTTCAATACACGCTTTCTTATGGAAGAAAATATGACGATGTTGTTGCGTCATATTTTTTGGTGAATTTGTTTGTATCTCTTTCTCTTATTCTTTTCGCTCTGAGCGGATGAATCGTTCCACCGCACCGTACGTATGTATTGCGCAGCGCACTGGCTCTGGCGCAGGCGCAGTAGCGCAGTGCTCATCAGCAGATTTGCTTCTGCAAACTTCGGTGTTTGCTTGAGGACTTGAGGTGGCTTTCATAGCAACCACTGCGGCTGCGCTTATGAACCAAAATGTATATTGCAGATTGAGGTAGGTTTCCGCTTTCTAATTGAAGAAATCAGTTTATTCAAAGAAAAAAAAATATATATGTAAGTATACTACAAGAAAATAACAAGCTGCTCTCCGACTTATTTCATGAATTTGTATTTCTCAATGTTTCTGAGATACTGAAGCTATAGATCGTAGGTTTTACATGTCCGTTCTCGTTTTTATTGAAATTATTTTAAAACCAAGAAGTCAAACAATAATATTTTTAGTATTTTTTAAATTCAATCAGTGTTAGTCCTGTGTTGTGATTGTGTTTGTTTTTATTGTCATAAAATTCAATAACAAAATAATTATGTCGAAAAGATCATATCCTAGTGGTACCGAAAAAAGGAAAAAAGCAGAACATAAAAAGCAATTTATTCAAAATTTACCTAAATTAACAACATACTTTACATCGGAACCATCTGTAAGTCAAGTTAATACTTTAATACCTGAAAAAAATATTGACACTTTTAATTCACTGACAACTGATAAAATTAATTCAAGTTGTGAGTTTGATAATGACAACATTCAAGAAACTTTAACTTTATCGAAAAGTTCTCATGCCGAAAATCAAAAAATGTCAGCAATAGAAAGAAATTCAACTGACCCTGGTGATTACTTTCAAGAAAAAATTACCGAAAAGATACGTGAATTTTGGATCCGTAAGGGTCCGACTTATTTTCAAAATAATGATTCTGATTTCTCAAAATCATCAAGAGTATACATCGAATCAGATGGTAAATCAAAAACAAGAAATTTCAATAAAACACTCTTTTATCGTAAATTAAGGAATAATGAAGATGTTGAAAGAAAGTCGCCTTCCAAAAAATCTCTATATTGTTTTTCATGTTGTTTATTCAACATTTCAAATACAGCCTTTTGTTCTCCCCATGGGTGTAACGATTGGAAACACATAAATCACATCATTTTGGAGCACGAAAATAGTTCATCACATAGACAAGTTATGATGACTTATCTCCAACGGAGTAAAAATACTGGTAGGGTAGATACAGATTTATTAAATCAAAACAAAATAGAAGTAGACTACTGGAAAAATGTTCTCAAAAGAATTGTTGCAGTTATTAAATTTTTGCCATCAAGAGGGCTTCCATTTCGTGGTAAGAACGAAACCATTGGGTCACCCAACAATGGAAATTATTTGGGATGCCTGGAACTTCTAGGTGCATTTGATTCATTCCTCGCAGATCATTTAAAAAAATGTGGAAACTCAGGAAAGGGATACACTTCCTATTTATCAGCAAATATTTGCAACGAGTTCATTGATATAATGGGAAAACAAGTCCTAATAAAAATTTTAGGTGAAATTAGATCGGCAAAATATTTTTCCATAAGCGTTGATAGTACACCCGACCTTTCTCATATCGACCAGTTGACTTTTGTAATTCGGTATGTTAAAAATTGTGTTCCCATCGAAAGGTTCTTAAAATTCATACCTATTCAAGAGCATAAATCTGAATATTTGGCTGATACAATCTTGACATTTTTGGAAAATCATGATATTCCAATAGAGGATTGTAGAGGACAAAGCTATGATAATGCGTCAAATATGTCGGGAAAATATTCTGGTTTGCAAGCAAGATTAAAGGAGAAATGCGAATTTGCTACCTTTGTACCATGTGCAGCACATTCTCTTAACTTAGTAGGCCTTCATGCGACAAGTTTCTTTCAAGTGATTCAAAAAATATACAATTTTTTTTCTGCTTCTACCCATCGCTGGAATAAATTGAATGAATGTTTAGGTTCACATAGAGTTCTTAAAAGTCTTTCTGAAACAAGATGGTCTGCACGAGCTGATGCAGTTAACGCGCTCCATCGTGGTTACAAACAAATTACTGAAGCCCTGGCATCTATCTCTAAAGATCCAGAGCAAGCTCCAGAAACAAAAAGCGAAGCGCTAAGCCTGTCTAAGAAAATGTCAAAACTAGAATTTCTCATTTTAACAGAAATTTGGGGCACAATATTAGAAAGAATTCATAAAACCAGCAAGAGCCTTCAAAAAGAAACAATAACGATTGACGTTGCTGCCAATTTGCTTTGTTCACTATGTTCTTACATAAATGATCTAAGGGAGAATTTTGATAAATTTGAAGCGTCTGCCAAAATTCAGAATCCGGATGCTAATTATAAAGACTTAATGCAACGAAAAATAGTACGAAGTTCCCGTGCCACATATTTTGATGGTCCTGCACCATCCGTCCAGCTAATTGGGAAAGAAAAATTTAAAATATCAACTTTTTTCCCAATTATTGACACTATTATTTTGCAATTAAAAATACGATCCAACTGCTACCAAGAAATTAATGCATTGTTTGGCTTTTTTTGTCGATTGCAACATTTGACTTCAGTGGAGTTGCAAAATTCTTGCGAACAATTTTCAAAAAAATACCAAAGAGACGTTAATGCAGAAGAACTTGGGGTAGAATGCCTGCACCTCGTACAGTATTTAAAAGAATTCAATAAAGAAGTAAATGAAGATCTTATTACAATTCCAAAATTGTACAGTCTAATTACAGTGGATGAAATTGAGAACACATTTCCAAATGTAGAAACTGCCTGCAGAATTTTTGTATCTATGATGGTTTCAAACTGCAGTGGAGAGCGTTCATTTTCGAAATTAAACCGAATAAAAAATGAACTTCGAAGCACAATGCTACAAGAAAGACTAAACAGCTTGTCAATTTTATCAATTGAAAATGAATTACTGCAGGAAATTGAATTTGATGACTTAATTCATGATTTTGCTACTGACAAAGTCAGAAAAGTATGCCTTCAATAATATTTTATTGTATAAACTTACATACCTATCTAAAAAGAAAACCAAAACAAAAAAAAGAAATAAACTTCCAAAAAATCTTAACAAAAAAAATATAAAAACATTAGAAATCAACCAAAAAAACTATAAAAAATTATCAAAAATAAACAAAAAAAAAAATATTCAACTATTAAAGGTAATTAAAAAAATTATAAAATTATAAAAAAATTATCTGTTTTATGTTTTTTTTAGTTCTTTATAAAAAGTAAAAATATTTTTGAAAACCAAATTCATTTTGAAATGATTTTTTTTTACCTAAAAAATTAAAAAAATATTATACTCCTTGTGGCCCCCAAATCTTATTGGGCCCAGGGCCCCCAAAATTCTAAAGACGCCCCTGTGAGTAACGCAAGATTGACTTTCCATTTCAACTTAATGTCGAAGTTATCTGTGTAAAAATTACACTTAAGAACAAACATTTATATGTTGTTAATGCGTACATTCCATCGTCTCGTCTATGTTTTTTGTATTCGGAACTCTCTATGGCACTAGACCATATTTTTGACATATCTTGTTGTGACAGCACTGTCTTACTTATAGGCGACTTCAATCTGCCACATATTGGATGGGTACCTTCTGAGGATGATTCTCATTTCATTCCATCCTTTGACTCTGCCCAACAAGAGCTCGCTTTACTAGACAACATTTTGTCTTTTGACTTACAGCAAACAAGCTGTATACAAAATTTCAGAAATCGAACTCTCGATATTGTTTTCTCTTCTGACTCTGTTAGTACTGTGGTTCTGGAATCCCATCTCAGTATAACTAACATAGATGACAATCATCCACCCTTGGATGTATTTATTGAACTGGGCGCACATCTGTACGAAAACAGTAATTCGTATGACCGTTCGCAATCTTTTGACTTTCGGAAAGCAAATTTTCAAAGGCTTTCTGATGAAATTAACAGCTTTAATTTTAACCTTACTGCCTTATCTAATATTGAAGATGCAGTAGGTTCTTTTTATTCTTTGATGGATAACTGCATGAAAAAAGTGATTCCTGTGAAATCCTCTAGGAATCTGAAAACATCCCATCCCTGGTACACTAAAGAGCTAAAATCGATACGAAACAGACGTAATAGGGCTTGGAAGAACTATTTAAAAAGTCTCTGCCATTCAGATCTTGAACTCTATTTCACATTATTCAATGAATTCAAATCTTTATCCTGCAACTTATATATTGACTATGTAAGTAAAATGGAATGCTCTTTAAAATCGAACCCCAAACTTTTTTGGGGTTTTGTCAATTCTAAGAAAAAAACCGATGGTTATCCATCGAAGCTTACTTACAATAGTTCTACAACTGCTGATTTAGTAGATGCAAGCAATATGTTTGCAGATCATTTCAGTAAATCATTTAGTGGGACCCCTCTTCACATTGATGATCAATATTTTAGTTATCTAACTAGCTGTTCCCAAATAAGTTTTAGTAGTATCTCATTCGATTTGGAAACAATTTTAAAATGTATTTCTTCTCTCAAGAAGGATTATTCATCAGGTCCTGATGGCATTGCACCGATCGTTCTTAAAAAATGTAGTCATGCAATTGCTCCATATCTTAAGTATCTGTTTGAATTGTCCATCAGTACTGGTAAATTCCCTAATCTATGGAAAAGTGCTTTTATCACACCTGTATTTAAAAAAGGCGAACGTGGTGATATCACTAATTATAGGCCTATTTCAAAGCTTTCGTGTATCCCTAAGCTTTTTGAACAAATTGTTTGCGAAAAGTTAATATTTCTTTGTCGCAATTTAATTTGTAATGAACAGCATGGATTTGTAAGAAACAGATCCACTGTCACTAATCTGTTAAGTTTCTTGCATGATTGTTCTAATACCTTAGAGAATAAGGACGAAATGGATTGCATATACACTGACTTCTCTAAAGCTTTCGACCAGCTGTCCCATGAAATAATCGAGTTTAAGCTCAGGGCTTTTGGCTTCCCACCAAGTTTCATAAAATGGGTTAATTCATACCTTAGATCAAGGGTTTATCAAGTGAAATTTAGAGGATCGCTATCCGTATCTTTCACAGCGCAGTCTGGAGTTCCCCAAGGAAGTCACCTCGGACCAATATTATTTATACTTGCCATTAATGATGTTAAGGCATGTATAAATCACAGTAATATCCTGATATACGCTGATGATATGAAAATATATAAATCTATCACTAGTCAGCAAGACAGAATGTTTCTTCAATCTGACATTAATAGCTTCGCCAATTGGTGTGATAAAAACGGTTTATCCCTGAACCCAACTAAATGTCAACATATGACATTCTCTGGAAAGAATATCCCTTCCACCTTTCAATACTCTCTGTCTCAACATATTCTTTGTAGTGTTGATAATTTTAAGGATCTTGGGGTTTATTTCGACCCCAAACTGGATTTTGCTAAGCATATTAATTCTATTATTAATAAATCTAATTCTATGTTGGGCTTCGTAAAACGGTGGGCCAAAGAATTTAATGACCCTTATGTTTCTATGTCTTTGTACAATTGTTTTGTCCGTCCGATTCTAGAGTATGCCTCTCAAGTTTGGACACCGTTCTACAACATTCATTCAAATCGAATAGAGGCCATTCAACGTAAATTTATTCGATTTGCACTTAGATGACTTCCATGGGATGATCCATTTAACCTTCCTCCCTACAGTCAACGTATCAAGCTTCTTCAAATGTTACCCCTTTCTCAACGAAGGCTTAATAGCGATATCATTTTTTTACAGCAGCTTATATCCGGTCAAATAGATGCACCTGACTTGCTGTCGTCTATTGGCTTTAATTTTCGTGGTGGTGCCCATAATTTACGCAGTGTTGAATTATTGTTCAGCCCCCATCATAGAACGAATTATGGAAGGCATGAGCCTATTAGTCGCATGAGTAGAATCTATAATCTAAATGATCATGTGATTGACTTGCATGTTAGTAAAATTAAGCTAAAAAATATTTTGCGTAATAATGCTTTAATGTCTTAATTGTTTGCATTATTTTGTGTCTGTGTTAGTACTCGTATTTTATAGGTACATAATTATTGTATTTTTAATTGTTTTGTCCTTACTAACACCTGCACTAAATGATGAGCCAGTGAGAGCACTTTTAGTGCCGGCAATTTCTGCTCGTGATAGTTGCTTGCTTTAAGCACTCCACGACACTGAGCTGATAGTGTATAAAAAAAAAAAAAAAAAAAAAAAAAAAAATATTTTCGCATGCATACAGACAACTTTTAAAATATAATCCACTTGCAATTTAACCGTCTTTGTAGCCAGCAAAGACAGTCCAGTCTGAAGCATTATGGCATAGTTTGGTGTGTTGAGTTGTAAACGGAATATTCTTTTGATAAAACACTTCAAAAGAAATCTTGCTATCATTCCTGGGCACAATACCCATAGATTTCTTAACTTTTATACATCAGTAGCACCTACATAGATTGTTCAACACTTTACCTTTTGAAATACGGAGCATTCGTTCTACTCATTCATTCAATAAACAAATTAAAAAAAGGCTTTTTAACTTCGATTTTGATGCAATCGGTAACATTGTTAAAATATTAGTTTAAACTTGTATTAAATTATTTCCACATAAACAAAAAAAAATAAAAAATTTATAAGTTAGTATTTTCTCGACTCGTACCCCACAACCCCTGTTGATTAAATATATATTTACCTAAGTATTAATGATTTACATATTTTCTTTTGGTACTTTCGCCACTTGTCGATAGACAACAATTCGTGACTTTTCTTTTCTTTATTTTTCTCTCTTGTGAAAAACACTTAAAAACAAAAAGTTTATTTTGTAAATAACATTATTATTAAATGTATCTAATATGTAATTAAAAAATACTTTTTTAAGTTATTGTATTATATTTTTAATCTTTAATCTGTAAAAGAAGAAAAAAATGCAATGAATACAAAAAAAAAAAAAAAAGTTTTCCACCTCCTCAAACCAACTTCCGCTCCATACCTGAGCCGCATATAGCATGATTGACGCGAGACTTACTGCTATGCGCTATGTATTTGTTGGCGAAACATCTCCTCCAAGTTATATTAATGGCGGTCTTCGCCTTTTCATACTTAAGCCTTGAGTGAACAGTTATACCTAGTTGTACTCTTTTAAATCTCGGTCCGCTCGCCATTTGAAATCCATTTTTCGTTGCTGCATATCTTTCTTTTTAAAACGCATGCAACCGATGCAATACATACAGGCAATGCTTTAACGATCTTGTCCATAAAGATTGCGAAAAATTAAAGCCTTAAAATACATCACTCTCTGGGAATTCGAAGTATTTCTCCGTTTACATACCGAACGCTTGGTTTCTCGGAGTCCACCATAGCTGGCTAAAACAGATTCCTCGTCACCTCACACCTCACAGTATTTTCCCCGTGACTGGTGCTCCACGCGCTTGATGCCCTTTTGAGGCTCCCCGTGATCTTTGTGATCTCTTTGGCCTTCTTGGGAGTGGTTCTGTTGGATCATGTCTAGCAACTTTTTGCGCCAGCGCGCAGGCGGCCCTAGAAACCCGAAACATGTTACGGCAGCTTTCGCCAAACTCCAAAGGAATGTATGTCTCGGCTGCTGGGGGGCCTTCCCCAGCACGCCTGGATCCGGCCTAGATGCATTATTGAACCTCCCGCTCAATGATGTTGCTGATGCGCAATTATAAATTCGTGTTCAGGACTGGATCTGAGCTGATTCTACGCCTGCACTGGCTCTGAAATGACGCTGGGCCTGGAAAGAATGCAGAATGGATCTGGTGGTGGTGTTTTCATGGAGAGCGAAAACATTAGACTTTTCTTTTCGTCAGTCTTCCAAACGGAGACTTATGCTATGGACTCTGTTGTGAGGAACAGTCAAGCTTCGCCTAAGGCCTTGCTCAACCCTTTAACCACCTCAAAAGTAGTTCGTGAATGCAAGACCTACATGAACTCGGTCAGAAGGCTAGATTCACTTAGACTTATCTGGGTCCCGGGTCATAACAGGATCACAGGAAAAGAGATCTCCGATGAACTTTTTGGACAGGCCGGAAGACTTCTCAGGACCTGAACCGGCGTTATGTCTGCCTCCGCCCTCAGTCAGGGCTTCCATTGGCGGTTGGGTTTCATATGAACACAATCGCTGACGGCATGACTCTCTAGGCTCAAAACAGACTCAACGGATTCTTCCTGACCTCTGTAAAAAATCTGCAGCATTGTTGTTGTCTCTCAACAGAAAACACTGCAGATAAATTACTGGGGTTCTTACGGTGAATTACGTTTTTGCAAGCATCTTTAGGTGTTAGGCTTAAGCGATACCACCAACTACTATTTCCTTTTTGATTGTCATTTGGTCGTATCAGGTGTAAACCTTGGCTCCTCATCACTTGCGCCTACTCGATTTTCTTAGAAAAACGAGAACATTTCAGTAAAAGTTTTGTGTAGGTTCTGTAGGACCAGCGGGATACCACAAAGGCTTTGTGGGGGGCGGGGGCGTCTGCCGCCATTCGGCTTGCTGTGAGACTCTGTTTGCCTTCTGTGAGGTGTTTATGTAGCTATAAAACCGAAAACAGTAGTTGGAAAATGCAGTGTAGAAGCAGTGCACAGACGATTCCACCATCCCTGCAGAGGAGCAGATTGAAGTGACTCTTTGTTACAGGCGAACCTCAGGTCTTTTCGCATTTTCCTGCTCGGCGGAAGGTGAACATACCAAGGTGACTACTGGAAAAAAGGTTATGCGGGAAATTAATTTCCAGCAGCACACTGAAAGTAACAATGAAGATTTCGTCGACGAAAGAGACTTTTGGCATGTGTTTGTTGGTGTGATAGCCATTGTTATAACCCTTCTAACGGTCCATATATTATATAATAGATTTCTTGCAATAAAGAGCCAGTCTTCTCATAAATTTTTCCCGAGTGATTTATTCACTATGCCTTCTGGCATCCTTATACATATTCTACTCAGACTCACCAATGCGATGTGCCTTACCAATCTAATTTTTCGCGATGGTTACGAGTACTTGCACTGAGAGACTTGTAGATACATTCGCCCAAACTTGGAAAAGAACTCCCTTTCTAGGGGCCAGCACGCATACCGCAAGGGTTTTTCAGTGGAAACAGCAGTTCAATATTGTTAGTAAGTACTAAATCGCTGTTGAGATACATTGGCTGTACCCATTAAAATGTAAAAGTTCAAGCTATCACAAAACGCACTTATAGAAGAAACCTACAGGGGGATTAACATCAATATATGTGCGTCGTCCAAACAAATATGGACAAAATATGATGAAAAAAGAACATCCAAACTCATCTCCATAAGCAGGGAAAAAATGAGCACGGTAGGCGGAGCAATCACTGGTCACTGCCTTTTTGGCAGACACGCCACAGTATGGGAGTTCCTTCAAACGACTTCTGCATAAGCTATAGAGACGTTGAAGACGATTAAACCATCACACATCTCCTGCTCCTGTGTAACTGCCCCACATTGGCCAACACAAGGAAACAAATTCTTGGCGATTATTTCTTCGGAGATCTAAGAGATCTAAGCGATCTCAGCGTGACAGACGTTTGCTGCATCAGCAAATTCATCACAAAGTCCAAATGGTTGACCTAATCTTGAGGATGGAGCCCCCTCCAACGCTTACTTACTTACGAAGGTGGCGCTACAGTCCGGGGTGGTGCTGGGCCTCAACCAATACGCCTCTCCAGTTAGCACGATCTTTGGCTAACTGCCTCCAGTTGCGCACTCCAAGTTGGTTGAGATCGCTTTCCACTTGCGCGCGCCACCTAAAGCGAGGTCTTCCTCTACTGCGTTGTGACTAATTCTCATTCGAAAAAAGGGAGTTCAAACAAACGGAGTCCACGCACCACTGAATATTCGTGGATATTTTCTGTCTGAGAGTTTTATGAATCGTGAGTCAAACTGAAGTCGTTTTCCTATGTTCCACTCGGGGTACTCCTTTTGTCTTCCGGGCAGAAAAAAACACTGCAATTATTTTCTATTGGAGCACTCAGAGTACCCCTTGGGACTGATTTTTGCTTCCCGATTTAGTTTCGGAATTCACTCAAATACACTAACACACATAAACTCTTAGATCGTACTACATGTCAACGCCATACCAAAAGACAGCGTATTTTTTTGATTATTTCATTTTCCGTTTTAAGATTTCACATACCTACTCAATAGAGCAGACGATTTTCAATGTTCCATTGGAATCCAGAAGCAGTGAATTATTGAGTGGGACCAATGGAAAACGCCATAAGCAAAGCACAAATCGAATCAGCTCAAATTAGTATAAATGTTTACGAGTTTGAGTAGAATGGGTATGATGATTTGCTCTGTTTGCAGATCATCATACCCATTCTACAACAAAATTATCGTTTGCAAGCATTTGACTTTTTGCGAGTATAATAAATGCAGTTTTTGTTTGTGATGTAATGTGGCAGGCAAGGAAAACAACTGTAGGATACACACAAGCTATCGCCGATTTATATTTGATCACTCGAAGTACATACTCTTCTTGTCTTATCTTGTCTATTCTTGTCTTATCTATCTATCTAAAAAAAAAAAAAAAAAACAGGCAGACGGCAGTATTGCCATGTCCTTATTCTTAAGTATACCAATTTGTAAACTTTATGATGAAAAAATAAAGAATCTATCTATCTATCTCTATCTACTCTTCTTGTCTTCCGGAGAGAAAAAACAATCCCAAAATGTGTCATTGGAGCACTCGGAGTGCTCTTTGCTTCCTGATTTCACACTCAAATTCACTAACCCATATAAACTCTTTCATCGGACTACTTGTCAAAGCCATATAAAAAAATTGTAGAAAGTAGGCCCAATGGAAAGTGAAATAAAGCCAAACGTTAAAACTTGGCATTATTTCACTTTCTCAAAGAACTCGACGTTGTATCACTATGCAACCGTTAAGGGGTGTCCTAGCGAAATCTAATGAATATCGTTGTTAGCTTGTTATACCCTATTCTAAGGGTACCTATATTAACTATCGGCAACTTATACTGGACCTACAGAGCTGAAATTTTAACACATATACTCTCTAGGGTCTCGAAATAATCAAGTTTAAGAATTTTTGAAATCCGCCCACAGACACACGCCCACAAACTCAAAAAAAAAACAATTTTTTAGAAAAAATCGAATTTTGAGCTAGAAAGCTGAAATTTTATATGATGTATGAGTCCTAAAACTGCTCGGGAGATACAATTTTCAAAATCCGCCCACTGACACGCCCACAATTAAACCAAACAATTTTATTGAAAAACCAAAATTTGAGCTAGGAAGCTGAAATTTATAATATATACTTTCTATGGGCCCTTTATGCTCATGTATAAATATTTTCAAAATCCGCCTCCTGACACGCCCACAATTTAAAAAAAACAACTTTTTTTGAAAATCCAAAGTTTGAGCTAGGGAGCTGAAATTTATAATATACACTCTCTAGGGGCCCTTTATGCTCATGTGAAAATACTTTCAAAATTCGCCTACTGACACGCCCACAATTTAAAAAAACAACTTTTTTTTGAAAATCCAAACTTTGAGCTAGGAAGTTGAAATATATAATATACTCTCTAAGGCCCTTTATGCTCATGCGTATATTTTTTTTAATCCGCCTACTGACACGCCCACAATTAAAAAAAGACAATTTTATTGGAAAACCAAAGTTTGAGCTAGGGAGCATTTTTTACAAAAGCTTCGTTTTTTCGATAAAATCCTTTAAATGTTATATAACAAAATATGTAGAGCGTTCTTAACAATTCACCATACTTAGGCTATTGTCACGCCCACTTACGAGGGATAGGAATAAGAATAGGGTATCCAACAGTTTGCTATGTTTTTTCATCAATTCGACCTCTATGCTCATGAAACTAAGTTATTGAAAAAACTTTCTTACATTCACGTGGCCTTTCAGACTGATTCCTAACAGAAAAACTATAGAAACCATAGAATAATAACATTGCTTCACGTGCCTTACAACTGTCAGAAAACACGAACACTCCAAACCGTCATAAAACTACAAACGGTCGTTGAAACTCCAAACGAATTTAGCTTGCGGTCTGCCATTACAGTCTTCTCCAAATTGTCATACACTCATTCGGTTTCAACTTTGTTTCTTTCGAATCATTTCCAATTTAAAATTTACAAGGGTTATGTCCGGATGACACAAGTCAAGGGGTTGCCACACATTTCCAGCCGAGAATGCAAATGCGCTGTGGTTTCGTTTGAAATTTTCATGAGACGGCTACGTGAACACAAAAAATATATAAAGAAAAACTCGTTTGAGATACACTTAGTACGACAACTTTTTGTGTAGATTTCCCGCTCCCACGTTCCGAAAGGATTGTGGACTTTTCATCGCATAGAAGAAGTACAAACACTTTTATGTGGATACGTTTAGCAGCTACGGAAAAATATCTATTTTTTTTTTCTTAAAAGAAAAAAAAATGTGTCCTTTTGCAAGATACAATCACATAAATAGTAAATACGACAACACAAAATAGAGGAGCAAAACTAAACTTATGCCATAAAAACCAAATGATGACCGCCCAATGAGTCGTAAAATGTGTTTTTATTTCTTTCTTTGTATAGTTTGGAATCTACAAAAATGTTAACCAAATATTCACACTGCACAGAGGGATGGAGAGTAAATTCAGTGTAAAACATTTTATTTCTTATAGAGAGCGACTATGAGGTGGACAAGGACATCGAAGTTGGGAAGGGGGTGCTACAATATTGTAGGGGTAGCATTTTTCATCCACAAATATTTCTTTAAAAGGAGTAAATAGTAAGGAAATGAATTTCCAAGCACAAAACGAAGGACGATATGCTGCATTTCAAAAGATGTAATATTTTTTAAAGTTATATGCCAATGAATACTTCTTTTTTTGTGTTATGTGATGTGCGTTATGGCAAAAACATTGAAAGTGAAGTTAAAACTGCTTTATATATAGGTAGGTTGGGGTGAAGAAGGTTTTTGTTGGATGGGCAGATTACTGACCAAGGGCGAGAGCTCACTGTCCCTCGCCTTGAGTGGGTCGTTCCCTAGTTACTTCACGGAAAGAAAAACGGAATTGCTAGACAGGGCTCGGGCGATAATCAAGTCGACCGAGGTTATGTGGTGCAACAGCCTGACAGGAAGGCGCAGAACAGGACAGCCATAGGGAGTTTGACTGAACCAAGGAGAAATCCATTTGCCTTTCGTTTTGAGTAGGTCAGAACCCGAAAAACCAGGTGGCCATCCAGTAAAGGATAAGTCCCGAGCTGAAAGCTGAGTAGAGCAGGGACTGGGTCAACGAGAGCCCTCTAGAAGTGTTGGCGTGAGACTGACTGCAGCGAGGACGAAAGCCAAATGTCTTTAACCTCGACTACGGCTGGTCCAAAGCGCTCTTTAGTTGCCCCATGCAAACATTCGTTCGAGCCTGAGGAGGCTCCAAAATGTTTCAAAAGAGGTGGTCATGACGACGCAATCTTCACGGTAGTAGGTAGGCAGGTCAAATAGTAAAAACGTGTAGAAAAGGTCAAGGAAGCTCTTCGTGTCACAATTATCGACCTTGGAATTGCAGTGCGAAGAGTTACCGAAGATCAATGGAAATTAATCGACAATGGGCACCGACACAAACATCCGAGGTGAGTCCCTTCTTAGAATTTATTTTTGAAAACAATCTCCTGATGACAAATAAAAATAGTGGTTCAATCTTCAGAACTCGAAATAACCGTCAGGTTTTAGATATTACACTTTTTAGCAACTCACAAACTCTTACTGTGCGTTTATGGAAAGTTTCTGAGAAAGCTTCCTTTTCAGAACACTGAATGATAGAGTTGTACCCAATGATTAAATTAGAAAAATTTATACCGAAACTGCGACAACAGACAATTCGCTCACCGGATAAAATTAAGGAGAGCACAGAAAAATTAAAAAAAAATTACGTACGATAGAGCCTGTCCTTTACGGACAATTAAGAATAAGAAATCTCCACCATGGTGGAATAAAGATCATAATATAGATATCAGGAGAAAAACTATGTTACTTTTTATTTTGGCAAAGGCCACCTGGGAGTTCGGACTCATATAAGGCAATCAGCGAAAGTTTAAAGATGAAGTGACTAGTGCAACTTTTTTCCTTTTTCTCTATCACTGCCGTAGTCTCTGTCATCTGAGAAACAGAACACTTGAAAGATTCTTCTTCTACGACATTCAATCTGATGTCTCACTATCATATCTGCACAATATAGAGTAAGGAGAGAGCGAGAAAAGCTGAAAAACAAGACCCCCCCCCCCCCCCCCTAGTGATGGCAAAAAATCAATAATCGATTACTTTATTGATCATGCGATTAATCGAAACGAGCGAAAATAAATAATTTATTAAACGTTTAATTCACTAAATTTAATTTAATTTATACTTAAAGAAAAAAATATATAGCTATTATTTGTTAAAAACTGAATTCAAAAACAAGAGTTCTGACAGGTGTTTCCTCGTTAAACGATTCCGTTCTTCCTGCTTTGGAAAAAAAAAGTTCGGATGGTACGGAAGTCCCAAAAAAAAGCAATATTTTTCGGAGAGAGTGTATAGCTTAGGGTAAACGGATTTTATCTCTTCCCAAGCATCAACCACATTTCGCTTTAACTCGAGAACCGGAGCATTGAGGAAG
Source organism: Portevinia maculata (assembly GCA_949715645.1). Classification (NCBI taxonomy): domain Eukaryota; kingdom Metazoa; phylum Arthropoda; class Insecta; order Diptera; family Syrphidae; genus Portevinia; species Portevinia maculata. The sequence continues at coordinate 301,238,273 of OX454525.1, forward strand.
AAGCTTAGTTCGTCTTGAGGATGTGCAAATTCATTGTCCGTTCTTCGTCGTTTATGGGCCAAAATCTTATGGTGAGCCCATAAATCGAATTCATTATCACCCGTGGAAGACGATTCACTTCCACTCCCAATAATGTCGTCTCCATGTCCAATTTCAGCCATTTCGCTTCTGATAAGCCGAATTTTACACTAGCGTGTATGTCATATAAAGAGCCATTGCTAATTTAATTTTTGTTGTGCATTTCACTTACCTTAAGGGTTTCAGGATCCTTCGAGTGCTTCAGTTTTAAATGCTGCATCGTATTGGATGTGTTATTAGAGCACTTTAAAATTTTGTGGCATAACCTGCATTTCACATGCGTTGCATTTTCTCATGAAAAATGTTTCCAAACATCGCTTCGTATAGGAGTCATTTTAGTGTCACAAGTACCTACTTAGTTACACTTACAACTAATAATCTATTGTTATAGGTTGTAGCTCTATTTATACTTCAGGTTATGTGTGGCACATTCGCAGGGATACAATTCCAGGTGCTGCATCCTTTCGTTTTCTGGTTTTTTTTTATCATATTAATGATTTTAATGGCTCTTTAATTAGAGTCGTCCTCGTCGGTCGTCTAATACTGATTACTTGTGTGCGCAGATATTTTATTGTTGGTGTTTCCGCAATGATCTGCGCTGTCTTGTTCTATACAGTATTGCTTTAGTAGATATCGGTTTCAGCGGTAACGGCAGAGTGTCTGATATTGTTGTCCTGAAAAATTGGAGCTTGTTCCACTACCTTAAAAGCGGAAAGTTGAACACTCCACCTGCAATGCCTTTAAAGAGTCAACACGTAAAAACGCCATTCTGTTTTAAAGGTGATGCCATTTTTGGCTAAGATCGAAACTTTATGTAGAGTTATGGTAGAAATGCAAGCTTTAACAAATCTCAGGAAGTGTTCAACTATCGTTTAAGTCGCGCGCGGTCAACAGGAGGCTTAAAGGAGGCTTGCATCTCGTTTTAGAAGTTCGCATCGTCTTATAGAAATCGACGAGATTAGTTGCATCGATCTCGTTAGAGCATTTTGTTTGCTTCACAATTACCTTTCACGAAATAAACAAACAAAAATTAACTCCGATCAAGTTAACCACATTACTGATTTGCCTGAAACCATGATACCTTTGTCTACCCAAGATCACAATAGGTATAAATAAGCATGCGGAGTAGGACAAAACGTTCGGAAATATTGTGTGACGGACGGTGATTCTCAAAATCAATGGGCTAACATTAACAATCAAATTGTATCGTAATTTTATTTAAATTTCCTGTTTATTTTTAACTGAACAAAGGACAAGCATTAATAAAATGTAAGCTGAACCAATGGTTAAAAAAATGAATTTAGTGAACAAATAGGTAGAGATAAAAAAAAGAAACAAAAACCCGCTTTAAAACATAGTGACGGGCTACAGTCCGCTTGGGCGAAGGTTAAAAGGATCATCCCACGGAAGTCCTCTAAGTGCAAATCGAATAAATTTACGTTGAATGGCCTCTATTCGATTTGAATGAATGTTGTAGAACGGCGTCCAAACTTGTGAAGCATACTCTAGAATTGGACGGACAAAACAATTGTACAATGACATAGTAACGTATGGGTCATTAAATTCTTTCGCCCACCTTTTTACGAAGCCCAGCATAGAATTAGATTTATTAACAATAAAATTGATATGCTTGGCAAAAACCAGTTTGGGATCGAAATAAACCCCAAGATCCTTAAAATTATCAACATTACAAAGAATATGTTGAGACAAAGAATATTGAAAGGTGGAAGGTACATTCTTTCTAGAGAATGTCATATGTTGACATTTGGTAGGGTTCAGGGATAAACCGTTTTTATCACACCAATTGGCGAAGCTATTAATGTCAGATTGAAGAAAAATTCTATCTTGCTGACTAGTGATAGATTTAAATAATTTGGAGACAGACTGGAATCTCTACCGATCGAAGCAGAAGGAATATAAGAGGCTAATTCGGGTATCGAAAAGTGCTTCTTATAAGAATTTCTGCGAAAAGATTGATACGCTGGGTGAAACTAGTAGATTGCAAGAGACGAAAGCGGAAACTCTTAGTTATCTGCTGGAGTCTCACTTTCCGCGTAACCAGATTACAATTGGTTCACAACCAGCCCCGATTACCAAGACTATGAGTGAGCCAAGACAAACAACTGGGCGTAGCTGGTATATTGCGTAGGCCGTGGTAACGGACGAGGCCATTAAATACGCCTTTGCATCTTTTGACGGCTTCAAGTTACCTGGTACGGACGGAATATACCCAGCCATGCTGCAACAATGTACAAACCAGTTGCTACCGACTATGAAGAAAATCTTCACCGCTGTCCTAGCACTGGCATCCAACACCCTGGCGTACAGTTAGAGTGGCATTTATACCTAAAATTGGCAGAAGTGACTACTCACTCGCCAAGAGCTTCAGACCAATAAGTCTGACTTCCTTCTTGCTGAAAAGCATGGAAAGGCTGGTCGAGCTTCACGTGCGCAAAACTGCTTTGCGATTGCACTCACTATCTCAGATGCAACATGCCTATCAACGCGGAAAATCCTGCGAGACTGCGCTCCAAAATCTAGTTGGTAGAATTGAGGGCGCGCTTGACAGAAAAGAATACGCGATGGGCATTTTCATCGATATTGAGGGTGCTTTTGACAATGCGACTTTTGATAGCATGTGCAGCTCCGCCAGACAACACAGCGTAGACGAACCATTGGTGTTGTGGATTAAAGCAATGCTAATGAATAGAACGTTGGTTGCGGGTGCGGATTGTGGCCGCTATGTTATGGCGGGGGTAAACAGAGGCAGCCCGCAAGGCGGCGTCCTGTCTCCACTGCTGTGGTGTATGCTGGTCGACTCTCTGTTGAACGCACTCAACAGTTCTAATATTTACGCTCAGGCGTACGCGGATGATGTTGCCGTGCTTTCTGTTAGATCATGCCTAGCGACTGTATGCGCCAGGCGCAGGCGGCCCTTGACGTGATCGACGAATGGTGAACTAGGAATGGGCTCTCGGTCAATCCTCTTAAAACTGAGGTTGTTCTCTTTACGAGAAGGAGGAAGCTGGTCGGTTTGACTCAGCTAGTGCTAAAAGGCGTCACAATCCAACTCTCCAATGAAGCAAAGTATCTGGGAGTCATCCTGGATAGCAAACTTCTTTGGTCCAAACATGTTGAGCTGAAGACTGCCAAGGCGCTGTCTGTTTTCTGGCAGTGCAAAGGCATTTTCGGCAAGACATGGGGCTTATCACCGAAAAGAGTCCTATGGATTTATACGGCTATGATAAGACCATTTATAGCATACGCATCGGTTGTTTGGTGGAATAAGCTTTCACGTAAATACGTCACTGCTGCTTTTGCCAAACTCCAAAGGCAGGTATGTCTCGGCTGCACGGGGGCCTTCCCCAGCACGCCTGGCTCCGGCCTAGATGCACTATTGAACCTTCCGCCCCTTGATGTTTACATCATAGGCTGTACAATCAAGGCTATCTCACGTCTTACAAGAGGCGGCTTTTGGTATAACTCGCACTGGAGTTTTGATGAACTTGCGCAACGGTTGTCCTTCGACTCCTGTCTTATGGATATGCCGTCTGATGCGATGACACCGGAACTTCGGCTGAAGCGCAAATACGAGGTCGACTTTCCTCGCGTCCAGGACTGGCTCTGGCCGGACTCTGAACCTGGAAGGGAATGCCGTCGAATCTTCACGGATGGCCCCAAAACCGATCAAGGATCTGGTGCTGGTGTCTTCGTGGAGAGCGATAGCGTTAGACTTTTCTTTCCGTTAGGCAAATATGCGTCAGTCTTCCAAACAGAGACTTATGCTATCCTTATGGCCATGGACTATGTTACGAGGAACAGTTGGAGGGGGCGAAGTATCTGCGTCTGTAGCGACAGTCAGGCTGCGCTTAAGGCCTTACTCAAACCCTTAACTACCTCCAAAATAGTACGTGAACGCAAGATTTCTCTGAATTCGGTCGGAAGGCTGAATTCATTTAAACTTGTCTGGGTCCCGGGTCATAACGGGATCACGGGAAATGAGATCTCCGATGAACTTGCTAGACAAGGCTCAGAGGGGGACCTCTCAGGACCTGAACCAGCGATCTGTCTGCCTGCGTCCTCGGTTAGGGTTTCCATTGACGGTTGGGTTTCCTATGAACACAATCGCAGTTGGCATGACTCTCCAGGGTGCAGACAGACTAAGCAAATGCTCCCCGACGTCTGTGGAAAACCGCGGCATTCTTGTTGTATTTCAACAGAAAAGACTGCAGACAGACTACTGGCGTTCTTACGGGACACTACGATTTTGCCAAACACCTTAAGGTGCTAGGCCTAAGCGACACCACCAACTGCGAAGCCTGTGGAGAAAGCGACGACACTGCAGAACATTTCCTCTGTGATTGTCCTGCTTTTGCTCGTATCAGGTGGCAGGTTTTTGGTGCGGATATGGTGAGTGCTGTAAACCTAAGCTCCTTATCATTGAAGCGCCTTCTCGTTTTTCTTAGAAAAACGAGTAAATTCCCACAGTAAAATGTGGTGTGTCTGCCTGGTAGTACAATGGACCAGTATTGAGTCTGAGTGCTCCAGTGCAGAAAGTTTCACACACTCCGACAAAAAAAAAAAAAAAAAAAAAAGCAGCACCTAAAAACAGACAATGAATCATTTGTTCTGCTTGCAGCAACAAAAACGCCTGCGATGTGGCTACATTATAAGGGTACTGTATCAATTACAGAAAATAACAAAATCCCTTTAGCGCACGCTAATTATAAAAAAAAAAAAACATCTGTCAACCGCCTAGGACAAACGTCACTGTTGACAGCAATAACTTCGAGGTAGTTCATGGGTTCAAAACTCCTCACTCGAAGGAAAAAATGCATGCTCTATGAACCTTAGGTTAGGTTAGGTTAGGTTTATGTGGCTGTCGGCAGAAGCCGACACACTTAGACCAAATTATGTCCATTGTGATACCACGTATATTATCTACCTCAACTTTGTAGATGGGACTGGCCAACGACACGCGGTTGTTCTCAAACGGTCCCCCATCTACGTACTAACCGCGCCCAGCGTCGTTCAAATACGGTGATCTGATGAGAACCGAATAACTCGACGTGGTACGATAGTTGATTCTATCGAACCTTAATCCTACCAGTCCTGCTTTAAGGTGCCGAGTGCTGCCCCACCTCTTGCGAATGTCTGACAAACATCCAAGAGTGTCAATTGTCATGAGAAGCTTTTCAAATTTTGCCGTTCATACTCGGCTTAAAATTGTAGATCCCTTCAGTTCGCACAAGAAAGCTGTTGGAGAAACTAGGTTTGAGGCCTATGTTAATGCCTAATAATTTTTTTTTAAAAGTAAGTAGGTAGGTGACTATCACCTTATAAAGAACAAAAAGAAATGAAATTGACTATCAATTATCACTTATCACCTTAGCCGAATCCGTCCCTATGCTTACGATAACTAAATCAAGATCCCATACATATCCTGGTATTTATACATTTCCTCTGTGATTGTCCTGCTTTTGCTCGTATCAGGTGGCAGGTATTTGGTGCGGATATGGTGAGTGCTGTAAACCTAAGCTCCTTATCATTGAAGCGCCTTCTCGCTTTTCTTAGAAAAACGACTAAATTCCCACATTAAAATGTGGTGTGTCTGCCTGGTAGTACAATGGACCAGTATTGAGTCTGAGTGCTCCAGTGCAGAAAGTCTCACACACCCCGACAAAAAAAAAAAAAAAAAAATAACTGCTTGCTTTCTCATCAAAACAATCACCGAATCCAAAAAACTTAAATCTTAAATATATGTGCGGCTGATTCACCATATCTGCCGATGTCCCTGATTTTTTTGGAGTGATCCACTTTCTTTTTTTTTGCACAACTTAAACTGTTCATAAGGGTTTGATTTTGTTTTTCAACTATGTGACGTCCTTTCCACCGACTTTTGATAGTTGCAGCCAAGCCATTTTTTTTCAAATTAAGTCTTTTGTGTTCGTAAATGACTCATTATTTTTGTCTGTGCTTTAAAAACTCACGAACCGCTCGACGGATTGTAATGACATTTTGTGATTGTGTTCTTTATGGTGTCTGGATTAATCTTAACAAAGTGAGGTAAAAATGATTGGCAGTGGCAGATATTAACAAAATGTGAAAGAGAACACTTCAAGTGATAAAGGAGATTATTGTTTCCAAGTAAGCAATACAAAAATTATATATCAACAAAAATTAATAGTTTAAAAAAAAATAATAACATATATATATACAATGCTGATTCATCGAAAAGACAGGTATATCAATCAATTTTAAGTCAAAACAATAACATTTAAAAAAGTTAAATAGCTCTCCTCTGTAATAATTTCGAAAAAATCACAATTTCAGACATTGCCTTAAAATTGCCGACATGTAATACATTGCCTGTGACATATTATATACCATATATTCAGTAAAGATATTAAATTCAAATATTAACCTTTTTGCAATGACCTTTTCTTTTTTGAAGTTGAAGTAGATATACCAGTAAACATTCAAAAACCAAAAAGAAATGCATTTCTGACGTTTAAGTAAAGTTAGGCTAAGTTCGATAAATACAGAAACAGTTAAAGCAATTTTATTCACGTTTATAAGCTTACTTAATTTTATACAATTCAACACTTTGGTTATACTTTTATACATTTTTAAACACGTAAAAACATTTTTGTCCAAACAAAAAAAAACTTAAAATTTAGCTAGAAAGCCGCAGTTCGAAACATATACTATATAGGGACCCGAAATGATTAAGCGGAAGAACTTTTAAATTATTATTTTTAACATCTGCATCTGACGGATGGACAGACGGACTGACATGGCTAGGTAGACAATCCTAGCGATGCTGAACACGAATATAGTAACTTTTAGGGGTCTACGGGCAATATTAAGGTATTCAATAAAATATGAGTCAAAACTAATATACCCTTAGAATAGGGTTACTGAACCAAAAGATCTAGGTGTCATATTTGATGATGAATTAAACTTTTCGATGAATATGCACTATATTAATAGCAAAGCGAACCGCATGTTAGGTTTTCTGTTTCATAATTGCAAAGATTTTAATGACCCTTACACCTTTTAGTGTTTATATTATACATAATTCTTTAATTCGTTCTATATTGGGATATTGCAGTTTTTTTCGGAATCCTTATTATCGTAATGCAGAATTTCGCATGAAAAAAATACAAAAGCGATTTACTAAATTTGCTATCAGCAAAAAGACTTGGAACAATAATATTATGCCTTCTTATGAAGCAAGATGTACGTTTATAAACTTAAAACCTCTTACTTAGGTAAAAAAATATTACTCAATACTTTTTGCTCATCATGTTATAATCACTTATATTGATTGTTCACTTTTATTATCCATGTTTAGAATATTATGCTCCTTCATACATCCTTCTACCAAGACATTAGTACCTTTTTATGGTTCCGTAGCCAAATGGCAAAATATGGAACCCTTATAGATTCGTCATACCTGTCTGTCTGTCTGTCCGGAAATGTTGCAGCCACTTTTTTCCGAAACTATAAGAGCTATACTGCTGAAACTTAGTAAGTAGATGTATTCTGTGAACCGCATTAAGATGTTCACATAAAAATAAAAAAAAACAATAAAATTTTGGGGGTTCCCCATACTTAGAACTGAAACTAAAAAAAAAAAAATTTCATCAAACCCATAAGTGTTGGGTATCTATGGATAGGTCTTCAAAAATGATATCGAGGTTTCTAATATCATTTTTTTCTAAACTGAATAGTATGCGCGAGAGACACTTCCAAAGTGGTAAAATGTTGCCCCCCCCCCCCCCCCCCCCTAACTTCTAAAATAAGGGAATGATAAAACTAAAAAAAATATATGATGTACATTACCATGCAAACTTCCAACAAAAATTGGTTTGAACGAGATCCAGCAAGTAATTTTTTTTTAATATGTCATAAATCGTAAACCGCAATTTTCCTTTCATTAAATCAACTCAAATATAAAAAAAAACATTTAATTTCATAAACATAAACCTTATGCGTAAACCGTGAACCATTATTTTCTAATAATAAATCTGTAATAGGTGCCTAAGTAAATAATAATTATAATTCGAGCGGAACCCTTCATGAGCGAGTCCGACTCGGACTTGGCCGCTTTTTTTATATTTCAAGTCACAGAATCAACTATGGTCGGAATAATCCTATATCTACTATTAGATAGTGTCTATTGCAATTTTTGTCATAGCGGAATTAATTTTAACATGAACATAATACTGGTGAAAATTGTTATAATGGACTCGTTGTAATATTAACTCCTTGTAATATTAACCTAAAGAGTGCGCCAAAATCATAGCATAACGGAGCATATCAAAAATAATTTTAAAATGGGAAAAAGTACGGGTATGGTTTTCCTTGACGTCGAAAAAGCGTTTGACACCGTATGGCACTGAGGTTTTCTGCACAAACTTAGACTACGTTTTCCAATCTACTCAGTGAAAAAGTCCAGTCGTTGTTATCAGGGCGTTCTTTCAAAGTATCTGTTAATAACTGCTAATCAACAGGTTTCTTAGTTGAAGAGGGGTACCCCAGATTTCGGTTCTTTCTCAAATCCCTTGTTATATTTACACGCATGATTTTCGAAATTAACCAATTGTGAATGTGCTATTTTTGCAGACAACACATGCATTTATTCATCAGATTCAGTTGGTTTAAATACTTACTTATGGCTCCCCCGACCTGTGGAGAGTTTTAGCCTGCGCTATGACATCCGCGATGGCTGGGTCTTTAAAACGGAGGTTCGGTCTTCCTGCTCGTCTCGAACCTGGGGGCTGGGAGTCGAAGACCCTCTTCCCTGGAGCATTATTGTTCATTCGTTCGCCAATGTAGTCGACGTATTTTAGCTTTTTGGCGTACATCCACATCTTGGTACAGCTCATAGTGTTCGCGGTTATATCTTCTCCTCCATTCGCGTACAGGTTCTTTCGAAAGAACCCAAAATTAGCTCGCCTTTCCTGTTTATCGTCCAGCACTCGGCGCCGTAAAGCAGACCTGGCAGTATCAGCGATTTGTAGGGCTTACACTTGGTCTTCCGAGTTAGGAGTTTTGAACCCATTTTTTCGCCAAACCGAAGTAGTAACGGTTTCCTAGGGTAATTCTCCATCGGATCTCCAGTAAGGTGTTATTTATGGGGTTGATGTTTACTCCGAGGAAGGTGAACTCCCTTACTACCTAGAAGTTATCCCGATAAACAGTGACCTTTTGTCCTAGTCGGTGGACAGATGTTTGTTTGTTTGTTCAAAGCAAGTACTTCGTTTTGTCCTCTTGGACTTCAAGGCCAACCAATTTTGCATGTTCTTCAATCGCCATGAAAGCCTCTTAAACGGCACGCTGAAATATGCCCATGATGTCGACATCGTCCACGTATCTCAGTAGTTGGACGGATCTGTTGAAGATAGAGCCTTCCGTATTGACACCTGCCCTATGCACTATCTGCTCCAAAATAAGATTGAAGAAGTCACATGACAGCGCATATCCTTGCCGGAATCCGGTACAGGTTTGGAATAGTTCGGAAGAACTGTTTCCGGTGCCGTGACATAACCCCAAGCCCAAATCTCAAAATTTGGCCTTATGTCGCTTTTTAAAATTGACATAAGGCCAAATTCCAGCATTTGGTATTATGTCACTTTCACAAAGCGTCATAAGGCCAAATCCGGAAAGTCACATAAAGCCAAATTTTCGAAACCGTACCTCGCACCTACTCCAAATCAAACAGTGAACCCAAGCAGGGGGGTTGCAGGGGGGCAGCATGCCCCCCCATACGGATTACACTGTTTATGGAATCTACTAGCGATTTCGTAATTAATCCCATAAACAGTGCAATGCATATGGGTGGGCATGCTGCCCCCCTGCAACCCCCCTGCTTGGGGTCACTGTTTGATTTGGGGTAGGTGCGAGTGCAAATTGTTGATAACAGCACCAAGCGAAAGTGAAATAAAGCCAAACTGGCCTTATGACGCTTTTCCAATGTGTCATAATACCAAATGCTAAAATTTGGGATTATGACGCTTGGGGTTATGTCACGGCACCACTGTTTTCATACTGCACAGTGCACATTACACGGCGTCCTTTCCAGTCACATTATGACAATTTATCTATTATTTAAATTCAATTATACAAATTAATTTTTCATTTGTATTTCTTCTTCATCTTCTTCTTCCATTAATGGCGTTGCGCTATGATCAAGATTAAAGGGATCATTAGCCGCCACTTCATCCACCCTACGCTTACGCGATGTTTAATGTCGTCATGACAGCTTGTTTCGCTATTGATCATAGATCCCAGATATTTGAACTTTTCGCACTTCGGAATCACTCTTCCATTTATATAAACGATCGGAGTGGATCAGAGAACGGGCAGTATTAGTATTCCGTTTTTTTTCGGACAATACAAACGCAACGAAAAAGCTGGCCTAAAAACTCCTGGATCATACAGAAACAGATGCAGCAACAGCAGCATTAGATTGGCCTCAGCGACGAAGTGATTCATAATCGGGAGGCCCGCCGTTATTTTCTGTTTTCGAACCGGTGAACGCCACAGGCGGACCAGTAGGGATTCAGTTACCTGTGAGGGTTATGATCCCATTAATCCTGCTGATAGCCTCACCGTCATTAAGGGAGAAAAAGAAGTCAATTTATTTATATACGTTAATTCAGTAATTGTACTTGTTAATTTACGTGATATCAGAATCCAATTTTGCCCACCACCACTTTTCTCATATCTTTTCCATGGTAGATAGTAGATAGTTCGTAGTGAAATTTCTTCCATCACCTTTCTTCAAACTGTAAAAGCAATGCTTAACCTAGCTATAACTATTTTTTTTTAAATTCGTCAGAAAAAGTGACTATTTTCAGAATCTATTATATAAAGCTCTTAGCCACTTACTAAAGCAAATATTATCCCTTTCCTTGATTTACTACTTCCAGCACATCCATTAGTATTAATAAAAATGTACTTTGACTAAGGCTTTTGGGAAAAAATATGAAAAACACATTCAAGAACTTTTAGTCACAGGGACCGTGCACCGGTGTATGTGATTTTTTTGCCCGTGCATAGAATAGTCAAGAACGCAACACATTACGAGTTCCAACCAGCAAAGAATTTCTTCATTCATCTTACTGATTTCAGCGCCATTCGGCTTTCAATTTTAACAAACTATAGTGAGTTCTGGTTTCACTGACAAAACAATACTGAATGCAAATTTGTTTTTGGCTTACCTGCCAATCAAATCAATCCTATGGTACCCGGAGTAAGCGTCGCGATATAATTTATACAATTCAATTTAATCCGTTTTGATACATTTCCTGTTCAGCATTGAACTTAATCGAGAGAAGTTGCTTTCCATCATTGCTTTTTCATACATATTAGTGACATAATATGAAAGGCATGCATTTAGGCACTCACAAAATTAATTAAAATTCCTTCGCTCCCAGTGGTAACAAGTAATTTTAATATCGCCCCAAATTGAGTGAAGTAGCTTAGCCTATGGACTTGATGTAATGGCGTGCTGATATCCAAACTGACGACATGCAGCGACATTTTTGTTTTACCGGCTGAATACTTAGCCGACAACCTTCAAGTCACTAAGCAAGTTTGTATAACCTGTTTTTATAACCTTTTCTAATATTATATATATATTTATGTTTATATTTTTTTGAGTCATAGCTAGCTTATTACATACCTTAATATTGCCCGTAGACCCTTAAAAGTTGATAAATTTCTGATCAGCATCGATAGTGATGTCGACCTAGACATGTTCGTTCGTTCGTCTATCGGCAAAAATTAGGGCCTAAAACTCGAGCTAGAAAGCTGAAATTTAAAACACATAATATTTTCTAGGCTCCTGAAATAACCAAGTGTAAGCATTTTTAAAATCCACCCACAATCTCAAAAAAAAAATGGAAATTTGAGCAAGAAAGCTAACAAATGGAATATATTGTCTAATGTTTAAAGTTTTTTTTTTAAAATATGCACACTGCCACGCCCACAATAAAAAAAACGGTTTTAGCGAAACATCAGAGTATGAGCTAAGAAACTGAAATTTGGAAAAAGTGGCCCTTAATTCTCGTGTTGAAAAAAATTCAAAATCCGTCCACCGACATGCCCACAATTGAAAAAAACGTTTTATTGAAGAAATCATATAAAATAAAAGTCCTTTTTTTTGTAAAGTATGTAGATAAAATCATTTTCAACAATTCCACTTTCAAGGGGCGTGTTCTTACAAAAACTTGTTTTTTTCAAGGGAATCTGTTAAATGTTGTATAACAAAATATGTACCTAGATCCATCATAACAATTCACCAATACTTCGATTTTTGTCACGCCCATCTTATGAGGGATAGGAATAGAGTATCCAAGAGTTCACCCAACTGGACTTTAACGTTTCCCTATGTTTAGATCCTTGTATTAGTTTGTTCCAAATATAAAATGATGATGTATCCATTTTTAAATTATTAATACTTTTATTTTCAATAATAAATAACAAAAATACGCCAACATAACATAAAACATTTTGCTATCTACAATCATTTTTTGTTTCCTTATTATTATATTTTTATGTTGCACTCCTGAAGTCCTGACATGAAAAAACTGCGATAAAAAAATTATGGTTTATTTTTATTTTAAATACCTAATTTTAAATATAATATCTAGATATACAAAATATTCTTCAACAAAAATAGGTGGAAAAAACACATACAAAAATCGGTACAATACATATCTGACAATACCAAGTGTTTCTAACATCTGATTTGATTTTTATTTTTAAATTCTTATTTAATGTGCTAATGAAATTAAATTCCTTAAAAGATTCTCTTACCCTATGGTGGCATTGAGTATTTACTTTTATTTTGTTTTTCTTACTCATCCAGTGTATTTATTAGCACATATTTAAATTTAAAACAAAATTAACATTATATCTTAAATTAAGTTTTTTATATATTCATTTCAGAGGTTAGTTAGGTTACCTGAAAATGTTTATTTGAAGATAGATATAAGGTTGTGGATGAATTATGCTTAAGAAAATAAGAAGAAGGGAAAAGGATATGGATATCCTTTGGGAACCTGTAAGGAATAATGGAGAAACCGTATTAAATTCTAGAAAGGCATTAGTACCCAATAATTTTTGAACATACCCACACTGAGCAACATTTGATTGTTAAGATTCTGATCGTGAGTCAATATTGCTGATAATCTTGTTTCTCTTCGCAGTTGTGGATAATTGAGAATATCTGCTACACATTTCAATTCTAGGTTTTTTCGCAAGTAAATGAAGCGTGGTCCGTTCACGTAGAAATTTATTTGTAACGTTTGTCGCTTGAGATAGTAATCATGGGCAGCAAAAGTCTGCTCAATTCTTGGTTGCAGCTCTACTGGTAAAGCCTTTATACAATCAAATAAGGGTAAATCAATGTATAAGAATAAAATTTCAGAACACTTCTTCGCGCTCTTACCATTTCACCGTTTATGTACCACGATAGAATGGCTGGAGGGCTTGAATAATCCGAAGAACAGTTGGCTGTAATGAACTCATCAAAATGATACATTGAGTGGAATCCACTTATAAGAGGATTGTTTTGAGGCAGTGCTGGGGGAAAAAAAAACAAACATTATTTTATTAGGTGGTTTGGTTAGATATCCTACGACATGAACCCCTGTTTTCTAAAACTTTTCAATATTCAAAGTTAGATTATACAGATAAAGTAATTATAATTATAATAAATAAAGCTGACGGCCTATACAAGGCCTTAAACCTAACTTCTCCAACCATTTGCTTGTGCGAAGTGGAAATTCTTCTTCAACGCAAACTGCAAAATAAAGTGCTCAAAAAAGCGAATTTAACTGCATTAGCATGTTCGATAATGCAGTTTGCACAATTCAATTGTTCGAAATCATCATGTGCATTATAAAATCCGAGGAGACAAGACTTTTTGGTGTCGTTGAAAAATTGAACAACTGAAGTCGAGAAGGATTATTTTTATTTGCTAAGTGTGTTCATTTATTTTTTAGTGTATAGGTGTCTAATGTAATTTGTTTTATTTTACATAATCGAGCTAAATACAGGGTGGGTCGAAAGTGAATTCCTAATTTAAAGTAATAAAAACTTTTATAGATTTATTTTTTTATTAATAATTTATTTTAGAATCTCAAAGTATAATTTATGGATATTTTTTTCGGCTGATTATAATAATATAATGTCCCTCAAATGAGCACCAGCTCCATGCTCACAGAGACGGGCTCTTTCTATACCGTTTTCCTTCTTCAGCTGTGGGATAGAGGTGGGTTTTTTACATACACTTTTCCTTTCAAATAACACCACAAAAAAAAGTCTGGTGCAGTCAAATCCAGTAGCTCCATCCTGCTGAAGCCACATCTCAGGACTATCAGCAATCGCTGGCCTCAAAAAAATTTCGATCATAGCCCAATACATTTCACCATTTATGGATACAGTATTGGCGGCATCGTCTTCAAAGAAGAATGGCCCAATCATTTTTTTTGAATTTACACCACACCAGACTTAGTTGGCAGACGTGCACTTAAGTGAATGCAATTCCCGCGAATGGATCAACCTATGTTGTCATTACCCCATCTATGGAAATTTTGTTCATTAATGAATCCATTTAAGTAGAAATGAGTTTCATCACTCATTATGAGATGATGAATAAAATCATTTTGCTGCCTTGCCATTTCTTGTAAACGAAAAGCGTGAAGAACAAGTTTTTGAGGATATCCTGACTTTAATTCTTACCCAAATTGGATTTTGTATGGAAACAGCTGCAATTCTGTTCTTAGAACTCTTCGGAATGAACTGCGGAGCACACCGAGTTGACCAGATCGCCTTCGTGTCGATGTTTCTGGACTCTCCACAACACTTGCAAGAATGCGTTTAACATTCGCTTCGATTCGGGCACTGCGACGTCTTCCAGCTCGAAGAAAATCAACCACAGTACCTTGTTGACGAAATCAGTGCCGTAATCATGTGCGCAGAGGGTGGATTTCGCATATTAAAATGACGCCGATAAGTTCTTTGGGTTAACATAATCGAGGGATTATTTTCAAAATAAAACTGAATTAGTTTGGTCCTCTCTAAAGCTCTGTAGTTCATTTTAGTAAATCTCCCAAGTTTGTTTTATAAGTAGGGGAAGTACGTCCAAAATGACACATATGAGTAAAATGACACACTAGCCTTAACTTGAAATGTGATACACTTACAGCACTAGATGCTATCTTCCAAGGTAACTTCGATGATATTTAAAATCCTGTCAAAATGACAGCTCCGTTAATAGCCGTAAGTCAGTGCCAAAAAGCAAAAAGTATTTTCAACAGCAAATAATATTTTGTTGGTTTAAACTTTTTTTCGTGTTTTGGTGAGTTTTCTACAGTTTTTCTTTAATATTATTTATTATATTGATAGTTTATGACAAAACTTAGCGAATTAATAATAAAATTAATAATACATAATAATAATAATAATAATAAAATTAAATTAATAATTTATAAATTTGTAGTAATGTGGACTTATCAAATATGCTGTATGTCATTATATCAATATAATTAAATTCATAGAGAACATGCTTAGCGATAGGAAAATAAATGTAAAACTTGGGGATACACACCTCAAAGTTATCGCATCTAGAGGCACACCATAACCATAAGGAGGGGTTATCTCACCTCTGGTCATTAACGAGATACTCATAAAGCTACAATACAGTGGGATAAAAGTTATTGCTTACGCAGACGACGTAGTACTCGTAATACTTGCAACAGGAAAGTTCCTACCCACCATTAGTGAGCTACTTTAACGTGATCTTAAAACTCTTAATGAGTGGGCAAGCAATGTGGGCTAGGTATTAACCCCCAAAAAACAGAACTGGTTCTATTTACCAACAACCGAGCAATACCAAGATTCAACCTACCGGGTATCGAAGGGACTACCCTCAAACTATCCGAGTGCGCTAAATACTTAGGTGTCATACTCGACAGGAAACTCAATTGGAAATTAAATTGCAGCCAAAAAAGAAAGAAAAAAAACAACAAATTTATATGTATCAAACCTTGGATGACTTTGTCATTACTAAAGAAAATTAGAAAGAAAAATCAACTATGTAGACTGAGATTATTTTGCCAACGTGTCAGGAACTATTCAGGATTTATCATTGCTAAATAACTCTTCCGGTCAAATTGACCGCACAATCCAGCAGGAGGTATTTCAAATGCATATATTTTTTTTTTAAAGTTTCACATCGCTTGAAATTCATAAAATTATATGCGCTCTAAAATCTTCCAACTCATCTTCTTACGATGGTATATCAAGTAGAATTCTTAAAAATATATCATTACTAATATCAGATGTTATTTCCTTTATAGTTATCCTAAGTATTGAAGAAGGTATCTTCCCAGATTCACTCAAAACATCGGTCGTAGTTCCACTTCATAAAAAAGGAGATACAACGGTTTTAAACAACTACTGTCCTATTTCTCTTTTATCTACTTTTTCAAAATTTTTTGAAAAGGGTGTTAAATCTAGAATGCTGTCATTTCTTGGTAAAACAAATTATTTAAGTGAGTTTCAGTTCGGTTTTAGAAGGGGAAGATCTACCGAAGAAGCCTTATTGAAACTGTGCGGCGAAATCTATTATAGCCTGAACGACTCTAAAACTTCTGCTGCTCTATTTATTGACATTACTAAGGCATTTGATACTGTAGATCATAAGCTGTTGCTTAGCAAATTGTTTAACGCAGGGTTCAGGGGATCGATTCATTCGTGCCTCTTATCTGTGTAACCGCAAGCAAAGGGTGAAAATAAAATGCGTCCTAAGCTCAGTAATCTTTATAAACATAGATGTTCCGCAAGGGTCCGTTCTGGGACCAATTTTATTCGTGATTTTTGTAAATTCACTATTTGTTCAATCGTTCAAGGGCAGAATTACTGCTTTCGCCGACGATACTACGTTATCCTACTCCAACAATAATTGTGTTGACTTATTTGTAGATATGAACTCTGATCTAGAAATACTACGAAGATGGTTTAAGTTGCATAAACTAGTAATCAGTGACAAAACTAAGTTCATGATGTTTGATATTATGGGTTCAGTTCCAGAAGATATGACGTTGCGGTATCACTCACATGGGTGTTTAAGATTTC
Organism: Portevinia maculata; assembly: GCA_949715645.1. Lineage (NCBI taxonomy): Eukaryota > Metazoa > Arthropoda > Insecta > Diptera > Syrphidae > Portevinia > Portevinia maculata. The sequence continues at coordinate 301,255,508 of OX454525.1, forward strand.
TTCCTAACAATGTATGTTGCCAACGTCAGTTTGTGCCCTCCTTTGATGTAAATGCCAACTGTTATAATGACTGCTTTACAATTGAAATGGTTGAAAACTTTAAGTACTTAGGAGTTGTATTGGATGCAAGACTAAATTGGAAGGCCCACACTACATATTTAAAGCATTATTTTAATAGACTCGTTATTCATCTTTATTATCTAAGTCTTTATTGCTCTTCTTCTGTTTTAACGCTAGTTTACAATGGTTTGTTCAAATCAAAACTTCAATATGGAATTTCGTGTTGGGGCGGTACGCATTTCAATAAAATTGAGCCTCTATTAACAAAGCAGAAGCATGTGATTCGAATCATCTGTCGAGTAAATCGTAGAACTCCAAGTTTCGAGTTATTTAGAAGTCTGGAAATTCTTCCGTTAAGGCATCTCTATTATTTTAAAGTACCTAAAATATTCTTTCGTAAGTCCGGGTATACTGAAGCCAGGCTGTATGGTATCTACAACTTACGCGATAGCACCAGAAATTTCGTTAAAGTAACAAAAATCAATAAAGCTATGTTTTCTCGGTTTTATAATGTTACTGTGTGTTGCCTATTTAATAGGTTAAAAATAAGTATTAGATGCGAAAGAAAGGAGTCAAGATTTTTAAATTATACTCGCATCTGGCTGTTTTCATTCAATAACTGCGAAATAGAAAATTTGTTTACTCTAATGATTTAACACATTGGCCTGTTATTATAGTATGATTAATTTTATTATAAATATTGCTGCTGAATTTTACATTTTGATTCTTAATTATGTTATACCCCATTGACATATTGATTCAATTTGTTAATTTTTTATAAAGGTGCATTCGCCTCTTGTCCTTCTGACAATAGAATGTTCCTAACTATTTTATGTTAAAACGCTCGTTAATACCAGATGTTAATTTTTATAATGCTAATTATGTAATGCTTGAACCGTTTTTTACATGACATAAAGTTATTATTATTATTATATTATTAAATGTGTGTGAACGCATAAAAAATGTCACAATAGCTTTCTTTACCTGTAGTCGAATATTCGAAAAAAACTGGGGTCCTAACCCCATGAATATTTTATGGATGTACACAGCGATAGTAAGACCTATACTGACATACGGAGGACTTGTTTGGTGGCAATCCACAAATAAAGTCACCCACTTGAAAAACATGAGAAAGGTACACAGGATGGCGTGTGTAGGCACTAGAACCACCCCAACGGCGGGGCTGGAAATCATCCTCAACCTGCTTCCTTTGGACCTATACATGCAAGAATTGGCGACGCGAAGCGCCCTTCGGATCAGCCAGCTAAACTGCTGGAAAACGAACTCAACGGGGCACGCACAGATTCTGAGTAAATACTTGGGCTCAAATGTATCTACTGATTGCACGCTGCCGCACCTTGACTTCCATAAACCATTCTCCTGCATTCTTCCTAGTAGTGAGGAATGGGAGAGAAACGAACATGTAACCGAATCCATATCCATTTACACAGATGGCTCGAAAATGGACGTAGGCGTTGGAGCTGGAGTTTTTTCAATAACACTAAAGCTAAAAAGCACATTTCGACTCCTTGATCACAGCAGCGTCTTCCAGGCGGATATATTGGCAGTGGCAGAGGCAGCCAAATTAGCCTCAATAGCGGTGATATCACGTGATGATATTACAATTTTCATTGATAGCCAAGCTGCAATTAAAGCAATCTCTGATGTCGAGATAAAATCTAAGCTTGTAAAACGGTGCCGCAAAGAGCTGAGGGTTCTTGGCGGTCAACATAATGTAAAACTCTGCTGGGTCCCTGGTCATAGGGGCATTCAGGGTAATGAAATTGCTGATGAGTTGGCAAGAAAGGGCTCTACCATGAGTCATGAACAGGCGGACCATTCTGTCAAACCGCCATTGTGTGATCTCAAAGCACGGGTGGGGCAGAAAATCCTGGAAATCGCCAAAAACATGTGGAATACCCTTCCTATCTGCGAAACATCCAAAAAAATGTGGCCTGACTATGATTAAGCCAGAACCCACAAGCTCCTTCGAAAAAACAGGAAATCTGTTTCGATGTTGGTGGGAATACTCACTGGACACAACCTTCTGGGGAGCCACAGACTGAAAATGCGTCTAACTGACGACGACCTTTGTAGAGGCTGTGGCGATGAGGAGGCACACGAGGACACTCTCCACTTTCTGTTGCACTGCCCAAGCCTCAGTCAATTGAGAAAAAGAACTTTAGGAAACTATTTTTTCTACAGCATAACGGAACTATCCGAAATCCCTCTCTCCAATCTTTTCAGGTTCTCAGCGAAAACCGGATGGCTGGGGAGGATGTGTTTGACATCACCGAAGAGACAAGGAAGGCCAACCAACACACGTGGACCCCCTATGGGTATCACAATGGGTCAACACTGACCTGAGTGCGATGATGCAGCATCAACACCGCTGCCTCATCAACCCACATACCTAACCATTATACCCATATCAAATATGTCATTTTGTCCATGTCTTATTTTTTTTAGTTTTCATTTTTTTTTTTAATTAAAACAGAATTGTAAAATGTTCGCAATAAATTTATAAAGAAATAATAAACATAATAATTGCAATATCTCTTAGAAATAAAATTCTTTCAATAAAAGGCTAACAGTATGCCATTTTGGACGTAGGTACTTCCCCTACCTACCTTAAAAAGGAAAAGAAAAAAAAGAAAAAAAAATTATAAACAAAAGAGTTATATTTTTTTTCAAATTAGGAAGTCACTTTTGGCCCACCCTGTAGAAACAGCCGAAATGAGTAGTGAATACGAATATGAACATAAGTTTATTTATATTATGGTTTTAAGTTGTTCAATATTTGAATTGTTTTATGTTTATAGCACAATTTTCCGGATTAACTTTTAAGGGCTCCATTTTCATTGTGTTTAAAAACGTCAAATGCTCTTGCAGAAAAATGTCATTAGACGATGATCAAAGCATGTGTGCAATTGCGAATTTGATGATTGCAGCTTCTGCGTCAAAAAATGACTACCGTTTGACGATCATTTGAAGATGAAATCTCCGTTTCCGAAAACACAAAATCTGATAAATGGCCGCCTCATGACTGGTTTCACACGTTTGCCGGAATTTTTGATGATATTTTGGCATAGTGTCGGGTGCGCATTGTACGTTCGTGTAATTCCCCATAACAAAATCTTTATGTTCACACATGACAGCTGATAAGCAACAACGCTGTATGACCAACGCAAACGAAATAGCGCTCAATTTCAAATAGGCGGTCTTATGGGGACACCAACAATAAGACAAAACATGAAAAATGTCTTCAAAGGGATCAGCGTGTGACATCCGCATTTATCGGATATTGTGTTCCACACAAATAACCTCCATATCTAGACTCTTTAATTCAATAAAAACATCAGAACTTTTTAAATAAACAATGCGTTTTTTTTCAAATTTCAAATAAACAGTCTTAATTGTTGTTTAATACGAACAAGTATTATTGCTTCTAGGCACTAATCTAAGTTGTTGTTGTGGGAACCTTTAGATATCAAAACATGTAGATGATCTCAAAACTTCCTCTTCGTACCCCTGTTCCTTTTGTATACATATGTACATTATAAAAACCAATAAATCAAAGGCATTGAAATCAGAAACAGACGAAGGTAAGGTACTTTACTTACCAGCAACTGTCATATTTGCAGCTTTTGTTGTTAGTTTAAAGTATGGTGCATCACCAGAAACCTCACATCTATATATTCCAGATGATTGTTTACCCAATTGTCCCAGTTCTATTTGACACAGTAATTCGTTGCAATAATGTTTTCCATCCTGAACTTCCGCTCCTTCAACTGGAAATTCCATGTAAAAAGGATGCATCATTGGAGAGTATCTGCAGATGATTAGTTTGTTTTTATGTTAGTGCCTACCTGACCAACTAAATTGTTTCAGTTAATATTTTTTTAACGAGTACTCACCTGAAAAACTCCATATCGTCTTTGTACCATTTAACTGAATTCAATGTGTGTTCACTCATATCGTAACTACAGGACAATGAAACATTATCCCGAAAGTCAACAATTGCTGGTACATTAATTTTCGTCACAATGAGGCTGCATACTTGATGAACGAAAACTGAAATGTATTCAAACGCATTCAATGTGAAATATAAGGTTGATGATTTTGTATAACAGTATGGGAAGATATATTATATTTTGAGGCACATTGTACAAAGTTTTCTATCGCGGGCTGGTGTACCTAATGCAGTTTTTTATTTATTTATAGCTGGTTCCAACCGCCTTGACAGCTAATCAGGAAATAAAATAGTACCTTTGCTATACATACTCGTATATCCAAATATAGAAAATACAACTCATAGCTACATCTCAATAAAGATTAGGCCTAGGAAGCTGAACTTTATATATATTGAAGAACTAAGAAGGGATTTTTGGATATGACTCCTCCAGCCCCTTTAAGAGGGTTATTTAAATAACTTCGATAACGACTAAAGGTTAGTCGTATCCGGTTAGTCGTATGTATAGTATTTTCAGTGGTGTCATCAGAAGACGACAAGCACTTAGACCTAATGGTCCATCGTACTATAGCATAACTGCCTGATTGCTCCGTACTAAGGATGAGCATTACAGTGAGTATAGGACTGAAACTGGTGACGAGACTTACTTAGCTCTGCCGATCTTGGCATCGTCGACAAGTATTTTCGAATGCCTGCATGAGGAAGCGTCATGCCAGAATTCATGTTTTTTAGCAGATGAGCAGCATCCTCTGCATGGTTATGGGCCAATGCAGGCTGTCGATAAGCCTTTCCTGGCTAGAGCATCACAGAGTTATACCTTCCCAAGCTGTTCAGCTTAGCCATGATTTCCTTTGAGGTGAAAATGCTAGCCGAACAGGCTTTGATATCCGCTTGGCTATCTGAGAAGATGTATTAGGTTGAACCTTTCAACATTTTGATTTTCCACTGCCTCTAATATCCAGTATTAGCGGCAGTGGCAATCACAAAGATTTCTGCCTGAAAAATAGTCATTTGTCTACCCAAGGCTGCTGATAGATGAATACGAGAGTCCCTAGAGTAGACACAGGTCCTGAAAGACTGTCAATGAGTGACCCATCCATCTAAACGATGGCATCACCCATCCTAAAGTCATTTCCTTCCTCAATGTTCCATTTCAGTCGTTCAGGAAGGACAAACTCGAGAACGGCACTCTCAGATTTATTTTAGGACACAGATTTGTGTTTAGCCCACAGTGGCTATAACTTCTCTGCTCCTAAGCATCTCCAGGATCCATTCCACAGTTGTAGAATCGACACCCTTTATTGCTAAGGCAGACTTAATTCTGCAAAAAGTGGGATTGTCAAGGCACCCTCAATATCCATGAAGACAGCAAGAGCATAGAACTTGCAGTCGAACGCACTGTGTACTCTTGCCAGTAGATTTGTCTTTTTGATAGGTGTGTTGGCTATCATGAAGCTAGAATACTCTTAAGCCGTACATCAATTAACTTTTCAAGGCCCTTTAACAGAAAGGATGAAAAGTTAACAGTCCTGAGATTTTTGGGAGATCATAGACATCCTTCCCCGGAACACCGCGTTAGCTCTTCTCCAGCCCAAAGAAATATGTCGCAGAGCCACGCTAGCTCCATAGACCCTACCCTGCAATGTGAGCAAAATCTCTATACCCTTTTGCAAGAGTACCGGGTAAGCAGCATGGAAGGCTGTTCTTTTACTACTGTGTAGCGTTACAGCGCTACTAAGGATCCCGATAGACAGGGAACCTATGATTTTGCTTCTAATCGATCTATCTGCACTTAACCTAAAAATAACATACCTATAATCAGATGCAGTTTCTTCTCTTAAAACCCTCCAACTCTAAAACAATGCCAGTTGCAGCAGCAGTTGCCGCCTCAGCCTAGTGACACTCATTACCGGTGTTTAGTATATCGAACTTGATGACAGCAAATAAGTTTAGGAGGCATTCACCTCTGCTATTTAGGTCAGTCCTGCCCGCAACGCAATGATGCGCGCTCGCGTTCATACCGACGATCAAATGATTGTTGCTTCGTCGAGCATGAACCACAATAATTACCAGTTCCACCGTTGGTGGGTGGCTAGTGAGTCGCATGGGAGGTACGCCGAGGCGTAGATAAATTCAGTAACCGTCCCCCTCGCTTAAGGCGCATTTGAATACGTACAGTCTCTAGAATAATACTTAGGCATAAGACTATAGTATGTAAGCCCTTTGTTACAAAGACGTACGTACGAGTATTAATAATCCCAGGTTTTACAAAAATTTCTCCTGGTACACCTGAGATGCCACTTACAACCCACTCATACAAATGAGATTCCTGTATGAGGCAGGTGACGACAAAATGTTGGTGAGGTCGCCATAGAATGTTGCAGATTAATTTAAAGGACGTTGCCATTGAGCGTTTTGCCACTAGAAGTTACAAACTCATCTTCCTTCTTTTCTGGCCTGAAAAGTAGGCGCCCAGTGAGGAAAAAAGGCCAGTAACAGAGATTCCCAAGCATTTATGCCGAATCGTACCTACCTTGGTGTATCCCACTGCCTCAGATGGTTGGAGACAGACAACGTATCTCCCATTAAGCTTAGGGAAAATCCGAGCAGGAGCAGCTGTAACCCACGCATTCGTGGCTTCATCCGTGCACCGGCCTTGCCCAGCTCGCTGATGTTCTCCGCAGTGAGTTTCCTCAGGTGTTCACCCGCGAACACTACCACCAATCGCAAACAATCAATGCCGAGTCCGTGTAGCTTTTGATTGGCAAGAGAGCACTGTATCATTACTAGTGGAAGCCCTCGTTGAGCCTTTGGCCAGTTCACCTTCACAGTCTTCTCTGTTTCAGTGACCATCTCTGAAAGATGGGGAGCCGTCGGATCGGATGCTGTAGGTACGGGACAGCAGGTATGGGGTCGGCAATTTCCGCAACCCTATTCACCGCATCCCCCAACCCACCATACACCTGGCTAAAAACACCATTGACTCCACATCAGTAATTCATTGATTTGAATGTTATGAAAATGTCTGACAAACAGGCCCGGAATGGTTCAGTAACTCCATTCAAAGGCCCCAAACCCTTCTGATACTGCCCTCTTTGATCGGCAGCAGTAAATAGCTGGGAACATATGGAATGTATCTCTTACTACGAGAACATCCCAGGACAAACCAATCGAGCACATCAGCCTTTTAATGGAAATGACAATAGATGTACCTATAAATTTAGGAAGGCATGGTTCAAAAACTGAATATGTAGGTTATATAAAAGCTAACCACGGTTTACAATACCTGAACAAAATGAAAAAAGTTGACTCCTCAGAGTGGAACAAAAAAAAAAATTTAAACTAAAAACTTAACATTTTGGTAGCAAAGTGGCACTGATCAACATTCCATACCCCCCTATAAATATCGTTTTAAGCCGCTGGCATTGGCAAGGAAGAAAATACTTCATTCCTTTGATTTAAATTTGTTTTATTAACGAAATTCCGTCTTTTAAGGTTCTAGGTTTCAGAATTGTTCAAGAATTGCAATATTATCTTAAGTTAAGGCAGTATTTATGGATTATACAGGGTGCGGTAACATAGCTTAATTTTTGAAATGGGCTTCATTTCAGGCTGTTGGGGTCGTAGCAGGCGGGACTGGTCTCATTCGACAAGCGGGGTTCTCAAATTGTATTTCCTTCCAGGTCAGTCGCCATCATGGGTTGGAACAGTGAGGAGTTTATATCTGCCGTCGAGGCCAACCTTTTGAACGGATGTTCTGCGATCGCCACCCAGCCCGCCTTTCGAAAACGCTCGAATGTAGCCCCGTTTAATTTATGGTACACAGGTCACTAAGTTCAGAAAAACAGCGAGTGTGACAAGACCAAGATCCGGAGTCACTCGGCCCAGTAGATCACCTGAGAACAATGAGACAGTAAAAGCTTCAATCTTGCAATCCGCAAAGCGATCTGCGGGCAAATATGCGTTGGCACTTGGGCTTCCCGATTGATCAGTAATGCGAATTCTTCAGCGAACGCGACTTCAATAATTCTCGGAGGAACGCATGTTCGCTGCTCGAAAGCAGTTTGTTTTTCTCAGTGATGAAGCCCATTTTCATTTGAGTGGAGGCGCCAACCAAGAGAAAATGCGCTACTGGACACTAATCACTGAGAATTGCATCATAGACCTTTTCATTCACCTAAAGTTACGGTGTGGTGTGGGATTCCCTCCGGTGGGATTGTTGGTCCTTGGTTTTTTGAAAAAAAAAAATAATGTTTCAGTGATAGAGAGTTCAAAGCGGTATCCTTCAACACTACTTTTTTGTAGGACTTGCTGAATTGGATTAAGGGGACATTGCGGAGCAACGGCTCACACTTCAAGAGCATCAATGGCTGATTTGAGGAAATATATCCCAGAGCGCCTCATGTCAACAGTGTGGCGAATTGGAGCGACCAGCTCGTTTCCCCGATTTGGCCCCGCGAGATTTTGTGTGCGGTTTTTGAGATCCCTCGTTTATCTCAACCGTCCAAGAATAAAACCTGAAGGCCAACATACTTACTTACTAAACGGGCTCCCGACCTGGTGAGAGTTTCTGCCTAAGTCACTGCAGCCCTACATCCTCCCCGATCCCGGCACGCTGCTTCTATGTGTTTAGACCAAGCGCTATGTCATCCGCGATGGCTTAGTGTTCGAACCGGAGTTTCGGTCTTCCTTGCCGTCTTGAACCTGGGTCCTGGGAGTCGACGATACTCTTCGCTTAAGCATTATTGTCCATTCGCTCGATGTGGCCGAGTCAATGTAGTCGACTTATTTCAGCTTTTTGGACTACATCCAAATCTAAGTAAAGCTCACAGAGTTCGCGGTTGCATCTTACTCCCCCTCCTTTTACATAGGACCAAATATGCGACGGAGTATATTTCTTTCGAAAGAACCCAAAATGGTCTCCCCTTTCCTGCTTATCGTCTAGCACTCGGCGCCATAAAGCAGAGCTTACACTTGGTCTTGCGAGCTAGACTTTTTGAAACCATTTGTTGAAGGCCAACATCCGGGCAAAAAAGTAATTGTCTACATTACCTGCTGCTATACTGGCAAAGGTCATGACAATCGCCAGAAATCGGCTTATTGAGTGTAGTGCACAATGGGTGGCGTCACCTACCTGATATGATTTTCAAAACTGTGTAAAACAAGACTTTAGAGATAGCTATACACATGCATTATTTAAAACAATAATCCTGAATCATCAAATGGGTTTTATTTCGTGTTGGAAAAAGCAAGTTATATTGCCGCACCCTGTTTTATATGAAGTAGTTTTTCTTGGCATCCTCTACAATGTTGGTATGATGCTGTAGTGGTGGAGTTGTATTTTGTTGTCTTTTATCCAAACTTGGTTATCAACTGCTGAACAGTTGGTCCATTTTTATACCCTATTCTAAGGGTATATTAATTTTAAAGCATAGCTTGTAACATTAATATTGCCCGTAGACCCCTAAAAGTTACTATATTTATGATCAGCATCGATAGTAATGTCGATCTAGCAATGTCCGTCCGTCCGTCCGTCGGCAAAAATTTGGCCTTCAAACTGGGCCTAGAGAGCTGAAACTTTAACCATGTACTCTCTAGGGTCCCGAAATAATCAAGTTTACGAATTTTTGAAATCCGCCCACAGACACGCCCACAAATTAAAAAAAAACTAAATTTTGGAAAAAATCAAATTTTGAGCTAGAAAGCTGAAATTTTTTATATATGATCTATGACTCCTAAAACTGCTCGGGATATAAAATTTTCAAAATCCGCCGACTGACACGCCCACAATTAAATAAAACAATTTTATTGAAAAACCAAAATTTGAGCTAGGGAGCTGAAATTTATAATATATACTCTCTAGGGGGCCCTTTATGCTCATGTGTTAGTATTTTCAAAATCCGTCTACTGACACGCCCACAATTAATTTTTTTTTTTTTTTTGGAAAATTCAAAGTTTGAGCTAGGGAGCTGAAATTTATAATATATACTCTGTAGGGTCCCTTTATGCTAATTTTTTTTTAATCATTTTATTGAAAAACCAAAGTTTGAGCTAGGGAACGTTTTTTTTACAAAAGCTTCGTTTTTGTTTGATAAAATCTTTTAAATGTTATATAACAGAATATGTACATCGTTCTTAACAATTCAACCATACTAAGACTTTTGTCACACCCACTTATGAGGGATAGCAATAAGAATAGGGTATCCAAAAGTTCGCCCAAGCGGACTGTAGCACGTCCCTATGTTTTTCATTCTCTTTGAATTGGGTTACACACTTAGTAGATGTTTCAAAGAAATCTATTGACCTGGGTGTCGAAACGAGAAACAAAAAAACATATACAGTTGTTTTGCTTTTATTGTACCAACTTTTCATACAAGCTTAACTGCCATTAAATTAAAATCTACCATCTCATACATCCTGTCATCTTTTAAAACATTTAGAATGACATCAGTTGATTACTAAATGTATTTGACAAGAAATTGAACAGTCTCCTATAATATTTAAGCTAATTACTAAGTACGCTCAATTTAAGTTCGTTTTTATATTGCTGCTTATTGCTTTGTTTCATTTTGATACAAAACATCAGCTCTCTGAAGAACCCTGTACGAAATAAAACACCCTGTCTGCATTAATTTACGAGTGTCATAATCCACGAAGAGCGTAGCCAAAACCCTTCACTATTTGTTCATCCCTTCCATTCACATTCATCCTCAGGCTACCACAAACATTGAGATCCTTTTATTCAATTTAAAGTAAACATCGTTAAGTTGTCGTACTATAAAAAGTGGAATTTTCCACAAAGTTTTTGTTGGTGGGTTTCGCTGGGTACTGGTTCAAGCCTTACATCACGACCGAAAACGGAATAAGGATAGAAAAAGCGAGAGATATAGATTCAGGATTCACCCATTCTTCCACTGCGTGTCCTTAATGCTGAGTTTATTCACAGTTCTTGGTGTATTAAAAAGATTTTTTTTGTTTTTTTTTGTTGATAAATGAAGCTACAGCTCGCATCATGAGCATTAGCATCGCAACACAAATCTGCTGATAACGGTTAGTGCTAGAACTTTTCAGTAAAGTTGGTTTTGAAGTAGAATAGTACTGAGGGAAGTGCGGTGGTAGTCGCATTACCAAACGACTGCAGCACCCCAAACAGTTTACTATCTATCCCTCGAGAATACAAGAAGTCAGATTGGAGAGCTGTGTTGATGTTTTTACTTTTCGAAAGTTTTTCATCTGTTAGATGCAGATAAAACAACTGAACTGGTTTGGGGGAGAACAAGAGAAACGCCTTAATGTCATTTTTCTTGTGTTCATTCAGGTTCAGTACTCGTTTTTCTTCTCGGTGTATTGCTGACTTTAGAATCTTTGGTAAGTCAGAGCTTTCCTACGAATTCGTGTTGAATGTAGGTACGAGTATAGTTATCTATTCAGATTAAATCACGAAGATGTTTTACTCGGGTCATCCTTTGTACAGTTGTGAATGGGAAAAAGTTTTTGCTAATAATTTTGTTAAAAAGTTATCCATGTCGAATTTATTAATGTGGGCTCATTGGTAAAGCGTTGGACTGCTGAGCGAGAGGTGTCAGTTTCAAATCCCACCGGTAGCCAGTAACGGCTATAAACAATTTTTTCACTGCTTCACCTATGCGAAAATCTGTCGTTAAGAGAATCAATTGTTATGAGAAGCTTCTCAAAGTTGCCCTTCGGAGTCGGCGTAAAATTGCAGTTCCCTTCCATTCGTGAGAAAAATAAATCATTGCAAACACAAATGGTTGGAGAAGCTTGGTCCTATATATAAATATTTATGTATAGGTATAGGTACATATATTAATCGATTTAGATATAACAACTAGGTTGACGTGGCTGTCAGCTAAGGCCAACACATTTAGACCAATATTAGGTCCATTGTGGTACCACACAGATCTGGGAATTCCCTCACTGCTCGTTGAACCAATAGGAGCTTCTTATAAATCGCGAAAGACTTCTAACGCCAGTGCTGGCTAAGTCGTTTGTATCATTAAACAAGAAGTCCCCTAGATGGAGATTTCTTTTGTGGGAGAGCGTAGGACATGTGCAGAGAAGGTGAAGTATAGTCTCCTCCTCCTCGTCGTCCATGCAGCTTCTACAGAAGTCGTTTGAGTGCACGCCAAGTCTGGATGCGTGCCTGCCTATTAAGCAGTGTCCTGTAATAACACCTATAGTCGAGCTAATATGCAGTCGGTTTAATGAGCGTCGCAGATCCAGCTTTGGCCAGATCCGCTTAGTCGCTAGACATGTATTGCTACATGTCCACCTAAGGTTTGTTATCTCGATTTCTGATAGCTTGAACAAGAGTTTGCATGTAGCAATTGATATTTCTAAAGACCCTTTATCAGGTAAAAGAGGTAAAGTGGTTCCTTTTTTGGCGCGTTCGTCTTCCCTACAGTTACCTGGAATGTCTCTATGTCCCGGCACCCAACAAAGGTGAATGTTGAACTGCTCTGCCATCTCCGAAAGAGATGATTGGCAATCTTGGGCTACGATGAAATTTGAAGAGACAGAGTCCAGAGAAGATACGGATATCCTTTGAGGATATCACATTCCTCTTTAGCCACGACAGGGCTTCTTTTATCGCTAAAATTTCCACGCACCCACCTACCCCATCGCTGGTTTTAGATCCGTCGGTGTAGAAGTGGATCGATTTATCTACCGCAAATGCATCATCATCCCAGAATGATCTGGAAGGAATTGTGATTTGGAAGTTTTTTTCCGAACTGCAGGCGGGGTATGGTGTAGTCTATGTTTCTGGGTAGAGACTTAAAGGAGTCCAAAATGATGAAGTGGCCGATCTTCTTGTTGGTCCACTGTGAGGTAGCTTTTAAACGGACAGCGGAACAAGCCGCTGTTTGCATATAACAACTAATGTTTCTATAATTAATGCGTAATGCAGAGCCAATAAGAAATAAGTAAGGGAAGCCAAATTAAGAAATCAAAAATTATGTTGACTTGACAACGTTAAGTTTTGCTTTCGGTTCCGCGGCAAATATTTACTAAGCATTCTCTGACACAGAGAAGATTGTTGTTCTGTGGCCAAGTAGGACTGAGATTTTGCAGTCATACGCAGTTATACTCATTGGCACCTGGCCTTAATCCGCGCCGGTTGTAATTTTTGAACGATCAGCGAAGGTGATGGCAATGCCTGCCATTCTTTTTGTTCTTTGAAGTGTGAGAAAAGATTTTTTTCCAACCACACTAACGAAGAATATGTATTGTTTGGAATGTCGGTAGCGATGTACCTACGTACAGTAACTATTTTAGGACGTAGACCTTACAGTAGTATAACTACAGGAATTTGAAAATAATTATCCAATTACACTTACATACATAACTTACGTACCTACAGTAAAGCTCTAATTCGGACACTCCAGTAATCCGGCCATGTTTATATTTCGAACATTTTGAAAAATTGACCTCTACCTACAGTCCAGACGTAGCATCGTAATACCTACGTAGTTTATGTGCGAAAATCTTCAATTCGAATTGTCTAGTTGTCCCACATTTTACTAGAGGACAGTAAAAATATAACAGATGTCATAAAAAAGTTTATTTACGAAAAGCTGCCTTCCTTTTAAATTGAGCTTGGGGAGGTAGTGGAGAGAGAGATATAAAAGGAGTTGGTCAATAATGTCCAGAATTGGGCAAAATTGTCATAAGAGTGCGATGATGAAGACTCAATACCACTTGCACAGTAGAGACAACCATTACAATAATATCTTGATTATCTTGTGCGTTGTGGATTTGAATAAGGTTCATGAAATAATAAGTATTCTCGGTCCTAATAGCAACACAGCTGCAAGTAAAATGAATGAATGGGATATTGGTCAAAATGAGTTCTCCAAAATATCATTCAATCAACATTTAAAAGTCAACATTTAGATGAAGAAGACATCGAAATTTATGATGATGTCAATGATGATACTGATAAAGTTTCAAACAAAGAATGAAGACAATTATTAGAAAGGGGCATCCAGCTGCTTCTCATGCAGCAATACTTGTTTTAATGAGATTGAAGGATAAAGCTGAAAACATGCTTTTGGATAAAGCAATTCAATCGAAAATGAGTTCATATATTCCTATCCTACCCTTTAGATATCCTTCCCTAACCTTTTTCTTATTCAGAAAACGTACATTATTTCGAATTCAATTTAACTTTCTATTGCCTTACAATGATTAGTTTTATATAAAATAAAACATCATATTAAAACAATGTATTAATTTCAATAATAGTCGGGACATTTTGCTATACACCGGACAGATACAAAATAGTTGTATTTGCCCGGACTAGCGAAGCTATATTGTAATATATTGATGATGTATCGTTGTGACTATATTGTGAAAATGCAATGAATTTATTGGCTGCCTACAGGACGCTTTGACCCTGATTTCTAATTTTTGTTATTTTGAAACAAAATGGTTATTAAATGGACAAGGACTCTGAACCCAATCCTATGCCTGCTTTGAGGAATAGGAATATAGATGGGGTATACAAAAGTCCACCCACGTGCACTGTAGCCTTTCCGTATGCTCTTATTACATAAACCGATGTTGTGGTCAGTGGATAATGTCGAATGGATGTTGGGAGGTTTTCGATGTTTTCGGCACCATGGAATTTTAACAAAAAATATAAAGGTAACAAAAACAATATTTTGTAGTCCGATTGGGGTGGGGTGATTTTGCATTACTTTGCTGCCTTTTTAATTTTTTTTTTACAATTTTGCATCTAGGTTTAATTGCATTGCACCAAAAATAATCGATTCGAAATATTGGAAATTCCTTTGAAGGAATTAAACAAATTACAATATAAATGAAATATTACCCCGAAAGTATAAAAAATGGCCCCAAACTCAAAAAACCCTAAATGACTTCGTTACGCCGCTAAGTGTAGGTGCTAATTGTCTGGTAGGCGTCTATGTCAGCTTACTTTCTCGAAATAAACAGTGTTTGGATGTCCCGCCCTTTTCACCCTTTATGCTCTGCGTTCCTTGTAGTACATTTTTTTTTTGATACTATATTTAAAAACCTTAAAAACGCCCAAAAATAAGCAGAATGACCGTGAAATAATGAACATATGCCCTTATTTCTATTAATTTTTGTTGTTTGCCATGCATTAATTTTAAGTAATTTTTATTTATTTTTTTTAATTTTTTTATTCTGATCAAATTTTATTCTGTTTATGGGATCTTTTTGCGATACTTATGTTAATACATATAAACCCCCCCCCCCCCCCCCCTGTTTGGGGCTTGGGGTCACGGTTGGGTTTGGAGTAGGTGCAAGCTTTGGGTTGGAGCTTATTGGCCTTATTTAATAATAAAATAATACCCCAATACTAAAAATGAAATTAAAAAAAATATAAATATTTATACATACAATATACAAATATACATTAACGACCCATAGAGGGCCTAAAACCTACCTTCTCCAACCACTTTCTATGCGAAGTGGAAGGGACCTACAATTTTACGCCGAATCCGAACGGCAAATTTGAGAAGCTTCTTATGACAATTAATACTCTTGGATGTTTGTCAGACGTTCGCAAGAGGTGGGGCAGTGGGAAAAGGCTCAAGATGTTACTTGGCCCCGGCGGGAATTGAACTGGGGACCTTTCGATTAGTAGTCCGACACACTAACTATTGAGCCACTGCGCCTGACTAAAAATGAAATTAAGCCGCAAAAATTGGGTTACACACAAAACACGTCATATTTTCGTTGATGTTGCTCTGCGTGCATAGTTTTGGGCCTTATTTCATTTCGCGTTCTTTCCTTGGGCGTAATTTTTCCTTTGGAAGGCCTCCTTTCAGGGACCACCAAGAAGCTGTAATAGCAACCCAACCTATACCCCTTCCAGGGAAGGGGAGAAGTAAGACAATGATAGAAAAAAAATTAATAACACACGCCATTCTTTTGAGAGGCTTATTTGAATGAAATAATAAAAAAAATCTTAAATGGTACTGTAGTGATTTGAACCTGGGATCCCTCGTTAACTAGTCCAACGCAATAACCACTGAGCCAGCTCGCGTATGTTTGTAACCCATAAAATTATAACCACTAAGAGCAAGCAAGCCCTCGCAATCTTGATTCCTCTAGGCCTTACTATCCTAATTACTTTGATTATTCTTTAGCAGTGCATACTTATATTATATTATATACTTATATTTCCTCAGGATGTGTGACAAGACGAAGAAAAATCAGACAAACACTCAACCGTTATCTCATAATATCTTTGGTTTTTTTTTTATATATAACTAGCTGCACCCGCCCGGCTTTGCCCGTGCCCGAGAATTCTATTGGCCAATATGTTCGAGTAGACTTCCTTATTATTGTCTATAGCGGGTATCTGGCGTACCTATGTTGCTGCCCCTAAAAAAAGAAGACCGATTTTGGCCAAACTTCACAGAAACACTCTCAGGCCAATACCGAAGATTGCCTGATTTGAGCTCAACCTGTTCCGCTTAGGGTAGGTGCTTTTTGTCTGGCAGGCGCCTATGTCAGCTTACTTGTGCGAATCAAACAACAAAGCGAAAGTAAAAAACTTCGATAGAATCACTTTTCATTCACTTTCACACCGATTCTTATCAATGTGGGAAAATCAGCTTTCCGATGTCCGATTCACAAAAAAAATGCAAAAAAATTCAATAAGAGTTATTTGAATAAAACATTGAACACGCGATATCTCAAGAATGAAAGTGCGCACAAACACCACAATAGGCTTGAAACGTTGGTCTAGTCTCCCTCTTTCATATGCGCGTTCAGATAACAAAATAGGTGACGTCTGTACGATGGTTTTTTATATGTGCGGTCTCCGTATCTGCATCGGAATTTACACGCATATGCATATATGCATGTGTACTTACTCAAATGCCCATAATTCACACACCGATGCAGATACAGATATCGCACATACCAAACATCCTTTGTACAGACGTCACCTTTCATGGAAAAAAATTCATTGGAATCGGTTAACGCGTTTGGCCAAACGCCGGCAACAAACTCAAATATGGATTGATTTTTATATATATAGATTTGCTTACGCTAAAGGAGTTTTTTATTAATATTTGTATTATATTCGTATTATGCAAAGTACCATTATAGTGTTGGAACACAACGCTGTCACTTTTTGTTGAACACTAAGCAGCACCTAGCAATGAAGTATTGTTGCATGATTTGCGGTTGCTACTTACCGAAGGGGCTTTTCTCCACCGGTGGCGCCTAAATTGCTTAGGGAGACCTGTATTTATGTGAGAGTTCAATTTAAAATCATGGTCCTGGGCGGGGTTCGAACGACCTGCCAATCAGTTAGTGAATTGTGTTTTTTGGTATGTAAACAAATAAGCATATAAGCAAAACACCCTTATTCGGTGAAGTTTGCGATGATCGTCCAACTGTGTGCTGCGTTAAGTGTAGTAGGGTAAAAGAATTTTTTGAAATACGGACATGTAAGTCAATCAAAAAACTTGTTTCTAAACCAACAATTTTCCTCAACGTTACAGCCGTATTAATAAACGCAAATTACTGGCGAATTATCTTAACCAATGAATTAAATGAAAAATCCCAAAACTAAACATTAATTAACATGCAATCAACTAATTCAACGAAGTTGGTGAATTAACGAGTAATTTAGTTGAAATATAACTGACAGCATTTTTGATAACTGACAGTGAATCTTTGAGCCAAATAGTATGTCATTACATAAATACATGTTATTACTTAACGATTTCCAATTTTCATACCATTTATTTCTTAACGACAATTAGATAGTGCGTGTATATTTTTTTTTATTAATGATCCGTGAATTAACTTTTAATCCACATTTTAGTTGATTTATGAATTGGAGGCAAAATAAGTATTTTTTGTTAATACGGCTGTTAATTATTAGATTTCTCAAACGATATGATTAAATAAGTTTTATTCTTCAAAATATTGAATCTTTTATTTTTGCTTTTGGACACCTTTTTGAACCCCTTTTGATTTTTCAGTGGTAACTGCAACACGAAATATGTCGGGATAAAGATTCTCTCACTGAAGAGTAGCTCTTGAAAGCAAATAAATGGTTTTGTATCCCTTGATCTTATCCTTGATGTATCCTTGTTGACTCCTCTTTGTTTAACATCAGCTTTTTCATACAATTTAACATACTCGTAGGTACGAAAAAAGAGGAAATTTTGCGCAACCGCAAACTTATTTGTCTTAATTTCAACCATAAAGATCATGCTTCATTTACATTGCTTCGTTTCCTTCCTGTATAAATGCAAATTTGCTGATGGTAGAACCACCATCTTCTTTCAATTTCGTCAGCGTTCAACCCGCCATAACTCCAGACCTAGAGATTGATGCGATCATTATGTTTTTATTTAAAATAAATATAAAATAAATTATACACAACAACATACCTCTGAGTATTATTAATTTTTAATCATTACATTACCCTGAACTTTCTTAAAGTTATTGCTTTATGCGCCTGTAAATAACGGTTTCTATCGAAGTCACTTTTATTATGCTTTTAGCATAGGTATTAAGAACTTAAATATTAATGACTTGAAGTATATTAAAGGTGTCTTGAATTGCTTTTGTTAAGTTCATGTGGGAATGCACAATACATGCTTTTGTTTCAAGCTGCACAGATGTTAAGGTTTTTTGTTTTGTTTACATTTCCATGTCACTCATATTTGATTCGGCTTTCCCTTTTAGATTGTTCACGCCCTGTCACTGAAACTGTATAGGGAAGGTTTTCCATTATAATGTGGTATATGTAACACTGAGAAAAGGGAAGATGTTGTTCATTTTCTTGGAAAATGTCCTAGCCTTAGGGAAACGAGGAGACATTTCTTTGGTGGTGACCTCTTTTCGAAAAGTCAAATTATGTGCTACATATATGAACTTAACGTGTCCAATCATTTCAAGTACTGCAACAAAGCTCTATCCTACCGTAATCGGGTTAATACTGAATATTCTTATTAGATATTTATCGTTTTGGTTATTATTTTTATAATTTTCAATTTTTTTTTTAAATAAAATTCGAATATAAAGGGTGTTTTTTATAGAGATATAAAACTTCTGATAGGGATAACTGTCAAACCAGCTGTCATACTAATAAAATGTGTTTGACTTTTTTTTCAGTATGCTTTGGCAAATAATGGAAAGACTTACACCAGAACAACGTTTACTAGTCGTATACATTTATTTCCGAAATTCGGGCTCTGTTCGCCAAACTTAACAAAATGCGCGTGCAACCATGACTTTCTTGAGCCAAACGTCTGGTGACCGAATCATCTCAAGAAATGGACCTGTGAGTTGGCCACCACATTTGGACTCTTCTCTGTGGTCTATACTCATGCTCATAAACCAGCAATGATTGATCACTTAGAAGCCAACATTCGACGCACTATTAACGAAATAAGACCTGGTATGCTCGAAAAAGTGGTGCAAAATTGGACCGACAGGATGGCGTTCATAAGACGCAGTCGCGGAGGTCATATGCCAGAAATTTTTTTAAACATTGAATGCCATCAAATTTGTGAGCTAATAAAGCCAAAATTTGGTCATTCCATTAAATTTGTTGCGTTTTATTTAAAAAAAAAGTTTTTACATTTTTATGTGTGCTTATTGGCTTACGGATTTTAGTTTTTAGATCTTGTCGCCTCTGAAACAGTATTGGTGTTCAAATGTGGCTTTAGTCAGAAAAACCCCTTTCTTTTTGTTACAGGAAATAATGAAAAGGAAGGTAAGAAATTTTATATTTTAATTAACTGTATCTTCAATTTCTTTACATAACTGGTTCATTCCTAATCCGGTAGCAAATCTTTCTTTCACGAGATTAAGTCAATTCAATTTTAATATACATTTCTAATAAAAGTAAATATGATAAACAAATATTTTTAGAACCGTTTTTAAGATCTTATTTACGAGATTTATTTGGGACTTTGTTTATCGAGATTTCATGGCCAACCTTTATAAATACATACATGTCACAAATATGACCACTTCCCGATAGGTAGTTCAAAGCGCTTTTATATAGGTACTGATGCGATGAATTTTGAGATTACAATACGTTTTTTCTACATACAATGATAATTGAAGATACGAAGAACTGTTAGCCTTATATATTTTGTTTCATCCAAACTAATAGAAATTAAACTCAGATACATACCCAATATTCCAAATAAAACAATGAATATCCAATTATCCATTGCTGCAAATATTTATCCAAATGAGGTGGTGAACTCTAATTGACAGTTATTTAATTGATTCATAACGCTTCAGTCTCATTAAATTCATTAGATTATTTGTTTACTTGAACACTACCGGATTTGAATGCCAACATCGATATCCATCCACCATGGCTAATAAGTTTGGTATAGGTACTTATTCTACTGATTACAATAAACCGCAATGTCAATCCAATTCATTCACCTTAGACAATGTAAAAAAAACGCTGTTAATGTTGCAGAGTATTTATTGATAAGGGTGCCCGATTTAAGAATATTAATCAGTTTAACTGGAAACGTTTTCAACTTTATTAAAGTATCTATGAAATTCACTCCGCACTCAATAATATTTTAATCGAATATAAGTATTTTTCCAATTGCAATTCCCGTAAAAGACAAACCACGAAATAATTACGTACACACTGTACAAACAAATATCAACTGCTAACCCGAATGAACTTCACAATTCCACTGAAGAAACATAGAAAATAAGTGACCTGTCCTGGTCCTTGATTTGTCTTATGGTGCTGTTAATGGTACAGGAAATAGGATTCTGTACCAACATGTTGTATCTGACATGACACTTGGTTCGATGATATTGGGTTCGCGCATTAGCTCCACAAGGCATGGAACAGTTTTGGCAAGGCAATGGCAACGTTGAGTCTAGAGTGTGATGATTGTGAAATGTTTATTTAATTTTTGTTCGATGAAACAAAAACGAAAGCTTTTCGGAGTAATATCAAATGGGATTTGGGTCTAGTACTAGTTGGTGGATTCTGTAAAGAGCGGGCTGTTTTTTCGGAAAGCAAGTTATTTAAAATTGAGAGAAAGGAAAACTTGAAGTACGAAAGTAAAGCACGGTTTGTTTTGATTTTACAATTCTCTTAGGGAATATAGGTTAGGGAGGATATCAGATTTTTCACTTCGTAACAATATACTGTATCTATGTATATTTCAGTTAAACCATGAATTTAACAAGAACTCGTATTGAGAACAGCCTTGAAGGTGAAGGGTTTGGAGTAAAATATTTATTTAAAAGGGACAGCCAAGGACAAACTGACAGATAGGAAAACAAAGGAAAACCTGTTAAAATGGCGGTTATTTTTCTACTTAAATATTTCTCGAAAATTCGCATTCTGTTTTTGCATTGATATTTTTTGCACTTACATCTATGTCGATATATGTTTTTTCGTGTTGCACAAGTCCATTATATACCAACTGTTACTTAGATACCAGAGAATGAACATTTGTTTGACTACTATGTTTTTTTTTAGTTTTAATCAATATTAACATTTAAATCAAAATTTAAATTTACTTTCTCGTTATTGAGCCCTATAAACGTATATATCTGTAATATTTAATTGCCGTTCGGCCTAAACAAAAATATTTTATGAGTAAGCTTCGATAACTATTTGTGACAATTGAAATTTACGCTAAAGTAAAGGGTGTTCTTTTAAACCAGTAATAATTTTGACTTTGAAAAAAACACATGGAATTTCATTAAAGAGTCATTATACGATATAACTTCAGGAATATGCCTGTTTAAATCTCTCTCACACGAGACAAATCAAAAAATTAAATCTGAATAAACTGTGTTTAAAAAGCTAGCGGTATAATACTTTGAAAATGCAGAGATATGACGTTGGGGTGTAAGAAATTGTCTTTTATTTTTCATTGAAAAGTGTTTGGGGAGTCCTAACGGTTCTAAGGTTACGTTGACTCGAAGGCACGTTGCAAGGGCAATGGCCAGCGACAAATCTTTGAGGCTTACTACCCCAATAAAATATACATAAAGAGTACGCTCCGATCTGACTTTATCCCCTCGGAGGCATTTGTCAATATTGGGCGCTAATGGCTGGTCCAGACTAGAGATGGTATAGCGGAAGAGTTAAGCGGCTCATCAGCGGTGGGGACATCGCCAATGCTCATGAGCTTTTCCGTTTTAGCACCGCAATAGCGGAGAGGGATAAATTCGATAAGGAAAAGCAATTTGCCGAATTTTGGTGGCTTTTTGAGGGGGGAGTGGTCAGCATGCCCCTCCAAGACGGTGCGTTACTCTAGGTAGCATTCTCTTAGTTCATAAGTTAGACTAAGTTAGCTAGGGCGTTTCTGGGAGAGGCCGGGCTCGTCAACTTGCGGTGGTGCTGCCGGGAGGTGATTGACGCTGTAAGGCTTCAGTCAGCTCACGGCAGCATTTCGGATGTTAACTCTTGTTGCGCAAGGCAACGAGTGCTCAGAATTCTAAATATAGCTAGAATACGTTAAGTAAAGTAGTTTAAGTAAGTAGAATAGGTAGTTTGTAATTTGTTTTATAAAAAAATATAAAATCTTAATAATTTTTACCGAGTTTTATTTAATTTTCTAGATGTCCTTCAATGACTTTACTATAGAATGCATTATGTAAGATTAGTTCGTAAAATAGTTTTTAGGCCGAAAGGCAATAATTATAAGATATAGTAGTTAAATTTAGGGCGTCCGTATAAGGAACAATAATTTAGAATAAGTATCCTGTTAATTTTAAGTTAGTTTTAATCATTTTTGTCTAGTATGTAAGTTGATGTTCAATAACCATTAAAAAATGAATTTAAAAGTAAAGTAAAAAAGTGTTTCGGACAACTAATCGAAAGGTCCCCGGTTCAATTCCCGCCAGGGCCAATTCACATCTATAGTTTTTTCTACTATCCCACCTCTTGCGAACCTCTGACAAACATCCAAGAGTATCAAGTGTCAAATTTGCAGTACGGCTTCGGATTTAAACTGTCTATCCCCTCCGTTTCGCATTGATTAATAGCGATGCAAATAAAGGAACTGGCCCTGATTTCTTCATCCTATTGTCCTTTAAAATTGTCCGCGTTCACTGTCGTTTTCACTTCTCCTAATTTTTTAACCATTCCTTATCATATGGGCAGTTTCTTGATGAGTGGAAGATGGCTTACATATCTGCAATACTTAAAACATCTGGTTGATAATAATTCGGCCGTAAGGAAGTAATCAGCAATACCGAAACTTTTTGAGAATACGGTAAAGGAAAAATAAGGAGAACATTTCTCCATTGCAACATGAGCCGTGTTCCTTTGCACGCGGATATAGGCATAACATTAAAAAACGACCATCGTCGCTTAAGAATTCATCAAAAAAAAAACTTGGCAGCACACATGCACCTATGACGTTTATTAGTGAAACAGCTGTAAGTTGAGTTAAGAAATTTGTATTGAAAATCGTGAAATTCAAAAATATTAATTTCCGGCAGTTGAAATTAATGCCAAACATATTATAAAATTATAAAAAACAGTTTCACATTGACAGATTAACTAAATTTTGAAAAAAAATAATAATTAAATCACGAACAATATATTCGGCGGGATGTGTCAGTGGTCGGGGGGATGTCAAACTTTGACATTTCCTGCAAAATGCATCGCAAGATTCATCAGAAACGAAGAAAATGGGTTTTGGAAGCACTGTTTATCCCCGCTAAAGGACTTAGCGGCGATAGCTATCCCCGCTAAAGCTAGCGTATATAGGATAAGTTGTTGTTGTATTTTACATGCAAATTTCAAATTATTCCTATATCCGCGTGCAAAGAAACACGACTATGGTCGCTCAACAATGACCAAATTTACTCTCTTCACCAAGTGTTGTGCAGGTTAACGCACTTTATACCGATTTCATTAAAGCATTTGAAAGAATAAATAAACCATTCAATTTTAATGCAAAAGTTGGCATTCCAATAACTTGAAATGATTATCCTCTTACATTTCGATTAGGAAATTAGTTATAAAAGTATTTTTCTGGTGTTATCATAGCCAATTCTCGTATTTCCCAGTGAAGCCATCTGAGACCATTACTCTTTTTATTTTATGTTAATGAAATCCCTCACCTTTAAGAGTTAGTTCGTACATTTTTTATAAAATGACGAACTCTTCTTACAGGGATCCTTTGTACAAGGTTCATTCATCTCTAATCGAGCGCGTTCAAAAAAGCGCTATGCACAACGTAGAATCTCTAAGCATGCTTACTACAAAGCTCATTGTTTATTGCTCAGTTTAAGTATTCCTTTTGTCAATGCAATCCTTGGTGTGGTTCAGGAACATTGTTTCTTACAGAAAACAGTGCTCGGAATCGTTTTTATCTTTACGAGCCAGTTGGAGTTTTGGGAGAAAAATCATCTCTGTTATCCCCCTCCATATAGAACCAATTTTGGTTCTACAAATATTAAGGTTTTTGTACCTGGTAGATTTAATAAATAAATAAATAAATACGATCATAAATTTCTTTTTAAATAAGTCGAAAAAGAAACAAAAGCTATCTGATTGAACACATATATGATTTTTACTCATCATATAATGTCGACGTGATTAAGCTTTGTTGACTACATCCTCATATTGGACCTCCTCGCGCGCAGGACCATATATGCAACAAATATTGTTCTTTCGAAAGAACCCAATATTAGCTTCTATTTCGTACTTACCGTCCAACATCCGGCGCCATAAAGCAGAATCGGCAGGATAAAGATTATCCTTCGAGTCAGGAGTTTTGAGCCCATTTATATTGCCAACTAACCGAGGTAGCAGCGGTTTCATAAGGTAATTCTAAATCGGATCTTCACTAAGGTGTCGTTTGTGGAGTTGGTGTTTACTCCAGGAAAATGAACTCCTAAACTATACCTGGAGGTTATTGCAACGAACAGTGACGTTATGTCCTAGGCGGTGGACAGGTATTTTTTTGTTTGTTAATAGCCTGTACTGTTTTTTTATTAAATAGGGTTAACATTGGTCGCTAAGGCTTTGACAGTGATAATAATAGGAGAGAGATAGGTATATCATTAGTGTGATTGTAGTGTATTCACTAACTGATTGGCAGGTCGTGCTTTCGAGTCCCGGCCAGTGCTATGATTTTTAATTGAATTCACATAAATAGAGATCTCAATAAACAATAATTTAGGCGCCACCCGTGGAGAAAAAATACAACAAATGCACCAAATTTCTTGCCTATCCTCATATTCTTTCGAATAGTAAGTATCACCTAAAATCAAGCAATACAATACTTCATTACTAGGTGCTGCTTACTGTTCAACAAAAAATGCGTGCGCTGTGTTTAACACTATAAGGGTACTGTACATAATACAGAAAAACTAAAGCCACTTTAACTTAAGCAAATTATAACAAAAAAAAGATATACATTATATTGATAAGTATAAAATGTTACACTAGTATTTACACTATGTAGTTTTTTATGCTTCATATTCAATCCTTTTCTATATTTTTTGTTCAACCACCGCCTAACGACCAACCCCTACCGAAACTATGGACCCTTTCCATTCGGCAAAGTTTCGTTCAAGGACATTTTTTCTCTTTGTTAACCAAATGGTTGTTACGTTATAATAAAATTATTTTTTCCAAACAAAAACAATGAAAACCTCTTTATTTTCAATATTTTTTTTAAGTTTAGTCTACAATTTTGTCCAGAAAACCAAACAAAAATATCAGCACCTAATCATTAGATATATGTTGTCATGATAATTTGATAGTCTTTATTAATCGCATTTTGAATTTTAATTAAATGAATACAATAAATGTTCCTGAAAATTGGAAAAGGCTTTTAATTAATTGCATACATTTAAAATATTAGATAAATTTCATATATTTAATTTAGTTTTGACTGAAAAACAAAATGGTTCAAATAAGGTATTGAGTTTTCCTACCTACCACTCAGGTAGGAAACTCAATATAAATCAGTCATACCCTTCTACGGAATTAATCAATTAGCGCAAACAAAAAACCTATGGACGCATACTATCAAACCATATGAAGCTCACTATTTTATAGGGTGTCGCAGTTAAGCAGTATAATGCTTTAACACATTGACTGCCACGTGATTCAAATATGAATGGCACTCCTGTTTCCGTGGGGCCACGTCATTAATATGTGTATGACGGTAATATTCCAATGCATGCCATGGCATTCACAAATGAATGACACTTGATTACACATTGCGCGCCAAGCCAATTTGGAAAAAAAATTTAACATGAAAAGTATGCGTTGGGTTTTTTTATAACTGTTTTACTAAAAAAAATATATTTGTAGTAAAGATTGGTCGTTTTGTTGAAGAATTTGAAGCGGAAGGACGTGCGGACGACTGTCATATATGAATGACGTGGCCCTTCATGCAATTTGTGATGAAATGTTACGTTATAGGTTATGCAATTCATACATGTAAGTTATCGAATCGTTTTGCGGTTCGATAAAAAAACACGAACACAGGTTTTAGTTGTGAACAGACTGAACAATTTTCTTTATTATACCCTATTCTAGGGGTATATTAATTTTGACGCATAGTTTGTAACATACCTTAATATTGCCCGTAGACCCCTAAAAGTTACTATATTTATGATCAGCATCGATAGTAATGTCGATCTAGCCATGTCCGTCCGTCCGTCCGTCCGTCCGTCCGTCCGTCCGTCCGTCCGTCGGCAAAAATTAGGCCTTTAAACTGGACCTAGAGAGCTGAAATTTTAACCATATACTCTCTAGGGTCCCGAAATAATCAAGTTTACGAATTTTTGAAATCCGCCCACAGACACGCCCACAAACTCAAAAAAACAAAATTTTGGAAAAAATCGAATTTTGAGCTAGGAAGCTGAAATTTTTTATATATGATCTATGACTCCTAAAACTGCTCGGGATATAAAATTTTCAAAATCCGCCCACTGCCACGCCCACAAAAAAATAAAACAATTTTATTGAAAAACCAAAATTTAAGCTAGGGAGCTGAAATTTTTAATATATACTCTCTAGGGGCCCTTTAAGCTCATGTATAAATATTTTCAAAATCCGCCCACTGACACGCCCACAAATAAATAAAACAATTTTTTTGAAAATCCAAAGTTTGAGCTAGGGAGCTGAAATTTATAATATATACTCTCTAGGGGCCCTTTATGCTCATGTGTTAATTTTGTTTTAAATCCGCCTACTGACACGCCCACAATTAAATAAAACAATTTTATTGAAACACCCAAGTTTGAGCTAGGGAGCGTTTTTTTTGATAAAATCCTTTAAATGTTATATAACAAAATATGTAGAGCGTTCTTAACAATTTAACCATACTTAGACTTTTGTCACGCCCACTTATGAGGGATAGGAATAAGAATAGGGTATCCAACAGTTCGCCCAAGCGGACTGTAGCCCGTCCCTATGTTTTTTCATTCTATTTATCATAATTTGGTTACATTTTATTATTTGAAAATTCTCAGAAGGAGAATTTTTGATATTTTACATTTTTGCTTGTCCTGAAATGGAAGGATACCCGTGACATGAGCATCTTGTCCACCAAACATGTTCCAATATTAGTACCTAGACCTACTAGTAAAAACCAGAAGGTCCAGCCATTGAAGTCAGCAACCACGACCAACACTGACCAGCCTTCCACCAGCCAAACTCAGGCAACATCCAAAGGACGTAAATATCGAAAGGTTACCACAAAACCACTTGCAGTACTTTGATACAATGCAGGTAAAGCTGGCATTGATCTGTCTGATCAGATGGCCTCATACGCGACGACTCTCCGGAAAGGTGTAAAGCGGTATAGGAAGCTTGGTGTAGAACTTCTTTTAGGAATTGCAGTTGTTAACGCATGGGTCCCAAAGAACAAACCCGGATGACAAAAAGTTCCGGAGAAAATGTTTCAATTGCTATGCAAAACTAAAGCAAGAACAAGGACGTGAAGAACCCAGAAAACATTCAAAAATGGTATATACTTTCTGCAATGATTGTCCTGGGCAGCCACAAATGATCCTTCTGTGCTTCAACACAGATCACAAATAGTTTTTTATGTAAATTTAATTTATTTTATGTGAATAAAATGTATTTTCTAATTTTTTTTTTATAAACACTGGATTGTGATTTAAGTTTTTTGTACTGAAATTAAACTTTTCTCATAATTAGTAAATTTTCTCATCGTCAATTTTAATCTTCAATAAAAACCACATTTTCGCAGATTTGCCCGAACCAAGTGTACTACAATGATCATCAGAGGCCAGGCTTTTACATTTCTTTTCAGTTTGTTCCTAGTGTCATTCATTTTTGAATACCGTGGCCTTTTAGTGGCATGTAGCCGTCATACACATATGAATGACGTGACCCCCACGGAAAATTGTGTGCCATTTATATTTGAATGAAATGACATGTAATGAAAATTTGTATCATTCCTTAGCAAACCAAATAAAAACACCTAAACATTTTTTTTTGTTCACCTTTAGCTATTTTTCGAAAATTGGCTTGGCAATGTGTTAAGGGGATATTCCTACAGTTCCGCCGAACAAAAAATTGTATGGCAGGGGGTTCTATTCTCACTTCATTTCAAGTTATAGATGACCTCTAATTTGGAGGTGCAACCACTTTAAACGGTATAACTTCTTTACAAAAATGATTTTGTACATTTTGGTTAGGTAACTTACGAGTAGTACCGCATACAGGTCTTGCACCACTTCGGGTACATCTGGGCAGCAATGATAAAGTTGTGGCTCCTTAAACTAAAAATTATGACAATTTGTTGTTCCATTATTTTTACTTTCTCAAAATGTTTCCTCGAAATGTTTGCTTAATAATTTTTTTTTTTTATGAAGTTTTGGAAAAAGAATAATGTTAAGCAACAGAAGTTGTAGTAAAACCCATTTTTTGTCAGACAAAAATGGTCAAACAAAATTAAGTGAGAATAATAAACTAATGCACATATGAGCAATGCAGTTAACCTGGGCACACAGGTATCCATTGTAATGAAAGAGCGAATGCTCTGGCCAGGAAGGGCTGTTCAACAGCCTTCATTGGCCCATAGGATGCTGCTCATACGTCCACAAACGTAAAATGGCTAAGGCTCTTTCGAATACTGGCATAACCTGGTCTCTTGCAGGTATTCGAAAAAGCTAGTTGAAGGTCCAAAAATCAGCAGAGCTAAGTTTTTTCTTGGACTAAACAGGAAAGACTTGAAATCCCTGATTGGTCTCGTCACTGGTTTCAGTCCTCTTAACGAGCACCTAAAGACCATCCAGATTAGAGGCGGATGAAACGGCATCTCACTTCAACTGTGAATGTCCTGCTTTCGCCAGAACCAGGCTCAATACTTTAGGTAAACAATCCGTTAACGAAGAACTGATGGGGGATATAGAACTTGCTAATATCCTTCGCTTTGCCAAGGCCACTGGTAGGTTCTCTCTCACTGACTCTATTACTAATCGCCAATAAGCAGCGAGCAAGCAGCTATGCTGACGTACAATGGACTACTAGGTCTAAGTGCTTGTCATCTACTGATGACCCCGCTGCACATACAATACAATACAATACAATGCAGTTAACAGTTAATTGTTGAATAGAAAAAATGCATCAACGAATTATCACAGCTTTGCAAATGTACCTTAATTTTGTTTCAACTGATTTATTATCGACATTGTGCTAAAGAAAGGGAACGACGTTCAGGCACAGCCGCGGCAGAAGTTGAAGGTGGGATTTTGTGTGCTGTGGAAGTTCAGCCTTCAGTCAGCATCCGCAGACTAGCTCTATGCAAGGAAGAATGGAATTTTGTCAATGGCTACTGCGCAAACAGGCAGAAGACGGGCACTCTTCAAGAACATTCTTTGGACTGACGAAGCGCAATTCACAAGAGCTGGGGTTACAAACTACCATAACTTCACCATTGGTCAAACTCCAATCCCCATTTAATACGCACAACATAATTTCAAAGGTAAGAATCTAATTATTGTGAACAACTTCTTCAAAATATGTTGGTTAAGGAGGTTAAGCTTGGGTTGGATTAATAAGCAACGCTTGAGTAGGCCCGCACGTTCTTCCCCAAACAGTTAATTCCTAATACTACGCGGAATTTTTTAGAGAACGATTGCGAACCATTGAAGGGCGATGTATTCTCAACAAGACGGAGCACTTTGTCACAGTAGCAGCGGGGTAACTTCGTTAATTAAACATACTTTATACGAACTGTGGATTGGTCGATTTGGCCAAAACCTTGGCCAGCCAGATCTCCTAACCTACCACTTATACGTTTTTTCTTCTGGGGAGCTATGAAAAGGTTTGTTTTAGAGAAATATCGAATCAGAAGAGATGAGAAGAAATGTGTTGCTCGCTAATCTGCCATCCGAAATGCTTAAACGTTTGCTTTCAAAGTGGTTACACCCCCATGTTAGATGTCACCCACTTTGATGGGCTTATAACTTCAAATGAAGTGAGCATAGACCCTCTCCCCTGGCATACAATTTTTTTAGGCAGATCTTAAAGGATTATACTGATTAACTGGGACACCCTGTTAGCTTGATTCCTAACAAATAATAAATAAAAGATACAACTGAACTCAATCAGCTAACAATAAACAGTACACAAACTTAAAAGGAGACATTACATTTCAGCAAAAGGTAGGTAATAAAGGGGGAATTTAACTTGTTCACTATTAATATTTTAATATTCCCATCGTTATCTAGAATAAAAGCACTCAGTCTGAAACATATCGAAAATGATTTTTTTTTTGTCGTCCTTTTTTGCAATTAGCAACGAAAATTTCACATGTTGCAGGCATTTTCCGCAGTTTTAATTTATGCCTCAGTAACATTTTGATAATCCCATCAATGAAAATCGTTGATATTGCGAATATTAAAAAATATTCGGCACAAAACTAGGAAACAAATTAATAAAAATAAATTTTATCAATAAATTATGCTGTCGATACAGTCCACTAGCAGAAATAAATTTGTCAAAAGTTCCAATTCTCGGTAGATGAAGTTATTTCTACCATTTGACACAGAGGGAGTGTTGATGATTTATCGCACATTCTCGTATGTATACTTTTATTACCAAGTCATCATCATGATACATTTTATATTAGGGTTTAATGGAAATATGATATTAGTGACTAGAGGTCTGCATCAATGTATTCATTTGATAGATTCATACACGCAGAAAAATTGACCTTAACCGAGTGCGATTGTTATTAAAAACAAATTGGTTAAAATTAACTAAGTCTCTGTAGAAAGTAAATGAGAATTTTTTTACAAAAACCACAGTGTTAAAAAGGTTCAATACATACTGTTACAAATAACACACTAAATTGTTGTTTTCAATTAAGTTGCTAGATTTATATTAACTAAACAGTATCGTTTTGATATTTGGTTGAATTCAAATGAGTAGTTAAAAAAAATGTTTGTTAAAACCTAACAATCTCTCTGTTAAAAACAAACGATTTGTGTTGCTTCAATATAACCAATGACTGGGTTGTATTTAACCGCTTAACTCGTGATCCCATCCAATATTTGTTAAAATCTTACAATTTTTATGTTAAAAACAAACGATTTGTGTAACCAATGAGTGGGTTGTTTTAAACCGCTTAACTTCTCAAAATTTAACCAATCCAATGTTAGTCAAAATTTAACAAACTCTGTTGAAAACAACCGATTTGTGCTCCTATAATTATAGCGTAAAACTATACAAATCGCCCCAGTAGTCTAGCACGCACACAGGTGTTATTATGCAGTCATAACCAAACCTGTTCAAACTACTCGTAGTTTCAGTCGTTCGCCAATTGTGTTATTGAGTGCTAGTGTTCTGTGTGCTCTGTTGAGAAAAAAAATACAAAAAATAATTTTGGCGCCAAAACATATTGCGGTGAGTACAGTAATAATTTCATTTTTTCAGAAACTATGCCCATTATTTAAAAATGAAATATATATTTATAAAGTACATACAATTGGCTTTTTAGTTCGATTTTGTTTATTTTTTTCAATCACGATGGGTTGCTTTATTTTTGCTGGGGCGTTTTGCACTCAGAAATTTACAAAACGCACCAACAAGGTAAGTGTAATACGCCCCAGTAATGTATTGAAATATAACACTCATCAGAGCGTTTTTTTTTCTAAATTGTTTATAGAAATGCCACGAAATTACACAAGGACGACCCTGCGGGCATCATGGTCCGAAAAAGACCTGAAAAAAAACAATGGAAAAGGTAAAAAATAAAACTTTGGGAGTGAGTGAAGCAAGTAGGGAGTTCAACATATCATTCAGAACCCTGAGGAGACATATTTTAAAAGGCAATGCAAATAAGTCGCTTGGTCGGTCAACTGCTCTCTCGTTGAAGCAAGAAAGAAAATTGGTTGCCCACATACAAAAATTGGAAAAAGTTGGGTGTGCTCCTGACCGAAAAGACGTAAAAGAAATCGCTAATCGGTTTGGCGAACGTCTTGGATTAGCACACTTGTTTCTAAAACGGCACAAAGCCGGCGGGTAATGTTTGGCTCAATGGTTTCTCGAAACGTAATCCATTGAGTGCACTGAAAATTACCACAAGACCGTTTCTACAGAAGACTGGATTCAGTGCATACCTTGCCAGTGCTGGTTGCACGAGTTTTGTACTATGTACATACCAAATTGCAACAGCTGTGACCGCAAAGCGAAGCGACAGGCCATATAACAAAACCAATAATTTAATTTTCATACTTTAAAACATTTGTTCCTCCTTTTTCCTTAGGGGCGTTTTGTCGCTAATGCGGGGCTTTTTACCCAACGATTGAGTTACAAAACGCCCCACTTAACCTTTTTTTAAAAAATATCTATATAATATATGCTAACATATTTTTGTACAAATGAAATTGCCAAACCTATGAAAAGAGACTGTTAATTTTTTATTTAATAAAAGAATTATTATTTTTGTTTTATTGAAGATTCTAAAAAAGTGGGGCGTATTTTATAGTTTACCCTAACCAATGACTAAGTTGCTTTTAACCGCTTCACTCTCTTGTAGATCTTCCACAAAAAAAATCATTTTGCCCAAAAGTAGAAAATTTGTATTGTTCTCGAGTTAATTAACATTGAAAATCAATTTTACGAATAACGATATTCGAAATTTCTAAAAAAAACATTTCCATCAAAATATGAATCGGCTACTTTGTACGCAGAAACTGTTGATTTTAGCAGTCAACTCGGCTTATTTCTTCAAAGACATCCTATTGTTTCTTATCGAGCTATACACATTCTATCAAGAATTACGACGCTGCTTTTTCAAAAATCATAGATAACGTTATATACAATTTCTACAATCACGTACTGTTGTTTTTAATTGAGTTATACACACATAGTTACGAATTACGAAAGCCGCTCTTTTTGTATATTAGTTATGGAATAGTAGTTGAGTCATTCAGTTGTGAACCGTTGTGCAAAACTTTTGTAGCATTGACTGTATTGTGTTAAATTCAAGTGGCAAATACCATTTAAGTGGCAAAGCAAAAGTGAACTCGTACATATTTTTAACGTGAAAAGGAAATAATAATATACCGGTGAGTAATTTTTTATTGTGGTCTATTTCAACCAAGAAAAGTGGTACCAAATAGGCTGGTTAAAAACAAATTTTGGAATTCATCATGTTTGCATAATTCGATTTTGCATTAAGTATTCAACAAATACTTATAATAATAAATAAATATATGTTAATTACATTCAAAATTCAAAAATTGTATAACCAAAAAGTGATAATAAAAAATTCTTCTACCTATAAATACTTAAACATACAGTCTTTCATTTTTGGGTTACATTGGTTTTTCCTTTAAGATGGTTTACTTTTCAGATGCACAGGAGTTGAATACCTTCACCAAGAATGTTAGGGACAATTTAACGAACTTGGTGGTAACAGGTAAGTATTTTGGTTAAATTCAACCAAGAGAGTTAGCTAAATTCAACCCTTTAAGTTGGTTAAATGCAATCAAGTAGGTTGTCTAAATTTAAAGTAAGTTTATCAAAATTAGCCAAGTCAGTCGGCTAATAACAACAGATTAAGTTGATTAAATGCAACCAAGTAGATTGTCTAATCTTAAAGTAAGTTGGTTAAATTTTACTAAATGAGTCGGCTCATAATAATAGAGTAAGTTGGTTAAATGCAACCGAGTAGGTTCTCTAATTTTAAAGTAAGCTTGATAAATTCTACCAAGTAAGTCGGCTTAGAACATCTGATTAAGTTTGTTAAATTCAACAAAGTTGGTTGTCTTATAAGAACAGAGTAAGTTGGTTAAATGCAACCGAGTGAGATGGTTAATTTCAACCGAGTGAGTTGGTTAATTTCAGCCGAGTGAGTTGGTTAGCTTCAACGAAGAAGGTAGGGCACTTTCAACATAGCGAGTTTGTTAAATTCAACCGAGTGAGTTGGTTGATTTTAACAGAGTGAGTTTGTTAAATTAAACCAAGAGAGTTGGTTAGTTTCAACCGAGTAGGTTGGTTAATTTCAACCGAGTGAGTTCGTTCATTTCAACCGCGCTAGTTGTTTAGTTTCAACCGAGTAGAAAGCCACTCCTCTATTCTTAAAAATACTCCATAGCAACATACACTACACCACCCCTCTGCTTCGTTTTGATAAAAACTTCAAAGTCAACATCCCACCCAGATCATTCTGGGAAGAATTATCCGATATGAATATCGATCCACTTCTACAAGGATGGATCTAAAACAGTCGATTAGGTTGGTATAGATGTGTTCTCTGACAGTTTGAACCTCAGTCTGTCTTTTCGTCTATCTAATCACTAAAATGTGTTCCAGCCGGAAATTCTAACGACTAAAAGAAGTCCTATCGTGGCTGTATTTTTTAATTAAAACAAGCTTTTTTGTTTCAATTCCTTTTTTTATATTTTAATTTTAGACTCTTGATTTTTTTTATTATGTGTCACAAAATGGTTACCTAAAGAAGCCAATCCCAATTTCGTAATTCACGAGGTTCTTATATAAGCCAGAAAAAACGAGGTTAGATGAAATCATGTGTGCCAACTTCGGTAATACGATGCATGATGATTTGACGTCCGTCTATTCGTCAGCATATGGTAGTGTTCAGATCATTAGATTGGAAGTTATTCTGCAACATTCTCCCCGCCTTGAACGGTCGTATGATCTTCAATCTTAGGTAGTGGACAGAGCTTGGTTAATGCCCTTGTAGTCGTGGCAGTCGCTGTTTTAAGAGTCGCCACACGAATGACTCCATCCTTTCCCTTGTGAAGTTCAGTAACGCGGGCTAGTTTCCATCTTAGTGGGGGCAAGTTTTCGTCCTTTAGCATCACCACATCGTCAACCTGGAGTCCTTGGTTTGCCTTGCGCCATTTGGACCTTGCTTATAGATTTTGAAGATACTCCTCTCTCCACCTTTGCCAAAATTGTTGAATCAGTCATTGCAGTCTCTGCCATCGGGTTAGATAAGTCAGATTCTTGTCCCTAATATCTAAATCGGGTATGGAGTGTAAATGACTACCAATTAAGAAATGCCCAGGTGTCAATGGTTGGAAATCTGACGGATCTTCTGAAAGTGGGGAAAGGGGACGGGAGTTCAGAATGTATTCGATTTGAATTATAACAGTATTTAACTCCTCATACGTCAAGGAAGCCAAATGCAGCACATGCTTCATGTGACGCTTGGCAGCCTTAACTGCTGCCTCCCATATACCGCCAAAGTGTGGTGACCTTGGAGGAATGGTTCGCCACTCAACGCCTTCTTGAGTCAATGCATTCATTACTTCTTTTTGATGTTTTGGAGATGCCAACTGCAAATATAAGTCCTTTAATTCGTTTCTTGCTCCTATGTAGTTGGTGGCATTGTCGCTATAAATTATCTTACTTAGGCCCCTTCTACCAAAAAATCTTCTTAGAGCACCTAAAAAACTTGCCGTGCTCAGATCACATACTAACTCCAAGTGCAATGCCTTCGTGCTGAAACAGATAAAAATCGCAACGTATGCCTTTATTGGAGTAGTTCCTCTTCGTTTGAAATGAATTGCGAACGGTCCACAAAAGTCAGTGCCGCTTACTGCAAATGGCCGTGACGGGCTAACACGATGTGATGGCAGATCAGCCATGAGTGGATGCTCCGTCCTTGGCTGGGTTCTAAAACATTTAACGCATTGACGTATGGTTCTTTTTGCCAATACCTTCCCATGGACTGGCCAGTATTGCTGTCTTACAAAACCCAGCAGTCTCTGTGCTCCCAGATGGTGATTTTTTTCATGAATATGCTGCATAACCGCTTCCGTGAATGTGCTTCTAGCCGGTAGTAGAATGGGGTGCTTAAATTCATATCCAATTGCGGCATGTTTTAGTCGTCCTCCAACACGGATTATTCCATGACCATCTAGGAATGGGTTTAACGATGACATATGAGATCTCATATTCACCTGTTGTCCTTTCTGTAGTTGTGATAGTTCACGACCGAAATGCTGTTTCTGCACAGCCTTTATGATAACGTTGATAGCTGCCTAAAATTCCTCCACTGTAATTTCCCCAAGTTGCCTCACTTCTTTCCTCATTCGGGCCATCTTATTTTTGATAAATTTTAGGACATAAGCCGCTGTGTGGATAAATTTTATGTAATTATACCCTATTCTAGGGGTATATTAATTTTGACGCATAGTTTGTAACATACCTTAATATTGCCCGTAGACCCCTAAAAGTTACTATATTTATGATCAGCATCGATAGTAATGTCGATCTAGCCATGTCCGTCCGTCCGTCCGTCCGTCCGTCGGCAAAAATTAGGCCTTTAAACTGGACCTAGAGAGCTGAAATTTTAACCATATACTCTCTAGGGTCCCGAAATAATCAAGTTTAAGAATTTTTGAAATCCGCCCACAGACACGCCCACAAACTCAAAAAAACAAAATTTTGGAAAAAATCGAATTTTGAGCTAGAGAGCTGAAATTTTTTATATATGATCTATGGCCCATAAAACTGATTGGGACATAAAATTTTCAAAATCCGCCCACTGACACGCCCACAATTAAATAAAACAAATTTTGGGAAAAATTGAATTTTGAGCTAGAAAGCTGAAATTTTTTATATATAATCTTTGGCCCATAAAACTGCTTGGGACATAAAATTTTCAAAATCCGCCCACTGACATGCCCACAATTAAATAAAATATTTTTTTTGAAAAACCAAAATTTGAGCTAGGGAGCTGAAATTTTTAATATATACTCTCTAGGGGCCCTTTATGCTCATGTGTAAATATTTTCAAAATCCGCTTACTGACACGCCCACAATTATTTATTTTTTATTTTTGAAAGTCCAAAGTTTGAGCTAGGGAGCTGAAATTTATAGTATATACTCTCTATGTGCCCTTTATGCTCATACTTAATTTTTTTTAAAATCCGCCTACTGACACGCCCACAATTAAATAAAACAATTTTATTGAAAAACCAAAGTTTGAGCTAGGGAGCGTTTTTATTTACAAAAGCTTAGTTTTGTCGATAAAATCCTT
Organism: Portevinia maculata; assembly: GCA_949715645.1. Taxonomy (NCBI): domain Eukaryota; kingdom Metazoa; phylum Arthropoda; class Insecta; order Diptera; family Syrphidae; genus Portevinia; species Portevinia maculata. Next base: position 301,293,053 of record OX454525.1, read on the forward strand.
TAAATTTTTGCCACGCCCACTTATGAGATATAGGAATAAGAATAGGGTATCCAACAGTTCGCCCAAGCGGACTGTAGCCCGCCCCTATGTTTTTTTTTAAATTTGGTATGACAAAATATGTCCATGAGCTCATGTACGAGAAGTACGTTTCTCTGTATCTTTCGCTCTAACTCTTCATCCGAGAGATTAGGTTTCTCCTTCAACGTGGGCCATTCTGCTTCTCTTTTATACAAAAAAGCTGGGCCAGAGAACCACATGTCACTATTAATCAGCTCCATGGGTGTGGACCCTTTGACAATATATCTGCAGGATTGCACTTTCCGCTAACGTGGTGCCATTGATGAGCTTCAGATAGACCTTGAATTATTGAAACACGATTAGCTATAAACGTGGGCCATTGGTGCGTTTCCTCTGCCACCCAATGCAGGACGATGCTTGAATCAGTCCAATAATAATATTTTCTAAAATCTTGTTTGGTAGCCGTCCTGATTTTATGGACAAGTTGCACCATCATTACGGCCGCACATAGTTCGAGCCTGGGCAATGTTATCCATTGCTTATTAATCGGTGCTACCTTTGATTTCGCACAGAGCAAGTTCAAATACACATCACCATCCTTTGTTAGCGATCTTACGTACGCGCATGCCCCAAATGCCCTTTCGGAACTATCAGAGAAAGCATGCAACTCTGCCTCAGTGACATTATTCTTTAAGACGTGCCGCTTAATCGATATTTGCTCCAGATCAACCAGTTCTTCTCTGAAGGATAACCAAGCTTGATGAAGATCTTGAGGGAGAGCCTCATCCCAATGGAGTTTACTTTTCCATAGGCCCTGCATAAATAGTTTTGCTCGTACTATTACCGGATTAATGAGACCCAAGGGATCATATAGCCTAGTCACATCAGATAGTATGTTTCTTTTGGTTACTCTACTGAGTCTTTGCAGATTGACTTGTATTTGGAAAGTATCGTTACGGGGCTCCCAAATTAAGCCTAACGTTTTTATTACATTATCCTGCTTCAATTGGAATAACTTTTCTCTGTCCTCTGCAGCAATGTCTTGTATGATTTCTTCTGCATTAGCACACCATTTTCGTAGCTGAAAGCCGCCTCGCTCTAAAATCGATTGAAGTTCACATTTCATCTTAAGCACCTCTTCCATAGTGTTAGCGCCCGAGAGTACATCGTCCACATAAAAATTATTTTTGAGGACGTGAGAACCAATTGGATAAAGATCTCGCTCATCGTCGGCTAGCTGAGACAATACCCCAGCTGCCAGATAAGATGCCGGAGCGGTACCATAAGTGACCGTGCAGAGTTTGTATATGTTTACTTGTTCGTCAAGCGATTCTCTCCAAAGTACATACTGATATCTTTGGTCATCTTCGTGCATGAGCACTTGCCGGTACATCTTGGTGATGTCAGCCGTGAACACGTACTTATGATAACGAAACTTAAGAGCAATGGAGAATAAATCCAACTGCATAACTGGCCCCACATGCATGATATCATTTAGAGAAAGTCCGCTATCGGTCTTGCAAGAAGCGTCAAATACGACGCGTAACTTTGTGGAGGAGCTTTCTGGCTTAACGACGCAATGATGAGGCAAGAAGAAGTGAGGTTCGCTGTAATTGACATGATCAACAAGCTTCATGTGGGAGAGAGAGATGTACTCTCTCATGAACTCAATGTAATCTGTCGCTATCTTCAGATTTTTATGTATTTTTTTTTTCCAAACTGATAAATCGACGCATTGCTGTATTATATGAGTTGCCTAGTTCCTGCGAATCAATTTTAAACGGCAGTCGTACTTTGTAACGCCCGGTTTGTAGACGTTTGAAGCTCATGAGAAACAGTTCCTCACATATCTGCTCATTTTTTGTTAACGGTGCGGTTTCGATAATGTTTTCGGTCTTGGAGAATGAATCCATGATTTGGTCCAGGCTCTCGCAATCGTCGTCCATGCAAAGATTACACGATGGAATGATTTCGTGTTTGCCTGTGCCCTTATATATTCCTGAGATTATCCATCCAAAAACCGAATTTTGAAGAATTGGCAAATTTTCATTTATGCGAATCTGTCCAATTGACAAAAGTGATAAGAAGTGGCTAGCACCAAGCGACAAATCAATGTGCTGTGGTGTGTTGAATTGCGGGTCTGCGAGGTTTATGTTTTCGGGAATACGCCAATCGGAAATATCAATTTGATTTTCAGGTACTAACTGAGTGATTCGTTTAATCACGATGGCTTCTACAACATGACTGACCTCGTTGAAACGCGATCATAATGCTTGTTTTTATACCATATTCTAAGGGTATATTAATTTTGACGCATAGTTTGTAACATACCTTAATATTGCCCGTAGACCCCTAAAAGTTACTATATTTATGATCAGCATCGATAGTAATGTCGATCTAGCCATGTCCGTCCGTCCGTCCGTCCGTCCGTCCGTCCGTCTGTCGGCAAAAATTAGGCCTTTAAACTGGACCTAGAGAGCTGAAATTTTAACCATATACTCTCTAGGGTCCCGAAATAATCAAGTTTACGAATTTTTGAAATCCGCCCACAGACACGCCCACAAACTCAAAAAAAAACAAAATTTTGGAAAAAATCGAATTTTGAGCTAGGAAGCTGAAATTTTTTCTATATGATCTATGACCCCTAAAACTACTCGGGATATAAAATTTTCAAAATCCGCCCACTGCCACACCCACAAAAAAATAAAACAATTTTATTGAAAAACCAAAATTTGAGCTAGGGAGCTGAAATTTTTAATATATACTCTCTAGGGGCCCTTTAAGCTCATGTATAAATATTTTCAAAATCCGCCAACTGACACGCCCACAAATAAATAAAACATTTTTTTTGAAAATCCAAAGTTTGAGCTAGGGAGCTGAAATTTATAATATATGCTCTCTATGGGCCCTTTATGCTCATGTGTAAATATTTTCAAAATCCGCCCACTGGCACGCCCACAATTATTATTATTTTTTATTTTTTTGAAAATTTAAAGTGAGCTAGGGAGCTGAAATTTATAATATATACTCTCTAGGGGCCCTTTATGCTCATGTGTTAATTTTTTTTAAATCCGCCTACCGACACGCCCACAATTAAATAAAACAATTTTATTGAAACACCCAAGTTTGAGCTAGGGAGCGTTTTTTTTGATAAAATCCTTTAAATGTTGTATAACAAAATATGTAGAGCGTTCTTAACAATTCAACCATACTTAGACTTTTGTCACGCCCACTTATGAGGGATAGGAATAAGAATAGGGTATCCAACAGTTCGCCTAAGCGGACTGTAGCCCGTCCCTATGTTTTGTTTAGAGGATATTGTATTGGCTCCTATACCAGATATGGACGTGTGAAATTTTGTTCGTTGTATTCCTAGGATCTGTGCAAGACGATTGGTTATCAGATTTAGTTGTGATCCGGAATCAAGAAGCAGACGACATGGAATAGGAGTATTATGTTTGTCCAGAACATGGACAATAGCTGTGGCCAGTATGGTACGGCTTTGATCACCCGGAACAGTAGCCTGGAGGACTTTGTTATGGTCATTGGCAACGTACTCATCTGCATTTGCATTAAGTGTGGTAGGAGCACGACTGGTTGATGGATAATTAGTTGTGTGGAGAATCGTATGGTGTGCTTCGTCACACTTGCTGCATGAGGACGAGCGGCACGATTCGAGGTTGTGATCATTTTTTAGGCAATTGGCACAAATTTTCTGCTTATTTATGAATCCATGTTTCTCGTTTAGAGGTAAATTAAGAAATTTATAACATTTATGAATAAAATAACCTATACCATTGCAATACAAGCATTTCAGCCTACCTTGGTCTGCGTTTTTAGTTATGGCTAGGCTTTTGCCGGCGCAGTTTTTATTTGGCCTTGCAGATGAACTAGTACTGGTACTTGCCTGTGTATTAACTGTTGAGGAATAACACTCCAGGACTTGGCATCGCTTTTCAATAAACTGCACTAATCTGGAGAGCGGTGTAGGGTATCGGTTGTGCATTCCTCTTGCCATTTGTTCCGGGTGGCCATGTCGAGCTTAGAGACAACGATGTGGATAATGACGTCGTCCCACTTGTCGGCTGGGCGTCCGAGTGATAATAAGGCGCGTAGATTACCCTTTGTTTCGTCGATGAGTTCTCGAAGACAAGCTGCGGATGGCTTATGAACTGCTGGAGCTTCAAATATTTTGCGTATGAGTTCGGAGCAGATGACTCGTTTATTTTCATAGCGATCAACAAGAATTCTGACTGCTACTCGTACATCGTAATTTACTTCGTTGATTTCTAAAGAGTCAATTGCGCGGGCGGCGCTGCCACCAAGCGATGACTTTAGATATTGAAATTTTGACGTTTTATCAAGGGAAGGATGGGAATGGATAAGGGATTTGAAAGATTCGTGAAAATCCAACCATTTTGTGATCTCACCTGTAAAATAGGGCAATTTTATTTTGGGTAGATTTCACAGGAAAATAGTTATCAGACAATCTTATATGAAATGAGAAAGATGAGAAAAGAAATATCCGAAATAAGTAATAGTTGTGAATTTGTTGCTAGCAAATACGAAGAAATAAAACAACACATGACATCAAACAATGAGGCACTGCAGAAACTTTCAAACGAAATAAAAGAACTCAAAGAAAACAACATGAAAAAAGATCAACAAATATATTTAATGGAAACTAAAATCAACGCACTTGAACAACAATTATTAAAAAATAACGTTGAAATTAAAAACATTCCGCCGACACAAAATTAAAAATTTGATTGAAATTGTTCAAGCACTCGGTAAAACAATTGATTATAACATACAAAACTCTGATATCACCGATGTCTATAGAACAAACAAAAAAAATCCGAACAAAACAACAATCGTAGTTTCTTTTGCAAGCTACACTTCCAAAATAAATATAATTAAAAAGGCAAAAAGTATTCGCAATATTTCTCTTAAGAAAGTCAGGGAAAACAACTGCAATGGTCAAGCTGCTAATGCAGAAAATGAAGCATTTGTGTTTGTCAACAACCAGCTTACACCAACAAATAAACACCTTCTATGGCTAGCAAAAAACAAAGCCAGAGAGTGGAACTGGAAATTTGTGTGGGAGACAACAGGCAAAATATTAGCAAAAAAAATGAAAACGGCGAAACAATACACATCGCAACTAGCAACGATGTAAATAAGATAAACAACTAATCTTCATCCATACAGAAAAAACTACAAGAATATATATAAACAAATAATAAAAATGGAAAACCAATATAGTGAATATAGCGAAGCTGATGTCGACTTTAGGGTAATAAATGGTGTTAGTGGCATCGAAAAAGAATTTTTAGAAAAAATGAATTTTTGTTGTGTAAGTTTCAACATAAGATCCATTTCAAAAACTTGGGATACATTTATGGCGGAAATTGGAAATGTTTTATGTTATATAGATATATTAGTGCTAAATGAAATAAATATACCTAAGAACAAAAATGATTTCTACAACATTGAAGGGTTTAACCCTGAATTTACTAATCGTGATGCAATGAAAGAAGGAGGTGTAGCTATTTATATTAAAAACAGTATAACGTACAATATAATACCAGCAAAACCAATGAATTATGAAGGCATGCACATAGAAATCACAAATAAAGGGGAACCAAAACATATACATGCAATTTATAGGCCACCAAGTTCTAGTGTTACAAGATTCATTGAGGAGTTGAATGAAATCATCAACGAAAACAAGAAAAATATTTTGCTAGGTGACGTTAATATAAATATCCAAGATAAGCACAACTCCTTTGTCTTAAAATACGTGGAGATGATGGCCTCGAAAGGATTGACAAACGTCATCAAACAACCTTCACGTGTTGACATAAAAAATAAAACTGCAACGCTTATAGACCATATCTACGTAAGCGTCACTAATCTAGATATATTCTCAGCTATAATTGAAACTGATCTCTCTGACCATTATGCCATTCTTTATGCGACAAAAGGTTCAAATAGCACAGAACCACCTGATATATATGAGACTGAACACATTAATCAGCAAAAAGTTAATGAGCTTATAGAGCACAAAAACTGGCAAAATATGCTCAAAGAAAACGATGTTGAAAGACTTTATAATAATTTTGTAAGAGAAATTAATAATATATACACCGAAGCAAAGAAAATCAAATCAACCAAAAGAACTAGGAAACATAAACCGTGGATTACAGCCGAAATAGTCCCAATGTGCAACAGAAGAGATGAGCTTTATAGGAGGTTTAAAAATAACCCGAGGAGTAAGACTTATGAAAGCGAGTATAAGAATTTCAGAAACATTGTTAATAAAAACATCGCACTCGTAAAAGCCAATTTCTACAAACAACAGTTTGTAAATGCTTACAGTGATCTGAGGAAAACATGGGTGATTATAAACGAACTTCTCGGAAGAAAGAAGCGTACAATAGACGAAACCATTAAAACCAACTTTCCCGACACTGACAAAGGTTTACGCAATATTGTGGAGAAATTTGCAGAGCAATTTTCGAACTATGCGTCAAAGATGATACATGTTTGCACTACAACCACATCAAACCATGAAAGCCGGCAACTTCAACAAAACATTTACTTAGAAGAAGCAAGCGAATTAGAAGTTTACAATATGCTATGTCGATTGAACGATAAAAAAGGTCCTGGAGCAGATAACATCAAACCCGTTGATCTTAAGATAAATGCTATGCAACTTGCACCAATAGTTACTAAGATTATCAACCGAAGTATTTATCAGTGTTATGTTCCAAAGCTAATGAAGACTTCAATCATTCGTCCAATATACAAGGGAGGGACAAAAAATAACACTGAAAATTACAGGCCAATTGCAATTTTGTCAGTCGTTGAGAAATGCTTGGAAGAAGTTATAGTGAGTCGACTAAATAGTTTTTTGACCAAACATAAAGTGATTAACCCAAATCAGTACGGCTTTCAAAAAAATAAGAGCACTGGAAAGTTATTGGGGGAATTTACCAATACGGTTAATGCTGGATTAAACAAAAGCCATCACGTCCTTGTGCTATTCATCGATTTTAGCAAAGCGTTCGACACTCTTACGCATGAAAAGCTTTTGGAAAGTGTCGGCAGAAATGGCTTAAGAGGAGTACTTAAAAACTGGCTTAGGAGCTACCTAACTGAAAAAACTATTAAAGTCAAAATATCAGATACAGTGAGCGAAGAAAAACCAATCGAGTATGGTGTACCGCAAGGTTCAAAATTGGGCCCTATTCTATTCATACTGTATACCAATGAAATTTTGCGACTACTTACTTGCACTGCCTATGCTTACGCCGACGACATTGCAATCGTGGTTAAACACAAGTGTTTAAAGTCTGCAGTCGAAATATTGCAGAGCGAATTCAACGTTGTCTCCAACTGGTGCCATGATAATGGGCTAATTATAAATGCAGCCAAAACAAAGGTTATGCACATACGTGCTCCAACCAAGCAAGCCGAAGCTGTCCAGGTTTTTCATCAAAATGGCTGCTCTCTACTTTCAAGCAATAACCAACCAATTGAGGTAGTCGGAACCTTCAAATACCTTGGAGTAACCATCGATGAACATATGCTGTGGCGTGAGCATATAAATGTCCTACGTCTTCAATTAAAGAGCACTATCTTCGCAATGATATATCTCAAGCGATACTCGAATTTGGAAGTGCAAAAACAGGTATACTACTCGCTAGCTGATTCTCACATCAGATACGGGATTCTGGCCTAGGGAAACGCAGCGAAATCGAATTTGGATAAAATATCTAACTTACAACATCGCCTTGTTAAAATTTTTAGACCAAATAATTCATCTTTTAAAGTTTTAGATGTATATGCAATTTTCAAGATGACAACATTGCTACAATACAGGGATGACCAGCATTTTTTGCAACCTATACGCCATACGCTAAATACAAGAAGACGAGCCCAAGAGATGTTAGATGTTCCGGAAGTTTACAACACCTACGGACAACGAGAACTACGATGTACCATCCCGAAACTGATCAACGCACTTCCACAATTTTTAAAAATCATTCCAAATTTTAAGAAAAGAAAAAAAGAACTAAAAAAGTACTTACTTCAATTACACTTTGTAAAGTAAAACATAAACAACGAATAATATTTTTGAAATTAAATTATTTACCTTTAGAACTTATTGCAATTATATACAATTTTTTTAAATCTTCGATCACTTCAATCCCAAATTTATAAACAACCATCTGCAGATAAGCACTTTGCTTTGCGGATAAATTATATATATGTATAACAAATGTGTAAATAAAAATCCAAAAAAAAATAATTGTTCATTTGACTTAACTTGCATGCTCACATCAAGGACCTTTTTAATTGGTTGCTTTGATTGAATTCTTACCATGATTTGGGGTTGAAGAACGTAGTAAATTTCTTAGTACATGGCACGAATATCCTCCTTGCTTGTAACTTCCTCTTGATCTAGTTCTTCGATCTTATCTTGAAGCTCCTCGAAGGCGGTAAAGCTGTTGTCGAGTGCAGCTAATCGGAGTTCCAGTTGTTGCACTGACACGTCGTCTGGCATGGCAGCAACGAAGTCCTTGGCACGCTCAATTTGTTTGCACGCTACGGTGCGTCGACTTTTCAGTGCATCAATTCTTCTAGCAGCCTTTGTTAATGATTCTTCTGTCGGCATCGTGGCTTTTGGTTATGTGTAAAGTGATGAATGCGTAATCGTCGATAATTACGATATGATTACGTGACAATCACGTCGGGGTCACCATGTATTTTTTAATTAAAACAAGCTTTTTTGTTTCAATTCCTTTTTTTATATTTTAATTTTAGACTCTTGATTTTTTTTTATTATGTGTCACAAAATGGTTACCTAAAGAAGCCAATCCCAATTTCGTAATTCACGAGGTTCTTATATAAGCCAGAAAAAACGAGGTTAGATGAAATCATGTGTGCCAACTTCGGTAATACGATGCATGATGATTTGACGTCCGTCTATTCGTCAGCATATGGTAGTGTTCAGATCATTAGATTGGAAGTTATTCTGCAACAGTGGCTAAAGATGAACGTGATATCCGCTATGGCCATCCGAATCTTCTCAGGTAGTCACGCTGCGATATAATCTCTGGATTCTGTCTCTACTCCAACTCACTCTCTCGTAGACGCAGATCAATTTTTTAACATTCACCTGTATTGGGTGCCGGGACTTAGAGATATTGTAGGGAATTTTAGGCCTTATGAACTCCCCAAAAAAGGAACCTTTTTTTCAACCATACTGCCCCTTCTTCCTGATAAAGGTCCCTTAGGCATTCTAATTGCTACATGCAAACTCATGTTTATGACGGAGGTCATCACTTGTCTAGCGACAAAACAGATTTGGCCAAAGCTGGAACTTAATAGCTCTAATTTCAGCTTTCTTGCTCCAGTTTGAATTCCTATTTTTTGCCGACGGATGGACGGTTATAATTAGATCGACGTTACTATCGATGCTGATCACGAATATAGAAACTTTTAGTGCAATATTAAGGTATGTTACAAGCTTTAAGTCAACATTAATATGCCCTTAGAATAGAGTAGTAAGAGGTACCTACATTTTATAGCCATAATATATTTCAACATAAGTGATATATTTATATCCCTCTTACAATCTTCGAAATTGTTTTCTCTGATTAGCAAATGGCGTTAAAAGTATCGTAACATTTTCGAAAAAAAATACGTGCCTTAAACCGGTATGGAGTACGGTCTGTGAACAACTTTAGTTGTACAAAATTATTTAAGATGGATAAAGCAGTAGTTGGTCGCAAGTTGATCTCTTATATATAGAGACGCCGTAACAAATAGCGGAAATAACAGCAATGCGGACTGGTTTGAGGAAGTTAGGTTACGTTAGGCAAGGTGGTTGCCAGGGCACGAAGCCCAGGCTTGCTTAGATCGCAAGTTCGGTCCGCTGTGGTACTACAAGGGTTGAGGAAGTTATTTTGATTTTGAAAACATTTAAAATGAAGTTGGATACCGGAGCACAATGCAACGTTCTTCCTAGGAGTATTGTTGATCAGCTGTGATTAAGGACAACACTGTCAAATACCGAGCGCTGGCTAGGGTTTTGCAAATAACTAAGTAGAAGATGTTCATGAATGCCCAGTGTGTATTCCAAAATCAAAAAACCGGAATCAATTTTAAGGTTGCTTATGAAAATGTTTCTCCTATATTAGGTATAATAATTATTGCGTGAGGGTGAATTGAATGTCGACGATTCCATTTTTGATGATCTGGTTTGCTTTCGAAACTATGCCTGTGATATAGACCTGGTGAAACCCCCTCAGTTAATCATCCCGATCAAATGCTCGAATTGGTTGTGTTAGTTAAAACAAATAAATCTACGGAAGTAGAGGACGTTGGAAGAATGTGTTACCAGAATAAGCGATTCCAAGTATTTTACGTTATTGGTTATCAAAAAAAAGAAAAAAGGCAAAGAAATTTTAGTTGCTGATGCCCTCTGGACCAAAGGGATAATAACTGCATCCCTACTGGTCCGCTTTTGGGATTCGCCATTAAGACCTCAAAAAATATCAGCAGGACTTCCGATTTCGAATGCCTTCATCCCTGAGGCCAAGGAAATGCTGGTGTTTTTGCATTTCTGTTATCCAGGAGTTTTAAGACCTGCCTCTCTTTGGAGATGGTATAGGATCATTGATCGGTTTCGCCTTGTTGACGTGGTTCGCAAGATCTCTCCTTTGAGCCGGTCGCGCTCCATTTTCTTTGAGATAAGTTCTTTGAAGTCTTCCTCGTATCTTGGAACTTCTTATTCGATCAAGCTTTATTACTCCTGCTATTATGCGAAGCATCTCCATCTCATTCATACTTTGTACGAAACTGCAGTGTAGAGCGTTTCTTTCATTTTAGGGATCATTTTGTAGTCACAGAAGATAACTGAGTTTTTTCGCCACTTAATCCACCCTACACTCATGCGATGATTACTTTCGTCATCACAAGTTGCTTCGCTATTAATCATTAATCCCATATACTTGAACTGAAGCATTCTTCCATTCATATAAATGTCTGTAATAGGTTAGACTGGAGAACGGGCAGCATAAGTATTGTCTTTTTTTCGGATTGATATGATACCAATTCCTCTAAAAAACATTCACCCATACTCCAAAAGCTCGTTGCAGGGACGTTTTCTCCTCACTTATGATGGCTCCATTGTCAGCAAAGAATAACTCATGCACTTTGAAGTCCTTCAATTTTCCTTCAAGCAGATATATGTTATCAAGGACTGTAACGTCGAGCGACATTAAGAGAATGGAAACAAATGTGTGTGCTAAGATCAGCCCCTTTCTAAAAACATAAATACCGAAACATATTTTTTCCGTTTTTTAGCCGAAAACAGCATATATTAACTATAAATAATTTAAAAACAATCTCATAATGCACTTACCTTTAATATCCTGGCGATTATAGTTTTTTTTCCAAATTCACTTCCAGTATTTTTTTTAACGAGAAAACAGACATTCACCACAACCAGAAAGTTTAAGCGAAACTTGCATTTTTTACAAGAGAACCAGCACCAGCAATGGAATGAAATTTTGCACCTAGTCAGAAGAACCTTTAACCCGTTGGGAAATATTTTATGCCTGAACGTTGAACGTTTACTATTACGCTGTACTTTACAACGTAGTGGATACTATTGCATGAGGACGACCTTACAAAAGAAATATTAAAATTTGTTCCGTGGAAACTGATCGCCAATTGGAGATTGTCGTTTAAATTTAACATTAGGTTATTTTACCAGGAGCTCCTTGGAACCCAAAAAAGGGATATTTTTTCGAAATGTTCTAAGCAATTGCAGTATTTTTGTTTCCAAGGTTATTTTACGAAAAGGTTCCTTGAACCCTGTTGAGCGTTGAAAATCGTTCAACTCATCAGCCAGGATCGTTCTATCCTCCGATAAAAAGGAATCAATAGAGATCCCCGGTTGACGGTCTAGAATCGGTCTGACCGTTCATTTTCATCAATCATATATTTCTAATGTCCCTAGTTGGTATATGATTTTAACAAGTATTTACATACACAACACCCCAAAGAAGTACCTATAACTCCTTACTGGCTTACATGTGTACACACGCACTTTATTTTAAGTCTCGCTTCTTGAGCATACGACACCCGACTCCAACCATCGTGCTAAATTATGAGTTAAATGTTTTAGACTGGCCTATGATTATTCGATTTCTGTCGACTTGTTTTTATAGAGGACGTTGGATATGTAGTTAAGTTTATGTTGCATTAATTTTATATGTTTTTCAACAAACAATATAATATTGCTAGAATAATGCATTAAAATGTGTAATAAATCATAACTCAAAAATTACTCAGCAGGCTACTTTTGTAGGACAGAAATAGATTCGGGACTCTTCATTTCTTCATATTTCCAGGGATTATATTGTGTTACAGGAACTGATGCATGGTGGGTACCTATACCTACTGCCGATAAGAGTCTATGCTTTAAGGTTTCGTCACATGTATTCTCTTCCACTTCGTAAGCAACAGTATAATATATCAAGGCCTATTCGGCAAATCGTCAACAAAGCGTGACTTACTCAAAAAAAACCACATCCTTCCTTGACATGCTCGTCCTTATATTACAGCGTACAAACATTTCGTATGCAAGACACAGCACACACCGTGCTAAGTTGCAATTTTATATAAAATGAACCCCGGCACTCATAATGCGTACCCAAATTCCGTTCCATTCAGTGATTAGTATTCGAGTCATGCGTCGCTCTTCCTACATACCGATAGGTATCCTGTTCTGTGAACAGAAGTCTTCAATGATATTTTCTGTTGTGGCGATATACCTACTCGTAGTACTGATACTGGTATCCAGGTTGCCAGAAGAAGTAAATTACCAGTAACAGTAAGTACGGGAACGATGATTTAATGCGACGTGTATACCTATAGGAGAAAAAAAACTCTTCTCAAGTGTATGACATGGAGTTTCTCTTGCAATGCATGCAAAAATACTCTCAGCCATTAAATTGGGAATATATACTACCCTGTTACAGGTATATGGTACTACACTACACATATGTAGTTGGATATTTGGCTAATAGTGCACATTCGGGATTCTCCATCCCGGGACCTAACCACGTAAATCCCATTAGTGGAGTAGCAGTCGCTTTTGAAAATTAATAGTAATGGTCTATGAGTAGGTACCGTCTGGTAAATGCACCAATGGCATTTGAAGGTTACTTAAGCTCCATGAACTGCACCGCTAATTCAACCAACCGCATTTAGTTTGGAGCATTAAAATAAAATATATTCAGTTTTCAGAAATGGTGTTTTACTTTTAATACTATTTTTTGATGAAATCTTCTTAATGATTTTAATTCGTTTCGTTAAAAAGCGCATGAACCTGATGGTCCTTGTGAAGGCTTCAGTGATAGACCAGCAACGATAAATTGTCATCAACTACCTACATATATTACTCTAAAGTATGTATTTTATTATTCATTTTGGTGGTTACTGGTAGCAGTGGGCTTATAAATCGATTGATTAAACATTACATTTTCTGTCATCCACCTGCAGAGCATGGGTGAATGCTGAACATCTTAGCTCATCATCACAGGAGCGCTTTCTTTGCTTTCTCAAATTCAGATACTTAAATGAATATATTGAGAAATGGTAGTTCTCTGGAAGTTTAACGAAACTGTTTTTGAGCGTAAATGCTTCAGAAAATCTACAAAACTTCCAACAAAAAATAAAATAAAAAAATATAACGTGTCGAAATGGGATACTTTTGACTTTGATGTGGTGATACAACTTCTTATTTATTACTATACAGCTGCTCAAATAACAACTTTTAGTGGTTGTCGTAAATTTTACATTATTCATATTCTTCTGGAAGGACGCACTATTACATTTTTGCTCTCAGATAATGTGCAACCTTGACAAAAGAAAATGTACAGCTTCGTTATTCATTGATATAACCATTGAGTTTATATACATAGAGGAACCATGAGATCTTAGAACTACCTCAGTAGATGTCGCTACGTACACTACATCGAGATCGAAAGTGTGTGTGGAACATAGTGGAACCCATTGACAACATCACAATGGAACCAATTTCGGTCTTGGCTTGAGAATACATATGTAATTTTATTTTCAATTTCAGAGATGCCGGCTGTGTGTGCAGTGCATAGGTACCTACACGAATTGCTACAATGCCTATAGAAGTGGGGGCTTATCTTTTTTCAGTTTGCCTAACGATTACAGGTAAGTGCTTTGGGTTAAGCATTCAGGAAATGCAAAATTAAGTAATTTGGCAAAATATGCAAAGTGTTTGTATCAAAAAGCCGATTTATTAAACTTACCTTTTCATGTAAACCCTAGCGTTAAAAAGAAAAAGATCAACAGTTGGCTGCCCTGTTATCAGCTACTGCCGTCCACCATATTTATATGTCTCGCCGACTTTTTCCGGCTCTTACCTTTTTCATCCGTCGACGAGACCAGTCCAAATAATAATTTCCTTAATTGAACCTTTTTATATTAAATTTTGCATAAGAGTTTTCGAACATTTCGTAGAGTTAAAATATTTAATTAAAAAATAAAGAACAAAAAATAAAAACTGAAATCTCGAATATTTATTGGTCCAAATCGAGCCGAATTACTACGATACAACAGAACTCCAGCAGACAAGCGTGGTGCGGTCATCATTTCATTGTCGCAATAGTGCATCGTGGCAAAAGTAAACGGCCATAGCAATTAATTTTTGCAGACGCCTACGACTGCATTTACATCGACAAGCCACTATTACAAAGTGGCTGCCTTTGGCGTTAGCGCCAGTTCATCATCGATCAACTACATCATCCACCTCATCGGCCGAACAACGGCATTCCAGCAATCATAGCCCACATGCTATTTGCGAAAACGTAAACCTACGGTGCTGCTTTTATTTCTTAACGTCATCGCTGCACTGCCGTAGTTGCGCAGCAAAAGTAAACGGCCATAGCATCTGATTTTTACAGACGCTTACGACTTCATTCACATCGCCAAGGTGCTACTCAGACCACAAAAGCCCAACTGCAAAGGTGCTTCCATCACCGTGAGTCTCTACAACTTCAGCGGCATACATTTATTCGATTATCCACCACAACGTCGGTACAATATCAGTGTTTATCTCGTCATCAAGTCACATGCAGTGCTGAAACGGTACATCTCGGATTAAGTATCATCATCATCATCATCATCATCATCATCATCATCATCATCATCATCATCATCATCATCATCATCATCATCATCATCATCATCATCATCATCATCATCATCATCATCATCATCATCATCAGCATCATCATCATCATCATCATCATCATCATCATCATCATCATCATCATCATCATCATCATCATCATCATCATCATCATCATCATCATCATCATCATCATCATCATCATCATCATCATCATCATCATCATCATCATCATCATCATCATCATCATCATCATCATCATCATCATCATCATCATCATCATCATTCCCCCTGCAGCGACGGGGTTAGAATTGTCCTGAGGTAAGGCATGCCTGTCGTAAAAGGCGACTAAAATCCGCCCGAGGGAGTAATCTTAATGATGTTATGAGCGATGCTGTCTGGAGCACAGTCTCCTGGTAGGGCCACCCTTGGCAGCAAGGTCATAACGGAAAGATGAAACTGAGGAAACCCCCTGCAGCGACGGGGTTAGAATCGTCCTGAGGTAAGGCATGCCTGTCGTAAGAGGCGACTAAAATCCGCCCGAGGAAGTAATCTTAATGATGTTATGAGCGATGCTGTCTGGAGCACAGTCTCCTGGTAGGGCCACCCTTGGCAGTAAGGTCATAACGGAAGGATGAAACCGAGTTATATAGAAGGATTATGTGTGTTTGCAAACATTTTGATTAAACCCAGAAGCGTCTGACCCAAAATGGGCGGCTCCCTGGTCTGCGTCTGAACCGGAGCGGTCGGCAGTAACCAAACCTGGCTGAAGGTAAAAACGGCTATGGGAAGGAACCCGGAAAAAAAACCAAGGATGAAAAGTCAGCAAAGAAGTAAAATTACGGTGCAGGGAGTCGGATCCCCAGTACCGGCGACCGAGAGTGAGCGAGCAGGCTCGGAGTCGTCGATATACAATTACTGCAATACTACAACGGTGGAAAACTTGGCTGAAGTAGTAGATAGTGCTACAAGAAAGGATATTGAAGACCCCTTCAAAAGGCGCTCGCGCGTTCAACGCTCGCCGGAAAACCCGGGGTTACCAACGGAACTAGGCCGCAACGGGGGGGGAAAAATGGAGGGTCCCAACTTGGAACCCCTGAGAGTACCCCAAGCACGGCAACAATATGCGTCCCCCTTGGAGCCCGAAATTCGGCCCCCGCAAGAAACAGGGACTCAGAGAGAGGAACACTTGGCTACCACAGAACGTAAAGCTACAAGAGAAGCTCTGCCTGCGCTAGATAAATCTAAAAACCACATCATCATCATCATCATCATCATCATCATCATCATCATCATCATCATCATCATCATCATCATCATCATCATCATCATCATCATCATCATCATCATCATCATCATCATCATCATCATCATCATCATCATCATCATCATCATCATCATCATCATCATCATCATCATCATCATCATCATCATCATCATCATCATCATCATCATCATCATCATCATCATCATCATCATCATCATCATCATCATCATCATCATCATCATCATCATCATCATCATCATCATCATCATCATCATCATCATCATCATCATCATCATCATCATCATCATCATCATCATCATCATCATCATCATCATCATCATCATCATCATCATCATCATCATCATCATCATCATCATCATCATCATCATCATCATCATCATCATCATCATCATCATCATCATCATCATCATCATCATCATCATCATCATCATCATCATCATCATCATCATCATCATCATCATCATCATCATCATCATCATCATCATCATCATCATCATCATCATCATCATCATCATCATCATCACACCATCATCATCATCATCATCATCCGTCATCTTAATCATCAGCTCAGCCACATCAATTGTAGATTGTAAAGGTGCGTATGTAATTGTTTATCAATGCATCTTTCTTAAATTTTTATATAAAATAATTGGAATTTGAAGTTTGAACAAATTCATTTCATTAACCATTATTGAGAAATACATCTACGTCTGACATCTAA
Source organism: Portevinia maculata (assembly GCA_949715645.1). Lineage (NCBI taxonomy): Eukaryota > Metazoa > Arthropoda > Insecta > Diptera > Syrphidae > Portevinia > Portevinia maculata. Next base: position 301,310,330 of record OX454525.1, read on the forward strand.
ACGCGTGCAGTGTTGCCATATTCTAATCAAAATTATTTTCTTACATCGTTTCTAAAGTGTGTGGTTACAGCCTTTAAGACTTCAATTTGATATTCTTTTCGCAGTCAATTAGTGTTTTGCCTTGTAATGACATCTCTATTAGGAAATTTTGTTTTCGCGGCTGACCAATTGGTTAAGTTCAACGCAGGGTTGAAAGAGGTGCCTGATACTAAGCATACGTGGTCGAAATTAGAAGCACGTAAGGTAGAGTTAAGTGATCTGTGGAAAGATGTTAAGATTGCATACGCCATTTGTGCCCGTGATACCGATTTATCTAAAGAGGATCTTGATTTATTAACCATCGAAGCTAAATACAATCTTTCGAACGAAACTTATGTATCGTGTCTAGGGCATATTTTAGAATGTATTTCAAAGCTTAAACACTCCCATCCTATTCCCCCAGATTCCGATAACATAGAACCACCTGCGGCTCCTATTCAAGTGCCGCCGTGTGACTCCGAAGTATTTTATGGGGATTACCTCTCATGGCCCTCGTTCAGGGACATGTTCGAGGCGGTGTATAAACAACACCCCAAATTAGGTCAAGTCCAAAAACTGTTTCATCTCCGCTCAAAGACGAGGGATGAAGCATTTAGCCTCGTTAGCAAATTTCCGCTAACGAACGATAGCTTTGAATTAGCTTGGGAAGCTCTTCGGAGCACTTATGAAAATAAAAGAATCCTTATTAACAACCAAGTTAAAATTATCTTTAATTTACCATTGTTTGACTACGAATCCGCTAAAACGATCAAAGCATTGCAGAGCTCAATAAATGACTGCGTGGCAGTACTTCGTTCGCACAGTATCAACACGGACAACTGGGACCCCATCTTCGTCTATGCGTGCTCAAATCGTTTAACTCAAACTACTCTTTCACTGTGGGAGCAATCCCTTGGCAGTCCAATGGATGTACCGACTTGGAAGCAAATGGACGCCTTCTTGACCTCTCGCTTCCGAATCCTCGAATCTATTTCCGACGTTTTATCAACGTCGAACCAAACCAACCAGAAGAAACCAAACAATTCACGAGAGAACCTGCAAGCGCCTACGAAATTTACCACTCATTACACAAAGTCCTTTACCTTCATATGCAAATTATGCAGCGACCACCATCCCATACGTGCCTGTGCGCAGTTCTTACAAATGAACGAACATGCTCGTCTCGCCTTTATACAAAAGCATGGATTTTGTACTAATTGCTTATCAGTGACGCATATAAATACAGATTGTAGTAGTAGGTATTCTTGCAACCTGTGCAAGGCACGTCACCATACGCTATTACACGTCGATCCTTCTCTTGCAAGGTCAAGCCAGAACCCCATAAGGACAACCGACTGCGCTACCCCCTCAACCAGCACCAAGAATGATGGTCCCCATTTCAATCATTCAAACATACAGTCCACTCCCTCATCACAACCTTCTAAATTTTTTTGATTAAGTCATGGCCAACGCAAATCGCTTATTAGAAAAAAAAATGCATTGAAACCATTACATCATTGTTCCTCTTGGTATTATGAAAATATATATTGTTAATTCGAACCTAACTATATGGCAGTGGAGCTCCGTACAGTAAACTTATGTATTATTACATAATTATGTATTTAAAAAAAAAAAAAAATTAAATGCGAACTATGTATCTTTTTTCGCCGCTTAGCGGCAAGGGGGCCGGTAATGTTTGTATCAAAAAGCCGATTTATTAAACTTACCTTTTCATGTAAACCCTAGCGTTAAAAAGAAAAAGATCAACAGTTGGCTGCCCTGTTATCAGCTACTGCCGTCCACCATATTTATATGTCTCGCCGACTTTTTCCGGCTCTTACCTTTTTCATCCGTCGACGAGACCAGTCCAAATAATAATTTCCTTAATTGAACCTTTTTATATTAAATTTTGCATAAGAGTTTTCGAACATTTCGTAGAGTTAAAATATTTAATTAAAAAATAAAGAGCAAAAAATAAAAACTGAAATCTCGAATATTTACAAAGAAAAATATAAGATTTTGCGAAAAACATTTTTATGTTTCAAATTTGGTTGCTCGTGGGACAAAAAAAAATATCACATCGGATTGTGTACCAATTTCTTCGCTTCATATATGTTCTTGTTCTGAAAACTATAGGGATACAATGCGTGAAGAACTTATGAAAGTATCTTTTTCGGCAGAGCAGACATTAAATGTAGACTGCGACAATTACGGCTATAGATTGCACTTTACCCTCAGATGAAGATCATTGCTTACCCTTAGAAGGAAATAGATCACCACCCGGTCCTAGTTTAAGAGTTTACTGTTATAGAAAGCTACATAGAACAGTATTCTTGTGACTCAGAAACAGGGCTTCAGTCTTCACCGAAAAAAAGCGTAGACGTAACAAAAATCGCCAAATCATCTCGCATTCCACGATTTCTTTTCAGGTCTCCAAAGAAAATTGTCGAGAGTGATGATGAAAAAATAGAAAACAAAATAAATGAAATGTTTAGCACCAAAACCGATCCTGTTAGAATCCTTATTTTATCTCAATTATCACATAAAAAAAATTGTCAGTGGAAAAATTAAGAAAAAAATTTGTATTTAATTTTTTTTTATAAATCTCCGGTAATGTACAATTATTTAATTGAGATTGGATTTTTGTTACCCTCTATAACAATTCGAAGGTGGCATTCAAATATAAAGTTTTCTACAGGAATATCTCAAGGCATTCTTGATTTGTTAAAAATAAAAAGCACTTCCCTCTGAACAATAGACAAAAAATTTGTGTTGTTGTTGGATGAAATGGCTATAGAGAATGAATTGGAATATTATTCGTCAGAAGATATAATATATGGCTTTATAGATCGTGGCAGTTTTGGTCGGTAAAATGTCATCGCTACACATGCACTTCTTGTTATGTTTAGAGGTTTAAATTGCAATTGGAAACAAACTATATTCATTTTTATAGGAAACGTTAATGGAGTGCTCTTAAGCAATATTATTAAAGACTACATAGCTAAGGTCACATCCTTAGGTTTTGAAGGGCCGAGAAACCGAGAGCTTGCATTCTAATAAACAATAAATATAAATTTATTCTACTTTCAGAATACGCGACACGAGATCTGGTGCCAATTCAGGTACATCTGGATGTTGAAGGATGTCACCGCACCATTGTCATCGCATCGGCGTATTGTGCAGGGGATGAGCCGGTTGTATCATCCCAAATGCAGCGACTGGTGATGCATTGCAACAAGCTCCGCATGCTGCTCCTTATAGGGTGCGATGCAAATGCCCACAACATTATATGGGGAAGCACCGACACCAACATCAGGGGTGAGTACCTACAGGAATTTATTATGAGTTCGTCACTTGACATTATAAATGTGGGAAATACCCCCACTTTTGTAACTAGGGTCAGGGAGGAAGTACCCGACCTCACGCTTGGGAGCCCAAGCGTAAGTAAATTAATTAGCAACTGGAGAGTATCTAGTGAGCCGTCATTGTCTGACCATCGAATAATAGTATTCGACTTGGACAGCACAAGTATCACGAGAAATCCAGTAAGAAACCCAAGGAAAACCAACTGGGAAACCTATAGAACTGCTTTAGAGAGCAATCTGAGGCGCCTTGTTTTAAGGAAGGCTCCGGGCCACCCCCTAGAGCTAGAGAGCGCAGTGGAAGGCATAACAAACGTCATCATCTCTGCGTTCGAAGAAAACTGTCCTATAAGTAGAGAACGGGAAGAGAAACATGGTGGAGCAATAACTTGTTAAAACTAAGATCCGAGGTGCGGAAGCTTTTCAATAAAGCAAAGCGCAGCGGAGACTTGCAAAGCTACCAAATGGCCCTTACTACATATCATAAGGAAATCAGAACAGCTAAAAGAAATAGCTTCAGGAAATTCTGTGAGACAATCACCAGCACTCCTACTGCGGCAAGGCTACACAAAGCTCTTGCGAAGTCAGGAGGAGTACCGATGTCTCTGAAGAAACCAGATGGCGAGTTCACGGAAGATGAGGATCAAAGGGCACTATTGCTACTAGAAACTCACTATCCAATACCACTACAATCAGACCTCGGAGGGAAGACTGGGAAAGAACATCAACCATCTGTTCTGAGGGACGACTGAAATGGGCAATAAATTCCTTTCAGCCTTTTAAATCTGCCGGAGTGGACGACATTATACCCGCCCTACCACAAGAAGGGCAAGGTATACTAATACCACACCTGCTAAAAATAACAAGGAGCAGTATTGAGTTGGGCCACATACCAATGCAGTGGAGACGAGCAAGGGTTGTGTTTATACCAAAAGCAGGGAAAAAAGAGACCACACAGCCAAAATCGTACAGACCAATCAGCCTTACTCATTTCTTCTGAAGATGAAGATGACAGAAAAGTGACAACTATTTAAGGGAAAATGTACTGAACACATCCCCCTTACATCATCGTCAGCATGCATACAGAGCGGGCAGACCAACAGAGACCGCCCTATATCAGCTGACGGAGATAATTTAAAGTGCCTTGGAAGCAAAAGAAATAGTACTGTACGCTTTCCTAGACATAGAGGGAGCATTTGACAACACCTCACATGAGGCGATTAAACGATCCCTGGATAGGAAAGGAGTTAACAGTACAGTATCCAAATGGATGTGTGAGCTGCTGAGTACCAGATCAGCAGAGACTCAAACACCATCTGGAACCATCAGAGTAAACACAACAAGAGGATGTCCACAAGGAGGGGTACTATCACCCTTAATGTGGAGCCTAGTTGTAGACGAACTGCTGGAAAAATTAACCAACCTTGGAATCAACTGTCAGGCGTACGCCGATGACATTGTATTGATTGCCAGAGGCAAGTTCGAAGAAACCCTTTGGGACATCATACAAAGGGGGCTTAAAGTAACCACAGAATGGTGCCATACGTTCGGACTTAACATCAATCCGGCGAAAACAACGATAGTACCATTCACAAGGAAAATACAACTTCAAAGACTTAAGGACATTAGCCTATCAGGTACGACACTGATACCAGTCAAAGAAGTAAAATATCTAAGACTCCATCTAGATAGTAAATTCCTCTGGCGAAAACATACAGAGGAGATATCCAAGAAGGCCACCCGCGCTCTCATGATATGTAGGAGCCTAGCGGGGAAGGCATGGGGATACAGCCCACACATCCTTCGATGAATGTACACTGCAATCGTGAGACCAATTATCACATACGGAGCGGTAGCATGGGCGAAACGAACCAGTCTAGCCACAACAAGAGAAACACTCGGCAAAGTGCAAAGACTGGCTTGCCTGTGCATTACCGGAGCAATGCGTAACTGCCCAACCGTAGCCATGGAGGTGTTATTGGAATTGACCCCTCTACACATCATGGGGATGAACGCGGCAGACAAAACTATCCTAAAGATGGCAATGGAGGGAATTGGGAGAGGGAAATGCATCGGTTCGAAAGAAAATGGTGACTTATTCAAAAAAAACTTCCACTTCTTGGCATACCTAGGGACGACAGCCTCAGGAAATTCAATTTCGACAAAAATTTCCAGATAAAGCTCAGCAATAGGGAGAACTGGAGCAATGAATCCATAACTTATGGACTGAGCAACCACTCAACAAAGTGGTACACGGACGGCTCGAGGACCGAGGAGGGAACTGGTGCAGACGTGTTTGGGCCAGGAACTAAGCACTACGAATCCATGGGCTTATGTACCAGCATCTTCCAGGCAGAAATATGTGCCGTAGATAGGTGCGTTCGAATCAACCTCGAGAAAAACTACAGAAATTGCAACATAGCAATAATGTCTGACAGCCAAGCAGCTATAAAGGCTCTTGACGCCTACGTTATCAAGTCAAAACTCGTGTGGGAATGCCTACACGGACTGAATAGACTAGGCAAGAAAAACAGAATTTCCATCTGCTGGGTACCTGGCCATGTTTGCATTACAGGCAATGAGCCAGCGGACTCTCTGGCAAGAAAAGGGGCAGAGGAACCCTTCAAGCACCAGACAAGGGCATACAAACCATGGACCATTCTCATTCATTCTCATTCTCAGATTCATTAAAGAAACTGGACTGGACGCTGTGCTCTAAGGAGTGTGACCTGCCAAGGATAAAACAGAGCAATGCCTCGACACACTTCACTAAGAGGTATCTAGAGAGGGCTTTGAAAGAGGGCATGAACCTCTCCGAGGCACAAGCAAGGGGACACAATAGACCAATAGGTCGCAGTGTGTTATACCCTAACTAAATATTATTATTATTATTATTATTATTATTATTATCATTATTATCATTATTATTATTATTATTATTATTATTATTATTATTATCATTATTATCATTATTATTATTATTATTATTATTATTATTATTATTATCATTATTATCATTATTATTATTATTATTATTATTATTATTATTATTATTATTATTATTATTATTATTATTATTATTATTATTATTATTATTATTATTATTATTATTATTATTATTATTATCATTATTATTATTATTATTATTATTATTATCATTATTATCATTATTATTATTATTATTATTATTATTATTATTATTATTATTATTATTATTATTATTATTATTATTATTATTATTATTATTATTATCATTATTATTATTATTATTATTATTATTATTATTATTATTATTATTATTATTATTATTATAGTTAACACGATCCGATATGCTCCGTCCTCACCTGATCCAGCATGAACGAACATGTTCCCAGATGAGTCAGCATATTTCCCGTCACACGAATACTCGCGCCGGATACCTGATGCCTGCCGGATGCACGCGCAATGCACTAGACGCTGACGTTGCAGGAATGCCTGGGAACCAGGCTTTCGTGGAGATTAGATTTTAAGTATCTTTGAATTTGTAAAGCATTCTAATTTTGGTGCTCGTGGTGTACGGAATAAATAGTTTATAACGTGGTGAAATAGTTGTTTGATTCAAAAAGAAATATCCGTGGTGTACGACTTGTCGTACAGATATTAAATTTTTTTAATAAAAGGACCTAGAAGATCCTTAACTGGCGCCCGAGCAGTGTAAAACCCGTAAACGTGAAAACGTGTAAAACATAGTAAATTACTTAAAAACAAAAGTGAAAGGATACCCTAACGGGAGTGAAAAAAAAAAAAAATAAAAGAAAACCCAAAGTGAATGTTTTAAAACACGGGCACCCCCAAATACTAGTGAAATAAAATATAAAAAAAAGAGGAAAAAACTCATAGTGAATGTGCTAAGACACAGGTCCCATGAACCATATAGTGATATAAAATAAAGGACAAAAGAAAGGCGTTAAAGGCGAATACCTAAAAGGACATTCAGAGGACAACGGAAAATCAACCAAATCAACGAACAAGAATGAGTGCTATGCTTTTTGGATTGTAGTAAGAAATATATATATGTCTAATGAGGAATTATTACAATTTGTATCTGCAAGAATAACTTGTGTATTAAATTCAAAAATATTATTCTAAAATTTTATATTTTAAATATTAATCATTAGTCTAAGAACTACATGATTGAAGAAATAATTTGAAAGAACAAGTGCTCAGGACAAAATTAGCTAAAAACATATGCCTAGGGGCTGACTCTTACGAACAAAGGGGACGGTTCACAAGAAATAAGTTAAACCTTATTATCCGTAGTGAAGATCCTCGTACCTTAGTAGGTCGCTGCAGATATTATTAATTGCATTAACGTCCAAAACGGATGCATGCGAGCCTTCCAAACCGAAGTGACTAGCCCGAAATTTTAAAGAAGAGCGCTTAGCGGGCATCTAGGGAAATTAAAAAGAAAAAACGAATCCTGAGCACACAAGAAGTAAAACTTTCTAATAAATTAACAACAGTTAATATAAAAAAGTATACAAATTTAAAGAGTATACACGAAAACAGAAAAACTCAATAAAAAAAAAAAAAAAAAAAAAAAAAGGGGGGATGATTCCCTAGCCTACCTTTAATAAAATTATATTTTCTAACCTACTTTACTAAAAATTATACTGTTAACCTAATCTTAATTCTAAGTAATGTTGAAAACATAATCAAATAAGCATTTGTATAATTTAAATTAACTAATAAAGAAAAATTGTTCGACACGACGCGAGAGATTACGGGAAAGTTTAACAAAATAATTGAGCGCTATAACAATGCCGTACAGAAAGAGGGAACAGACGACCTTAGACACGACTTACTGAATAAGGTACTTATCCTTAAGGAAGGGGTGAACGAAATAGTAAGGGCATGTCAAATGGCTAAGAACGGAATAGTCAACAGTAACCTTTTGGATTCCGAGGAAATCAATACTATCGTAAATGAACTTGAAACATTGCCGTATCAAAATGCCATCGAGGCTGTTGAATACAGTCGGCCTTCAGTTTACAGCAATGGAACCTTAATGCTATATGTTCTATCAATTCCTAAAATCGAACCGAAGGTTTATCATAAGGTTATTGCCCGCGCAGCAGTTAGAAACGGTAGACAGATTGACTTACATCACACTCAACTCCTTATTAGACATGACGAGACGTACGGACTACAGGGACAATGTCTTAGCATAAGTAACACATCCGTGTGCGAAGACAGCGTTCTAAAAAGACTACCAGAAGATTCTTGCCTACCCAGGGTCCTCAAAGGAGGTAACGCACACTGCGACTATAGAACAACAAACGAAGAAGTCGTCGAATGGATTGGGGAAAATACGATTTTCCTTACAAACTTTAATGGAACAATCCTAAATAAAAATTATTCTATTCCCTTAGAAGGTACCTACCTCATCCAGTTGGAGAATGATACGGTTCAAATTAAGGACAAAATCTACTACGGTAAAGCCGCTACCAGTCCACAAGCACTTCCTCCTGTCCTAGCCAACGTAATAAGCAACAGGATCAAACCTAACCTGGACTACGTGCATGACCTGAGCACGAAAAATATCGAGCACATAAACATTTTAAAAAAGAATCTTAACTCTTCTATTCTTACAGAAATCTTTATCATCATAACAGTAATAGCCGCAATTTCCCTATTGTGGAAGAAGATTTATGGTAAAGTTAGCATCCCGGAGCTCCGCCTATCCTTTCGCCGAGGACAAACTCCACGTCCTAGGCCACGCACATCACAAGAGGCCAACGACCCCAGCCGTGACCTCAATAACCCCAGATGTTCAACAGGTGATCTGCGGGACGCAGATATTTAAAGGGGCGGCAGTTAACACGATCCGATATGCTCCGTCCTCACCTGATCCAGCATGAACGAACATGTTCCCAGATGAGTCAGCATATTTCCCGTCACACGAATACTCGCGCCGGATACCTGATGCCTGCCGGATGCACGCGCAATGCACTAGACGCTGACGTTGCAGGAATGCCTGGGAACCAGGCTTTCGTGGAGATTAGATTTTAAGTATCTTTGAATTTGTAAAGCATTCTAATTTTGGTGCTCGTGGTGTACGGAATAAATAGTTTATAACGTGGTGAAATAGTTGTTTGATTCAAAAAGAAATATCCGTGGTGTACGACTTGTCGTACAGATATTAAATTTTTTTAATAAAAGGACCTAGAAGATCCTTAACTTTATTATTATTATTATCATTATTATTATTATTATTATTATTATTATTATTATTATTATTATTATTATTATTATTATTATTATTATTATTATTATTATTATTATTATTATTATTATTATTATTATTATTATTATTATTATTATTATTATTATTATTATTATTATTATTATTATTATTATTATTATTATTATTATTATTATTATTATTATTATTATTATTATTATTATTATTATTATTATTATTATTATTATTATTATTATTATTATTATTATTATTATTATTATTATTATTATTATTATTATTATTATTATTATTATTATTATTATTATTATTATTATTATTATTATTATTATTATTATTATTATTATTATTATTATTATTATTATTATTATTATTATTATTATTATTATTATTATTATTATTATTATTATTATTATTATTATTATTATTATTATTATTATTATTATTATTATTATTAGTATTATTATTATTATTATTATTATTATTATTATTATTATTATTATTATTATTATTATTATTATTAGCTTTCTGTAAAATTGGCAACACAAATATTTAGTTACAAGGTACCAATGGCAATTTTCGCTGCTGTTGCCAATAACTTCTTAACAGAAGCTGAACAAAATGTGGCAATTAACACCGCAACATTCATTTTATTTATCAATAAGCTTTTTACTTAAGCTTTTTAATTTAAATAGCAGCAGTATATGTCAGGAATCCAGATAAGAATTCCATATCCCTTATTAAATCCGATATTTTAATAAATCTCAAAGAATCGTGTGAAAGAATATCTTTATAGAGGTCCGAAGGAAAAATGCAAGTACCATATTGTTTTGGTGCACTCCAGCAGACTTTGAATGGAGTTCTTGGCCTATGGGACCATATTTCGAAGGACCCAGAACAAAAATATCTTATCATATCCCATCTTAATCAATACCCTCTTGAAAATAATATTGCAATGCTAAGGACAAGCAGAGAATCATATGAAAAGAATCCATCAGCTGCCCGGGTTTGCAAAAATTTAAAGTTGATATGTTTTCAAAACTTAAAATCCTCTTCGCTCAGCGGGTATGAATGTTCTAATTCTATTAACTTAGTCGATCATTCAAATTCATCGCAGTTTAACCAAACCATTGACACTGAAGAAGCCATTTTGTTCAATATCAGCGCAGCTGATGACGAAATGCGGGATGACGATGAAAACGATCTGCATGACATTTTGGAATTGAGCATTGAAGATAAAACTTTACAAAGCCAAGATCTACAAAATTGTGCCAATATATGTAGCAGGGTGGTTAGTAAAAAAGGTAATGGGTGGTAATGATTGCGCACTATATTTGAAAGAAGCTCAAAATTATGAAAAAAAAACAGCTGAATTGATAAATCTTCGAGCCTACAAGAACTTTTGCTTGACAACAGCGTCTGACATATTTGAATCTGATTTGAAGTTGATAATTGAAGTGTTTGAAAAGTATTTTAAATACTTTAAAAGCAAAGAAAGCGTGTACATACAATCAAATGCATTTAATTCTTTCCAAACAAATTTAGTTAAATTGCAGTTGTGAAATTCAATCTGATTTTATAATAGGTTCCATTTCAACATCGATCCATCATTATTGAAAAACCCTTTACATACCCATTTGAAATTTCAATAGAGAAAAATTATTTCTTTACCCAATCGAATTATGTGCTTTTGAAAATATTTTTCCAGCGATACCTACTTATCCTTATCCCAACTGTTTTTTTTTTACGCTAGCCTGCTCTGCTGCCCATGCTCAGAAACAACTTATGCCCACATACTCGTATATGTTTGTGTTCATGTTTATGAGAATACTTCACAGTGGAGTGTGGTTGTGTCATTGTTGTGTTGAGTCACATTCCAAATTATCCACAATCCACATGGTTGGCTATGAAAATAAGCATACTCGTATCTTTAGGGATATGAGAATAGGGTCAGGGGCAAATAGAGACGCCATCTAGCGAGGCGTTTACCAACTATTTTCATATCGTCGACGTGGTTCCTCTATGTATATAAACTCAATGATATAACCAAAGCCGATATGGTGGACCATAAAATTCTGTTAAGTAAACTGCAAAATGCAGGTGTGCGTGGTTTCATGCTTGAATGGCTTAATTCATATCTGAATAATAGATCACAGAGAGTAAAGTTGAATGAGACGAGAAGTGCTGTGCAATTAATTAGGTTTGGGGTACCACAAGGTTCAGTCTTGGGTCCCATTCTATTTTTAATATATCAACCCACTCTTCCACCTCAATCTAAAAGGCTTACCTACTGCTTTTGCTGACGATGTTGGGTTATCGTATGGCGTGAACAGTCCCTTAGATCTAACCTCTGACATTAATTGTGATGTACATACTGTAAGACAATGGTTCGCTGAACACAAACTTGTAATAAGTCCTAATACTAAATTAATATTCTTTAATTTATCTGCGTCCTTTGATCCAAAACCGGATGTATACTTTTATGTACTCTTAGGTTAGGTTAGGTAGACGTGGCTGTCAGCTGAAGCCAACACACTTAGACCAATGATGGGTCCATTGTGGTACCACACAGATCTGGGAATTACCCTCACTGCTCGTTGAATCGGTAGGAGCTTCTTCGGAAGCGCGAAGGACTTCTAGCGCCAGTGTTGGCTAAGTCGCTTGTGTCATTGAACAAGAAGACCCCTAGATGGAGATTTCTTCTATGGGAGAGCGCAGGACACGTGCAGAGAAGGTGAAGTACAGTCTCCTCCTCCTCCTTGTCCATGCAGCTTCTGCAGAAGTCGTTTGAGCACACACCGAGTCTGGATGCGTGCCTGCCTATTAAGCAGTGCCCTGTGATAACACCTATAGTGGAGCTAATATGCAGTCGGTTTAATGAGATTAGACACTTCGGGCGTCGCAGATCCAGCTTTGGCCAGATCCGCATAGTCGCTAGACATGTATTGCTACTTGTCCACCTAAGGTTTGTTCTCTCGATTGCGGATAGCTTGAACAAGAGTTTGCAAGTAGCGATTGGTATACCTAGGGAACCTTTATCAGGTAGAAGTGGTAATGTGGTTCCTTTTTTGGCGAGATCGTCTGCCCTACAGTTACCTGGAATGTCCCTATGCCCCGGCACCCAACAGAGGTGAATATTGAAGTGCTCTGCCATCTCCGAAAGAGATGAGCGGCAATCTTGGGCTATGGTGGAATTTGAAGAGACTGAGTCCAGGGACTTAATCGCGGCCTGACTATCTGAGAAGATACGGATATCCTTTGAGGATATCACATTCCACTTTATCCACGTCAGGGCTTCTTTTATCGCCAAAATTTCCGCCTGTAACACGCTACAGTAATCAGGAAGACGGAAAGAGAGACTAAGATTTAGCTTTTCTGAGAAAACGCCACCAGCTACCCCATCGCTTTTAGTTTTTGATCCATCGGTATAGAAGTGGATCGATTTATCCTCCGCAAATGCATCATCATCCCAGAATGATCTGGAAGGAATGGTGATTTGGAAGTTTTTTTTCCGAATTGCAAACGGGGTATGGTATAGTCTATGTTTCTGGGTAGGGACTTAAAAGAGTCTAGAATAATGGAGTGGCCAATATTCTTATTGGTCCACTGCGAGGTAGCTTTTAAGCGGACAGCGGAACATGCCGCTGTTTACATGCTAAAGATGTCGAGGGGTATCAGTTGTAGCAAAATGTCAAGAGCAGCGGAGTGGGTAGAACGAAGTCCTCCGCTAATGCACAGACACGCTGAACGCTGGACTTTGCCCAGCTTGTCGCGTTTATAGCTTTTTCTAGAGCAGTCCACCAGACAAGTAAGTAAGAATTGGTCTTACCACCGATGTATATAGCCAATGCGTAATGCGGGGTTGTTTACCCCACTTATTGCCAATGGCTTTTTTACAAGAGAAAAGTGCTACTATAGCTTTCTTGACTCTTTTTTGTATATTGGGTTTCCAGCTTAAATTCCTATCAATGATTAAGCCCAAAAATTTTGTTTCGTCAGAGAAAGTTAAGCTCGTACCGTTAATAGAGGGAGGGTCAATATATGGGATTTTATATTTCCTGTAAAAGAGGACAAGCTCGGTTTTGTGGGGGTTAACTCCCAGTCGGCACCGATAAGCCCATCTCGTTAGCTTGTTAAGAGCGTTTTGCAGGAGTTCCTTTATGGTGTTGAGGTGTTTTCCAGAGACGGCAATAGCAACATCATCCGCATAGGCAATCACTTTGCAGCCCTCCCCTTCCAGGTTTATCAGTAGTTTGTTCACCACCAAGTTCCAGAGAAGGGGAGAAAGAACACCGCCTTGCGGCGCCCCTCGACTGACAGACCTCCTAGCAGATGTTACGCCCACTTTTGAATTGATCAGTAGATTGATCAGTTCACCAAGCGAGCTATCCACATTCAGTTCTGTCAGTGCATATGCGATTGCAGATGTGCTAACGTTGTTAAAGGCGCCTTCTATGTCAAGGAAAGTCACCATGGTATACTCCTTGTGATTGAGGGAGTATTCGATAGTGCGTACTAAGGAATGAAGAGCGGTTTCCACCGACTTTCCCTTACAGTACGCATGTTAAGCTGCAGACAGCGATTGCAGATTTATTTGCATGCGAAGATGGATATCAATCAGTCGCTCCAGCGTTTTGAGGAGGAATGAAGATAGACTAATAGGTCTAAGGTCCTTTGCACTGACATGGGAATATTTGCCAGCCTTGGTATACAAACCACTTTTACTTCTCTCCAGGCCCGGGGGATATGAACCAGATTAAGACAGCTTTTCATGATCATCTCCAGCACAGGCAGGATGATATCCGCTGACATTTGAAGTTCGGCAGGTATTATACTGTCTGGGCCTGCGGACTTGAAAGGTTTGAAGCTTTGTAGCGCCCAAGTCAGTTTGTCCCTCGTTATCAGACCGTGAGGGTAAGTTACCTGTGCATGTGACCTGTTAAGGCTGTACTCTTACTTGACTCTAATATGAAATTCTCATCTCATGCTACTGCATTGCTTAGGCATTTCTACTACCTTCGTAACATATGTTCAACTAAGCTCCTAACCATAATTTATTATGGGCTTTTTAATTCTAAGCTTCAATACGGTATAAATTTCTGGGGAGAAGGCTATCAAAACAAAATTCATCCATTGCTAGTCTTGCAAAGAACGTTGTCCGGAAAATTTGTCGTCAACCTGGTAGGCATCCTAGTTTTCCTTTGTTTTGTCAATTAGGGATTCTTCCTGTTCGTCACTTATACTGTTTTAAGGTTCTAAAAGCGTTCTTTATGAAGTCTGGTAACCCAAACTTCCGCATAATCCCAAACTACAACCTACTTAATAACTCACTCAATATATTGCAAGTGCCAAACTATAGAACCACCGCATGTAGAAATTCTTATTCAGTTATATGTAATCGTTTATTTAATGTCCTCCCGGGAGAAATCAGATGTGTTCACATGTCCGAATGTTTTCAAAAGCGCGTAAAAAATTTACTGTTTTGTCATGATTATTATAGTTTAGACTCTCTTACTTCTAATATTTTGATCTAACTTTTGTCTCAACTTTTGTTCTTAGTATATAGATTACCCTAATTTTGCATCCTTTATGAAGTGATAACTTATTAATACCATAAATCGCCTGAATATTGGTTTTTCTATATTTTTTGTTCAACACCCCACCCCATCTGATTGTACATATTGTTCCTTTTGAAGTGGCATTCAACACTATTTGAACTCAATCTGTATAAAATATCGAATGCCACCAGATTTTTGTTTTCTTACTTAACTGTGTAATTCCTAACATAATGAATTTTTATATTAATTTGTATTTTATATTATAATTTTAGAGAAATAAATATACATAAATATTCTCGTATACATACATACATTGGCATCACTTCTTGCTAAAGCTTATCAAATGCTAGTTTTATTGCAATTGTGTGGTCCAGGAATTTTAAGGCCTGCCAATTTTTACGATTTTGATATATGAATGATCCTGTTATTTATCGTTGTTTGCCAGCCGTGTCTACCCAGTGATTGCATGTACACTTTTAATATGTTCATGAAAGTAAAACATAGGGAAAGACTACAGTCCGCTTGGGCAATCTGTTAGATACCCTATTCCTTTTCCTATTCCCCATTAAGTGGGCGTGACAAAAGTCAGGGTAAGGGAGAATTGTTAAGAAGGATCTTCATATTTTGTTGTACAACATTTTAGGGATTTTTTTGAACAAACAAAGTTTTTATAAAACAACACCCCTAAAAGTGGGCGGATTTTAATATAATAAATTTAAAATAATAAACGGCCTCTAGAGAGCATATACCTATTATAAATTTGAGTTTCATAGCTCAAACTTTAACATTTCGATAAAGTTGTTTTCTTAAATTGTGGGCGTGTCAGTGGGCGGAAAATATATCAACATTTTCAGTGCTCTAGCTCGAAATTCGATTTTTTTTAATAATTTTTTTTTTTAAATTATGGGTGGATTTTAAAATCCTTAAACTTGATTATTTCGGTCCCCTAGAGAGTATTTGGTTAAACATTTTAGCGTTCTAACTCCAGTTTAAAGGCCTAATTTTTGCCGACGGGTTTTTAGCACCCTTATAACGTACATAGTGACATAGAACGGGAATTAAAGAAAAAATGAAGTAGGAAGGATGCGAATCCGATGCACGTTGGCTTTGAATGTTTGTAAATCATAATGTCTAGGAAAAACAGAGCGTAATGAGCATTCCACATTTGTGTTCTACGGCTAAGGAACGATTCTTTGTATTTCAATGTACGTCCGACAGTAGGCTTAAGAGTAAACTGATGCGCATTCCTTGGATGGCGAGTATTGCGGTTGAAATGTTCTAGGGGTGGAATGGAGCTAGCTATTTCATTAGAGGACTTTTGGTGGAAATATCTATAATGGATCTAGGCCGCAGCCTGGCGTGCTGGTGAAGTCTCCCGTACAGTCAAGACATACGTTCCTTTGCAGTTTGGCGAAAGCAGCGGTTACGCATTTACGTGAAAGCTTATTCCATCAAACAACCGACGCATATGCTATTAATGGTCTTATTATACCCGCGTGAATCCATATAACTTTTTTTGGTGATAAGGCAATGTCTTGTCGAAAACGTCTTTGCACTGCCAGAAAAAGAACAGCGCCTTGGCAGTCTTCAGCCCAACAGCCTTGGGCCAAAGTAGTTTGCTGTCCTAATATTTTGCTTCATTGGAGAATTAAATTGTGACGCCTCTTAGCACTGCTTGAGCCCAGCTTTTTCCTTCTCGCAAAGATTACAACCTCAGTTTTGGGAGGATTGACCGAGAGCCCATTCCTATTGCACCACTCGTCAATCACGTCTAGGGAAGCCAGTGCTTTGGCGCAGACAGTCACTAGGCATGATCCAACATTAAGTACGGCAACATCATCTGCTATGCCTGAGAGTAGACGTTAGAACTGTTAAACGCTTTCAACAGAGAGTCGACCACAATGCACCATAGCAGTGGAGACAGACCGCCAACATGCGGCATCCTCTTTTTAACCTCCGCCATCACATAACGGCCACAATCCGCGTCCACAACCAACGTTCTGTTCATTAGCATTGCTTTGATCCTCAGCACCAATTACTTGTCTACGCCATGTTAACTAACAGAGCTACACATGCTGTCAAAAGTCACATTGTTAGAAGCACCTTCGATATCGATGAAAATGCCCATCGCGTATGCTTTCTTGTCAAGCGCGCTCTTAATTCGACCAACCAGATTTTGGAGCCCAGTCTCGCGGGATTTTAGGAGTTAGCAAAGCAGTTTTACGCACATGAAGCTCGGCAAGTCTTTCCATGCTTTTCAGCAAGAAGGAAGTCAGTTTGATTGGTCTGAAGTTCTTGGCGAGTAAAAAGTCATATCTGCTTATTTTCGATATAAATGCCACTCTAACTATACACCAGGGTGTTGGTATGTATGCCAGTGCCAGGACAGCAGTGAAAGCAAATAGTGTTTACCTTGTTGCAGCATGGCTGGGTTTATTCCGTCCGTAACAGGCGACTTAAAGCTGTCAAACGACGCATCAGTGTATTTGATAGCTCGCACACAGCCTTCGCGATATACCAGCTACGCCCAGTTGTTTGTCCCAGCTGGATGTGAGCGAATTGTTATCTCTTTACCCGAAAAGTGAGAATCCAGCAGATGACTATGAGTTTCCGTTTTCTTCGCAATTTGCCTGGTTTGCCCTTTATCAGCACTCTTACTCTAACCACCCTACTAATTTTTCCCAGTGTTTTAAAGTTTTCGCAGAAATTCCTATAAGAAGGATACGCGAAACCCGAATTAAAATCTTTTCTTGAGAGACCTAATTAAGTTTTCTAACTTCTCTGCATCAAGGAACTGGCATTTTGCCAGGGTTTTTGTTTACTGGACACGTCAGTTTGAAAGAGCTGGTAATGTCGCTGTTTGGGTCTTATACAGCTTGCTCTACATTTTATCTCGACCGGAGTGTGGTTGGAGTTGTGAGATCTTTCGCTAACTCCTCCTTGTAGCGTATCCAGTTCGGTTTTCCCGTATTGCTCCTCTCCTGCAAAGTTATGGCTTCGTATTCGATTTGGAATTTGTTATATCTATGGTCTGAGGGAGACACATCCGAAGTGACCCTCCAGTTGGTAAAACCCTTAAAGTACCTGTGGCGTACTCCATAGAAAAACTGAGCATTTTATAAGCCTACTTATGCAAGCACGAGTCAGCTCATACTGTCTTTTGCATTCGTCTCGTTGTCGTTTAAGGAGCCACACGCCAAAAACCTAAGCCAACGCTGAACAGCAAAGAATCGGGGATAATAGGTTCCCCAATATAAGGCGAAATAAAACGTTTGCCGAGAAAGGATATTGAGAACGTGGGATAAATTTGATTCTGCCACGCATTGTGCGAAATAAAAAATAGAAAATTTGACGGTGGATAGTGCCGCCCAAGAAATTACAGGTGAAATCAACCGGTGCTTGGCGAGTCGACACGTTATCGCTACACCACCATCCGCTCGCATTTTTTTTTTTGGTCTCTTCGATAAACCACAACATTAAATGTACCGTAGGCCCCAGCTGCCAGTAAAGCCCCACAATAAATATAGTTGATAAAGTGTAGTGGCTAGAGTTTTTTTCTGTGCGTAAACTAACAAAAGAGAAAAAAGAAAAACAAAAAAAAAGTAGTAGAAAGTCCCTATTCTATACTTACCTACTAAATTAATCTCAATTATGTCGAAACAAAATGTTCACTCATATCCCTAATCTAAAATTGTCCTACTTAAAGATAAATTAATCTAAATTTATGTCTACCTAAGAGTATGAACTGGAGAAGATACATACATACATAATGTTTACCTATTTAATGAGTTTCTTTGATAACCTAATATTTTTTTTTTGTGTTAAGTTTAATTTTTTTATGTGTTTTTTTTTTATAATAATTTGCTTACGCTAAAGGGATTTTTTCTGTTGTTACAGTACCCTTGTAGTGCTAAGAACACAGCGTAAGCATTTGTGTTTTTAACAGCTAGCAGCACCTGGCAATATCGTATTTCATTGCGTGCTTTTCGGTGCTACTTACTACGTATTAGAAAGAATAGAGAGATAGGAAAGAAGTTTGGGTGCAGTTGTAGGGTTTTTCTCCACGGGTGGTGTCTAAGTTGCTTAGGGAGATTACGATTTCATGTATTCGAAATAAAGTAATGGACTGGATTCGAACGAACGACCTTCCATTCAGTAAGCGAATACACTAATACTGCACCTATGCCACCCGCAAGGTTGAAAGCCTAAGAAATCAAGTAGAACATTAACACATCATGGTCACAGAAGACTCATCATGGCGGAACTTTGTGCACAAATTTCTTCGCATCGATATAGGTAGGGGAAGGTTGTGTACCTTGGTCCGATTGTACCTTGGTCCGAGTGCCAATATCCAGAAAACTACAAAGCACGCAAAAACCGGCCCTTCTGTGAAATGTTGATCTTCTGTTCATTTGTCTTCTCAGTTTCTTTTTGAAGGCACAGCTGCAACGAGTCGGCAGAAAAACAAACAAACATAGTTTTCAATGAAAAAAGTATTTTTTTTATCTCTTTTCTGAAGTTATGTAGTGCTTAGTTTTCTGTCTTTTTTCCGCTACTTTAATCGATTTCGGAAAGTGTATTAATAATCTTTTGGTAGGAACACATTGTCGTTCGTATGTGGTTTGAATACTACGTTAAAATCGAATTTGTTTGGCTAAAGTGGTGTAAGTGTACCTTGGACCTATCATAGCGCGTGTACCTTGGACCATTGATTTGCCCTTTAATGAAAATTTTTAAATAATATTGAAGTGATAAATTTGTTTTTCTTTTATGTTGTTCCCTTAAAGTAAGTTTTTAAATAATATTGAAGTTCTTTGTTAAGTTTTTTTTAGTAAAAGAGTTTTTTATTTAATACTATTATTTGAAATAATTTTTTTTTAATCAAGCCAAAAACTTTAAGATAATGGTTTGTTTTTTGCTGTTTTTTTTTTGAAAAAAATTAAAAATGGTACCATTTTTACTTTTTATTGAAATAAATTAAAGTTTTCACCTTTAAACTAAAGAAAAACGTTTAATAATATTTTCGGTTCAAGGTACAATACTCCGTGGACCAAGGTACAACCACGTCTTGTACCTTGGACCGTTTGAGCTAAGCATATAAAAGTTAAGTTTTCTAAGGAATGGTAAGCAATATCCTTTTGGTAGTTTCGCCATATCATAGAAAAGACTTCAGGTAGTAACACAAAAAAAAAGAAAAACTAAAGAAAAAACGACACATAAAATATTGGCAAAAAACTGAAATCCGGACCGAGGTACACGACCTTCCCCTATTCATAGTGAGTAAATACAATATTTTTTTTTTTAACATCTTTATTTCTTGTCTATCAATTTCTTCTTTTTTTTTGTATTCAATTGTAAATTATTTTTTTTACCATATTCAATTTCTGCCAATTCCATATTTAGTATTTCTTTTGTTTTTATGCCCAAGCAAATTATGGTGAAATTGCAAAGTTACTTTTTTTGTTGTTTTAATAAATACCTACTTATAATATATATAGATACTACGTCTCTATACACTTAAATAAAGAATGGATTGAAATTAAAGTTAATTTACCCATACTTTTATTCCGTTAATGGGAATTCCAAATTTAAGACCTATAATTTTGGGAATTTGCATTTATTAGGAAATTAAACAGTTTACCATGTGGTAAGTTGAAGAATTTTTGTTGAGGTGATCTTCGGAAGTGTACTTGTCAAATGTAAGGGACATATCCAATGACGTTAAGGAGGGATTTGTCAAGGTATGATTTCACGGCGGCAGCCGTTGACACATTAGAAAAAGGGGGGTCCTCAAGATAGTGCAACAACAACTATCACTATGCTGATAAGGGAAATCTTCATATAGGTCCCTTCTTCCAGGTGAATTAATTATACAAATGCCACGGTCGGCAGCACAATTAAAACAACTGTGCTTATCGATTAGAACCGAATCCAACGTGTTAACATGGATTCTAGGAAAAAGTGTGTGTGCACTCTATCCATCTTTCGGCTTCTTATTTTCTTTTGTTTCACCTTCTTTTGGCACGATTATTTTTTTTGTATAGTCCGGGTAGCCAATGAGCAGCAAAGTCCCACCCCACCGTCGAGTGAATGCCGAGCAACCGCAAGCGTGCCAGCTGCTGCTTTTCGGGTCGAGGATCACACCTTACCTCACTTATGTCTAATGAATGAGATGTACCCCGGCTAATAGGACACACCTGACTATTACATACCTATTAGATAAAATTAAGTCGATCACCTACTCTCCTCTTGATGACACAAAAGTTGAGTGTGAACTTTGTATATAGACTTTATAGTATTATCATAACAGCGAGTTTTTTTTATTTTGGCCTCACGTTAGTAGATGGCGTTTGGAAGGTTTGTGGCTTAAATTCTGCTGTCACCATTTTTATACCCTATTCTAGGGGTAGGGGAAGCCGGGGCATAACGGGCCCCTTAAGGATTTCTTGTTATAAAAACTGCAAAAATGTGTTTATTTTCTCCAAAACAATTTTATTAGATAGAAAATTGATAAATACGTTAGTACACAAAAGAAAAATAAATAAAAAAAAATAATTCAGTATGTTAAATTAATTTTAGTAAATGATAGAATTTGCCCATTCTACCCCGGTACTGGGGCACAATGGACATATGTGGGGCATGACGGGCGCAAAGCTAAACTGGGTTGCAACGGGAGCAAATGTGGCTACATTCATCGTCAACATCATCCTCTCCAGCACAAGAACAATGTGCCCAATTACCACATGATCTGCAGGAAACCCGTCCTTCTGTAGACTGGGAGTATAAATGCCCACAATAAAGACACTTTTCGTCCTCCTCGCTTTCTGAAGATTCTTCCTTCCTGGTAGTTTTCTTTTTTGTTGAGGCTTTTTTCTTTTGCATAACAAGAGGCTTGGACTTCGTGGACTCAGCCTGCAGCTGCGCCTTGTAAGGAGAGCTTGTAATTATTGCAGTCTTTCCCCTGCGCTTAGAAACTCTTTTTTTAGCTGGTGCTTTGGGAACAGCTGCAATATGAGATGGAGAAAACTTTTGGAATGAAGTTGATGACGTTGGTGCATCATTGTTTGTCAAATCGGGCTCTGGAGAGGATAACAGTGCATCCATTGGTATCGGATTAACAGATGGGGCATAATGGGCATCCATGTCCATTGTGCCTCGTCCATTCTGCCCCATATCATATTCTACAAAAAATCTGTAAAAAATTCTTTTCAATTTAACTCTAAAACGGAAATAATTTAATTAATACCAGCTTTATTTACTTACTTTGATATTAAAGGATGAAAATCTAGTATAAAATAGATATTTGTTACAAAAAAACACTCTTTATTTCACTTGAAAATAACTTCAACTCAATGAAAAATCTTCTTTTAGCCAAAACAGAGAACACGTGGCAATTTTGTTCAGAGACGGGTTTTCCCCGAATTGCCACCGATGATTTAAGGAAGACATATTTAGTTTCGGAGTTGACACTTTACTCAACAGAGAAATAAAGAGGGGGCCCATTTTACCCCGGGTGCCTGTTATGCCCCGGGTTCCCCTATATTAATTTTGACGCATAGCTTGTAACATACCTTAATATAGCCCGTAGACCCCTAAAAGTTACTATATTTATGATCAGCATCGATAGTAATGTCGATCTAGCCATGTCCGTCCGTCCGTCCGTCCGTCCGTTCGTCGGCAAAAATTAGGCCTTTAAACTGGACCTAGAGAGCTGAAATTTTAACCATATACTCTCTAGGCTCCCGAAATAATCAAGTTTACGAATTTTTGAAATCCGCCCACAAACTCAAAAAAACAAAATTTTGGAAAAAAAATCGAATTTTGAGCTAGAAACCTGAAATTTTTTATATATGATCTATGACTCCTAAAACTGCTCGGGATAAAAAATTTTCAAAATCCGCCCACTGACACGCCCACAAATAAATAAAACAATTTTTTTGAAAATCCAAAGTTTGAGCTAGGGAGCTGAAATTTTTAATATATACTCTCTAGGGGCCCTTTAAGATCATGTATAAATATTTTCAAAATCCGCCCACTGACACGCCCACAAATAAATAAAACAATTTTTTTGAAAATCCAAAGTTTGAGCTAGGGAGCTGAAATTTATAATATATACTCTTTAGGGGCCCTTTATGCTCATGTGTTAATTTTTTTTTAAATCCGCCTACTGACACGCCCACAATTAAATAAAACAATTTTATTGAAACACCCAAGTTTGAGCTAGGGAGCGTTTTTTTTTATAAAATCCTTTAAATGTTATATAACAAAATATGTAGAGCGTTCTTAACAATTTAACCATACTTAGACTTTTGTCACGCCCACTTATGAGGGATAGGAATAAGAATAGGGTATCCAACAGTTCGCCCAAGCGGACTGTAGCCCGTCCCTATGTTTTTTATACACTTTGAAAACGAAGAAAGAAAACCAAATAAACTGCTTCATCTCTCTTTATCGAACCTTTCATAATTGCATTCCCATGTATGTTGTAATTTGTTTTCCTTGTAAGAAGGAGAATAGGCATTTTTGTTGTTTAGCAGCAGAGGTAGCAAGTAGGATTTGCAAGTAAGTTAATTTGTATGGTCTAGTCATGCCATATGATTTTCATTTGTATGGAAGTGTAAGTATGTAATTATTTTTCTGTGTAATTGATGATTTGCAATGTTGCCTTCGCTTCGGCAAGTAGTATGTTTGATGAGAGGGAGATGATGGAAAAATAAGAAATCTGGCTTCTTCGTCTGCGAGTAGAATGTATGATGGAAGAGGCGATTCGTTTGAAAGGAAAAATTGAATAAAATTTGATTCCGGTATTTTTCATCAAATGAGATATTATGAGTTTGTCGCATTTTAGACTCTCACTGTTTCGGCTATATCTTGTCGCAAAAGGTACCGATTTCTATCATTTTTTTGTAATTGATTTAGAAATATTCGATCTAATTTATAAAGCAATGACATAATTTATTTTTTCTCAGTATTGAGCCATGCCGCAACACTATATTTATTATGGATAATAAGAATTTTCGTTACTTTGCGTAGAGCTAGATTGCTAGATTGCTAATGAGTATTGCGCAAGTTTATTTATCTTTAATCAACATGTGAAAATGTTGGTATCTATATATTTTAAAGTCCATGTACCTTTTCAATGAAGCATTGAGGAAGGTCACTTGTTGGTATTTTTTGCTTAATGGAGGCTGTTTGCTTGTTTTTTTTTTGCATTAAACATGTTCTAACATTAGATATACAAGGTGGCGCAAAAGTTGTCATCTGTTTACTTCACAAATGTCAAAGTAAAATTGACATTTGCCGCTTTTGCAAAAATTATAGCATCTTCCGATAGGGTTTTCAGCCCTTGGGGTGCCTTAGGCAATTCTGTGTGCCAATGTTCTAAATGATCCACGATATTTGACATCTATCCTATGTAGTTTTCAGTCGGATTGGTGAACGCCACTGGGTGATGACTTTTGCGCCACCTTATACTTCGAGGCATTAAGAACGTCACTGCAAAGATTACGCTGGCTACTAACGCTAGAGCTTTTAGCTAAGCTCCAGCAATTGTAGACTGTAGAGTATTCTATTGTGTCTCTTGGCAGTTCAAGTTGAGTATGACTTTCATTAGTATAGTCCCGGTATATTTATAGTTTTAATTGTAATCCGTGTTGTGACTATTGGATATCAGAAAGAGTTGAACTGTTTTTTTATATTCATATTGGTCTAATTTTATTCGTGAAAGGATAAGTTGTGCATATGAATATTTTTATAATATATAAATCCTAGTTCTTTTATAGTATAATCCATTGTCTGGTAGTTATTACACTGGACTAGGTTGCTACTATGTTCATTATAGTTGCCAATTATATACAATCTTGTTCGTATTGTGTGCATTAATTTGCATAGTCCGTCTGTTTACCAAGATAGATATCTTAATATTTAATAATATTAAGTTAGGGTATATTACACTGCGACCTATTGGTCTATTGTGTCCCCCTGCTTGCGCCTCGGAGAGGTTCATGAGCTCTTTCAGAGCGCTCTCTAGATACTTCTTTGTGAAGGGTGTCGAGGTATTGCTCTGATTTATCCTTGGCAGGTCACACTCCTTAGAGCACAGCGTCCAGTCTAGTTTCTTTGATGAATCTGAGAAGTCCATGGTTTGTATGTCCTTTTCTGTTATTTGGTGCCTGCCCAAATATCTCATCCTTTTGTGGGCCAGGGCCCCACAGAATTTCAGTATGTAGTCTGAAGTTTCGGCGGTTTCACTGCAGAATCTGCAGAGCCCGTCCCCTGATATGCCCATTTTCCTCAGGTGCTACTTGAGTCTGCAGTGTCCCGTGAGGAGGCCTGTTAGGATTCTTAGGTTGTTTTTGTTAAAGCTGATAGAAGCTTTGAATCTCTTTTGGTTATAGTTTCCTAAGAGTTTCTTTGCTTGCCTCAGACCTTGGAGGTTGAGAACGTTTTTAGCCCTTGTTTCTTCCTCCAGTCTCCTGAAGTCTTCGCGTAGAGTGTATTCTCCTATCCCGCAGAACGGTTCAGGTCCTATGAAGGGTTCGTCTGCGCCTTTTCTTGCCAGAGAGTCCGCTGCCTCATTGCCTGTAATGCCAACATGGCCAGGTACCCAGTAGATGGAAATTCTGTTATTCTTGCTTAGTCTATTCAGTCCGTGTAGGCATTCCCACACGAGTTTTGACTTGATGACGTAAGCGTCAAGAGCCTTTATGGCTGCTTGGCTGACAGACATTAATGCTATGTTGCAATTCTTGTAGTTTTTCTCGAGGTTGATTCGAATGCACCTGTCTATGGCACATATTTCTGCCTGGAAGATGCTGGTACATTTGCCCACGGATTCGTGGTGCTTAGTTCCTGGCCCAAACACGTCTGCACCAGTTCCCTCCTAGGTCATCGAGCCGTCCGTGTACCAGTTTGTTGTGTGGTTGCTCAGTCCATAAGTTAGATAGATATCTTGCTCTTAAGCATATTTTATCTAATCTTATCTAATTTAATATCTAATTTAGCACCGACCGCGCTGACGCCAAATTATGCATGTATTAATATTTTTTTCAATTGAGGTTTATTAAAAGATATTGAAAGTTGAAAGTTTTGAATTTATATTTAAAATCCGAAATTTTCTATAATGGTTAATAGAGTTCCAAATACACGTTCTAGAGGAAGAGTAAGTAATATGAGAAATTCATCTAGTTTTAGAAATGTAACTCCCCGCTCAGGACCAATGGATGCCAGACCAATACTTGGTCGTACTCCACCTGGGGCTAGTGTAGGCTTAAACCAGGATCAGATTTCACCACAACTGGAAGATTACCCTCTTGCAGCAATGCAATCCGGTCAGGCAAGTAACCACAATAGTGATGTTAATAAATGAATGAACATCGGCCACCTGTCACAGACATTAGAGTTATCACGTCAGCATTTCAACAAATACTCGAGGCAAACCAACGTGTTTTCATTAGTAAAATGCAGTCTCTTAGAGATACCTTAGTTGGAAGATTGGACAATTTGAATGTAAATACTCCCAATGTGAATCCTACGAGACCTTCGAACGCTCGTTGACTTCGAACATTTTTTAAATAACGCTTCGTTTTCGAAACAACGCAGACAAGCACCACCAAGTCCGAAAATCTATACGATTTTCTTTTTAAAGTGGAAACCCTTAAGGATCGTTCGCAATATAGCTGGGAACATGTACTCGCAAATTTTCATGTCCGCTTACCAGGCCAATAAATAAACCAATTTCAGTTGTTCGTGAATACCCGCAGCTATTATGACAAGTTGAGCACTCGCTCGTACACACACTATAACTTGTCTTATGTTTTTTATCTCTGCCTCAATTAATATTTGTTCACATGCAAATATGGTTTATAAATAATTTGGGAATCCTCAGTGCTGAAATGCGAATCTGCTTCACCGATGTATTAAATACAAAAAAAAAACAAGTTACAGGTGACTGTGATGGTCTAATTGCAAAAAGACGTAACCTACCCTAAACTTCAATCAAAGTCAACAAATAATATACCATCAATCTACTCGATGACAATTCTTCCACCTTTCTTTATCCACAATCGCCCATACCTTTAAATATGAATGCCCATTTTTCACTTGCAAATATGAATTATAAAGAAAATCATTTGAGAATCCTCACCGCTGAAATGCGACTTTCAACGATCATACACATACATACCAATTGCATTAAATAGCAGAAAACATAACATACCCCAAACTTCCATCAGAGCAAACAAATAATATGGCATAAGGCTACCCGATAATAATTCCTTCACCTTTCCGCCCTACCGTCAACCACCAACGCTACCTGTGTCATCTTCCTTCTCTTATACCTCGTCACGAGCATGAAGGAGAACAAAAAAATCAGCTGTTTGCGCAAACCCAAATAAAAATATTCTGGTGATACTTTCATCAGAGCCAACAAATAAAATAAAATAAAAAATAAAATCTACCCGATGTGAGTGTCCGCTACGTCAAACACCAGCCACCATCGGCATCGGTAGTCGCTACCTAATTGATTACTTTTACTTTTAAATTCATTTTTATTAATTATTAGCTTATATCAACTTACATACTAGACAAAAATGATTAAATCTAACTTAAAATTAACAGGATACTTATTCTAGATTATTGATCCTTATGCGGACGCCCTAAACTTAACTATATCTTATAATTATTGCCTTTCGGCCTAAAAACTATTTTACGAACTAATCTTACATATGTGTTCCTCGAGAAAATTAAATAAAACTCGGCATCATTATTTAAATTTTATATTTTTATATAAAACAAATTACCAACTACCTATTCTACTTACTTAAACTACCTAACATATTCTAACTATAATTAGGATTCTGAACACTCGTTGCCTTGCGCAACAAGTGGTCAAAATTCTAATTGCTTTCCGGGTGCCTGGCAGTCGTCAACGTGCACACGCGCCGCCGTGAGCCGACTGAAGCCTTACAGCGTCAGCCAACTCCCGGAAGCACCACCACACGTTGGCGAGCCCGGCCTCTCCCAAAAACGCCCTAGCTAACTTAATCTAACTTATAAGCTAAGAGGATGTTACCTAGAGTAACGCACCGCCCTGGGAGGGCATGTTGACCCCTCCCCCCTCAACAAGCCACCAAAATTCGGCGAATTGCTTTTCCGTGTCGAATCTATCCCTCTCCGATATTGCGGTACTAAAACGGAGGAGCTCATGAGCATTGGCGACGTCCCCGTCATGGAGGAGCCGCTTATCTCTCGCGCTGCGGTAGCGATGGTATAAGACCGGAATACCATCCCTCGTCTGTACCAGCCCTTTTGCATCAATATGGATAAATGCCTCTGGCGGGATAAAGCCAGACCGGAGCGTACTCTCTATGTACATTTCATTGGGGTAGTAAGCCCCAAATATCAGACTATTGTCGCTGGCCATCGCCCTTGCAACGTGCCTTCGAGTGACCTTAATGAGGAAATTGTCAATCCTATTCAACTGAGCCCCATCGTATAGGACCTTGTTGGGATAGTATTTTATATAGTTGGATTCAGGCGTTCGGAACAACCGGAGACAGGTCCTAAGACATTGTCTCTCCAAAACCCGAATCTTTTCCATATAACTAGGCGCTATATTAAACCACAATGGACAACCATAAGCGATGATCGGCCTTATAAGGGCCACGTAGCAAATGACCTTCACTCTAGAGTCAAGTTGACTGCTATGAAACAGTCTCCTTGTCAGAGCATAAGCCTTCTTGGCCCCAGCAAGACAAGCAACTATATGTCTATCGAAATACAGATACTGGTCAACCCAGATACCCAGATATCTAACTACGCTTCTCACCGCCAATGGCTGCCCATTTTGTCCAATAATGGCCAATTTCTTCCAGTTTTTTCTGGTATCCCTAGAGGCCCCAGTCAATGGAGTTCTGAACAAGATTGTTTCCGTCTTCTGAAAGTTGATTTTCAACTTCCAGTCGTCGCAATATCGCTTAATTTGATCGAAGTCACGCTGCAAAAGGATATTAATGACCTCGATTTTAGGACCTGATCTGTATGCCACCAAATCGTCGGCATACGCTATAGCATGTCTGAGTGAACCCACCAGATCACTCGTGTAAATGTTAAACAGGATCGGAGAATTGACCGCCCCCTGCTGTAAACCGTTTTTAATTTCAAAGACTCTGCTCGAAGTCACGTTGCCACATTTGACAACGAACTTCTTTCCCATAAGCATATTATAAATTACATATAGCAAAGGTTTGTGCATCCCCTGCCTGGTCAACTTGTAGAAAAGTCCCTCTAACCATACGGTGTCGAAAGCCTTCTCAAAATCAACCAGACAAGCACCCGTGCATTGGCTCTTGCATTTATTCCACTGAATGTCGGAAACCAGTTTCGACGCGGCATGAATAGTGTCATGCCTCGCCCTGAAACCAAACTGGTTGTCCGGGATTATGTTATTGTCCTCGACCCACTTTAACAGGGCTCTATTGACAACCTTTTCAAAGACCTTGCTAATATTCGGAAGCAAGCTAATTGACCGGAGATTGGCAGGGTTCGTCCTATCTTTACATTTTTTCGGGATAGGGTGTACCACAGCTACCTTCCAATGCGCCGGATAATGTGCATTATTCAGCGCATTGTTAAACAGCGTGGTGAAAATATCTACAGCCTCCAAAGGCAGGTGTCTCAATACGACGTTTGGGACACCATCCATCCCCGCCGACTTTTTATTCTTTAGCGACTCGAAGATGCACAGAAGATCATCCTTCGACACGAACAAGTGCGATGCATCTCGGCCATTGGCGACAACTGCATTAGCATGGTTTTCATCAGTGAACACGGTGAATCCGTTATTCTCAGATCGCCAATTCTCAAGTTCGGTGCGCAGATAGAAGTGGCTCACCAGAGCCCTATTCTCAATGTCGTGGTTACGGCGAACAGGATTGTTCACCGTATACACAGCCTCGAAACAAGCGCCCAGCAAATCCACTTTCTCCTGTGGGTCCTCGACCACGAAAAAATCGTCGTTTGAAGCGACACTTTCTGGACTTATTCCAGCAGTCAGTATTGTCTGTCTGTTCTCTGCTGTCTGGGAGATTCGAACACAAGGAATATCATTGTGATCTTTCCTCCTGAACAACTTATTTATCTGTGCTACCTAATTGATCTTCATTCCCATATACCCATTCAGGAGATTGGACGAAAACAAAAATAAACCCACATAATGTGCATAAACTATCACCATTTGTTTTTGGCCCGGAGCATATAGGTGGCGTATCGTCGTATACGCGAAGTGAGAATACTATAGAGTCTGTATACAATGATTGAGCCCTTCCAGTGTTGCCGGGGAGAAATATTATAAGGTAGTACTGAAGCCAAAAATTGGGTGTATTTTGAAAAAATAATAGTACAAACAATTTTTAGTCTTCAAAAATAAGTGTGTACACAATTTTGTTTGCAACTTTATTTAAAAATGCTTCATTGATTTGCATTCAATGTATTTACCTCCAATCTGTTCCGTTTTTATACCCTATTCTAGGGGTATATTAATTTTGACGCATAGTTTGTAACATACCTTAATATTGCCCGTAGACCCCTAAAAGTTACTATATTTATGATCAGCATCGATAGTAATGTCGATCTAGCCATGTCCGTCCGTCCGTCCGTCCGTCGGCAAAAATTAGGCCTTTAAACTGGACCTAGAGAGCTGAAATTTTAACCATATACTCTCTAGGGTCCCGAAATAATCAAGTTTACGAATTTTTGAAATCCGCCCACAGACACGCCCATAAACTCAAAAAAACAAAATTTTGGAAAAAATCGAATTTTGAGCTAGGAAGCTGAAATTTTTTATATATGATCTATGACTCCTAAAACTGCTCGGGATATAAAATTTTCAAAATCCGCCCACTGCCACGCCCACAAAAAAATAAAACAATTTTATTGAAAAACCAAAATTTGAGCTAGGGAGCTGAAATTTTTAATATATACTCTATAAGGGCCCTTTAAGCTCATGTATAAATATTTTCAAAATCCGCCCACAAATAAATAAAACAATTTTTTTGAAAATCCAAAGTTTGAGCAAGGGAGCTGAAATTTATAATATATACTCTCTGTGTGCCCTTTATGCTCATGTGTAAATATTTTCAAAATCCGCCCACTGGCACGCCCACAATTATTATTTTTATTTTTTTTTTTGAAAATTCAAAGTGAGCTGGGAGCTGAAATTTATAATATATACTCTCTAGGGGCGCTTTATGCTCATGTGTTAATTTTTTTTTAAATCCGCCTACTGACACGCCCACAATTAAATAAAACAATTTTATTGAAACACCTAAGTTTGAGCTAGGGAGCGTTTTTTGTGATAAAATCCTTTAAATGTTATATAACAAAATATGTAGAGCGTTCTTAACAATTCAACCATACTTAGACTTTTGTCACGCCCACTTATGAGGGATAGGAATAAGAATAGGGTATGCAACAGTTCGCCCAAGCGGACTGTAGCCCGTCCCTATGTTTTATCTTTAATTAGAAACAGTTGGGAAAAAACTCATTGTGTAGCTGCGCTGCTTTGTGAAATACTTATCAAAGCACTTACAAAATCCCTTGTCCGAGGGAAAAGTGTTTCATTAATTGCATTTTTTTAAGACAAATTTCTCTGGCCAAAACTCTGTTATTTCGAAAGAGGAAGGAGGAAGTATCAACTTCATCAGCATCAGAAATCTCAACATCGTTTGTTCTTTCGGCACAGGATTCAGGAACCGAATTTGCAGGAACAGCAGCAGACTCATTTGGTTTTTACCCGCAACAGAAGACACATTGTCATTGGGAACTTTTTTTGCCTTTACCGATTTTGATTTGGTCGGTGTATCAACTTCAACAGCAAATACTTTTTCACCATTTAAAAAGTACAATGTCGTTGGCTCTTGTAGTAGGTGATTTTGGTGCTAAATTTTTAGGAACAGCAGCAGACTCATTTGTTTTAGAACTCCAGCAACACAAGACACATTTAAAGCTTTTTTGCCTTTACCGCCTCAAATTAATCCAATTTATTGAATATGTATAATACAAGTTTATTTTGAATTATTGTAACAAGAATTACAATGTTTCAAGTATTAATTTAACAATTGTTTTCATTTTATTGAACTATACATACAAATTCACGGAGTTCAAACAAAAAAACGAAAAACAAAATACAATCTCAGTTAACAATAAAATAAATACCGAACTGACAGATGAGAATTGCACGAAAGATGAAACCAACGAAACACAAAAACAAACAAGAAAGAGGGAAATTCCCTTTTTGCCGACAGTTTGGAAGATAAAAGTGCTGCCAAATTTGCATTAAATTTTAAGTGAATTAAATTAATTTAGGTTGCTGCAAGTGTAAGATATTTTAGGTCTTTACAGAAATAGGAATACGAATGTGAAAGGAGGAGTACGGGAGTACGGAGGTATTGCAAGTAGCACAATACTCCTATGGGAGTACTTTCGACAACACTGAGCCTTCATTACGACTGGACAATCCGCAAATCAAGCGCGTCGAATGATACCCATCTCACTTACCTCACCCTGTTAGTTTACGAGTAATAAAAATAAACAACAATTTTAAAAAAGACCACTGGGCTCCCTTTATTTGAAATTAAATTTATGTTGTTTGGGTCCTCTTACTGCAACTTAAAGTATGCCTTTATATGAACAAAATCGTGCACATGGAGCTAGTGTGTTCAAAGTTGAAGGTGAGAACAAAAGAAAAACAAGACCACCGAAGTTAAGATAACTAACCAGTCTGTCCTATATTTAGGGCTCAAAAAGTTCATGCCCTTTCGTTAGTTTTTCCCATATTAAATATTCGGGTGATATGAGGAAGAAAAAAATAATCAAAAAAGTAGGAGAACCCCTTGGAATATAAATGAAGAATTAGGGATACACTGGTGTTGTTAGTTGAACATACACACGTGTACCTGTATGTTTTACGTTTTAATGGGAATTTACAAACATTTGAAGGATTTACATCTCATTGATAGTCAAATATGATTGGCACTATTTTTTGCAATATACATGCAAACACACAAGTCGCTCAAAGTTTGAGCTTGTTTGTCAAATCAAAGGGTTTTCTTTAAGTTGATTATGCAAAGGATTCGGGTTGGAAAGTAAAACTTTGTTGGCTAAATTTGTTGTTTCTGGTTTAAAGAAGAAATATGATTTGAGGAATACAAAGTTGTAGGACCAAATCAGTAGCTGTATGGAGAAATGGATTTATATGAGAACTGGCTAAATGGGCTGGATAAATTATTTATTAGATCGACAGGGCTCAATAGATATTTGAATCAGCATGTCTTCACTGTCGTTTTGCCAACATTACTCATATTGCAATGCATCAAGAATGTACATGCGGCATCGAATGTCTGCAATCGTAAGAACCCCGCAACTATATGAACGCACAACACTTCCATTATTTTCAATGGAATTTTTAAAATTATATTTTCTTTAAGGCTAAGCTTGCTGGGCAGCTTTTTTTCATCTAATACCTCTTGATTTACATACCAAACAACTTTCTGGCACCCTTTGGCTCTGGGTTCCTTTAGTCATTGCATATAGACTTTATAGTATTCTCACTTCGTGTATACGACGATGCGCCACCAAACGCCGTAAGTTCGTCATTAAAGAATCTACAAAAAGCTTTAAATATGCATTTTTGTAGTTATTTCTGTTGTCTTCTTCCATTCTCGTTTATAATTGGAGCGCGTACTCTTTAATACTCTTTCCTTTGATAATAAAGAAGATTTCCAAAAGTGTGTGTTTTGTCACTTTAATTTTTCTTTACTTCTCAGGATGGGAATATGATGTGTGGTGAGAGGGGTAGGGTATATAGTTGGTGTATTATGTGTTGGTTTTGATGGAAGTTTGGGGTAGGTTATCTCATATTGCAAGCAGCAGTATTTAAAAAAGATAAATTTCCACAGGTTGAATTTCGTACTTTTTCAAAGCCACCCGTTTTAACTTACAAAGTGATACAAAGTGAATAAGAGTTTTTATCCGATTTCAAGACGTTCATTCTGATAAGTATTAATTATTTATCATTATTATATTATTATTTCATTCTTTTTCATATATTTTAATATATTCATATTTATATATTTTGTTACGTTTTTATAAATTTTAATATATTTATATAATATATATATATATCTACCTACATACATTTATTTTATAGATTATATATTATTTATTTAAGGGGGGGGGGGGGGGGGGGCACTTCGACATAAAAAAATCTTTTGTACCGTATGGGCCAGACAAATTTAAACTAGTAGAATTTCCACTTTCCGTGTAAAGCGGACAATTTTACCAGTAGAAGAATTCTTTATGTCCTCGGTGCTCATTTGTTCCCTGACAAATATCTACTTTCTAGTTCCATTAAGGGCTGGACATTCACAAAAAATGTGTTCAGCTGGCTCGTCCTCTTCAAGACAGAGTCGGAACTCAGGAGAGTCTGCTATTCTCATTTTGTGCAGATGATATCTTAAACCATGGTGACCAGTAAGGTAACCCACTAAGTTTTTGATAACATGCCTGCTTATGTTTAGGCATTTGCTGCCATTTGCTGGCATTTTGATTGAAAGGTCGTGTTTAAGATTATATTGATATTGATTGTATGTATCTCAATTATAGTTAACTCTTGTTTCATTTTCGTTATCATCATAATTTCTCATGTTTCATTTTTTCATAAATTATTCTTGTACCAGTATGTTGTGGCACATTGTATATATATTTCTTATTAGAGTCCAGTTTCATCACACCGCCAATGCACCGGCAATGCCTAAGCTTCCAACGGTTACCGAATAGCAGCAATAACAAAATTTGCACTGCGTTTTGTTCTTGTAAATAACACTTTTTGTTAGAGCTTTTGTGCATTGTCGATGTTGATGTGGGATGATGGTCTGCAGTCTCTTTCACTTGGATTTAGCTTACAGCAGCAGTAACATATTGGTAACAGTTCTGTGGTATCAAATATTTTTTTTTGTTCAAATAAATTTAAGTGTGATTGATTCGCTGATATTCATTTTCTTTTTGATCGTGTCATATCCCTCCAATCTAGATCGATTCATTTTCGCTAGGGGTTTGCACAAGAAATTCGTCGATTCTTAATCATAATATGGTCCTTCTGCATCGGATTTTAATCAAAATTTTCGTTGTTCAAATCTAAACTTAAATCATATAGACAATTTGGTGTGACTTTCGTGAAATATATGTAAAGTGCGCTTTCAACACGTGTTAGGTAGTACTTGTATACAGCAAGCGTAATTGCAGAAAAAGTGCAGGAACATTATTTGAAAATTAGCGTTGATTCTTCGCCAGTTTAATTACCAGCAAACTATTTTTTTTCCCCTATATCAATATGAGCGAATTCATGCGTGCTCGTGGTAATGCAAAAGGTCGTTTGACTCGTGCATCGTCATTTGCAGATACAATTGTACCTACTAATCCTCTAGAACTATTAGAGATTAAATTCGCCAAATTGAATGAAACGTGGTCAGAGTTTTCGGCGTTACATAAGGAACTTTTAAAAACCACGACTGATGATACTGAGTGTGGGGAGTTTGAAGATGAGTTTAGTGAATACGAAGACAAGTTTTTTAACGCGCATTCGAAACTGGTAAAGTCCATTCGTGAAAGGCAATCTGTTGGACAAGAAAATGAAGAAACTGCTTTGAAACAACTCGCGAAGCAGCAAACCACGTTTCTAGAAAAACTAAACTCAACTTCAGATAATACTTCGACAATTCACCTACCAAAGTTAACAATGACGCCTTTTTCAGGCAACTATAAAGATTGGCCCTCGTTTCGGGACTCGTTTATGAGCACAATTAAAAAGCAGCCGCATCTTTCAAGCACGCAAAAGTTTCATTACTTGAAATCTTTTTTACGGGATGACGCTGAACACCTAATTAGGCCCTTAACGATTTCAGACGCGAATTATCTTGAAGCATGGGATCGGCTTGAAAAACGGTACGATAGGTCGCATCTCATAGTACAATCATTTATACACATGTTTCTATCACTTCCATCGGTAAACAAAATAACCCTTCGTCTTCGATATCTTCAAATCGTTCGTCGCGTCCACCTGAAGATAATCACCATAATCAGACTATTCTTCAACCCCAACCTCATCTGTCTGCCTCAACCTCCTCGCCAGTTAACCCTATGATCAACAACCACTCACTCGATGTTGGCTTATCAAAGCACACAATCCTTCCAACGATACTGGCCAAAGTTCAAGATATTCAGGGCCATCCAATCAACTGTAGGGTATTGCTTGGTTCCGGGTCCCAAGTCTCTTTCGTTGTCGAATCTTTTGCTCAGAGACTAGGACTTCCTCGTAGGCACGCTCGTATTCCCATCCATGGAGTGTCATCCACAGACGCAGGTCATACTAGAGGTTGTATTTCGATGAAACTATGATCGACTTCAAACCAAAACCATCTCTTCGTTGACGCTTTTGTCTTGAACAAATTGACTGCTAATCTGCCATCTCAGTCACTTGATGTATCTACTTGGTCACACATTCGAAATCTGGAATTAGGAGATCCCGGATTTAATGTACCTAGTCCAGTAGACGTGCTACTCGGAGCAGACAAATTATGGTACATACTAAAGGGGGGACAAACTCAAGGATCTAGAGGGTTACCCATAGCCCAAAATACATTATTTGGTTGGGTTGTAACAGGGGAGCTTCTCCAACAGTCGCATAACGTCTCCATTTCATCGCTTCACACTACACTAGATGTTGACGTTCTGTTGCAACGATTCTGGGAGCTAGATAAAGTCACAGCTCATCATGATGAACCTTTTAGTAATGATGAAGCTGAGCAACATTTTCGAAAAACTTTCTCGCGCGCACCAGATGGGCGATATGTCGTTCAACTACCGTTCCACACTCCATCGCCGGAATTTGGTAGTTAGCTTAAATCCGCGGTTAATCGTTTAAACTCGATGGAACGTCGTTTTCAACGTGACTCAACTCTGCATAGCATGTACCTGAAATTCATGCAAGAATATATTCGCCTTGGTCACATGGTCCGTATACCTTTAGCTGAATTGAATACTAACTCAGGACACCATTTCTACTTGCCTCACCATGACGTTTTTAAACCGGATAGCTTCACAATCAAACTACGCGTGGTGTTTGATGGGTCTGCCAAAGATTCGCTTGGCAATTCGCTAACAGCAAGCTGCTCATCGGTCCTCCAATCCAGCGGGATTTGGTTGGCGTGTGTTTGCGCTTCCGACAACACAAATATGTCTTTACGGCTGACGTGGTTAAAATGTTTCGCCAGATATGGGTAGATGACACTCACACTGATTATCAACGGATAGTTTGGCGCACAAACCCTTCGGATGAAATCAGTCATTATCGACTACGCACCGTCACATATGGAACGGCATCGGCACCATTCTTATCTGTTAGAGTGTTAAAGCAGATCGCGTTGGACTATACAATACAGTATCCAAACGCGGCTCGTGTTTTGTTGAATTATGTGTACGTAGACGACATCATGACAGGTGCAAACTCATCGGAGGGGCTGATAAAACTACAATCGGAATTGGTTACACTCTTATCTCTAGCAAAATTCGAACTCCGGAAATGGAACTCCAATTGTTGGCCCTTGCTTGCTCGCTTACCCAAAGAAGATTGTGAATTCTCCTGGTTCGATACAAACCGCTCAGAGTCGTTAATTAAGGTACTTGGTTTGCACTGGAGTCCTACTGCAGATGTATTTTCTTTTCGGATGACAGATTCACGACTTTGTACATCACCAACTCGACGAACGTTACTTTCGGAGCTTGCTCGTATCTTCGACCCATTAGGATTCTTAGCCCCATCGGTTGTTCTCTTCAAACTTCTTTTCCAGGAGATCTGGTCGTCTGAACTCAAACTCAGTTAGGATGATCCCTTGCCATCAACACTTGCTGACCGGTGGACCGGGTATCAGCGGGAACTTCACTTCTTTAAGCAGATACGAATTGCTCGAAATGTGTTCTCCTCATATGAAGACGTCGAATTCCATGGGTTCTCAGATGCTTCGTCGGTGGCGTACGCTGCAGTTGTCTATGCTCGCTGCAAAATTGCGGCGAACGAGTTTAAGGTTATTCTCGTTGCAGCCAAAACGAAGGTAGCGCCGCTAAAACCTATCTCCATACCGCGACTGGAGCTGTGTGCAGCTCTACTTCTTTGCCGTGTAATCAAATTAATAAAGTCATCAATACCCCAGAACGCGAAGGTTTTCGCTTGGTGCGATTCGCAAATTGTTCTGCACTGGCTATCCTCACCGCCTCGTCGTTGGACTACGTTCGTAGCAAATCGCTGCGCTGCAATCCTCGAACAGATTCCGCGATATGCCTGGAACTATATCGCTTCAGAATCTAATCCAGCAGATTGTGCATCACGCGTAGTGCTACCATCAAACCACATCGATCATCATCTCTGGTGGACCGGTCCTCCTTGGCTGACGCTGTCACAAGATCTTTGGCCAGAATCAAAGTTCTCCGTGCCACAACCCGATTCAGCAGCGATTGTAGCAGAAGAAAAATAAACACCCAAGCAAGTGTTAACAACATCAACTCCTTCGGATGTACTAAACGTTCTGATCCTAAGAATATCATCGTGGTCTCGGTTGCTTCGAATTTTCGCGTATTGCCTCCGGTTTCTCAATTCTTGTCGTCCTAATCAATTCGCCAGTGTCCCTCGAGGAAGAGGTACATCGTTAAGCGAACTCAAAACCGCAAGAACCTACATTCTTAAGTACGTGCAACAACAGACATTTGATAGTGAAATTCGCCACCTCGTAAACAATCGGGAATTACCAACTAAGTCCAAACTCACTCGATATTATCCGTTCGTTGATTCCGATGGACTGTTACGTGTAGGGGGTCGTATCAAAAATGCGAATGTGTCTTATAACATAAAACATCCCATTATCATTGTATATATTTCTTATTAGAGTCCAGTTTCATCACACCGCCAATGCACCGGCAATGCTTAAGCTTCCAACGGTTACCGAACAGCAGCAATAACAAAATTTGCACTGCGTTTTGTTCTTGTAAATAACAGCTTTTGTGCATTGTCGATGTTGATGTGGGATGATGGTCTGCAGTCTCTTTCACTTGGATTTAGCTTACAGCAGCAGTAACATATTGGTAACAGTTCTGTGGTATCAAATATTTTTTTTTGTTCAAATAAATTTAAGTGTGATTGATTCGCTGATATTCATTTTCTTTTTGATCGTGTCATATCCCTCCAATCTAGATCGATTCATTTTCGCTAGGGGTTTGCACAAGAAATTCGTCGATTCTTAATCAGGTCGAATGGCTCGTTTGGCCTTTTCGTTACCACCATAATTTCTTGTTTCTTAATCCGAGTGTTTGAAGGGTATTGAAGCAGTACATGACTGATTAGGAGTCAATGGTATGCGAGCTAAGGGCGTTTATAGTTGCTTGACTATCCGTGAATATATGGATGATTGCGCCTTTTATGCCAGATGAATAAATCTGGCTGGCGCATTCTTGAATGGAGCGTGGAGCTCTGCTTGAAATACGCTGGGACTTTTTCCCATTTGTATAGTAAAGCGTTTGTTTGGTCCGTATACTCCCGCTCCTACCCCCGTTTCCATTTTATAACCATCCGTATACCACTTTATGCCGTTGTGGTTGTTTGGTGGGTTATTACTAACCCATGCTTATCTCTCGAGGATCTCCGTTTAGCATAGTGTTTTTTAAATGCGGTGACCGCGCAGTTCATGCTAAGTTCTGGCAGTTCCTCGAGAAGGGTTTTAAGTTCCGGATGCTCGTTGTGCTTTATCTCGCTTAACTGTATTAGACCTGTTGCACGGCGGATCGCCACTTATATGTGGAGAGGTGTTAGTCTTGTTATTGCCTCTACGGCAGCTGTTGGACAGGTTCGCATGGCTCCGGAGATACCTAGGCAAGCAAGCCGTTGTACCTTTTTGAGTTTCTCTATTGCAATCTTTTGTGTGGATTTTGTCCACCATACTATGGAGGCGTATGTTATAATGGGTCTTATCATCACTGTGTAGATACAGTGGACGACCTTTAGAGAGATTCCCCAGGTTCTGCCATATGTGCTGCGACAGGCCTATAAAGCTATAGTAGCTTTAGTGATTTTGTTGTTAATGTGAAATTTCCAGTTGATTGTGATCAGATCTAGGTCTTATTTCCTCCTTTTAGTCTATGGCTGTCTTTAGACCATTTTTCATTTTTGATGTGACTCCAATAGAGTCTTTGTCCCTGACTATGATGACAATATTATCGGCGTACCCAATTGTAGTGTAGCCCAAATTGCTCATCTTGTATAGTAGGTCATCGATGACCAATGAGCACAAAAGGGGTGAAAGTACTCCCCCTTGTGGGCAGCCCCTTACGGCTGTTACTGATACTGAGCTCGTTCCTGACCTGACGTTTATATACAATGCTTTAGTGGTGATATGGGCGGCGCAGGGACATAAGTCCCGAAGACATAAGTACCGAATTCATTTTTCGGGAATTATGTCCCACTTAAGTGGATAATAAGTCCCGAATTGATTTCGGGGCTTATAACCCACTTAAGTGGGGATTAACAATTAATGTTCATATTGAATTATTGAATTATATGTATAGGAATTTATGAAATAAAAACTATGAATAAGTCCCGAATTTTTATCGTTGAAAATGGGACACAAGTCCCCAATGAAACAAACAGTTGGAAATATTATATATTTTATTAACGTTCATAAATTAATAGGTAAAACATAATTAACGAGAAAAAATTTAAGAACCGTACCTCGCACCTACTCCAAATCAAACACTGACCCCAAGCAGGGGGTTTCAGGGGGGCAGCATGACCCCCCATATGCAGTGCACTGTTTATGGGATTAGTTGCGAAATCGCAAGTAGATTCTATAAATAGTGCAATGCCTATGGGAAGGCATGCTGCCCCCCTGCATGGGGTCAATGTTTGATTTGGAGTAGGTGCAAGGTCAAATTGTTGAAAACAGCACCAATGGAAAGAGAAATAACGCCACATTGGCCTTTTTGCGTAAGGCCTTATTTCACCGCACCAGTATAGTGGGACTTATATCTTCGGGACTTATGTCCCTGTGCCGATATTGACCATTGCTCGATCCAATAATAACTGATGAAATATCCCCTGTAGTCGACTTTCACATTCAGTATGACGTGTCATATCCGGAAAGGGATGAATGGCAAGGAGATGCAATAACAAAAC
This sequence comes from Portevinia maculata, assembly GCA_949715645.1. NCBI lineage: Eukaryota > Metazoa > Arthropoda > Insecta > Diptera > Syrphidae > Portevinia > Portevinia maculata. The sequence goes on from OX454525.1 coordinate 301,351,781, forward strand.
CAAATGAAATTACAATAAACTCAGATGGTTCAAAAACGGCAAAAGGAACTGGCCATTGCAATTACGCAGCAGATCCAGAACTGTACGATCAAGCTGCTCCCAAATGATATGCTTGCAAATGCCGTCGCAAATTTGCAGCCTATTTGCGAGATGTTCACACTGTTCGCGAGAAAATTTGAACGTCACGCAATTTCATCATTTGCAGTGCATGAAATTTACAAACACTTTTGGCATTTCGTCGCTTGAAAAGCAAACTGACATAAGTCAAAATTTGACTATTTTGAGTTAACTATACAGAACGAATCGCAAAAAAAACACCATTTTTCTATCAAACCGTCATAACTATATTTCTGAAACTGACAGGATGAGGGCACAAGTGTCTTTTTGAATTTAAGGAAACATCCCTGTTGTTTTCCCAGCTAAATGACTTTTTTTCATTTGTAACACTAATAAAATTATGAAATCGTGATAAATAAGTTTCTTGAAAATTGACACTTTTCGCGTGATGTAATTTTACTGCCAAATTTCAGAAGATTTATTTTTGTAGTAAAACATTTCAATTCGCGTTAAATCATTTTACCTTCGAACAAAACTACTTGATGAACTGCAAAGTCCTTTTGATTACTTTTAAGAAGTGTCACTTTACCAATAAGCTAGGTTTTATTTTATATAATATAAGTATAATCGATCAAAACAAAACGATAATTTTTCACACTTTTTTTTTAAATTAGTAGGAATTTGGATGTAAAATGACATAAGTCGAATTTTTTTTTTTTGAAAAACGGCTTTTTGTAGAAACTTGAATATACCACTTGAAAGAAGAAAAACAATAATACTTTTATACTTTACAACTTTTTGGTGTTCATTGAAATTCAAAACTTAAATGATTTTTTTAAGTTATGAAAAAATTCCAATAAGCTTTTCTGAAAATGTATGAAATTTGACTTATGTCAGTTTGCTTTTCAAGCGACGATTTGTCAATGAGATTTCATTATTTCATATCGACGTATTTTTGCTTCTATGAAGAATATGTATTTGTTTTAACTCACTTACTTGGAATTTAAAATAACTTCACAACAATATAGACTGTGTTTCGGAAAAAAGAAACAATTAAATATTTATGATTTTGATTGCAACTGAGTGGAAGAGAAGATTCTAACTATATACATATTTGTGTTTGCTTGAAAATTATTTATCAATAAACTAGTATGTTTGCTTTCATTTGTGGGAACAACAAAATTATGTTTGGGTGTTTGTTTGTTTGTTGGTTTATAGTCAAAATAAAGCCTAATTTATTGTCATTACCTCGTTATAAAATTTCAGTCCCCCAATTCAATTTTTAAATATTAAACGTGGAGTTTGGTCATTGTCATTTCGGCGAAAGAAACTCGCATATGGTTCGGCCTATATCCAAATTATCTTTTGATTCTATGTGCTCTCCCAAACGGGTTGGCATACAGCGGTGATTTATACATGGCAAAACTCTAATATCAATTCAGTAAAAAGTGGGATTAATCGTTTTTTGGTTTAGGAAGAAATGCAAATTTGAATAAAGGCCAAACCGTTCGGGAGTTTCTTTCACTGAAATGACAACGATCAAACTTTACTTTAAATATTTAAAATGAGGTTGGGGAGATTTTAACTTTGTAAAGAGGTGATAACGATAAAGTGAGCTTTTTATGGACTTAAAATATCAAAAAAACTAAATTCGACTTTGTCATGAGCTAATATCATTTTAATGTATATCTTAACGGACTACAATTCTGTGCCATATTTTTTGGGTTTTTGCTTGCTTCTGTGGGAAAATTTATTTAAAAAAATGTATTTGTATTTGCTTGCTTCTGTGGAATATACGGATCGATAGATGTGAATATGCGGTACAAACGAAAAACACACTTTCCCTTCCGAAAAGGGTGTTTCCGGAAGAATATAACCACACAAAAAACATAAATGGAAGTTTTGAAAACCTTTTAAATAGTGGATATCGAAAAGGAAACTTGCCAAGTATAAAATCAAAAATATACAGATAGAAAATACACTGCTCTGTAACTGCGAGTTCCGTACTAGTTAAACCTATGTCACTTGCAAACGATGGCCATGTGAGTTATTCGACGAGGAATGGTAAAATAGTAGGGACTAGTAGTTGCCTTGCAAATTGAAGGCGACCCATTACACAAACAATAACAAGAGCATAAGCGGCACGAATATATTACAACTCATTATTAAAGATACTTGTATTTGGGGCAATAAAAATCCTTACCATAAACAACAGCTGCAATCTGCACCCGAAGAAATCGCAACAACATCAAACAAAGGCAATGACGATGATGGATCTCTTTAATTTTCCCAAAAAAAAAAAAAAAAACCTAGGGGCGGGCTACAGTCCGCTTGGGCGAACTGTTGGATACCCTATTCTTATTCCTAACCCTCATAAGTGGGCGTGACAAAAGTCTAAGTATGGTTGAATTGTTAAGAACGCTCTACATATTCTGTTATATACTCGTAACATTAAAAAGATTTTATCAAACCAAAACGAAGCTTTTGTAAAAAAAACGTTCGCTAGCTCAAACTTTGGTTTTTCAATAAAATTATTTTATTTAATTGTGGGCGTGTCAGTAAGCGGATTTAAAAAAAATTAACAGATGAGCATAGAGGACCCCTAGAGAGTATATAGTATAAATTTCAGCTCCCTAGCTCAAACTTTGGATTTTCAAAAAAAGTTTTTTTTGTAAATTGTGGGCGTAAGTAGGCGGATTTTGAAAATATTTACACATGAGCATAAAGGACCCACTAGAGAGTATACATATATTACCAATAAATTTCAACTCCCTAGTTCTTTTCAAGAAAATTGTTTTATTTTTTTGTGGGCGTGTCAGTGGGTGGATTTTGAAAATTGTATATCCCGAGCAGTTTTAGGAGTCATAGATCATATATAAAAAAATTCAGCTTTCTAGCTCAAAATTCGATTTTTTCCAAAATTTTGTTTTTTTGAGTTTGTGGGCGTGTCTGTTGGCGGATTTCAAAAATTCGTAAACTTGATTATTTTGGGACCATAGAGAGTATATGGTTAAAATTTCAGCACTCTAGGCCCAGCTTAAAGGCCTAATTTTTGCCGACGGACGGACGGACGGACGGACGGACATGGCTAGATCGACATTACTATCGATGCTGATCATAAATATAGTAACTTTTAGGGGTCTACCGGCAATATTAAGGTATGTTACAAACTATGCGTCAAAATTAATATACCCTTAGAATAGGGTATAAAAAGGTGCACAACCAGTCGGTGTTTCCATCATCGGAGCTTCGATGTGATTGAGGTTGGGGTTTGTTTTGTTTCCATTGTAGTTACATAGAGATCACATTCCAGGGATGGACTTTATTGATGAGGTATGTTAATGGTTTATTATCCAATTTTCCTGGGTTATTTCCTGCTAAGCCCTTCTCTGACTGGGTTTGGTCTCTTTGGAAAGGACGCTTCACATTTTGTTGCAATTCTCGACTCAAGCCTGCGATGTAACGGGCTGTCCGGCTTAGGTCATCCGCACCCGTTGCAGTAGTCTTAAGAGGAGCCCTCGAAGGGACCGTCTCGCCTACTGCTGAACCGGGACCTAGCGAAATCCCCAAAGCCTGTGTCATCTTCCGCGTTAAACGTCCTGGCACACAAAAAACCAGCCGAACCAAAATCGAGTCAACTCTACAATAGCCTTGCTCCTTTGCACGCGGATATAGGATTGGCACAAAAAAATTATCATCGACGCTTAAGAATTCATCAAAAAAAACTTGGCAGCACGCATGCACCTATGACATGCACCGTGACACAGCTGTAAGTTGTAGATAAGAAATTTGTATTGAAAATCCTGAAATAGAAAAATATTTACTTGCGCCAATTGAAATTGATGCCAACATATTATGAAAATATAAAAAACCATTTCATATTAAAAGATTTGCTTAATTCAATTACCCTTATACCTAATAAAGTTTGTAAAATAATAATAATAAAATCACGAATAAAATAATCAGCGGAATGTGTCAGTGGTTGGTGGGATGTCAAACTTTGACATTTTCTGAAAAAATCATCCCAACAATTCATCAGAAACGAAGAAAATGGATTTTGGAATGAAACGACTTAGCGGCGATAGGTATCCCCGCTAAAGTTAGCGTATATAGGATAAGTTGTTATTGTATTTCACATGCAAATTTCAAATTATCCCTATATCCGCTTGCAAAAAAATACGGCTAATATTATGTTGTACAACCAAACAAAAAAGCATAGGAAAAGCATAGTGTGCTTTTACAGTGAATTTAGTGACGAGTATGTTTTCTTGAATCTTTTGGTATTGGAGATTTCAGCGGGTTATCTAGTCTCCCGGACGATCAAGTCTCCCTCTTCTCCCCTATACAAGGTATTTCCAGGTGTAATGGCGGTGGTGCTAAGGGGGACGGACCTAGGACTGTTGTATCTACAAGAGATGGTGAAAAATATTTGGTGAAAGAGGGACCGGGTTGGGGTGGAGGACGGGAACGGAAAACGGGATAATTTGGCAACTCGAGTGCGTTTGCATGCCTTGCTGGTCTCAGCTTAAGCTCGTTTAATAAAGGTGGATTCTTGCACTCGAGAACCCAAGAAAGTCACAACTACACAAAGATATTGCATGCGTTTAGATAAAAGGACAACAAAAAATAAGAGAAAATTGGGTTCGAAAAGCAACTAAAATACAAGAGTTAAAACAAAAGCAGTGAACTTTGTTGACATCAGTGACATCATCATCAGATGTTCTAAGGGGTCCTTACATTGCCACAGGAGGAACAGTTGGTTGTCCTCTAAGCGGGTCAATACCCACCCTTCCTTGTGGCAGAAACCGCTGAAATTTTATCTGACACCCTAGCGAAAGCCCTATGCTTTCACTATCCTGGACCACAAAGCACTTCCATCGAAATGAGACACGAAATTTAATTTAGGCAAACATTACTACATTTATTGCATAAATTTGGAAATTAAATTTAAGTAGGCACATCCCATGAGCATATACCTACAACATGATTTAAACAAAAAAAAAAATCATAAATTTTTTTTACTTTAATATACTCGTAGGTATTACTAACTAGATAATAATTATTTTTAAAGGGTTTTATAACTGTAATCCGTTAATCGAAAAAAAAGATAAACAAACTAGCATAAAAGGTAAGTACGCGGTTTGGTCGTAACGCTAGAATAGACTTTCTTTTTGAGTTAGATTTTAATTTTATTGACCCTCTTGGTCTATGTTATATATTTTACGTTTTCTTAATTCCCTCTTTTCTTATATGTACTATCATTAATTCAATTTTTAAATATAGCTCTAAGGGGATGTGGAAAAAAAAATGGAGATTCTTTAGGACAAACTAAACAACACACATAAAACACAAACTGCACTATCTGCTGCTGCGTCTGGCGATATGGAGCGTCCCTCGATCTCAAGTGGTCGCTTTTGGGTGCTGCTAGGTGGGGTATATCCCAGACAGGTTGTTCCGTGAATATCTCTATCACTCCGTCGACTGGTGGCTATACGGATTAGGTGTCTTAGCTTTCGTTAGTTGAGGACAGAGTGTCATTCAACTGTTGGATTGGGAAAACCGCCAATTTAGTTCGTTTCACTGACGCGAGAAGTGGAGTGCGGGGATCTTGATTCCTCGATGATACGCCGGACGACTGGCAGTGCAGCGGTAGGTACGTGGAAAACTCCGCGTCTTACCAGCAAGAAGGCAAAATTGTATTTTGGGCACTGATCACAGGTAGATATCGATTATTGCCGTGCGTTTTTGAGCACTTTGATTGTCAGATCGAATCGAGTCTAACTTAGCAGTTAAGAAAACGGGTAATTTAAAGTACGGGACTCAGGTAGATGTCGATTGTTGCGTGAATCGTTTGAGCACTTCACTTTTCCCGTGTTATTAACAACAATTAACTTTTTTTTCGTATTAGAAATTTTTTCTTATTTTAAATTAAATTGGTAGGTTTTTGTTATCCGTTGGTTTGTGGTACTACCAAAAAAAAAAACTCGCCGCGACGATCGTTGGCCAGAGATTTTCCACCCGAACGCTGGGTGTGCACTCTCGCTTCCAGCTAACAACTGACGAGCGCTTTCTTTTCAGCCGCTTAAATTTATCACATGCCACTCCTTTCCTCACATCCGACTCTTTCGCGCGTTTAGCCCGTTTTCCAACTAGCTGCATTTACATACGGCTGAATGGTTGGTACATACGAGGGATTCGTGCTTTCTCCTGATCTACCACCCCTTGCCCTCTCGGATGATTATCCCCCTGAAGTAACAACAAACTGAATAACCGCTCCCAAATACTCGTTTTATCCAGTTACGGGTTTGTAACGCGACCAATTGCCAGCAAAAAATTATATGTACATACTAGCTTTTCTGCAAGGTATTTTGGTACATAAAAAAAGGAAGCAAGGTAATACCGCCGGAAGGTGATACCATAGTCGTTAGTATATGTATGTAGGTACTTTTAATTATTTCATGTACAATTGATTTGCAGTGTTGCACTTGTCAGCTTCACTTTGGACATTGGGGTGGGGGATACCAAATGTTCGCCGAACTTGGCCATTACACAGGTTAGATGTCCAGACTTTGGGAATGTAGCAGCAGAGTATATCTAAAATGTGGACATCATTTACCGAGCATTTAAGAAGAAGACTTACTTTGGTCCACCTTGACCCACGCTAACACAAATTTCTCCGCTAATACTCTGTAGAGAAATTTCATTCACGGCTTACATTTTTGAAGAAATAATACTCCTTTCAACTGCGTTATTTGCGATATTTATTTTTATTTTTCATTTTATCTAGCCCAGGAAACTTTTTGACTTTCAGGTCGCTTTTCTACAGAAAATGCGTAATAAACATACCTACCTACCATTTTCTTAGTTTTTTCTTATGAACGTAACAATAGTAAAAAAATACCGAAGTGCAGACAAACGTACACTCTTTTGTCACAACCCATACAATTTAGTCCGCGAAAGGTTCGTGGAATAGGTAAATACCTTCGAATCTCCTCAATTGAGGGCAATACTAAGCTCATCATGTATCCAAACCGATCGAAAGGAGAAAGCTATATCTAAAACAATTGCCGACAGATGGAATTTACCGGAAGTGAGTAAAGTCATTGTGTCCATGAATCGCAGTTCATTAGTTGGAAATATAGAGTCACCGTCATCGTCAGATTGTCAGGTCGGACGGCAAAAAACCAATGTTAGAGCTAGGAAGCTGAAATTTATAATATAGACTCTCCAGGTGCCCTTAATGCTAATGTGTAAATATTTTCAAAATTTGCGTACTGACACGCCCACAATTTAAATTAGATGGAGCGAAAGGAGTTTTACTTCAGTCGTGTGGTCTTAAGCACATATCACATATCTTTTAGATATAGCCTTCTCCTTTGGATCGGTTTGGATACATGATGAGCTTAGTATTGTCCTCTATTGAGGAGATTCAAAGGTGTTTACCCATTCCACGAACCTTTCGCCGACTAAATTGTATGGGTTGTAACAAAAGAGTGTACGTTTGTCTACACTTCGGTATTGCCGGAAGTCTACGTTTGTCTACACTTCCGTTACACTGTAAGTCTACATTGGCCTACACTTTCGTTGCGCCAGAAGTCTACATTGGTCTACACTTCCGTTGCGCCGGAAGTCTACATTGGTCTTCACTTCCGTGTCGCATTCAACAGCTTACTCCCCAAGTCAAGCGTGCGTAAGTTTTACTTCAAAAAAAAAACTTCGATAAGTATGCTCAAAAACCCATAGGTTTTATAATACGTGTGAAAAGCTGCAGTCAATAATGCTCCAGCCAAGAGGATCTCCAACTCCCAGCGTCTGGACAGCTGAAAGCAGTATGTCCGAGATCGCAGAGAATGGAAGGCAGCAGTTTTTTAGGCAGAGACTGTTTACTGGCCGGGAACCCAGTTAGCAAGTAAGTCTAAATAAGGTCGATTTAAAGGGATTTCTTGGTTTCGTATTTTCTTTTAAAGAATCAGCAGCGGCAACGCTGATTCTTATAGACTATACGTTTACTTCATTAGTTTCTCTGATGTGGACTGGTCCAGGCCTAGTAAAGACAGAATACGGCTTATCCTACTTTGTGGTGGGCATTGTCTTGAGTCCGAACTCCATTATGTAGAATTATCTTGGTATTTCCTGTCGAGTTCCTGGCCTTGTATTCGGGACTTTTCGCATCTCGTGAAATATTCGGTTAATCGAATGTTGGTCAAGAAACTGTTGTTCAGAATCCAAAAATTATTGAGAATCATAAGGACGAAATGCCATAAAAAATGGCCTGCGAAATGTGTGTTTTGGCTCTCCGAAAGCCTCTGCATCAATTCAAACTTTTGCAGATATTATGAACGCCCATAAATTCAAGGTTCGGAAAACAGGAATGGGAGAGTACGGGATACCACATTCAGGTATAAAGCGCGAAATTCAACACACTGACTAGACAGAGTGGTTCACGGATATAACACTACATATGCATTCGTGCATCCTGTACATACCTATATCCCCAACTGACGAAACACAGAGCCAGCAATGGCTGAAAGCATTTCGTTTGAAGGCAACCAGGAGAAAGATTTATTTATGCACGCAAAACTACCTCTCAAAACTATGGGTTGTATTAAAAACGTTGTTGTGTTAAAAAGAACTCCCTATAACACAGACATCATTGCAAAATAAAATATCAATTCAACCCCTAATGATTGGCCATTCCGGTCTGGGGCACCACCTGAATATCCTGTCAAATCGCGGGAGTTCAATGTTGCATTACAGCGAACTTACCAGAGGTTTTGGAGCACGTATTCAGCTCGCGTTCAGCTTTTAAACCTACCAACTGTCTTATACTGTCAACTTTATTACCTTGGAATAGTGAAACAGAAGAGTTTTAACACGATGGTCATTCAGCATTCCGTTTTACTACTGCAATTTAGGTATGCTCTTTTCCATTGGGCTTATAAGTTCATAAACAAAGAAAACAACTGTCAATTCAATTTTTAATAGCTTTTGTTACTTAGTTATGTCCAGTTTTACATTAGAATCATGAATATGAACAAAACACTCTTTCAAGAATTACATTTTCATAACCTAAGTGCACCAATATTAAGGCAGAGTAATAACAAAATGTATAGCATAAAGAAGCTGCTATTTTCTCTACAAATTGTAGGCTCGCCTCATCAACAAATCAAAGTACGTATCGTTGTCAATTGAGGCACTAACAGAGGCGTAATAATTCATAAACTCCTCTTGCGTCACCTGAAAAAAAATTCGTTACTACCATTACTTTTGAGCGAATTCCAATCATACCATTCCATCTTTGTCGCCACCTTCTCCTTCAAAGTTAATAAGAAATTCTTTCAGAATTTCCTCTGCTGTCATCTCCCCAGTCTGATACTTTGGGTGCTCCTTCACGGAGTACACATGTTTTAAGTCTGCAGCCGTAATTATACCATCTCCACTGGTGTCCATTTTGTTGAAAGCTTTATTAATAATGTCGATGCGACTTTGACTCATTTTAGGCTATATTCGAATTGATAAGAAATTTATCGAAAGCATTCAGCTATGTTTATTAATGTTTACCCGTAATTTCATTATAAATTCTGTCATATTTATAGATCCACTGCCATCCGTGTCAAAGCTGCGGAAAAAACATTTCAAAAATAATAAAAACACGTCAAATTGCATGCAGCAGATACTTATTAAACTCAAAAGTTCATGTTTAGATGTACATACTCGTACGTAGGTACGGTACATACCTCTGGAACATCTGTTGCAGCTCATCTTTGGTGCATTCCAGCCCAGTATCCTGAATGCCAGTGATAAACTCGTCCAAATTCAGGGCTTTGCTTCCATCATCATCCATAACTCGAAAAGCTCTGTACATGTGTGTGGGTGAGGGTATGTGCAGAAAAAAACACAAAACAAAACTGACAATTAAAACAGTATACAAAACAACAAGATACATTCGCATCGTCGCATCTATTATTCACATTCTTCATAATACCCCTCGTGAACGAAAGAGATCCAATTAAGTCGAGAATACAGAAGAATGAAATTGTTTACGGTATCTCTTGGCTCCATTATGTGGCGGGATTGTTATTCGGTTTTATTTATTTACATTTAAGAGGGTAAATCCAACGTACCTGGCGAGTCCAAGGATACCAGTTGCACCACGGCTTAAACAAAGTAATCTCATCTTTTCAATGGGATCCTTTGGTCGTCCATCGGCAAGTGTTCGTTGGGATTGCTTCATAAGTGAAGCTTCCTTTGAAAATAAGTCACCACGATTGCTCATCTAGAATGTAAAGTAGTCATTTCATTGTTGGTATATGGCTAGTTCTGATTGTGAATTTCAATGAGAGACCAAATGGAATAGAAGACAGATTCCCCAATTGATTATTTCCGAGAGAAATTGGCTCGAGAAAGTCCCGATATACATACAAATTTAACTTATGAACATAGGGACGGGCTCATAAGTGGGCGTGACAAAAGTCTAAGTATGGTTGAATTGTTAAGAACGCTCTACATATTTTGTTATATAACATTTAAAGGATTTTATCAAAAAAAAACGAAGCTTTTGTAAAAAAACACTCCCTAGCTCAAACTTTGGTTTTTCAATAAAATTGTTTTATTTAATTGTGGGCGTGTCAGTAGGCGGATTTAAAAAAAATTAACACATGAGAATAAAGGGCCCCTAGAGAGTATATATTATAAATTTCAACTCCCTAGCTCAAACTTTGGATTTTTAAAAAAAATGTTTTATTTATTTGTGGGCGTGTCCGTAGGCGGATTTTGAAAATTTTTCATTCTGAGCAGTTTTAGGAGTCATAGATCATATATAAAAAATTTCAGCTTTCTAGCTCAAAATTCGATTTTTTCCAAAATTTTGTTTTTTTGAGTTTGTGGGCCTGTGGCGGATTTCAAAAATTCGTAAACTTGATTATTTCGGGACCCTAGAGAGTATATGGTTAAAATTTCAGCTCTCTAGGCCCAGTTTAAAGGCCTAATTTTTGCCGACAGACGGACGGACGGACGGACGGACATGGCTAGATCGAGATTACTATCGATGCTGATCATAAATGTAGTATCCTTTAGGGGTCTACGGGCAATATTAAGGTATGTTACAAACTATGCGTCAAAATTAATATACCCTTAGAATAGGGTATAACCACATAAAGGATCGAGGATTAAGTTCTGAATGAATCTAATATTTGTTCGTCATCATCCGATTACTATCTACTCTTATTCGTATTTTCACCATACACCACACAGCTTTATCTACCTAAGCGGCAGCTTAATTTGCGGGTTGTCTTGTCTACTTCAGAGTATATCCAGATCCACGTAATGAGTAATGCCACTCTCTCTACATATGTATTTCCTACTACTCCAAAGCAAAATGCAGAAAAAAGACTACTATATGTGGAAGCATGCCAAAAGGATGTGTTTTAACCCTTACGGAACGACCGCTGTGAAAAAAAGGGTACACAATATATTTTACCTGTACCACTACATGCAGCGTGCTTCGTAAGACGAATGAACCCCTATTCTAGGGGTATATTAATTTTGACGCATAGTTTGTAACATACCTTAATATTGCCCGTAGACCCCTAAAAGTTACTATATTTATGATCAGCATCGATAGTAATGTCGATCTAGCCATGTCATGTCCGTCCGTCCGTCCGTCCGTCGGCAAAAATTAGGCCTTTAAACTGGACCTAGAGAGCTGAAATTTTAGCCATATACTCTCTAGGGTCCCGAAATAATCAAGTTTACGAATTTTTGAAATCCGCACACAGACACGCCCACAAACTCAAAAAAAACTAAATTTTGGAAAAAATCGAATTTTGAGCTAGAATGCTGAAATATATATGATCTATGAAACCTAAAATTGCTCGGGAAATTTTTTTTTCATAATCCGCCCACTGACACGCCCACAAATAAATAAAACAATTTTTTTGAAAATCCAAAGTTTGAGCTAGGGAGATGAAATTTATAACATATACTCTCTATGGGCCCTTTATGCTGATGTGTTAATTTTTTTAAATCCGCCTACTGACACGCCCACAATTAAATAAAACAATTTTATTGAAACATCCAAGTTTGAGCTAGGGAGCGTTTTTTTTGATAAAATCCTTTAAATGTTATATAACAAAATATGTAGAGCGTTCTTAACAATTCAACCATACTTAGACTTTTGTCACGCCCACTTATGAGGGATAGGAATAAGAATAGGGTATCCAACAGTTCGCCCAAGCGGACTGTAGCCCGTCCCTATGTTTTTAAAGGCGGATTGACTTGATCCTCGTTGTGTGTAACTTTTCACTTCGTGCAGTGCTACCTGCTTTACTTTTTTTTAAATGGTGTATGGCTGGTTTTTCTGATTTTTTTTACTGATTACACCTAATTATAAACCTCTACAATTACCCTTCAGTCAAAAATATGAAAAAAATGCTTCTTCTTTGCTAAAAATAATGCCGTCCGGTGTTCGGCCTACATATTAGGCTTAACCGGCCCATACAGGGCCTAGAACCTAGCTTCTCCAACTACTTTCATGCGAAGTGGAGGGGACCTACAGTTTTACGCCAAATCTGAACGGCAAATGTGAGAAGTTTTCTCATGACAATTTGATACTCTTGGATGTTTGTCAGACGATCGCAAGAGGTGCCAGCAACACGCGGTATTCCCAACTGGTCCCCCATCTAAGTACTAACCCGACGTGGCAAGGTCGTTGGTGTACGGCCTAGTAATAATAAAAATGATTTTACGTTTTTTCATAATGTACCTTTTTTCAAAGGCGTATTGACTTGAATTCTTGTCAGTCGTGCGAAACAAGTGAAGAAACCACAATACGGGGTGACGCGTGTTAGTTCTCAGAGCAAAAAAATAATGTTTTTTGAAAGATAAAGGTAAACTGTTTTTTAATTTAAAAATATTGTAAATATATCTATCAATACCGCTGAAATGATCGAAAGATTAGACTGGTTATACGATATTTTTAATTCGTCTAAGTTTAAAGACCCCGAGAAACCAAGAAAGCCATTTTTCGGAAATGAAGAGCAAGGCAATTTCTTCAATGAAATGAATATATTTTTCCAAAATATTACTTTTTCTGATCAGTCTGCCAATGTAACTAAAAAGATACGATTTTTAAAAGGATGGCAACAGAATATAAATCCTCTCATTGGCATTTCAAGTGATTTAAGGGCAGATGACATTCAGTTCCTTTTAACGAGAAACCTCAATCAAGGTTGTCTGCAAAATACCTTCGCGGTTTTCCGAGGAGGAAATAACAAGTTACTGACTCCATTTCAATTCATTTGTTCATTTAAAAGATCATTTTCAGCAAGGTGCATGGAGGATAAACCCATGGAAACTGCGAGCCAACTGTGAATTTAGAGCTTCCCGACATTGAAATGCAGTTACAATCACCCAAAAAGAAGGAGAATGTGAAAAACATTTTCAAAACCGCATCTGATTATAAAACTTTTAATTTCGGTGGCGAAAATGCGTTTTATTATTTTGCAGGCAACATTTAAAAAACACCGTCAAAAACACAAGTGTGAGCTGAAATTAAGTCAGACACCTAGTGTTTCTTCCATATTCACAGATTTCAAACAATATGAGGGTGCGCATTTAACAGGACCTTCTCAAGAGATTTTAGATGCGATAGAGAGCCTGGAGCAACAATTTATTTCTCGCTTACAGAATTTGTACTTTTGTAATAATTTTAAAATGAAAATGGATAATATATTAAAGAATGAATTTGATTACTTTTACTGTAAAAATCAAAACAAAGAATTTCTTATAAAACTGTATGTATACGTGCTTGAGTGTATTACACTATCAAAACATTTAATAGGGTTATCAAAAAATCCAACAACAAGCAAAAATATCTTAGCGTAACACACATGTAGTTCTTATTTAATTTTTAATAAAAATGTATGACAAATTAATGTTTGTCTTTCTTTAACGGAGCACCCTGTGCCCTTTTCCGAAAAAACAATCCTCCTCTTTTATCTCTATCTTACACACTACTTAATAATTCTAATTCTAGTGTCTGTGTGACACAAACGTACTTGCTGATAAGAACTGATAAGAAAACGTCGACAGTGTCCCTACTTATTATTTGGATATAGGTACTCTGTTGCAGTAGGTAGTCCACCACCCATGCTTTTCATAGGAGCAAGAATGAATATTTTTCAGAGATCGGCTGATGGTGTCGCCTGCTCTGCCCACTATCTGCTAACAAGATTGAAGAAGACACATAATAGCGCATCGGTGTTTTTTTAATTTTCTCCAATGAATGAATAATATATTAAAGTTCCTAAGTATGTAGGTATAACTTGAATCGTGCTACAAAAACAAAACGTAATAACTTTTTTTCTGTGTGAGTAAGCGGCTATTTTTTGTTTATTTGGCAGAATGTTTAGATTTATTAAAATGAATGCTTGGGATACCGAAAAGAGGATTTGGATAGTGCAGCGGTACCATGTTTTTGCAGTGGTTCATTTCTGTCCAAAGAATTTAGGCGGGAGTTTGGCGGCTAACATGTTTACAGAATCTAGAAGCATTGTAAGAAGACCGTACCATCGAGATCCCTATGTTCGGGTTCAAGACACAATCGCGGCTGTAGAAATCGTAGAATCAATTCATCCAAATCCAAGCGTTTCCACTCGAAACTTATCGGCACAAATTGGAGTAAGCAGACGTTCATTACAACGGATAATACATGATAACTTAAACTTGTTTCCGTACAAAGTCCAAATTGCAAGCAAGTTAAATTCCCTCGATTGGCTTATTCGCCTGGAATTTTGCCAAAATATGATTGAAATGATCGAAGGAGACAACAGCTTGCTAAATTGCTTGTTTATGTCCGATGAGGCCCATTTTGATCTAAACGGCGATATAAATAAGCAAAATTATATGGAGGGAATCTAATCCAGAAATACTTCATGAGACGGTACTGCACCCAGAACAAGTCACTATGTGGTGTGCAGTTTCATCAAGGTGCATTGTGTGCCTCTTTGAAGAAAACGGTGTAACAGTAACTATCACTAGGGACCGTTATTTAAAGATCTTGGAGGAGTTTTTTTCAACCCAGAACTGCGCAGAAGGAGTATCCGTTTCGACACCATTTCCATCAAGATGGAGTAAATATACCAGCCTCGTTATAGCGAAGCTCCAACGAAAATTCCCAAACAAATTAATATCCAGAAACTCCACTTTCCGCTGGCCACCAAGGTCACCTGACCTGACTGCATCAGACTTTTTTTTATGGGATTAATTCAAGCAAGAGGTGTACAAAACGAAACCAAGGAGTTTGACTGAATCGAAGCAGTCCATTAAAACAATAATTAAGGCGATCCCGACTTCAACCCTTCAGGCGGCAATGAATAATTTTCTGATCAGGTGTCGCATATGCGTGGATGAGCATGGAGGTCATTTACGGTCCATCATCTTTAAAAACAATTAGTTATAAAAAGCAAAATGAATTTCCTATAGATTAAAAAAAAAATTAAATAGCTACATTGATTAAAAAAAAGTTATTTGAATTTCTTATTGGAGCCCAATTGGTGCGCCACCCTGTACGTTCACCTGTTAATATTTCTTTCGTGGTGAAGTCTTATGTACAAATATTTCTATAATTAATAATTAAGTCCCGAATTACCAACGACCGGCACCTCATTTTCAATGTGAATTATATGTTTTATTTCCTTCATACATTGTATTAAACATGCACTACATACTTTGGTTTTCACCCTGATTTGTATTTTTAATCGTCGATACACGCACAGGATAAAATATGTGTGTTTAAATGTAAATAGTAAATATGCACGATAAGAAATTATTGGTTTTCATTTTACCTCAATAAATCGATATTGAATAAGAAACGCGGAATGTCATTTACAATTACAGAACATTCGAAAATGACAATGGGAGTATTCCTTAATACAGAGGTTAATGATATATGTATGAGGTGATATTTTTGGTTTGAGATTCATTTTATACTGGCGAAGGTGTAAAAATAAGGTTAATATCATGTATGCTTTAATAATTTAAGAGAGATATTTATAAGCTTTTTATAGTACATAATGGCTTAGCTTTTTCACATGCATATTTATGATAAAGGTAACAGATATGAACAAAAATTGTACCAATTAAATGTCTACAGGTAAAACACACAGCAATATTTTCGGCTACTTTGCACGCAAGGGATTTTTAATTGCACCTTACATGATAGAAAGTACGAGTAGTTTGTATGAGATAACAGAAATTTGAATTTACGAATTTTATTAATTTTACTTTTGTACCAACATGTTGAATACATAGTGACCCAGGGTTTACCAATTATATAAGCAGCTACTCGTAAATCCAATACGATTCCTGTAGTTTCTGGTGACATTTTTATTTCGCCGGAACTTTTGAAATTTCTTTTTTACTGATTGGCATCTTAAACTCGCACACATTTGTATGCAAACAAAAAAATATTGATATTGATGCCAATAGTACCTACGGACTAGATCCTTGGTCCCACAATTGATTTCAGACCAAGCCGACTGGGAGGAAAGTCAAATTCTTAATAAAGACGCTCTAGAAAGATGCCCGATGGGCAGGACTGGCCCAACCATATGTACAAGATGTGCAAATGCACAGGCCGCCAAATTCCGGAGCGCATTGCTAGGAGTAAGAAAAATTAATTTTACCTTGCGCAGATTCTGCCATTTGCATTTAAAACAAAAAGCTTGTTCAAATATGCCCAAAATAGCAACATCCATTGCACATTAACTTACATCACTTGCAATATTGCAACTTCAAGGAAAATCTAACTCAAAATAGGGCGCTTTCTGTAAATCTTGCACAGGGCGCTTTTTTGGCTGGAGCCGGCCCTGCCGATGGGTCAAAGACTGAGGACGACACGAAGGCAGGCATCCTCTTAGATCGCACCCAAACTCAATGTCGCACTACGTATTCCTGACTAATGATGCCGAAGTCATTGCTTTCTGCGAAGCACCATGCAGAATCTCTTTGAGTCCGATAAGCGGCAGAACTATCGTGGTTTACATCGACAGCCAGGCAGCGATAAAAGCCCTGCGATATTGCGGACTAGTATTTTATTTAACTGTGCTTGGTTTCCGTTCACAGTGACATTCCAGACAACTGTAAGGCGGATGAGCTAGCCAGAATTGGAACCTTTCTAATGTAAGAACAGGGGTAAGATATAAACACAAACATAAGTAGAGTATTGAAATAAGGAATATATGGCATCACACACATACAAGCTCAATGGCGTTTCTGGTCGGGGATGAAATCATGAAGACTCGATCAGTCGTGTTCTGTGCTTGTGAGTGCGGAGGTGTTTAGTTGAAAATAAAGAAATCAAAAAAAAAAAAAAAAAAGGAATAAAAACAGAGAAAAGGAGCGAACAAGTTGAGTTGTTGTTACTCACTGAGTATAGTTTGGACTAATCTTTAAGTCGAATAAGTTTCAAATGTAGTGTGTAGTTTTCTTTAAAAGTTTAATATTCGGCCCTAGCGAGGTATCCGTCGAAACGGAAAATTCTCTGATCTGATAAGAATCGGAGGATTTTTGCTTCGAGGTATTCTTCCGAACAGGTATTCGAAGCCTAAATCTTCCGATGCTAATCAGATCGGAGAATTTTCCGTTCCGACGGATACCTCGCTAGGGCCGATTATAGAGATTGTCGAATCGAAACAGTTTTTTTTCCTTTCAATGAGTTTGAATGAGTTTGAAGGCTGATAAAGTCTTCAGGGTATTTTTCGTGAACGTATGTGTTTTTTTACGTTTCACATAGATCGGTGTGTTCAACGAGCTAGTTGTGTGTTGCGATTCGTTTGGTTCCACCGTTCATGCCAGTTCCCCGGGGCGGGTGTGTGTAAACGAAGTACGCTGGTTTCACTAGTCTCTTCGAACTCAAATGCGATCATTAATGGTTTGCGACCTGTTCTTTGATGATGCTATACTTCGTGCAAAGGACTTGTGTTGGTGAACTTGCCGGTTCCTCTTAGAACGAGAGGTTCTTTGGCGTGTGTGGCAGTTGCCTGGTTCCTCCTGCGCACATGTGAACTTAAACATGAGTTTGTATCGGCAGGCTTACCGGTTCCCTGAGCACCATATGGTGTTCGGCGTGTGTGGTAGTGCTTTGCATTGTTCAGTCAGGCAGGATATCTTTAACGTAGATATTTCTTGTTCATTCCTGAGTAGAGTAGGGTTGTAGTGGTGTTTGTTTATTTCGTAGGTTTGAATTGTACTCATGGAAAATTTTTGTTATTTTTCTTTACAGACTCGGAGATGCCTGATGTTTATGCAAGCGCCAATAAGAATAATGGGATATACATATGTACAAGGTGGCGCAAAAATAACCTTCAGATGTTTTTTGGCTGTAATTTTAAAAAAAAATGAAAAAAATAGTCACCAATATTCCGCGTTCTGGAGCAGTGTAGCGTAACATTGTTTATTAACGTGTTTTTCGCATGCGTTTACTACACAAATGTCAAAACAGAACTGACATTAGGGGCCCAATCGCAAAATTTATAGCATTTTCTGATAGGAGGATTACTTTTGCGCCACCTTGTATATAAAACAAAAAAAAAAAATATATTCCGTCTGAGTTTCAAGTTTCTTTGTTTATTTATTTTACTCTCTTACACTAACAACAGGGAGGAACCTACCGTACTGATTTAAACGTTAAATTTCAAACTATCTGATACACCTTTCGAACGCACTCCAAATGCAGGAAAAATATCAGCTCGCTGGTTGGCAGGCACGCAAACAGAATGTTGTAGAAATCTCCAATGGAAATGTAAAATGCATTCTTGGCTTAGTCTATAGCCCCAACCGTAGTTGTTCTTTTGAATCATTATTTTCTACAATACAACAAGTCTCTGCATCCTACGAGCATATTACATATACTCTGCGGCGATTTTAATGCGGATTTGTTAAAAAATGATAGTAGATCTCGTCAACTCCTTGATACTATTGCTTATGTGGCCTTGTGGTTGTCAATTCACTTGCGACTCGCTTTGGTCATGAAATCCCTCCAAGTAGCACCCAGAAATAGGCAATGAATCATTTGCTGGGAGCTACTTACAGCAACAAACAAAATGCCTGCGCTGTGGTTTCCACTATAAGGGTACTGTGTACTACAGAAAAAAGAAACCCCTTTAGTGCACGCAAATTATAAAAAAAAGTCTTCTTGACTTGCTGGTTGTCGCAGACAAGACGAACGTGCTACTGCAATACCAACTGTCGCTTGAAGGAGTATCAGACCATGAGCTCTTGTTCTGTACATATGACATTGATTTCTCATCCAATCCCCTACAGAACTACTTTCAATTTCGTGATTTTGCTTCAATTAACCATGATAACCTTCACCATCAAGCGAGCCTTCTTCCATGGCATTCCTGCTACTCTTTATCGGATGTTAATGTAAAAGTAGAAAGCATTCAGGCCCTCATCAACGATCTTTTTAATTTACATGTAGGTACCTATTAAGACTGTTAAAGTGCGCAATAGTAAATGTCCATGGTTTACCACTAAGGTACATATTGCTATAAAAACTAGTCGCAAAATGTATGCTAAATTTAAAAAGAATTCTACCAGAAACAATTGGGAGGTTTTTTGCAGAGCAAGGAATTACTCTTCCTTTGTCACCACGAGAGCAAAAGAAAGATACTTTCTCTTCAAGCTAAGCCTTGACCAGCCATCAAAGAAACTTTGGGCAAATTTGCGTTCTATTGGGATAGGAAAAAGTCAAATACTTACTAAAATCCCAGATGCAGATGAGTTAAGTGATGCTTTTTCCCCCAACCATAGTTGTAACTCTTCGTTTTCGCCTGAAAATCAACCTTTCTTCTTTGGATCACCATTGGTGGAATTTGAAGTAGTGTCTGAATCGGATGTGATCTTCGAGATTTATGCACTGAAATCTAACGCAATTGGTGAGGACGGAATAGATTTACGTTTTGTAAAAACAATACTTCCCCATTTAATAAGTTCATTAACACATTTGTTTAATTTTTGCATTACCTCTTCAACTTTTCCGGAATGTTGGAAAACAAAGGTCATCCCCGTGACAAAAAAGAATAACGCCCAATTAGTCAATGATTTTCGTCCAATAAGTATCTTACCATGTCTTTCTAAAATTTTTGAAAAGATTCTTGCGAAACAGATTTCCAACCATCTCAACCGGTTTAACTTATTATCGTCAGTTTCATCAGGTTTCCGACCTGCTGCGATAGCTGTTTTACAGCTATGATCAAAATGCTTGATGATATTAGAATCCAATATGACAAGGAATATCCTTCACTGCTGTGCTTACTGGACTTCTCGAAGGCAAAAAATTAAAACTTTGCTTTGGTTTGAGTGATTCCTCAGTGTATTTGGTTAAAAATTACCTTACTAATCGTGTTCAACTGGTTATTGCTAATCTTAAATACTCTCAACCAAAAAATATACTTTCTGGAGTTCCCCAGGGTTAAGTTCTTGGCCCAATCCTGTTCTGTCTTTATATTAACGACTTACCACAAGTGTGTCGAAACACATCTCGTCGCTTGAAAAGCAAACTGACATAAGTTAAAATTCATATATTTTCAGAAAAGCCATTTGAAGTTTTTCAGAACTTAAAAAAATCATTTTACTTTGGAATTTCAATGAATACCAAAAGGTTGTAAAGTAAAAAAGTATTTTTTTTCTTCTTTCAAGTGGTATATTTAAGTTACTACAAAAAGCCGTTTTTCCAACAAAAATTTTGACTTATGTCGTTTTACATTCAAATTTTTTACTAATTTAACCCTAGAAAGATAATCATATTTATTATGACGTAAAAGATAATCATACGTCTCAGAGACGTATGGCACTTTGGTAGTGTATTTAATGAAACCCATGAAATTTTTAAAAATATATTAACATTTTATTTATTTATGTGGTTCATAATAAGAGAAATAATTCAATGATTTAGTATAAATAAATATTAATTTAAACAATAAAAACAAAAAACTTAAACCCCATTATAAATCAACAAAAAACAACCTATATTTTAAAGGAACCTTAAATTTGGCATTAAGTTATAATAGTTGCCAAATTTTCATTTCTCGGTTTAAAATAAGTCTATTAATAAGTCTTAGTGATTTTAAATTATATACGATTAAATTAAATGTAAGAATGGCATACGTCACACACACCCCCACAAGTACGGCATAGCTATAACTTGTTACCGCAGGTACTTAACGTCGCGCCACGACCGTTACCGGCAAGCACCGACCACCGACTGAGTTAGTTTAAGCAACCAAGCCAATGCGGTTTATAGTTAAAAGGATATAACATTTTTTCCACACGTCATACGTCTCGCAGACTTAGATTATATTTCTAGGGTTAAGAAAAAAGTGTGAAAAAGTGTCGATTTGTTTTGAAATAAAACCATTTTTTTTTGCGTATCTTGTAGAAGCAACTCACTTTAAATAGTATTAAGTTATAATAAAAAAATATAGGAACTTTTAATGAAAAAATCGACTATAATAAAATTATATAAAATAAAACCTAGCTTATTGGTAAAACGACACTTCTTAAAGTAATCAAAATAACTTTAAAGTTCATCAACTAGTTTTGTTCCAAGCTAAAATGACACAACACGAAAAGTGTCACTTTTCAAGAAACTTATTTATCACGAATTCATAATTTTTTTAGAAGCAAAGTGTTACAAATGAAAAAAGTCATTTTAGCTGCGAAAACAACAGGGATTTTTCCTTAAATTCAAAACGACACTTGTGCCCTCATGCTCTCAGTTTAAGAGTTATAAAAATTGTATTTTTTTTTTTGGGATTCGTTCTGTATAGTTAACTCAAAATCGTCAAATTTTGACTTATGTCAGTTTGCTTTTCAAGCGACGATCTGTACATCTGTATGCCGATGACGCGCAGATATACCTGTCTCGACCACACGGGCTGTTTGAAGATCTTGTGGCTAGGTTTAATTCAGACTTGTCTTTTATTGGAAAATGGTCTCTACTCTCTAGATAATGGTCTGATTTTAAATCCAAAAAAGAGTCAGCTTATATTGATTTCAAAGAAACTTTATAACACTGAAGAGCTGCCGCCTATTTTTCTCAATTCCACGAGGCTTACATTTTCTGACACTGGGGTAAGTCTAGGATATAAAATAACTCGGTCCCTTTCCGCCTCAGATCATGTACACTATATTATAGCCCGTATTTTTTTAGGATTGCGAAAGCTCTGGCTGCCCTCTAGTTTTACACCTGCAAACACTAAACTGAGGATGATAAAGTGCCTTCTTTTGCCGATCTTTGACTATGCTATAGTTATCTATTGTAAATTAGATTCCCTCTCCCAGCACAAATTTCTTATCGCTTTCAACGATATGGCTCGATATGGAGTAAGAAATTAGATGCTGCGTGTTTATGCATAAATTAATACATACACAATCACCACCATATTTATTTGAAAAACTAAAATTTGTTCAGTCACCGAGAACTTTTAATTTTATTACGCCCTCCTCAAAATATTTGAACTCGTCTTGCCTCTTTCTTGTTCATGTTACCAGACTTTGGAATTCATTTCCTACCACCATTAAACAAGTAATAGGAGCTAATCAATTTAAAAGTGCACTATTTGCGCATTTTCCATCATTGTAATGTATTCTTCTCTCTTTCTATTTCATGTTTCATTTCAGCTTTTCTCTTTTGCCCCCCTCATTTCCAACTTTTCCATCTTTGCTTCCTTTCCTGTGTATTAGCATTTGCATATCTTAAAATTTAATTTAGATATAGTTTAAGCCCCTTTAAATTTAACTTTCACTTAATGTTTTAATTGTGCTCCTTTCTTTATAAATCCAATTAATATTTGTTCTTTTTTGTACCTTCCCAAATAAATAAGTTGAAAATAAATTGAATTGAATGTTATTACCCTTTAGCGATTTCTGCAGAAGCTGGAGAGATGATGAAGAGAAAAGCGACGTACACCTTCTGTATACTTTCCAGCACTAGTCAACACAAGGAAATAAATTCTTGACCAATTTCTCTTTGAAGATCTAAGCGATCTAAAATAGATATTTGTTGCATCAGCGAGTTCGTGACAAGGTTAGTTAAAGTTAGGTTAAAGTTAGGTTAAAGTAAGAGGAACTTATCGCCCTATCCATTAAACCATTTGCAGCTTCTGATGAAATGAAATAGATCAATGTTGGCTTAGTCTTTTAGATCATTAAGTAGGAAGGTTTCCAAATTAATTCTATGGGAAAGAATATGCCAAGCGTAGATGCCTGTTACTTACGAGACATGACACCTCTAACGGAGCTAATATGCAGTGGGTTTTATGAGGTTGAATACTAAGAGCGTCGCTATTCCGGCTTTGGCCAGAACTGCGTTGTCGCTAGACATATTGTACCCCTTGTGCCAATTGACATACCATGTCTGCCTATTTCAGGTAAAAGGGGTTATGTTGTTCCTTCTTTGCCGAGTTCATCCCACATCCAGGGATTTATCGCAGTTTGGCTATCCAAGAAGATACGTATGCCCTTCGCGGATATCACGTTTCTTTGCAGCCTAGATAGGACTTCTTTGAAGGAAATGATTTCCGTCTGGCACAAGTTACAATGACTAGGAAGACGGAAGGATAGACTTAGATTTAGTCTATTTGAGAAAACACCACCGCCCACCCCATTAATAGTTTTTGATCCATCGGTGTAGAAGTGGATTCATGCATTCATTCCAGAATGACCTGGGATGGTAACTTGAAAATTCCTATAAATTGTAAATTGGTTATGGTGTAGTCTATGTCCTTCGGTAGAGTTCTAAATGAATTCAGAATAGTGGAGTGGACAAACTACCTATTGACCCAGCGTGAGGTGGGTTTAGACCAGCAGTAAAATTGTCAGCTATTTGCCTCGCTGAAAATGTCGAGAATGTCCAATACTTCAGATGGAGTTGTGCGCAGTGCTCCGCTAATACACAGACAGGATCGTTGCACTTTGCTTAGGTTGTCACGATTTATCGCTTCATCCAGGGCAGTCCATCAGACAACAATACCGTATGTAAATCTAAATATCAGTATCACGACCGAGACATATAGCCAGTGAGTGATAAGGGGTTGTAGATAGATAAGGGTTGATTGTAAGAATAAGTGACCTTACTTTGATCATAACCTATGGCTCTTAAGTCTGGCTGAGCTGAATTGCATAAGTCACTCCTAACATATTGAGGCAGGGTTGATTGAGCTTAGATTGTAACAGTCACCGCAGTCCAATCTCCCCTCCGACTAGCGAAGCCATTAACTGGAATTTGTATTAGTCAGTAGCATCACACTGATCTCCCTCTAGAGAATTGAGCGGCGGGCTGGTGTTTGATTTTTTCAGTCACCCCAACCTGCATACCTGCCAAGGAATAGAGTGCGGATGATTTGATTATTGCATCAGTCGCTTCAATGCGCGCTTCTTTTTGAGGGTTGGACCTTGGATAGGGTACTTTAAGCTTGATTAATATAATCACCCCGGTTTTCTATCCAACCGCTGAGCAGACAAAGAGCACCAGAACTGAGGATCAATTGCAACGGTCTCCTCACTCTTTTGCTCTTCCATGGTTCTGAGGTTGGTGTGAGCATGAACTTCGCTTTGCACCTTCCGACTTTTGAGTAGCATTCTCACAACCACAACGTCACTGTATGTAATTCAGTGTTCCCAAAAAGTAGAGTGACTGCCGGTAGTTCTCCTCTTTGTATTATCACAATGGACCGATAAAACGGTCTTCGCTGGATTGGGCTAGGTACCCAGGCAGCCACCTTAAAAATAAATAAAACTTAAACCTAGCTTCTCCAACCATTCATTCACAAAACTTTGAGTTGCCCATAGTTATCGTAGTTCACGCTAATCTTTATCTATTGTTGCGTTTAAGCGATCGGTCCAAATAACTGGATCGTTAAAAACTATGTCTCCATTTTTTGTTTTTTGAATATTCAATGTATCTAGGCGTATTTTGCTTTTGCACAAAGTCTTAGGTTTTACAGGGTTAACCCTAGAATGCATATGGGGTGCGTTCGCACCCCACTTCAAAATTAAAACGGTTATATTTTTAAAAATAAAAGTAGTTATTTCTGAAGAGTGCCATGACTTTTATTTATTTTGTTATTACTTTATACCTGGAAGATGTTTAGTGCATTTCCCCTCTCCGGACTGTAGATATCGTGATCACTGGGGTGTGCTGGCACCCCATATGTGTTAGTGTAATTTTATTTTTGAAAGACAAGTGAATACATTTTGATTAATTTTTGGAACTCTTACAAGGTAAGTTAATGAATCATTTCAAAATTACATGACAAAATGTTCCACAATTGCAGAACTGCAAACTTATTACATTATTTGCACAATATGTCCCGAAATAGAGCCATCCACGATGAGGACGAGATAAGGCAACTCCTTTTGGACATCGGTGACGATATGGACATAGAAGATGAAGCCTGCTTAGATGACGTAGAGGCGGATTCTGAAGAAGACGATGAAATCATGTGATTGCGAAGATAATGAAGAAAATTCAGAAGAAAGGCATCACTTGGGAGTTATTTTAGGAAAAAAAGGATTTTGCTGGACGACACAGCCTTCATCATCAAGTGGTCGGACAGCAGCGAGAAATATTGTTTTGAAAATGCCGGGTTGCAAAGGTGAGGCCAAATTTGAAACATCAGAGGTTGAAGCATGGAATCTTCTTTTCGATGATGTTGTATTAGAAGCTTTAATTAAAAATACTAATATCGAGACCAGCAACCAACGTCAAAAATGTGTTCCACCAACCGATTCTCCATCGCCTTTAACTTCTGCTCAACCTCAAACTTCCGGAATCATGATCGACACAACAAAAGAAGAGATCCGTGCCGTCATTGGTTTACTCTACATTTCTGGAGAGCAAAAACAGGGTCGAAGGGGTGCAGGGAAATAAGTCCACGGGAACTAAGTCCACTGAGGGACTTAGTTCCCACTTAGTGGGAAATAAAACCACTTTCGCGAAGTGCACTTAGTTCCCATGTTAAGTGGGAACTAAGTCCAGTTTTTTATGGTAACTTTCTTTGGTCCACATTCAAATATAAGAAGAGGGAACTAACATCCAACATTTAGAATTAAACAAAAAACTGTAAAGTGCAGTTAGTTATCACACTCTTTAAGCAAAGTCTTAAGCTTATCATGGTGACATAAAGCCAAAGTTTTAAAACCTTACCTCGCACCTACTCCAAATCAAACAGTGACCCCAAGCAGGGGGGTTGCAGGGGGGCAGCATGTCCCCCCATATGCATTACACTATTTATGGAATCTACTTGCGATTTCGTAACTAATCTCATAAACAGTGCCATGCATATGGGGGGGCATGCTGCCCCCCTGCAACCCCCCTGCTTGGGGTCACTGTTTGATTTGGAGTAGGTGCGAGGTCACGGGGTCACGGTACCTATATTACTCTGTCTCAGTTAGAAGTTCATTTCTATTTTGTTAATAAAACTTGCAAAGTACCTACTTGACTTTTTAATTTTATTTTGTTCTTAGTCGACAGTGAGAATTTACTTCACATTAAAAGGGAACTAAAACCACTCAGAGTTTTGGGAATTTATTTCCCACCTTACATGGGAACTAAGTCCACTTCGCGAAAGTGGTTTTAGTTCCCGTGGACTTATTTCCCTGCACCGGTCGAAGGAACACCAGAGACATGTAGACTACAAAGTGCTCACCGATATTCCAGGCTATAATTGGGCTCAATAGGTTTGAGTTCTTAATTAATTGTATCCGATACGATGACAGGGCAACGAGATGTCGCTCGGATAAACTGGCCCCAGTCCGATTCATTTGGGAAAAATTTAATTCAAACTGTTCAAAATATTATACACCCCATGAGTACTGTACAATAGATGAGCAGCTTTTGGGATTCAGAGGTAATTGTCCTTTTAAAATTTATATTCCTTCGAAGCCATATAAGTACGGCATAAAAATTATAACGATGTGTGATGCTCGCACATATTATATGGTTTCTGGGATTCATTACGTTGGGAAAGAAGAAAGAAGATCAAATGAACAGATTCCGCTGCAGTTGATTCGCCAAATTAGTGAAAGCATTCATGGTACGGGAAGAAATTTAACCATGGACAATTGGTTCACAACAATTCAGTTGGTCGAAGCAATGCTAACGCAGCATAATCTTACTGTTGTCGGAACGTTGCGAAAAAAACAAAGTTGAAGTGCCGCCATCCTTCTTACCCAACCGAAAGAAAGAAGTAGCTACTCTCTTCTCAATTTGCTTTCAAACACAAACTAACCTTGGTTTCCTTTACTCCTTCATAAAAATAACGAAGTTGATTCGGAGACAAGAAAACCCGAGATCATTGAGTTTTATAACCAGACAAAAGGTGGCGTCGACAAGTTGGATCAGCTGGCTCATAATTACTCCGTTGCCAGAAAGACTCGAAGGTGGCCTATGAGATATTTTTATGGTATGCTCGATCAAGCGGGAATCAATGCAATGGTTCTGTATTCCATGGAAAACAATTATAAAAATAAAAAGTATAAGCGGAGCATCTTTTTGCATAATTTAGGTTTGTCTTTGGCAAAACCATACATGCAAAAGCGGTTGGAACAAACTATGCACAGTCATTTGAGAGGTACCATCGAAAAAGTTTTTCGAGAATCAATGGAAGGCGATCCACAGCATTGCGAGGATATTTTAATAAGAGAACCTCAAAAGAAGATTGCAAAGCAGGAAAGGTGCTTTTATGTCCTAGGACACGTGATAAAAAGACAAAAACGGAGTGCAGTATTTGCCAAAGGCACATTTGCCCAGATCACCGCTTCGAAGTATGCAATAGCTGTCTTTATACAAGGTGGCGCAAAAATAACCTTCCGATGTTTTTTGGCTGTAATTTAAAAAAAAAAAAATTAAAAACTTTGATTCTTCTTGTGGATTATTTTTATTTGGTCTTTTAATTTTTTTTTGCATCAAGTCGAGAATATGATGTCATGTAAATGGCCGCCGCCACAGTTGATTGTCATTTGAGCCCTTTTTATGGCATTTTCCATCACTTTGGCCAAAACTTCCGGCGATAGGTCCTCACATTGTTGACGGATATTGTCTTTAAGAGCTGCAAAAGTCTGAGGCTTGTTGACATAAACCCGCGACTTCAAAAAGCCCCACAAAAAGAAGTCTGAAGCGGTTAAATCAGGCGATCTTGCTGGCCAGTGCAAATCGCCAAAACGGGAGATTAGGCGCCCGGGAAATGCATCCTTCAGCATATCGGTTGTGGCACGTGCAGTGTGTGCCGTTGCACCGTCCTGTTGGAACCACATGTTTTCCAATCCCAATTCATCAAGTTGCGGCAAAAAGAACTCGTTGATCATTGCTCTGTAGGGCTCACCATTCACAGTAACCGTTTGGCCCGCGACGTCTTCGAAGAAAAAAGGTCCGATGACTCCTCAAGCGAAAACAGCACACCATACAGTGACTTTGAGCGGGTGTAATGGCTCTTCGTGGGTTACACGCGGATTTTCAGTGCCCCAGAAGCGTAAATTTTGCTTATTTACGTACCCGCTAAGATGGAAATGGGCCTCATCACTCATGATTATTTTTGATGAAAAATCATCTTCCTCTTGGTGGTGATTAAGGATGGCTTGAGCGTATGTTAGACGCGATTGGCGGTCAGCAGCTAACAGCTGATGCACCGTCTGGACTTTGTACGGAAACATCTTCAAATCTTGTACCAAAATTCGCTGTAAAGACCGTCGATTGATACCCATTTGCGTGGCACGTCGTCTGGTCGATGTCGACGGCGCTTCCATGACGTCTTCGGCTACAGCAGCAATATTCTCTGCAGAACGGCTACTCCGGGGTCTGCGTTGGACGGGTAGGAAATCTGCGACGAAATTCACGTTGTGGCAAAGTCACCGACCGATTATTGCTCAAATAAATAATCACCAATATTCCGCGTTCTGGAGCAGTGTAGCGTAACATTGTTTATTAACGTGTACTTCGCATGTGTTTACTACACAAATGTCAAAACAGAACTGACATTAGGGGCCAATCGCAAAATTTATAGCATTTTCTGATAGGAGGATTACTTTTGCGCCACCTTGTATGTTGAAAAAAAAGGATTAAAAATATATGCGGGTAAGACTTACAAAATTAAAACTTTTTACATATACTTATGTTGCCATATATGTCTTCTTTCAGAAACAAGAAAAAAATTTAAAGATCCAAGCTTAAGAAGCTATATTTTCTTGGATTTTTTGAAACCCCATATGGTCACACCACTAAATAACCTCTTTGTTTATTATTTTTTTTTAATTACTAAGGCTGTGAATGAAATGTATTTTTTTTTGTTAATTTAGTTAATAAATACATTATTTTATAATAAAATAAATAAATTTTATAAGACTGTGTTATAAGTTGCTGGCATTTTTAATCCAAAGTACTGGGGTGCTCGGGAACCCCTTACGCGTTAACGTTATTCAAAAACCCTTATTCATTCTAGTGTTAAGTGTTAAATTATTCGTCAAAGCCCACTGATGGATTGTTTTAGGGTCAGTATTCATTAATCAGATAGTTGTTTTAACAAAATTTATTAGATCATTGATATTCAAAGAAAAGAACAAAGGGCCCAAAATTGAACCCTGTGGTACTCCTTTCAACACCTGCAAAAACGAAGACATTTGGCTATCCTATTGTTGACGACAACAGAGTGTCAACAGTGTCAAAGGCTTTCAAAAAGCCCAGCAAAGTTAAGGCTATGTTATTTGCGTCCAATACTTTCTTTATTAGAGCAATATAGAATACACATATTCTTATGGAAGGTGGCCCATAACTAACGGATCCATGCACTTCGACGTTGCCATATGCATACTTACAAAAATTGCACTTCACACATTCTAGAATTGAGGTTCACCATCCTATAACAAAATTGAGACGGGGCAGATTCATTGATCCAAATATTGAAAAATAAGAGAAAACATACTTTCTCGCGTTGCCGATTGACAGACAGTTCAGTATATCACAGCTAAAT
Organism: Portevinia maculata; assembly: GCA_949715645.1. Classification (NCBI taxonomy): domain Eukaryota; kingdom Metazoa; phylum Arthropoda; class Insecta; order Diptera; family Syrphidae; genus Portevinia; species Portevinia maculata. Next base: position 301,381,867 of record OX454525.1, read on the forward strand.
TGGTTAAAATTGTAAGGATATTCCTCGCTGTAGGTAAACCCGTTTGGTAGAGACCGACGCAAAAGTTAAGCAAACTCGTTGCCCAATTTTGAAAATGTTGAACAATTTTGTTTCTTCCTAAAATTTTTAATTTAAATATTTGTATTTTATAATGTGTAGGAGTTTTGTGGTAGATGTTAGTAACATTCGTGGCTTATTGAATTTTTTTTTCATTATACGGCTATGCTTTCCACAACACGCCAGCTGTTTTGGCACTTAATGAAACCCAGGTTGGCTCTGATTTAACACAGTTTAGCCTACCTGGGTACAACTTAGTGCCATTATTCTTTCCCCATCGCGGTCTCGCCGTTTATATACGTAGTGACGTAGCCTACCAACTTCAGCCTCAATATGTATGCCGATGATGTGCACATTTATTTAAGTTGTCCACTCGGTTTTATTGAGCACGGAGAAAGCAGCATAAACGAAGATCTTGCAGACATTGCATGCTGGTCTCGGCAGAATGGTTTAATACTAAACCCTGAGACGTCTATGTGTCTTGTTATATCCAAGAAAATTGTCAACCTCTCGTACTTTCCTCCTATAAGCTTGAATACCACTTTTGTAAAATATGCCAAAACCGCAAAAAACCTCGGCATGGTGTTTAACCCCAGCTTAACCTGGAACAACCATATAAATGCAGTTGTGGGTAAAACATATGGTATTCTTCGTACTATGTGGGTCACACAATCCTTCAGCCCTTTGAGAGTACGTATGCTGTTGGCGAAAACGCTGATCGTACTCACAAAGGCTAAAAGTTGCATTTAATAGTCTAATACGCTATATTTTCGGCCTAAGTCGATACGGGAGTGCGTCTTCTTTCTCTAAACAGCTTCTTAACATGTCTTTTGAAAACTTTCTCAAGTTCCGCACCCTAACGATGCTCTCAAACATTCTGCTTAATCGTCAACCCCAACAACTTCATGAAATCATTAGAATGGCAACTTCGCAAAGGTCAAGAACCCATCCGCACCATACTTCCCTCACATCACAGCGTCAGTTTTTTGTATATTCCACCCGCTTATGGAATTCTATGCCGCGTCACATAAGAGAAGTCGAAGATGCTGCAAGTTTTAAGCACAAAATTAGGCTTTATTTTTCCCAATAATCATTTTCTTTTCTTTTCTCTTTCTCCATTTCTCTTTTTTTTCTTTTTTCTTTTTTTTACTATTTTCTACTTTCCCCTTTTGCTTTTCTACTCTGTATACATATATCCTTATGCTGCTATATTGATAAGCATCTTTGTCAAATATCTTTAAAAATGAAATTGTTTTACTCTATCTTTCTCCTTTTTTTTCTTTTTTTTTTTAATTGTAACTTAGCACTCGATTATAAGACAACATGTCTTAATGTGGATAAGAATCTAATGAATAAATAAAATAAATAAATAAATATGGCCAATATTCCAATCCGGAATTTAGTTTCATTTGGACACATAATTCAAGTTGGGTTCGACATTCTGGTCAGACAACACCCGAAGGAGGAATAACCTGACTCAGCTTGTAAATGAGCCGACACGAATACCAGACATTAGCAGTCGAACTGCCAACACACTGGACTTGTTTCTTACTTCTCACCCCGATAAGTACGCTTTAAACGTACATATTATCGCCTCTATGTTCGCCAGACCATTGTATCATATAAGGAAATTTGTCGTACTCCAACCACATAGTTAAAGAACAAACTCCTAAAAGAACCGCATGACAATAGAATTTCCCAATTGGGAAACAATAAACGGTTTCTTTAAGAGTTTTAACTGGGTATGAAATGCTGTATCCCTAACCGGATAAAAAGTATCATATCCAAGCTTAACGCGTGGTGTGACTCGAGGTGCAAAGAGGATATCAAATTTAAAGACGTAAGGTCTTATAAGGCCAACCCATCTGAGGAATACCGGAAAAAGTTTAAACGAACCAGAAATGACTGCAATGTCATTATCAATTGTGTCAAATTCTCCTACGACCAAAAGCTAAGACAAAAAATACTAGAAAGTCCCACATGTAGTACAAAACATAGGGACGGGCTACAGTCCGCTTGGGCAAACTGTTGGATACCCTATTCTTATTCCTATCGCTCAGAGAGTATATATCGTCTATGTTCGACCAAAACTCATTAACTGACAAAATTAAAAGACCGAGATAAACAAGTTTTAAAATAACAGTTTTTCATTTTTGTTACTAGTGCTTTAAATTTGAATTTCTTGATCTAGATTCGGGTTATAATTTTAGTCCAGTGTAGGATGCATGCTCCCTAGCTCAAACTTTGATTTTTCAAAAAAAAACATAAATTGTGGGCGTGCCAGTCGGCGGATTTTGAAAATATTTACACATGAGCATAAAGGGCCCCCTAGAGAGTATATATTATAAATTTCAGCTCCCTAGCTCAAACTTTTGATTTTCAAAAAAAGTTTTTTTTTAAATTGTGGGCGTTGCAGTAGGAGGATTTTGAAAATATTTACAAATGAGCTTAAAGGGCCCCTAAAGAGTATACATTATAAATTTTCGCTCCCTAGCTCAAATTTTGGTTTTTCAATAAAATTGTTTTATTTATTTGTGGGCGGATTTTGAAAATTTTATATCCCGAGAAGTTGTAGCAGTCATATAAAAAATTTCAGCTTTCTAGCTCAAAATTCTATTTTTTCCAAAATTTTGTTTTTTTGAGTTTGTGGGCGTGTCTGTGGGCGGATTTCAAAAATTCGTAAACTTGATTATTTCGGGACCCTAGAGAGTATATGGTTAAAATTTCAGTTCTCTAGGCCCAGTTTAAAGGCCTAATTTTTGCCGACAGACGGACGGACGGACGGACGTACATGGCTAGATCGACATTACTATCGATGCTGATCATAAATATAGTAACTTTTAGGGTTATACGGGCAATATTAAGGTATGTTACAAACTATGCGTCAAAATTAATATACCCTTGAATAGGGTATAAAAATGGACGTTTATTAAAAACATTAAGTATTCGGCATCGTCATCTATCCCGACACTCATTTACAACGATATTCCAGCTGTTACCTCTCTAGATAAAGCCAATCTACTTGCTGCTCACTTTGCAGTCCAGATGATATTTCCCCTATTGTTCTTTTCTATAAAAAATCGTAAATAAATTTGATAATAATAAAAATTTAATATATTATAATTATTAATTAAAAAAACAAAAGATAATAAAATTAATAAAGCTAAACTAACTTCATAAGAAATTATTTGAGCAACAGAACGTAAGCCTCCTAATAAAGAATAATTTGAATTAGAAGATCACCCAGCAATTATTACTGTATAAACACCTAAACCAACCTGTACTAAAAAAGGCGAATCGCTGATCAACCGTCAGCTTCTCAATGACCGGCAGTACGGTTTTCGCAGCAACAACTCCACCGGTGATTTGATGACATATCTAACCGAAAAAGGGAACCAATCTCTTCACCAAGGTGTTGAAAGTAAGAGTTTACTTGACTTTGACTTGACTTTGAAATTCATTTTTTTATTCATTGATAAATATCTACTTACATACTAGACAAAAATGATTAAACCTAACTTAAAATTAACAGGATACTTATTCTTATTTATTGGTCCTTATGCGAACGCTCTAAACTTAACTATATCTTAGAATTATTGCCTTTCGGCCAACGAACTACTTTACGAACTAATCTTACATATATATTCCTCGAGAAAATTTACTAAAACTCGGTATCATTATTGAGATTTTATATAAAACAAATTACAAACTACCTATTCTACTTACTTAAACTACTTAACGTATTCTAACTATAATTAGGATTCTGAGCACTCGTTGCCTGGCGCAATAAGTGGTCAAAATCCCAATTGCTTTCCGAGCGCCTGGCAGTCGTCAACGTGCACACGCGCCGCCGTGAGCCGACTGAAGCCTTACAGCGTCAGTCAACTCCCGGAAGCACCACCACACGTTGGCGAGCCCGGCCTCTCCCAAAAACGCCCTAGCTGACTTAATCTAACTTATAAGCTAAGAGGATGTTACCTAGAGTAACGCACCGTCCTGGGAGGGCATGTTGACCCCTCCCCCCTCAAAAAGCCACCAAAATTCGGCGAATTGCTTTTCCGTGTCGAATCTATCCCTCTCCGATATTGCGGTACTAAAACGGAGGAGCTCATGAGCATTGGCGACGTCCCCGTCATGGCGGAGCCGCTTATCTCTCGCGCTGCGGTAGCGATGGTATAAGACCGGGATACCATCCCTCGTCTGTACCAGCCCTTTTGAATCAATATGGATAAATGCCTCTGACGGGATAAAGCCAGACCGGAGCGTACTCTCTATGTACATTTCATTGGGGTAGTAAACCCCAAATATCAGACTATTGTCGCTGGCCATCGCCCTTGCAACGTGCCTTCGAGTGACCTTAATGAGGAAATTGTTAATCCTATTCAACTGAGCCCCATCGTATAGGACCTTGTTGGGATAGTATTTTATATAGTTGGATTCAGGCGTTCGGAACAACCGGAGACAGGTCCTAAGACATTGTCTCTCCAAAACGCGAATCTTTTCCATATAGCTAGGCGCTATATTAAACCATAATGGACAACCATAAGCGATGATCGGCCTTATAAGGGCCACGTAGCAAATGACCTTCACTCTGGAGTCAAGTTGACTGCTATGAAACAGTCTCCTTGTTAGAGCATAAGCCTTCTTGGCCCCAGCAAGACAAGCAACTATATGTCTATCGAAATACAGATACTTGTCAAGCAAGATACCTAGATATCTAACTGCGCTTCTCACCGCCAATGGCTGCCCATTTTGTCCAATAATGGCCAATTTTTTTCCAGTTTTTTCTGGTATCCCTAGAGGCCCCAGCCAATGGAGTTCTGAACAAGATTGTTTCCGTCTTCTGAAAGTTGATTTTCAACTTCCAGTCGTCGCAATATCGCTTAATTTGATCGAAGTCACGCTGCAAAAGGATATTAATGACCTCGATTTTAGGACCTGATCTGTATGCCACCAAATCGTCGGCATACGCTATAGCATGTCTGAGTGAACCCACCAGATCACTCGTGTAAATGTTAAACAGGATCGGAGAATTGACCGCCCCCTGCTGTAAACCGTTTTTAATTTCAAAGACTCTGCTCGAAGTCACGTTGCCACATTTGACAACGAACTTCTTTCCCATAAGCATATTATAAATTACATATAGCAAAGGTTTGTGCATCCCCCGCCTGGTCAACTTGTAGAAAAGTCCCTCTAACCATACGGTGTCGAAAGCCTTCTCAAAATCAACCAGACAAGCACCCGTGCATTGGCTCTTGCATTTGTTCCACTGAATGTCGGAAACCAGTTTCGACGCGGCATGAATAGTGTCATGCCTCGCCCTGAAACCAAACTGGTTGTCCGGAATTATGTTATTGTCCTCGACCCACTTTAACAGGGCTCTATTGACAACCTTTTCAAAGACCTTGCTAATATTCGGAAGCAAGCTAATTGACCGGAGATTGGCAGGGTTCGTCCTATCTTTACATTTTTTCGGGATAGGGTGTACCACAGCTACCTTCCAATGCGCCGGATAATATGCATTATTCAGCGCATTGTTAAACAGCGTGGTGAAAATATCTACAGCCTCCAGAGGCAGGTGTCTCAATACGACGTTTGGGACACCATCCATCCCCGCCGACTTTTTATTCTTTAGTGTCTCGAAGATGCACAGAAGATCATCCTTCGACACGAACAAGTGCGATGCATCTCGGCCATTGGCGACAACTGCATTAGCATGGTTTTCATCAGTGAACACGGTGAATCCGTTATTCTCAGATCGCCAATTCTCAAGTTCGGTGCGCAGATCGAAGTGGCTCACCAGAGCCCTATTCTCAATGTCGTGGTTACGGCGAACAGGATTGTTCACCGTATACACGGCCTCGAAACAAGCGCCCAGCAAATCCACCTTCTCCTGTGGGTCCTCGACCACGAAAAAATCGTCGTTTGAAGCGACACTTTCTGGACTTATTCCAGCAGTCAGTACCGTCTGTCTGTTCTCTGCTGTCTGGGAGATTCGAACACAAGGAATATCATTGTGATCTTTCCTCCTGAACAACTTATTTATCTGTGGGAACATATTCGGACTACAGGTTTTAATAGCCCGAATTTTATTGCCCCAATACAGACTTACAGATTTTTTGTAATTTACTTTTATCAGCTGTTTCAGGATTCGGATCTCTGAATTCAGCATCCTTACCTCCGGGTCGTTGCGATCAGTAAATTGCCTGTACAGCCGTTTAAGCCTCGAGAGCAGTCTACTTTTCTGTCGGTATAGTGCGTCGATTGTAGGGTTTCTGTACTTTTCTGTCTGGTCGTCGTCGGAACGCCCTACTCGAGGAATAGTTCGTTCCATAGTTCGTTTGATGGCGTCGTTCATTTGCAATAAATGCCGATCAATGTCATCATTTGTCATGTTACTGTTTGTCGGTGGGTCGATCCCACTCGAACGTATATCTCGCTTTAAAAATCTGGAGAAGCGCGACCATTGTGCCCTCCGATAATCGAATGAACACACTGCTTCGTACTCCTCCAGCAGCGTTTGCTCGTTCGGGATCCGTATTGCGGCGGCGAGTCCGTAGTGATCACTATCGTACTCAAACGCACGCAAACAGTTCCGCGTGTTTTGATCTATGTTCGTCAGTTGAAGTCTTGCGTCCGTTAAGGCCAAGTCCAGGAAAGCACCGCTTCTTGGGAAAGTGCCAAAACTGTAGACAGAGAAACAAATCGTCATCATCAACTGCTCAGGCAACACAGTCTTCCCAAGCAACAGTGGAGCAACAACAATTCCAAAAACAGCTGCGGGATGATGACGATGAAGGAGATGATTCTCAGTCTAAACGGTATCGGCCATATGATACTCTCTCTATGAGCGTAATTAAAACTGATTTAAACACCGTGCAGTCTGACGTAGCGGAACTTAAAATCGACATGAAGGAAATAAAGCAAATAATCGAAAAGCTGGGTAATCGTGTTACATGCTCTCTTGATGACATGAAGAAAGAGATGACAAATACTTTTACGATGATAAACGAAACGATGTCACAACTAACATTGCAGGTACAAGATTTAACCAAGCAAAATAAGGAAAAAGACTTAAGGATTTCAACAATGGAGAGAAAAATAAATTTCCTTGAGCAGCAAACAATCGAGAAAAATGTGGAAATAAGAAATGTACCAAAACAAAATAATAAAAGCGCAAATGACATCATTAAATCAATTGCAAGCTCGCTGGACTTGAGTTTAACTGATCACGATATAGCTGATTCGTACCGCACCAAACAAAACAACATCATCGTCAAGTTCTCTTCTCTTAGCACAAAAAGAGAACTAATGCAAAGACGGCGCGGTATGCAAATAAATGCTGACACATTAAGAGCGGAAGAAAATGTAGACAAAAACAAAATAAAAATCTATATTAACGATCAGCTGACTGCATTTAATCGACGTTTGTTATGGCTAGCCAAAACAAAAGCCAAAACCGCCAAATGGAAATATGTGTGGGTACGCGAAGGTCGTATTCTGACAAAACAAAATGAAACAACACCCATAATACAAATTCTCTCAGAAATTGATATTGAATCAATAATTTAATAATCTAATTATTTAACACACAAATATAAAACAGAAATGAACAACATCACAATAAAAACATATTCAAATTTTCAAAACATAAATAAAACAGAATTTGAAAGTTATCATATCTCATGCATCTATTTAAATATTCGTTCTCTTCGCAAACATTTTACACCTTTCCTTGCAGCGATCAATAATTTAATCCCTTTCGTGGATGTAATTGTACTCGTAGAAACAAATATAACTAACGACGAAAATAATCTATTCTCTATAAAAGGTTTTCATGCAGAATATTTAAATCGACAGATGAACACTGGAGGAGGTATAGCGATTTATATAAAGGACACAATAACATATGATATTCTTAAGCCCAGCACTCTTTCGTTTGAATCAATTCAACTAAAATTGCACACCAATAAACACCCATTCCCACTCACGGCCACATTGCTTGCAATCTACCGCCCCCCAGCCCTCAAAACAAAAGCTTTTATCAAAGAACTGGAACAGCTGCTGAGCAGAATGGAGAAAAGACAACACGCATTAATCATTGGCGACATGAACATCGATCTGCATAAACTCAATTGCAACCGAAATAAAACGCTACAATACCTCGAAATGCTGTCATCAAATGGTGTGGAAAACATAAACACTGAGAGCACAAGAGTGGATATCAGTCGGAACACCAGAACAAACATAGATCATATACTGATTAGAACTTTCTCAGAGTGCAATATACATTCAGCGGTCATACAAACCAACATCTCAGACCACTACTCGCTTATGTGTGGCCTAACATTCAAGCCCAACAACAACAAGAATACCTGGCCAAAAACACCAAATGAGAAAACAATTAACTCAAATAGGGTGAATGCGCTCTTGTCCGGAGCAAACTGGGAAGAAATATTTACAATGTCAAATGTCGATGATGTGTACAATAAAGTATGCACCACCTTTCAGTCAATCTATAATCAATCAGAAATACAAGCAAGGGAAAAGAAGAAAAGAACACCGAATCCGTGGATGAATGAACAGCTTATTGAATGTTGTGTAAAGAGAGATAAACTTTATAAAAAATGGTTATCGAAACCTAAAGACAAAAATAGAGAAAGTGAATATAAAGTATTTAGAAATATAGTGAATAAAAAATTAGAGTATGCAAAAAATAGTTTCTACCAGAGTAAATTTTATGAAAACAGAAATAACATTAAAAAAACGTGGCAAACTTTAAATGAAATAATAGGCAAAAAATCAACTAGCCTCGACGAAACAATAACAAAGAATTTTAAAAATGAAAACTTGTCAGACCTAACGAATAAATTCGCAAAAACATTCAAGAACAATATAGAAAAAACAATACATCAGTGCCAAATCAAGACAATACCAAATATAGAGCATATTACTCAAAACACCATATTTATAGAAAGTGCTAGTGAAATAGAAGTGTTAAACATTATTAAGGGGTTAAACGTTAACAAAGGACCAGGATATGACAATATTCGTGCAAAGGACTTAAGAAATAACGCTTCATCTCTAGCTCCTGTTATAACAACGTTAATAAACATGAGTCTAGAAAATGCGACAATACCTAAAGCCTTAAAAATGTCCATAGTTCGTCCGATATATAAAGGTGGCGTTAAATCTGAAGTCAACAACTATCGACCAATAGCAATCCTACCGGTTGTAGAAAAAATTCTTGAGGAAATCATATGCAGAAGACTAAAAAGTTTCATCGAAAAATTTAAAATAATTGAGCCAAACCAATACGGATTTCAAAAGGGTAAAAATATAAACCAACTCCTGGGGACCTTCGCAAATAAACTTAACGAAAGTCTGAGCAAAAACCATCATAGCTTAGCATTGTTTGTCGATTTTAGCAAGGCCTTCGACACTCTTTCACACCATAAACTCCTAACTTCCCTATATAATATTGGAATCCGTGGCAACTGCATCAAATGGATAGAAAACTACCTGTCACTACGAACATATCGCGTAAAAATTAATAAAGACCTAAGTGAAGAAATAAACATCACACACGGCGTCCCTCAGGGCTCGAAATTGGGCCCTCTGCTATATATAATATATGCGAATGGCATGCTGAAAGCGCTAAAAAACAGCACATCTTTTGCCTACGCAGATGACACAGCAATTGTGGTGTCGCACAAAAATATTGAAATTGCGATTGGAAGAATGCAGAACGAATTAGACATAATAACAAGATGGTGTCACGATAATGGACTGATAATAAACTCGGAGAAAACGAAACTAATGCATATAAAACCACCTCATATCCTGTATCACAATATCCGTCTAAAATTTCACGACACGCCTTGTATCCACGCAAACAAAAATACTATCTGCAGACCAGACGACCAATGCGAAACATTTATTCAACTTGTAAACAGTTACAAATATCTTGGCGTAATCGTTGACCATAATCTTAAGTGGCATGCACACATTAGTCAACTACAACGAAAACTTCGAGGAACATCATATATGCTTAACCATCTAAGCTATTGCAGTAACTATGCGGTACTTAAACAAGCGTACCTTGCACTAAGCGAGTCATACATACGTCATGGAATAACTGCTTGGGGCACCTCAACATTCTGCAGGCAACTGCAAAATAGCCAAAACTCTCTCCTTAAAATATTGGCCAGGAAGAAGGGACTAAATTACAACAACAGTAACGTGCCTCTGAGCAAACTAATGGGCATACTCAACATCAAAAACATATTTAAGTCTAGCCTGATCAATGAATTCTATGCTGATAACCGATACAGAATGCCGATTGACCATCAACACAACACACGGAGAAGAGCAGAGGGGAGATTTAAAACAACGAAGTCCCATAACAACTATGGGGGCAACAGTTTAACCGCAATGTTACCAGCACTTTTTAACGAGCTACCAGTAAGTCTATTAAACATCAAGAATGTCATACAGAGAAAAAAGTTAATAAGAAATCATTACATTAATAAATAAAACTAAAAGATATATTTTTCATTACATTTAAATATAATTAAACATTACAAAAAATTGAATTTGCATAACACATTTTTTTTTTTTTTTTTTGCATATTTTTTGCACTTTTGTAAAATACAAATAAACAATTTTGAAATAGAGTAGAAAATAATTGAGTAAGCACCAAATGAAAATACTTGCAATGTTTCAAAAAATCCTGCAGACAAGCTTTTAAGCTTCGTGGGATATTGTTATATTTTTTCTGTAAATTTTCAAAATAAAATAAAAATAAATAAAAAAAAAAAAAAAAAAAAAAAAAAAAAAAAAAAAAAGTAACATTTCCCCATGCCGCATGTTTGGCATTAATATCTCCGGCCAAGAAGTAATAATTCTCCTCCGAGTTCAGCTGCAGACCACGAAAAAGTGTCTCGAGCTCTGTCATAAATTGGTTTGGTGGAGGTGCTGCAGGTGCGTAAAGCGACACCACATACATTCTCCTCCGGCTATGGAGAGGAATGCATATGATGCATGCCTCCAACAACTGGAAACTACGTACGTCCCCGCTATATATAACCCTATGGCGCAGGCCTTTTCGAATTAAGATTCCAACCCCACCTCCTTGAGTGGAGTGAGGCCGGTCTCTTCTTATTACATGATAGTTTTTGTATCCCAATTTGTGCTTCTGATTTAGCTTAGTTTCGCTAACCAAAAGCACATCCGGGTTTTCGGTTTTCAACAAGTTGGCAAGTGACGTTCTTTTCTCGATCCTGACTAGTGAATTAACATTCACAGCAAGGATCTTTAAGTTTCCCTCATCCAGCGTAGCCATTAGATCTATGGCACACCAGACCCCACAAACAGCTCCGAATAGATAAAGTCAATTCGGGCCGCTTGTTCATTTAATTGTTTCTGGAACTTATCGATCTTTCCGTGCAGAGACAGAAGGATCGATTTTAAGTCCAGATCCACCTCTGGTGCCTTTTGGGCTACCTTTGGTTGGTTTGATGTCATGTGGGCTTGACCCGGTCCAGCTGCCATTTGGGCAAAGGACACGTTGGGTGCCACAAAATTTGCGAACGAGCGACTCTTCTGACGCCTATCATCTTCAGACTGCTGTTTGCGGGCCTGGACTCTCTTTTTCAATTCTTGGTACTTTGGACAACCCCTGAAGTTGGCGGGATGTCCAGAGTTCCTGCAGAGCACACAGGAGAGTACACTCCGGTCTTCGACTCTCTCCTTACCTAGAGAGCATTCACCATGTATGTGGTCCTTATCGCACTTCACGCATCTAAACTGCATGTTGCAGTTAGCTGCGGCGTGCCCGAACCTTTGGCAGCGCATACATTGAAGTATGCGATCTGACCTCTTTATTTTCTCCCACCTTACAGCATGGTAGTACAGGAAGCGGATATTTCGCAGCCTGTCGATTTTGCTATCGGGAGTAAGCTGGACTAGGAAGAATGGTAAGTGACGGTTACCACCCCTTGCAACAGCGGAGGAAAACGGCTTGACCCTCACGAAATGGAGGTCGTCGCTTTCAAAATTCTTTAGCTCTCTTTCAAGCTCCTCCGTTTTAATTGAGGGATCGATTCCCTTCAGTACCACGGTTTTTAACTTTTGCTGCCTTGGGGTGTACGTGAAGTACTCGGTTTTCACCTCTCCCAAAGCGGCGCGCACCCTCTGGTACTCCTCTATTTTTTCACATATAATTATGTGATTGTTAGCAGAAAGCCTTTTCACATGGAAATTTTTTGTTATTAATTTACAAATCCTAATGCTATCTACAATGTCGAAATTACTCACGTTAATGGGTGGTATTTTGTCCTTCCGCGACTGTTTAGATTGTTGTTGTTGTTGTTGTTGGTGTTGTTGATGTTGTTGGTGTTGTTGTTTTTGATGTTCCCGTTGTTGTTGCTTCACCTCCAGTTGTTGTTGCACTTGCTGCTTGAGCACAGCTTGTTGTTGCTGTTGCTGCAGCTTCTTACTGCGCAACTGGTCGCGCTTCTCCAGCAGCTCTTTTATGAGCTTGTCCAGCTGCGCCTCCTCATCATCCTCTTTTTCTTCGTCCATTTGGACGACTTCCTCGTCATCGACCGGTAAGTCCTTGAAGGAGTTTCCCTCTCCGACGTACCGGCCCTCTCCTCCATCATACTCATAAGAGCTGGAGTGTGCTCCGTCATCATCGGATGCAGCCACCGATGATGCCACACTATGGCCTGCCAAATCTAACCTTCTTTTGGCTGAAAGGTTCGGCTTCGGATTTAACTTCCGCCGCCGTTTTTCCACTGTCCTATACTCCTCGCTTACAGTTACTGCTGGCGTTGTAGCGAGAGCTTTTATTGTTGGCGTTGTTGTTGTTGCTGTTGTTGATGTTGTTGTAGCTGGTGTTGCCTGCGTAGACCCCCGCCTGGGCAACGCGGAACCCGCTGTTGAACTTGGTGTCACTTTAATGGCATTTAAAGCTGCCCTTGGCATACAAGCTGCCGCTGTTTTCATTACTGCTATTGTTGCTGCTGATTTTTTTGCCGGCTCACGTGTTCGCACAACACGTCGCAACGGCACACCCACACCCGTAAGCGAGAGCACCGATTTTCCGGGGTCCATCGCCTGATACGTTGCGGCACTTTTGTTTTTTTTTTTTTTTTTTTGTTTATTTTTGTGTCTCTATCACTATTTTCCCGAAAAAAATTTAAAAATTGAAAACTGACCGAGAATCGAACCCGAGCCTCCGGCGTCAGAGCGGGACACCTTGCTTACTAAGCCAACTTCGGACTTAAAAATCGCTTGACTAAATCGCTTATATTGGATACACTTTCCTTTTTTTTCCGCTGAACACTAACTAGCCGCCCTATCTCGAAGAGAGCTGCGGAACGACTGAAAAGTAAGAGTTTAATTTCAGTTATTGTGGACGGTTTCAAGTCTGAAAATCATCAAATAAATGCTGGTGTTCCACAAGGTTCTCTTCCGTCCCCGACTCTCTTTCTCATTTTTATAAATGATATCCTGTCTGTTACTTCTAATCCAATCCATTCCTTCGCTGATGACAGTTCGCTCAGCTTATCATCTTCGTTTCTTGGGTCACGCTCCTCTTCTTCGGGTGTGGAACTGCAACGGCAACGTATGTTAAGGTCATTAAATTCCGATCTTAATAGCATAACTCATTGGGGTACAACCAATAGAGTGGAATTTAATGCTTCTAATAGGTGGAGCATTCTCAGTATTGTGGCGATCTCGTGCGCGTTCAGATGGTTTACTTTTTCAGTCAACGGTTGTTCAACCTCTTTGATTTTTTTAAAACGTTCGTTCCTAGTTTTATTGATATCTTTCTACCTTCTTTGGAGTGGATAGTTTAATTTGTGAAGCCAGTTGTTCGATAGGCGAGTTGTGATTCTTTTGCAGCGAAAGTGTTTTAGTAATCAACTTCCTATTGTCTTTTCGATTCGTTCTTTCTTCTTTAACGCAAGGTTATAATCAGGATTACTTACTTACTTACTCAGGGTGGCGCTACAGTTCGGGGTGGACCTGGGCCTCAATCAACAAGCATCTCCATCCAGCACGATCTTTGGCCAGCTGTCTCCAGTTTCGCATGCTAAGTTGGTTAAGGTTCTATTCCACTTGCGGGCGCCACCTGAGTAGCGGTCACCGTCCCTCGGGTGTGGATTCGAAGATCTTCCGGGCTGGAGCATTCACGTCCATTCGTTCTACATGACCCAGCCACCTCAGTCGTTGGACTTTCACTCTTCTGGCTAAGTCGATGTCGCTGTACAGCCCGTACAGTTCGTCGTTGTATCTCCTCCTCCATTCACCATCTATGCAGTCGGGACCAAAAATTACCCGAAGAATTTTCCTCTCAAAACGACCAAGAGCGAACTTTAGCTTTTGCTAAAGTCCATGCCTCTGCACCATAGAGAAGGACTGGGACTATTAAGGTCTTATAAAGGGTCACTTTAGTTGTTCGAGAGAGGGCTTTGCTACTCAATTGCTTTCATATCCCAAAGAAACAGCGATTGGCAAGAGTTATTCTTCGTTTAATCTCAGCGCTGGTGTCATTGCCTGAGTACATTGCGGAGCCTAGATAGACAAAGACCCGAACCACCTCAAAGTTATATCTGTCTATAGTGACATTCTGTCCGAGATGTCGGTGTTGGGTGTCCTTTCTTGATGACAGCATATACTTTGTCTTCTCCTCATTGATCGCCAAACCCATCTTCGCCGCATCCGTCTCAATACTGACGAACGCGCCAGTGACATCCCGCTGCGTTCTGCCGATTATGTCGATGTCATCGGCGTAGGCGAGTAGATGGACAGACTTTTGAAAGATTGTGCGTATGGCGTTAGCATTTGAGTTTTGCACTTTTCTTTCAAGAACAATGTTGAAGAAGTCACATGACAGCGCATCGCCTTGTCTAAATCCTTTTTTGACATCGAAGGTCTCGGTGAGTTCTTTATCGAACTTTGATAGAGCAGCGTGCATTCTCCATTGTCATCCTGCACAAACGGACGAGTTTGGCAGGAATGTCAAAACTAGACATTGCTCTGTATAGCCGTCTCTATAAATGCTGTCATAGGCGGCCTTAAAATCGATGAAAAGGTGGTGGGTATCGATTTGGACTTCCTGGGTTTTCTCCAAGATCTGCCGCAGTGTGAATATTTCGTCGATGGTAGACTTTCCTGGCCTGAAGCCACACTGATAGGGACCAATCAGGTTTTTGACGAAAGGCTTCACAGCACACAGCACAGCAAATAAGATCTTGTAGGCTATGTTAAGAAGACTAATACCTCTGTAGTTGGCGCAGTTCAGAGGGTCTCCTATCTTGAGGATCGGCCAAACGATGCTGAGGTTCCACTCATCGGGCATACTTTCCTCCGACCATATTTTACAGATGAGTTGAAGCATGCTCCTAACCAAGTCATCGCCTGCCGCCTTGAATAGCTCGGCGGTTAGGCCATCTGCTCCAGCGACTTTGTTAGACTTAAGCTTAGATATGGCTATCTTCACTTCGTCCAGGTCGGGTGAACGCAATTGTTGGTCTTCATCATCCAGGTTGAATGGTGCATTCTGCCTGACAGCGGGATTTAGTTCGTCATCGCCGTTAAACAGTCTGCAGAAGTAATTCTTCCATATCGACTGCGATTCTACTATGATGTTCCCTTGGTCGTCCATGCAGTCTTCGGTTTGGGCTCTGTAGTCTTGGCAGATTCTTTTTACCCTTTGGTAAAACTTTCGAATATCATTCCTGCTGTAACATCTCTCTATTTCCTCAGGATTGAAGCGATAAAAACCCTCCCACTTTGCATGCATCCATACTGTTCCGTATGTGGGGTTCGCTGGTTTGAACTCAACAAACATCAGTTATTTTTTTGATTAATTGGTTAAAAAAAAACGAAAATAACACTAAACCAAATTATGTAGACAATGTCCTCTTTAATAATTCGTCTAACGAACGTTTTCTTGCCAACCCCTCATTTTGACCAAATTTTAAAATTTCTAACGAATAAAAAATGTTTCAAAATGGGCAACGACTCTCAACCGACCACATTAGGGCATAGGAATATGGATAGGGTTAACCCAAGCTGACTTTCCTTATGTTTTTATTTGATATTTTTATTGTGATTTTTCTCACTGTAGGAGAATATTTTATTGAGTTATTTGAGGAATACAACAGCTATGCAAACTTAAAAAGGATGTTCCATCTCTAAAGGAAAATGAAGTATTTTTCGAGGGAAAGTGCTAAGGTTTTGGCTTTTAATTTCAATTGGTCTCCATGGATCGCGTTGGGCCCATTTGGTTCTTGATGTTGTATGAGGTTGAGTCCTTATTAACTTGTATTTTTTGTATTTATTTATATCAATAATTTGCTGTGCAATAAGAACAATATTATTTAAGAGTGCACAGTTAACATATGGATATACAAGGCGACATATTTTACGTTTAACTTCACCTATTTGTTTTGCTATTTATGACGCAAATAATCCATCCATGCCTATAACCGGAGCTTACAATTCGATTTCAATGCCACAGCTCAGGGAGTAGCAAACTTTTTATTAGACTCACTGATGTATCAACCGGGGGGACAGGAAGTGCAAAGTAATTAAAGGGTGTGTTTCTTTCAATTAACTTTTTTTATCCTGTATTCACATATTTTCCAGCGAATAAGGATACTTAAGGGTATGAACACAATATGTTTTCTTCTAACCCAATGAAATAACAAATTAGGGAAAAGTTGACGCTAATTATGCAAGTAGGTACCTACCTACAACCGATTAATGTACTTTTTTCGCTGGAAATTATTTTATTTCTCACTATATTTTTTTTGCGTGATAACAGTTCCGAGTTAATAAATCGTTCAGTAATGGTCTTCAATCCAAATTTCACTCACGCCTATCCACAATGATTCATTATGTTTAAAGTCATTTTACAAAAAAAAAGCCCAAACCATGGATAATTTTTCGAACAGCTTGGACAGATACGACAATATAACGCTGCCCTTCCGCAGTTGTTACCAACGCTATCTTTGATTTATCGTACAATAATTTTATCCCTCGCTATAAATGTGGCAGATGGTGACGCTGGGTACAGATATCAATTGATTGACTGCTAAGAAGTGTAAAAACTAAAGTAGTATATTAAAATCCACTAAATCGCACTGAAAGCAGCAAACAACAACTTCATTTGCTCCTTAAAAAAGTGTTTAACATATATGTACGAGTACCTATATACCTACTTTATAAAGCTGTTAATGTTGCCATGCTCATTGGCCGGTACTAATAATAAATGTACATATGGTGAAGTTTAAGCTTGTAGTTCCTTTCACTTGTGTTAAAATCGAAATTGAAAAGAACGGCCACTCTTATTTAAGCTCCACATTTAATAAGATATTGGGAAGGAGCATTGGACTTAATCAATAACCAATTTAATGCCGGATTTGAATTAGTGGTGCCGTTCCTTTAAATTTTCGTTTGCAGAAGAGTAAAAGGAAATATACGTATTTAAGCTTTGCACTAAATTTGTTGTTGGTCCCGGCCACTATAACTAATGTCAAGGTTACGATGAGACCGCATCCTTAATGTAGCAACATACGTATCACAATCGGTATCGAAATTACTCATCAATGAAATGATGACGTGACTTTAATCAATTGTTCCTATGTATTGCATGTTCTTTGATTTCAATCGTTAGACAACAACAATCTCCATTAAATATGGATTAAATTAAAGAGCACGAGCACACAGATATTTATTATAAAGTTAAAAATTCGAAATCTAATTATCCTCGTTTTTTACATTCAAAAACTCACAACTGTTTGTAATCGTCTTCAATTTGGAAGATAAAAGTTTCCCAGGACAACAACTTTATATTTACTTCCCGATGTTCCTCGCAGAAGTAGCACAGTAAAACTGAATTGACACCATTCAGTAAATGACAATTCTTCACCAAAACATAAAATTAAGCTATATTTTCATACCCGGCCTTGTGTGCGTGATGTTTTTGTGTATGTGATGTACCTATATCTGCTGATAAATAGTATATCTACGTTAGGTAAAGTCGCATGACAAAGCACATTGCCAACGAGTGTTCATTGGACTTTATATGGTGGAAGGATATAATTACATGTTTTTGTTGTGTTAACTGAAGGAATATACGTGCATGTAGTAGTAGTACATAATAATGGTCAATGAGCCAAACTGAGTGCATTTCGATGTTGAAAATAAAAAATTACCTCCATGTTAGGGAAGCCAATGTCGCACCAAAGAAAGTATTTGGCAGCATCTGGAGCAGGTGCAGATCATCGAGGCCTAGAAAATCTTTAAGGGTTTAAGTTTTAAGATAAGCCCCAACTTTTTGTGCTTCGTGCTTGTATTGATTAAATAACTGTCACGACAGTTTTTGGCATTAAAAAGTGTGCGTTCGTCAGTGCACTATATCACACTCTAAGTAATTGCTAAAGGAGTGGACACGAACCACCAGAATTATGTTAATAGATAATATAACCTCGTCGCATCTTTAGAATCTGCCATTTTAGCCTTGCTTAAGTTTAAATGGCAGTGTGACATCACGTCAGTCCTCCAACATGACGTTTTTTTTTGGAAAACTACATAGGTACATAAATCGTCACCCTAGAAAGATAATCATATTTTGTATGACGTAAAAGATAATCATACGTCTCAGAGACGTATGGCACTTTGGTAGTGTATTTAATGAAACCCATGAACTTTTTAAAAAATATTAACGTTTTATTTATTTATGTAGTTCATATTAAGAGAAATAAATCAATGATTCAGTATAAATAAATATTAATTTAAATAATAAGCATAGGGACAGGCTACAGTCCGCTTTGGCGAACTGTTGGATACCCTATTCTTATTCCTATCCCTCATAAGTGGGCGTGACAAAAGTCTAAGTATGGTTGAATTGTTAAGAACGCTCTACATATTTTGTTATATAACATTCAAAGGATTTTATCAAAAAAAACACGAAGCTTTTGTAAAAAAAACGCTCCCTAGCTCAAACTTTGGTTTTTTAATAATTTTTTTTTAATTAATTGTGGGCGTGTCAGTAAGCGGATTTAAAAAAAATTAACACATGAGCATAAAGGGCCCCTAGAGATTATATATTATAAATTTCAGCTCCCTAGCTCAAACTTTGGATTTTCAAAAAAGTTTTTTTTTTAAATTGTGGGCGTGTCAGTAGGCGGGTTTTGAAAATATTTACACATGAGCATAAAGGGCCCCCTAGAGAGTATATATTATAAATTACAGCTCCCTAGCTCAAACTTTGGATTTTCAAAAAAAGTTTTTTTTTAAATTGTGGGCGTGGGAGTAGGCGGATTTTGAAAATATTTACACATGAGGTTAAAGGGACCCCAGAGAGTATATATTATAAATTTCAGCTTCCTAGCTCAAATTTTGGTTTTTCAATAAAATTGTTTTATTTAATTGTGGGCGTGTCAGTAGGCGGATTTTGAAAATTTTTTCTCCCGAGCAGTTTTAGGAGTCATAGATATATACAAAATTTCAGCTTTCTAGCTCAAAATTCGATTTTTCCAAAACTTTGTTTTTTTGAGTCTGTGTGCGGATTTCAAAAATTCGAAAACTTGATTATTTCGGGACCCTAGAGAGTATATGGTTAAAATTTCAGCTCTCTAGGCCCAGTTTAAAGGCGTAATTTTTGCCGACAGACGGACGGACGGACATGGCTAGATCGACATTACTATCCATTCTGATCATAAATATAGTAACTTTTAGGGGTCTACGTGCAATATTAAGGTATGTTAGAAACTATGCGTCAAAATTAATATACCCTTAGAATAGGGTATAAAAATGTTAAGAAATTATCGTTTTACCTATTTCAATTGACAATGAACGACGTTTTTTTTAAAAATAGTCCGTAGACTTGGTCCTGACTGCTTGAGTTTTACAAACTCCAAATTGTTACCTATACATCATGTTTGCCTATACATCATGTTTACAAAGTCATAGTTCAAATTTTGAATTAAAAGTTACTCGCATGCTTTGTATCGTTGCAATTTGCGTAGGCAAATTTTTTACACAGCTTTATGATACTTAATTCAATGAGCACACCAAATTTCATCGACATCATAATTCAATATTAATTCATACAGTTCTTTTAGACAATATCGTCATTAAATAAATGGTGACATTGATCTGCTTTCAGCTTCAATTGATGAGGAATCATATTGCAATGAAAATGATAGCGACGCTGAGTCTAATGAAAATTTTGAGAATGAGGATGAAAGGGTCGTTAACGAATCTCTGTACGTACAGTTGACACACAATATGCGAT
This sequence comes from Portevinia maculata, assembly GCA_949715645.1. Taxonomy (NCBI): domain Eukaryota; kingdom Metazoa; phylum Arthropoda; class Insecta; order Diptera; family Syrphidae; genus Portevinia; species Portevinia maculata. The sequence goes on from OX454525.1 coordinate 301,402,244, forward strand.
GCGCCAGTCAAACTTTAAATATAGCTGCAATCGTCGATACGAGTAGAGCTAAATTATGAATGCTCATCAATAAGATTATTACACTAAAGAGTGATCAAAAAATGCGAAGGATAACGCAAATGCGTGATCACCAAACATTCGCGAAAAACTTCAGGAATTTCTAGGGTGTGTTGCGGTAAAAATTTCCCGCAACAAGGTCCACTCTCCATTCCCTGACTTCCTTACCAATTCCCTCTTTTATCGGTGCGCATATGCAGGGTCTGAAGAAGTGGAGGGGCAGCCATGGTTCCATCAGCCATGCGCCCACTTCTCTAGAGCCCTGGGTAGGCGACTACTACAGGTAGACGCTTAGCATGGGCAGGTGGCCCAAGATTGAGGAACCCCTTTCACTTGACGGGAAGAGGACCACTGAAAGGAACACCCCAAACAGACGGACGGTCTATTGTCAATTGTTACACTTTTAATTCGGCGAACAAACTACTAATTAATCGCCGTTGAAAACGAAATAAAATACGCGATCGATACACAAAACGAATTTCTACCAATCTGTCAAACAAACGTGAAAAGTGCAACAGCCAACAAAAATATGCTGGTTTCCCGGTCGCTCAGCTGGGGTGGGTTCAACGAAAAGCGCTAGGTTGCGCTCAGATAATTTAACGCTTTGAAATTAGCAAACCTACAAATAAACGCGTGCTTGTTGACGTAGAGGAAAAAAATATACTCCTCCGATGACAATAGCACAATGGGCGGCACACAATTTTTGCTGGGAAATTGTGAAACCTGAAAAACCTTGGCAAAAACATTGATTGACTTAAATTTTTTATCCCTGCGTAGCACAAGTGATCTTGCGGTATCAGTGGCCAAATCTGACGCCACTTATATCCGGCTGGCATCAGCCTACCTTCCATATGACGACACGGAACGCGATTTCCTTTACTCGCTGTGAATTTTCCCGGAATGAGTCGGTGCCGTAGTCTTCTCAGAAGATCTGGACATCCGCCTCTCTTTTAATCTGCCAAACTATTGCAGCATCTTCCAAGCCAAAGTCACAGCAATTCGCCAAACCGGTGACTGGTTGACGGTAAATACCATACCACGAAGTGATATCGCCATATATATCGACAGTCAGGCAGCTATCAAAGCCTTTACACCCAGTAGTACAATAAGATCCAAGACAGTGAATGCCTGTCGCGAGATAGCTACGCAGTACAACAACACCGTTTGCCAGATCACTGCGATATCCAAGGGAATTGTGAAGCTGACGAATTGGCTAAGCGAGGCTCCTCTGGTACAAGTAGCATTACGATAGACAACATTGATGTACCAAAATGCTGCTAAAAAAAAACCTACGATTGAGCCAGCTTAGCACCGCTTAAAAATATGGCCAAAACTGGACCAGACACCAGAGACGACTGATCGGACTTCTAAGACGTAAAAGAGTAACCCTCTTCACATTAACAAACAAATCACTCGACCCTGTGCAATGGGTACGCATGCTCAGACATTGGGCATCCTCTCCAGCGATTTCTGCATAAGTTTTAGAGATGAAGAAGAAGATAAGACAGTCCTGCACTTCCTGTGCACGTGTCCTGCACTCGCCAAGATAAGGATGGCTACGATCTTTCTAACCAACCAACCAACCAACCATGAATTTCTTTTTACAATATGACCGCTTAATATCCCTCTTTCTTTCCGCAGAAGGACTTTCCAGATTAGTGAATGTTTTCAAAATTATATTAACGTTTTCAAAATAATAAATTACCTGTCCTGTTATCGAGTGGTACGGATACGGATACGGCGACAAATTCAAAAGTGCATTAACCCTAGAAAGATAATCTACGTCTGTGAGACGTATGGCGCGAGGAAAAAATGTTATATCCTTTTAACTAACTCAGTCGGTGGTCGAAGCTTGCCCGCAACAATCGTGTCGTGACGGTAAGTAACTTCTGGGGGCGTATGTCAGTGTGCCATTCTTACATTTAATTTAATCGTATATAATTTAAAATTACAGACTTATTAGTAGACTTATTTTAAACCGGAAAATGAAAACTTGGCAACTATTATGTCTTAATGTCAATTTTAAGGTTCCTTTAAAATATAAGCTGTTTTTTTATTGATTTGTAATGGGGTTTAAGTTTTTTGTTTTTATACCCTACTAGCTGCACCTGCCCGAGAATTCTATTGGCCAATATGTTCGAGTAGACTTCCTTATAATTGTCTATAGCGGGTATCCGGCGTATGTTGCTGCGCCTAAAAAAAGAAGACCGATTTTGACCAAAGTTCACAGAAACACTCTCAGGCCAATACCGAAGATTGCCTGATTTGAGCTCAACCGGTGAAAGGGACTGCACGTTTTTCTCCGCATGGCTTAGGCCGCTCACACAACTTCGTTGTTCCGTTTAGGGTAGGTGCTTGTTGTCTGGCAGGCGCCTATGTCACCTTACTTCTGCGAATCAAACAACAAAGCGAAAATAAAAAACTTCGATTGAATCACTTTTCATTCACTTCCACACCGATTGTTATCAATGTTGGAAAAGCAACTTTCAGATGTCCGATTCACAAAAAAATGCAAAAAATTTCAATAAGAGTTGTTTGAATAAAATATTGAACACACGATATCTCAAGACTGAAAGTGCGCACAAATTCCACAATAAGCTTGAAACGTTCGTGTTGGCTCAATCTTTCATATGCTTGTTCGGATAACAAAATAAGTGACGTCTGTACGGTCTCTGTATCTGCGTCGTAATTTACACGCATACGCACATATGCATGTGTACTCACTCAAATGCCCATATCTCACACACCGATGCAGATATAGCCAAACATAACAACCTTCGTGTAGACGTCGCCTTTCATGGAAAAAAAATTCATTGGAATCGGTTAACGCGTTTGGCCAAACACCGGCAACAAACACAAATATGGATTGATTTTTATATATAGAAAATATTACACAAAAAAACTTTTTATTATTTCACTTCAATTCGTTTTTTTTTCAAAGCACATGATACCTACATATGAAACACACAGTGTATAAATACAAAGTCACCAATATTCCGCGTTCTGGAGCAGTGTAGCGTAACATTGTTTATTAACGTGTCATGTGTTTACTACACAAATGTCAAAACAGAACTGACATTAGGGGCCCAATCGCAAAATTTATAGCATTTTCTGATAGGAGGATTACTTTTGCGCCACCTTGTACATTGTCAATTTTTTTTTTCTTTTTTAAGAAACACATAATTTACACACCGATGCAGATACAGACATCGCACATACATAACATCCTTCGTATAGACGTCACCTTTCTTAAAAAAAAAATTCATTGGAATCGGTTAACGCGTTTGGCCAAACACCGGCCACAAACGCAAATATGGATTGATTTTTATATACATATATATATAAATAGATATAGATATATTCTCATATCAATTTTAATTCACAAAAACTCACAAAATCGCAATGAAGCAATCCGAATCCGACAGCGCCACCAAACATGAAACAAAATTGGCTTCTCCATTGATCGATAATAGATGGCGTTACGTTGCGTGTCTATCTGACAGTTCAATTGTGATACGATATGTTACATTCAAATGTGATTCTTTATTTGGTTGTTGTCAAAATAAATAAATACAAAATGAAAAAAAAAAACCCGTGCTGAGAAAATTAGTATAAATCATCAAAATCGGTTCGCCCAATCTCGAGTTATGCGGTTACATCGCTTCGGACACTTTCTTTTATATATATAGATTCTAAGGGTGTATTAATTTTGACGCATTGTTTGTAACATACCTTAATATTGCCCGTAGACCCCTAAAAGTTACTATACTTATGATCAGCATGGATAGTAATGTCGATCTAGCCATGTCCGTCCGTCCGTCTGTCGGCAAAAATTAGGCCTTTAAACTGGGCCTAGAGAGCTGAAATTTTAACCATATACTCTCTAGGGTCCCAAAATAATCAAGTTTACGAATTTTTGAAATCCGCCGACAGACTCAATAAAGCAAAATTTTGGAAAAATCGAATTTTGAGCTAGAAAGCTGAAATTTTGTATATATGATCTATGACTCCTAAAACTGCTCGGGAGATAATATTTTCAAAATCCGCCCACTGACACGCCTACAATTAAATAAAATAATTTTATTGAAAAACCAAAGTTTGAGCTAGGGAGCTGAAGTTTATAATATATACTCTCTAGGGACCCTTTATGTTCACGTGTAAATATTTTCAAAATCCGCCTACTCCCACACCCACAATTAAAAAAAAACTTTTTTTGAAAATCCAAAGTTTGAGCTAGGGAGCTGAAATTTGTAATATATACTCTCTAGGCGGCCCTTTATGCTCATGTGTTAATATTTTCAAAATCCGCCTACTGACACGCCCACAATTTAGTAAAAAAAAATTATTGAAAAACCAAAGTTTGAGCTAGGGAGCGTTTTTTTTACAAAAGCTTCGTTTTTTTTTGATAAAATCCTTTAAATGTTGTATAACAAAATAATAATAACAACCATACTTAGACTTTTATCACGCCCACTCATAAGGGATAGGAATAAGAATAGGGTATCCAACAGTTCGCCCAAGCGGACTGTAGCCCGTCCCTATGTTTTTTTTTACTTTTTAATACATTTTATTAATTACTAGCTGACGATGCTTGGCTTGCTTCGCCAGTCTGCCACTTCTCAAATTTAAAACAAAATACTTGCTGATAAGAACTGGTAAAGCAAACGTTGAGAGTGCCCCTTCTCATTATATGGATATACTCTCAGTGTGACTCCCTCTCAATCTCAATTACATTTCATACCCTATCTTTCTCAATCAAAAGCGCCACAAAAAAAACAACACAAACTACAAAAGGTGCATAAAAAAAAGAAAGAAAAAGCACACAGCACAAAAGTTACAGAGAGAGAAACAGATTTGTGCCGCACACAAACACAAATTTTCCTCCATTCAACGCTGGGAAAATCCCACGATCTAGCTTCAATCGAACATTTTACTTTTTTTTGAATTGTATGAAATTTATAGTTTAATGCTTATTGTTCAACTTCAGGATAACCTACAAAGATGGTTTATATCTTAAAACGTTTGTAGATAATTGAACTTTATACTAAAAAAAATCCTATTTCATTTGGATGAGTCATTCCAAAGCTAGGAGCTAGAAAGCATTCGAGAGTTACAACTTTTCTTAGATATAAGCTTAGATCTCCGCTTCCGGACAGCGGATGAAGCATTTTCCCACGTATAAGAATCGTGATAGAAAAAGATCATGACACCTTAAAAGATTTGCGTACGGTGTTGTTGCCTTTGAAAAGGCCTACGGTAGACAATCAAGAGGACTGTTATATATAGTGCTAAGACAACAAGGAGTTGTAGAAATTGGACATGTATGAGGGATTAAAGATAAGACTGGGATGCACCACTGAAGTCACACGAGGAGTTCCCAGGAAAAATTAAGTGTACACCAGGAAAGCATCTTCAGTGCATTGATATTTATTACAGTCCTTGAATATCTGTTTGATGGAAAAAAAAGAATGCCTTCTGCATTCTACGCATAAATTCGTTCGCATTGGCATCAAGAACAAGATATCGATATCGTTCAATACAATTCTTGTAACCCAGTTTTTAAAAATCGGCGTTAAAAAGTAGACACAATATCCAGAAGCTGTTTCTGAACCAATGCCACGCTCGTAACCCAATACATTACATTAACTCCCAAAGGCATTGACTTACATAGACTGAATGCAACTCATTTTCAATTCTATGTGACATACAAATATAACATCAATAAAGCAGGTACATCAAAAACTTTAAAAATAATTAAAAAAAAAGGAATATATTAAAACTTGGGCATCAAATACCCCATGCAGACTCTTAATTTCCTGTAGAAATGGTTACGTATAACTTGAAGAAATAGTTTTGAAAACCGATTTCCTCATAGAATTTCAAATGGAAATGAATATATCCTAAAAGTACGATTCGTAGATATCAATTTTCGAACTTCCACAATCCATAAATTTAATTCCAACTTTCTCAACTTTTACCACAAGAAATGTATCTGAGCAGCATGGAAACTTGAAAGAGTAGGAAGAAAAGAAAAAATATGAAATGGTCTGCAAAAAGGATGTACACAAAATGTCTTAGTTTATGATACTTCACCACATAATAAAGAAACATTTCTAATGCCACAAATAACCGGGTAATTTTTGGTACAAGTGAAATGAAATCGGAAAAACTTTATCATGGCAAACAAAATAGAGAGCTTATTATGCACATAGTATCTACGGAAAATAGTTTTATTTAAAGAATGTAACAAAGCGTATTCTAGACAATATGCCGAAGCGGGGTAACGTAATAATAATTTGGAACCTAGACATGTGTAATCTCATCACTTGTCCAGGTAGAGTGGATTACACGTAAATTGCTGATTGCTTCATTGATATATACCAAAACTTGTCTTGAAAATATTTTCTTTTAAATTCATTTAACATCTTACAGCTTGGAAATACACATTTTAGAATTTTACGAGACCAAAACATAAAAGCAGACATTACAATTTGGAACCACATTATTTTTAGACTATGGTTGCCAGATGTCCGGGCTCGTCTGGATTGTCCAGATATTTTCAACAATGTCTAGAATCCAAATCAAAAAATTTTATTTTTTTTTGCGTGTAGCTAGGTGAAAATCATTAAAAGACATCGCTTGCGAGCTTTGCGATAGTGTGGGACTTGAATCATCCACTAAAAACACCCAGGGAAGTCATGATATGTAACCATCCTTCGCACCTAGTCTAAAGACTTATCAGCAATTTTGTTTTAACATTTTCTTATGTACTTATGTACTGTTTTTAGGAACTAACTTTGGTTTGTTACCTTTTGTTTCTTAATTCATTATCACTTTGTTCGTGTGATTATGTTGTAACACATATATATTTCTTTCCTTTTTACCTAGTTAACTAGTTCAAAAGGTTTAACTCTACGTAATCTTCTAACTAAATTGTTGTTATTAAGTAGTTGAACTACTTCTAAATTAGCATGGTTGCGAAGCCTAACTTCATGTCTTCTTGCGACCTTCCGAACCTCGTCCTCTACAATTTCAATTTTTAGATCCCTATGTAGATCAGCATTACGTATGTACCACGGCTCATTAACAATTGTTTTGAAAGCATTGTATGCTTTGAAGATTTGTCTTTCTTGTGCACCCCCATAACTGGAGGCCATATGCCCAAATTGGTTTTAATATTTGCTTGTAGAGAAGCAGTTTGTTGTAGATTGAGAGGCATGAATTCCTCCCTATGAGTCAATACATTTTATTGTATCGTATATTTAGTTCATCTCGTTTTTTTTTTGACATGTGTTTTCCAACGCAACTTTGCGTCCAAAGTCAAGCCTAAATACTTAGCTGAGTTCGAATGCAGAACTACTTTATTATTTATGTACACAGGTATGTGTTGTACGTTTTTATTCGTAAAGTTAATATTAACCGACTTTAGTTCATTTAATTTTATTTGCCATTTTTTGGTGCATTTGGATATATCATTTACTGTCCTTTGCAGTTTTTCTGTAACTTCCTGTGCGGTTTTTCCTACTGCAAGTACAGCAGTATCGTCTGCAAAAGTTGCAACAGTAGTTTTGTCATTTTGTGGTAGGTCGTTCGTTTATAGGAGGAACAGTACTGGTCTCAACACACTACCTTGCGGTACTCCAGCTTTGATGTGTTTCAATTCGGAGTAGTCATTGTATTATATACGACTCTAGTATTTCATGATACTCTTTTGGAAGATATTTTTGTAGCTTACGGATTAATCCTTTGTGCCAGACTTTATCAAAAGCCTGTGTTACATCAAGGAAGATGGCAGAGCATATTTGTTTTTCTTCTAAAGCTTTTTCTATTATATCAGTTATTCTGTGGACCTGATCTATTGTTGAATATTTATTTCTGAATCCAAACTGATGGTTTGGGATCAGCGTCCTTTCTTCTAGAATCGGATGGAGTCGTTTTAGGATTATTTTTTCGAATAGCTTTGACAGGATTGGCAGCAATGATATCGGCCGATATGACGTTACTTCACTGTGCAATTTTCCCGGCTTAGGTACCATTATAACTTCCGCAACCTTCCACATGCGCGGAACATACCTTAGTCTGAACGCAGCATTTATTATCTGTGCTATTTTTTTCATACCTTTCTTAGGCAGTTTTTTCAGAATTTCACCCGTTATTAGATCAAATCCCGGGGCTTTTTTCGGGTTGATCTTTTCTTTTATTTCTTTGGCTATTTCCCTAGAGGTTACTGCTGGAATCGATCTCTCGTCTTCGCACATTTCTTCCGTTTGTTGGGAAATATCATTATGGTCATATCATATGGTATGGCTTGAAAACGTTTTCAAGATGTTCCGCAAATAAATCCGCCCTTTGTTTGTTTGTTTTAGCCCAGTTATCACTGCTGTTTTTCACTGGCGGAATGTATGCCGTTGGTCTTTTAATTTTTTTTGTAGCCTTCCACAGTGAGTATTTTGTACTAGCATCGTTTGTCAGATTTGTAAGGTACTCGTATCTTTCCACCGATGTGTTTTTAAATTCTGCTATCCTTTTTCTGAGCTTATTGTTTAAGCTATGAAGTCTACTTTTATCACTTGGAGCTCCTGACAGTTGCCATCGCTTGCGAGCTCGTCTCTTTTCTGATATAATGTCGCGAATTTCGTTGGGATACACGTTTCTTTTCACTTTGCTATTTAACTCAGACGTTGCAGCCCATGCAGCCTTTTGTATAGCTAGGGTGAAGGACTGTACTTCACTTTCTAATTGCTCTATTGTATTAATTGTTGTGGATAGTTCGATGCGTTCATCTATTAAATATCTGAAATATGTCCAGTCAGTTAGTTTGTTTACTATACGTGGGTTTTGTTCCTTCATTATAATTTTATTACCAAGTGTTAGCAGCACAGATGAGTGATCTGAGTCAAGATCTGGCCATTCCTTAACTTGGGTAGTATTTGAGGAAATATTCCTAGTTAAGAAGAAGTCGACAACATCCGGGATTTTGTTCCTATCTGTGGGCCAGTAAGTAGGATTTCCCGTTGAATGGTAGTTAACATAGTTTTTTTTTAATATATTCAAGGAGTTCTCTTCCTCTTGTATTTGTTAATCTTGATCCCCAAGATATGTTCTTAGCGTTGAAATCTCAGCCTATAATGAATTTATTTCCGAATTTACGGAAGAGGCTTTCAAAATTGTTTTGTTTCAGAATGTAGCTAGGAGAACAATATGCCGCTGCTACCGTTATCTGGCCGCTACTTTATTTTATGTTTACGGATTTCGCTTGTATTTCACACGACTGATATTCTTCATCTTCTTCGTGGCTAACATCTTCCTTAATTATAACTGCGGCCCCTCCTCTTGCTGTATTTTGAGGATGTGGGGTTTGGTATGTCTTGTATTCGCGAAGTTCGTATTTTGTTCCAATTTTAAAATGTGTCTCGGAGACTAGACATATATCAATTTTGTTTATGTCGAGAGTCGCTTGCAATTCGTCTTTACGATTCTCGAGACCATTGGCATTCCATAATAAGATTTGTGTGTTTTTAGCCATTATGATCTTTTAGGTACAGTTCTTTTATTACTGTTTTGTTTTTCAAGGAGAGATTTTCTTTTCAGAATTTTCTTATTATTCTTTTCCATGTCTCCCATTCTGTTAAGGATTCTTTGCATGATATCCTCCATAGCATTAGTGGGAGGCTTGGGGTTTCCGACTGGTTTTACAACGTTTTTCGAAGCAACCTGTGCATATGTTTTCTGTGGACCGGTTATGAGGCTTAAGTTTTCATTTTTGCTTAAGGGTAGATTTCCTTTAGCTCTTTTAGATTTCGGTCTCAAGTCTTTTTTGTTTCTTTTTTCTCCGATTTTGGTTGCGTCTTTTTGAACAGGCTTTTGCATTTTCTTTTGCTTGTTGTCTTTTACTTGCTGTATCTCTTTTGCAATCAAAAATAATGTCTCAATTCGAACCCTTCCAATTCCAACAAAATCGAAAAATAATTAGTTTTCTAACTATCTGCCTATAAGACTTTCTTATATTTGCTATACTCATTACAAAAACAAAGTATGAGGCATCATTTGTCTTTACGAAGTGGAAAGGACCTACCGTCTTACTCCGGATCTGAACGCCTTATTTCAGAAGCTCCTCATGAAAATTGAGACTCTTGGATTTTTCTCAGACGTTTGCGAGAGGAGGGGCAGTGGAAAAACGTTTAGGTGTTACTTGGCCCCGACGAGATTTGAACCTGAGACCTTTAGACTAGTAGTCCAATACAACAATCTAACCTCTGCAAAACTTAAACCACTATACTCATTAATGGTTTAATGATATTAAATTCCAATTCTAATTTATTCAATTGATAAAACAACATAATGTTGGCTGCCAGTATCAATCTGACAGATTAGTATTTTTGTTTTTACTGACAGATTGACATTCTGTATATCATCGCTTTAAAAGCAGAGTGACATAAGTCAAAAAAGGCATTTTTTCAGAAAAGCTATTTGAAATAATTTTTGAAAGACAACAAATTATTTCATTGTGAATTTAAACGAAAACCTAAAAGTTATTTAAGGTAAAAATTTTCTTTTTGTTTCTTCTTTCAAGTGGATTAGTGAATCTATCAAAAATAAAGTAATTTAAGAAAATTAATTTCGACTTATGTCGTTTAGCACAAAAAACGGCCAATAATATGTAATAAATTTAGACAGCAATACGGAAAAGTGTCGTTTTGTTTAGACATAAAACCATTGATGATTTATATCAAATTTATTTTTTTATTTTGAGTGTAAGAGTTAACTTAAAAGTTTCTGCTTAAATATTTTTTATTGTGTTGATATACAAATGTAATAAAAATATTAAAGATAAAAAACTGTTCAGCAGTGCCTTGTATTTAGCTCAAAAAATGTCTTTACATACACAAAATTAAAATATTTTTTTTTTTATAAAAAGAAACAAAGAAAAGTATATTTAATATATTTTACCTTAAATCAATGTTCACCTGCCCTATTTCTAAAACTTCTTAAGTATTACTGTCGGCTTATATTTGATTTAAACCATATAAAAATTAAGTTAAACATAAACTTAAAAAGTTAAATCACTGTTCATCAGTCTTTTAAGAATAGTTGAGCTTATACTTACAAACAGGACCAAGTTCTCTTTCTTCGATAACCTTCATATCTTTTCCGCTTGAAACGTAAGCTGTTCCTAAATACCTTAAAGCTTTTGCCTTGCTTTTGGTCCACTCACTAGTACGACATTTTCCTTTTTTTACCTTGTAACTTTTCCTTGGCATCGGAGTTCAGGTCGACCGGTATCTCATTTGAGACTGGCAAAATGTTTGAACTTCCTGATGAGCTACCAGACAAACAGTAGGTTAGGTTAGGTTATAGGAGCAGTCGGCAGAGGCCGACACACATAGACCAATGACAGTTCCATTGTGGTACCACACGGATGTATCACGCTCCTACTCGTTGAACCAGTTGGAGCTTTTGATGAAGCTTGACAGACTTTTGATGTTGGTGTTAATGAGATCGCTAACATCATTGTAAAAGAAAGATCCTAAATGGAGTTTACGTCTTTGAGAGAGTGCAGGGCATGTGCAGAGAAGGTGGAGAATTGCTCCCTCCTCCTCCTCATCTATACATCTTCTGCAGAAGTCATTTGTGTGGACGCCAAGCCTTGTTGCATGGCTGCCTATGAGAGAGTGTCCGGTGATCACACCAATTATAGCACCGATGTGAAGTCTGTTCAGAGATATCAAACACTTAGAGCGTTTTAGATCCAGCTTTGGCCAAATCTGTTTTGTCGCTAGACAAGTGTTGCCACTTGTCCACCTAAGGTTAGATTTCTCAACGGTATGTCTCATAAACATGAGTTTGCATGTAGCAATTGGGATGCCTAATGGACCTTTACCAGGTAGAAGGGGCAGTATGGTTCCTTGTCTGGCGAGTTCATCCGCCCTACAGTTCCCAGGAATGTCTGTATGTCCCGGCACCCAGCATAGGTGAATGTTAAGACGCTCCACCATCTCCACTAGAGATGATCGACAGTTACGGACTACGATAGAGTTTGTGGACACAGAATCCAGGGATTTTAACGCAGCCTGACTATCTGAGAAGATCCAGATGTACATAGCGGATATCACTTTTCTCTTCAGCCACTATAGGACTTCTTTAATCGCCAAGATTTCCGCCTAGAATACGCTTCAGCAATCAGGGAGGCGAAAGGAGTGGCTGAGGTTCAGCCTGTCAGAGAACACACCACCTCCAACCCCTCGTCGGTTTTGGATCCATCGGTATAAAAGTGGATTGGGTGACAGTGATTTCATCCCTTACGTCATGAAGTGTATTGTTACTGCAAGGCGGACTGGACGAGGGGCTTACGATGGAGTTTGTGACTGTCTGGGGTTCTACGCTTGAAACTGCCCATTCTTGAGCGTTTATATTCCCCTTTCGCCTTGCCAACTTCACAAGCAATAAAATGTGGTTAAGGTGCAATCTAAAAAAACCAATAAATTTGGCTTAAAGAATAGTTTTAAAATTAAAACAGAGTATCTTGCTTTTGAAAAGTGACACATCTTACAGAAAATTAAACACTGCCATCGCTTCAGTTTTTGCAGGCAATATGTCACTTTTTGAACTATGACATTTAGGAGCTTAAGAAATAAATATGTTTTTTGACACAAAAGAGAAATGCCATTTTTTTCCGTATTGAAAAAAATTCAATACGGCTTTGATTTCGCGGTAAAATGACATAATACAAATGTGACGTTTTGCCAATAAAAAATTAATACCCTCATTATAAAGCAGAATGACACAAAGAAGGAAGTGTCATTTTTCCGAAATAGTTTGTCAGAGTTTAGGTGTTATACAGAACGACACTTCGCCTTCACCCTGTCAGTTTAAAAGATAGAAATATGACGATTTGGCAGAAAAAATAAGTTTTTTTTTTTAAATTTTCTGTGTACTTTACTCAACACGGCCAATTTTCGACTTATGTCACTCTGCTTTTAAAGCGACGATATGATGTATTTCACTCTTAGCTTCTTCGTTACTTACAACTTTAATTAAAATAAATTGTGTTGTTCTGCTCATCAACTTCATAATCTGCCTCATTTTTTATATCAATGTTTCGTATATGTCATTTTATTCTGTCTATACAAACTTGCGAAGTGGTTCGGTCGATGACAAAGAAAGCATGTTGCACCAAGCGCTTGACACTTATATTTGTGGATTTATCCACATTTACCACATGTTTCTTGTACGTTAGAAGAAGATGACTGTACTTTTTTGCTATATAGTGACGAGCAGTCGAAGATGACGACAGATTTTGTCGATTGGCGTATGCATATGCAGTCGGTACAGCGTAATGTGATAGTTGCTGATTTGATGACTGATAGCTTTTGATCATCTTGTCCTTTTTAACATTGCCGTTGATTCAATTGCTCGATTTCTCACCTCCCTGTGACTGTCCTCGGATGACGTCTAAAACTTTAGCTTTTTCGATTATTTTGTCAAGTTTCTTGTCTTGTTAATTAGCCTTTCTCCGATAAAATTTAAGTAAATATGAAGACCGCAGATAAAGAAATCTCATCCTTCAAGTCCTCGAAATCGCACGTCAAGCTTAGATTTTTAAGTGCGGTAACAAAAACTTCTTCTGTTTTCTAGGCTCCTTTAAAAAAAAATTGTCGTTCTATGATGATGTTGATTTTGGGAAGAAAATAATTACCGATTAGTTTGATAAACGCCCAAAGAGTTATTTTATCAGTTTCGATGGAGAAAGACTTGAATATTTCCAATGCTTCTGCCCCCATTTAATGCAACAGTAATGCGACTTTGCGCTATTCTCCTGCAGCTTCAAGATTAGTTGCCAATAGGTAAATCTTGAATTGATTGAGCCAGATTTTTCAGGCAGCAGGTAGGTTGAAATTTTTAATTGATTGCGGAATATTTACTGTTCCTTGAAAGGTTTCAATTTTTGCGATATTATTATTTCCTTTGATAGCCGCCGGTCTTTCGTGTGGAGCGTTTTCGATTTTAGAATTTTTTTTTTTTTTTTTTTTTGTAAGAGGGTAGGTGAAGATCTTCCAAAGACACTATGAGAATAGCAAGCGCGTGCTCATAGTAGTGTCAGATTTTTACTGACTAAAAACACCTCCCTTCGATAGATTGATGGGTACTGCAACTAAGATATAACTTATCAAGAAATTTTTCTATCACGAAATAATAACTTTTGACAGGTTACTTTCCAATGAAAGATCCTGCATGTTCCGCAATTTAGGCGCGGTTAATCTTATCTTGCCAAGTCGAACGGTTTCGTTCTTTGTAGTCGGCGCAATAAATTGCTCTCATCCAAGATTTGTCGGACTGTATTGTTGGTATGTCCGATTAGTCGGTTTCTATGCTTTCTCGCGAAGCTTCTAGTTTCAGCTTCGATTGTTGGAATTCCGAGATCCCTGTGGATATCGTCGTTTCTAATATACCATGGTGCTTGTACAATTTCTCTAAGCACTTTATTTTGAAAAGTTTGTAAAATATTGGCATTTGTTTTCTTGGCACAACCCCAGAGTTGTATACCGTAGGTCCACACCGGCTTTAGCACTTGCTTGTATAAAAGCAGTTTGTTCTCGGTACTGAGCTGGGAATGTTTTCCGAGTAACCAGTACATTTCTCTATATTTGATATCGAGTTCTTTACGTTTCATTTTCACATGCGAACTCCATTTTAGCTTTGCGTCGAGAGTCATTCCCAGGTATTTGGCCTCGTTTGCAAAGGGTATTCGGGACATGTTTAGGAAAATTGGCAAGTCATTAGTTTTCTTATACGTGAAATTCACGTGAACAGATTTAGTTTCGTTGAGGGCGATCCGCCAGTCACTCGTCCATTCATTTACCTTATTCAGTGCGATTTGTAGTTTTGCAGTCGTTTCTTCAATTGTATTACCTACTGCAAGGATACCGGTGTCGTCGGCGAACGTAGCAAGGGTAGTTTCATCTTCTCTTGGTATATCGCGTGTATATAAGAGATAGAGAAGCGGCCCGAGGACGCTACCTTGCGGTACGCCGGCCGAAATTTCTTTAAGCTCCGAGTATTCGTTCCCATTTCTAACAGGGAAGAGTCTATTCCTGAGATATGATTCTAGAATATCATATAGGCATACGGGAAGAACTTGTCGTAATTTAAATTTTAAGCCGTCGTGCCACACCTTATCAAAGGCTTGTGAGACGTCAAGGAATACGCTTGAGCATATCTTTTTTTCTTCCAATGCTTTCTCGATTGCGTCAGTAATTCTATGCACTTGGTCAATCGTCGAATGCTTGGTTCTGAACCCAAACTGGTGGTCAGGGATAAGATTACTTTCTTCTATTACCGGTTGTATTCGCCTTAATAGTATTCTCTCGAAAACTTTGGATATCACTGGAAGGAGGGAAATTGGTCTATATGATTTTACTTCATTTGGCGGTTTTCCTGGTTTTAAAACCATTATGACCTCCGCAACTTTCCATTGGCTCGGCACGTGTTTTAGTCTGAGTGCCGCATTTATAATCTGAAGAAGCTTAATTAATGCTTTTCTTGGTAGGACTTTGAGAACTTCTCCAGTGATCAAATCATAACCAGGAGCTTTCTTAGGTTTTAGAGATTCGATTTCAAGTTTTAGTTCCCTTAGCGTTGCACTTGTGAGTGTTAATTTGTCAGGTAGTAATTCCGTCCTATTAATATTGTCGTGGACCGCTTGACCATCGTACGGTTTAAAGGTTTCTTCTAGATGGGCGGCAAAAACGTCTGCTTTTTCCTTATCTTCCCTTGCCCATTCATTTTGATTTATTTTAATTGGCGGCGCGGGGATTTTAGGCCTTTTGGTGCCTTTTATAGCTTTCCAAAGTGAATAATTGGAATCTTTTTTCGCTGTTAAATTTTCAAGGTAGGAACCTATCGCCCGATTTTTAAAATCCTTAATAGCTGTCTTCAACAAATTGCACAAATAATTCAAATGTGCTTTATGTTGCGGAGCGCGACTCTGTTGCCATTTTTTACGCGCCTTCCTTTTTTCGTTGACCAATTCTTTTATTTCTTGAGGATATCGTAAGCCGTATTTAGCCGGCGTTTTTCTTGGATTAGGCGTATTATTCCAGGAGGCGAGCTGTACGATCTCAACGAAGCGATCAACTTCAGCCTCAAGTTCATAGGGTGTCGTAAGTGGAACGCTCAGTTCAACATTCTCTTCAATTTCGTTCCTAAGGCCTTCCCAGTTAGTTGATCTACTAGTTAATCTCGCTGGCTCTAGGTTATTGGCTAGTTTTACGCTCAATGTTAAAATAACCGGTTAATGATCAGATGACAGATCAAAGCTCTCTTCAATTTTAATGTGGTTGGTAGTTATTCCTTTCACGACGAAAAAAATCTATCAGATCAGGTATTTTTGAAGTATCAGTTGGCCAGTAGGTCGGTTTGCCCGTCGAGTGGAAATCGCAACTGTACTCCATACCTGCCCCATAGAGCATTCTACCTTTTCGCGAGATGTATCTAGAACCCCAGAACGTGTGTTTCGCATTAAAATCGCCGCCAATAATGAAATTTGGTTTGAGCGATTTAAGCAAGTTCGTGTAATCACTTTTTTCAAGCGCGGAATGCGGTGGACAGTAGATAGATGAAATTCTAAGAGTACGCTGACTATTTTTTACTCGAATCGTGCACAGTTGCATAGTTTCAAGCTCTATCTTCAGGTCTTCGTATTGTTCAATGCAGTCTTTAATAAACAATGATGATCCACCTCTCGCGTTTCCCGAAGGGTGACAAGCGTGGAAATCATTATATCCTTTTATTTTTAAATTCGATCCCTTTTTTGCGTGAGTTTCAGATATCAAGCAAATGTCAAGATCTTTCTCACGTATGAATATTTCCAATACGTCAAGTTTTTGCAAAAGTCCGTTTGCATTCCAAGTGCATATTTTTAACATTGGTTTTTCATTCATGTTATATTTGAAGTGCGCGTTTTCCATGAATTATTTTCGAGCTTAACCAGCCGATCGAGGATAATTTTATTTATTTTACTTTGTTCTTCAAGTTTCTCGAGAATAACTGAGAAAACGAGAGAAACAGGGTCCGGCGAAGTTTCAACGTTTTTTGCTCCTTCGAATGCCGCGGCCTGAGCGTAGGTCTGCACTCTGGCTGTCCGAGGGCCACTATTCGATGGCTTTCCTGATGGTAACTTTTTAATAGCGTTTCTTTTGACAACAGAGGTTGAGGGCTTTTCTGTCTCTCTTTCTCTGACATTTTTGCGCTCTTGAACCGGAGGTTTTGTATTGCCTACTACCTCCTGGGCAGTCTTAGACTTCGGCTTGGCTAACGGTTTTGTATTCCTATTTTGAGGCTTGAGGAACGCATCTCTCCGTTTTTTCAACTCCTTAGCTACTTCACAACCTCTATAATTTGCCGGGTGCTTTCCCTTACAATTAGCACAGGTAGCGGAGGATTGTTTATTTCCTCTACAGTCTTGGGAAAAGTGATTTCCGGCGCATTTCACACATCGCGGCTCTTTTTTGCAATACATTTGCGTATGATTAAATTCTTGGCAACGTTTGCACTGTGGAATTATTTTCGAATTTCTACGCATAGGCTCGATTTTTACCACAATATTTACTATAGATTTAATTCGGTATATATCTTCGATGTTATCAGACCTATCGAAGGTAAGCATAAAGAGCGGAAGTCCACGCCTTACCAGGATATCCCTATCTTCTTCCGTTTGTTGCTTCTCCTTCTTGATGATATTAACGGCATCAAGAATTTTAAACCCTTTGGCTTGGAGGTCGTTAATAACCTCTTCTTTGGTGCATGAGGGGTGGAGTCCCCTTGCTACAACACGATGTGGCCTTTCAGACTTTATTTCGAAAGTATACCACTGGAACTTCTCGGCATTTAACTTGTGGGAAATTGCCCGGTAGTCTTCGTGGTTATCAACGTTAATTTTCCACGCATTATTCCTCAAAGATGTGACCTTAAATTTCGATTTTAACGTTCCTTTAAGGAGGCTGTGCAACTTATTATACTCCGTTACACCAACGACATTTATTGGAGGCGGTGCGCGAATTTGCGCTTTGAGTTGTTTTTCTTGCGGTACTTTACGCTTTTGTTCTTTTGGGGACTCGACTTCGGGCGAAGAACCAGCTCTCCTTTTTTTAGTAGGTCTTTTCTTAGGGACCCGATTCGTTTCGCGTGCTAGCTCTTCTTCGTCGGTGTGGTATTCCGGACTAGCTAGGCGTGGAGGAGTACATTCGCGTTCTTTC
Source organism: Portevinia maculata (assembly GCA_949715645.1). Taxonomy (NCBI): domain Eukaryota; kingdom Metazoa; phylum Arthropoda; class Insecta; order Diptera; family Syrphidae; genus Portevinia; species Portevinia maculata. The sequence goes on from OX454525.1 coordinate 301,420,555, forward strand.
TGCAAATAAGTGTTCCTTAGGACCTTACTTTCTTCTTTTAACAGATCTATCTCTTTCTTAAGATCTTGATAGAGTAGATCCATTTCCTTAAGCTTGATTCGGAGTGCTTTATTTTCTTCCTCAAAACTTGTTTTTTCACTGAGTCCTGTTTTTCACGCGCTGGCGCTCCCGGCATGCTTCTTTTCCCGGGGTTATTCGATCTTGATGGAGGTGATCGAGATACCCTTGAACTTTTAATAAAAGGGTCAATGGATTGCAATAAGCGGCTCCCCAGAATCCGTAGAGCCGACCTCCGAAGAGGGTGGATTTTCCAGTAAAGCTGGAGTGCCACCTGGGGTAATTAATCGTTTCGTTTTGTTCATTGCATTTTTTGTATACACTATACGCTCGGTATACGGAGGTTGGATTTTAGTCGCCTCTTACGACAGGCATGCCTACCTCGGGTAAATTCTAGCCCCTACCCGAAGGGGACAAGACATTTTAGACATTTGAAAGTATATGTATAAACAAATAAAATCAGCCACCCCACATCTGACAACATGTCAAGTAATACACAAGTCTTTATTGCTTGACAGTTTATTCAAGGCTGACGTTATTTATTAATCAATAGTTAATAACTAACTTTACTAATACAGCGTTGAGTATATAAATGTATGGTTTGGTCAGGTTAGGTTAGGTAGGAGGGCTGGCTTAAAGCCACACTCAGGTCAATACTGACCCATTGTGATGCCCATCGGGGGAGGAGGGTTGTCCCCTACTCATTTTTAACTGAGATTAATTACTCACTGTGCTGTTCGATACAAACCATCCTGTAGATTTGGTCAACTTCATTATTCTGTCTATCGTGGAAGAAACGTCTCCCCAGGAATCTGTATCTGATGTGTTGGAGACCCGGGCAGTGACATAGGAAGTCTGTAGTATTCTTCTTATGTCAAGCGTAATTTCCTCATGTGGTACCGCAGAGTATTGTGCCCGTTAATATACCTACGAGGGTGGATAGTGATTTTCTATCCTTTTTCATTAAACTCTCTTAAGGCTTTTATTGCTGCCTGGCTGTCGATAAAGAAGGTAATGCCATCGGGTGGTATTGCCCTTACCACAGACTCACGGGCTGCTGTTGTCACTGCCAGGACCTCTTCTTGGAGGATGCTGCTGTGGTCGGGGAGGCGTGCCGATTTTGATATGCCCAGTGGTGCGGAAAAGACGCCTGACCCCACCCCCGTTGCCATTTTTGAACCGTCCGTAAATACGGCTATGGTTTGCGTGTTGGGGACGAGTCCGCTTCTCCATTCTTCCCTGCAGGGATAGACACTCGAGAAAGGTCTTGTGCTAAGTATGGCGTGATGTAGTCCGTGGCTGGTACATGGCCAAAGTATTTCTGCAGGATCATCGAATGACCCATTACGTTTGGTTTCCAGTTCACTGTTTGGCAAATTCTCATGGCACTAATGGCGGCTGTTGATTGAACAAAGATGTCTAGCGGAGGCAGGTTGAGTATAGCCTCCAGTCCTGTGGTTGGAGTTGTCTTCATCGCACTGGTTGTGCCGATGCACGTTAGTCTCTGAACTTTTGTCAGAGCCTTTAGGTAGGTGGCTTTATTGGTTGTCTGCCACTATACGAGACTGTCATAGGTCAGTATAGGTCTTACTATTGCCGTGTACATCCACAGTTTAATTTTGGGAGATGGTCCTACGGTTTTCCTAATGATTTTGCTGCAGGAGTAAAAGGCTATTGTGGCTTTTTTGATTCTTTCATTGGTATTCATTTTCCAATTTAGTTTTTTGTCTAGTATGAGTCCCAGGTACTTCGAACTGTCAGAGATTCTGGAGGGGTGTACCGCCAACTGTAGTTGAAAGCGTTGAACTTTCCGTACCTAAAAAAAAGATTAAACTTGGAAGCGCTAATACCCTACCTAGTAATTTACTTGAACTAATTAAAATAAGGAACAGCTACAGAAACAGATGGATAAGAACGAGAAATTGTTTGTATTTGGCTGAAATGAAAGTCCTAAACGCATTGATTAAAGAAGGCATTGCGACTTTTAGAAATAATTCCTGGAACCAAAAATTGTTACGAATGGACAAATCTAGCAAACCCTTTTGGAATGTCGTAAAAGTAATTAAAAAGCGTAATTCCCATATTCCCGCACTGAAAGTAGGAAATCAATTTATGACGTCGGGCACTGAAAAGGCAAATGCACTGGCAGAAACTTTTTGTAAAGTTCAACTGTTAGCTAGCAGTACTATAAGTAATATCACTGTTGAATCCTCAGTTCTAAATTCAATTAATCTAATTAACACCTCTGAGGTAAATAAAGATGTAAGTTTCGTCACAACCAACGACATAAGGGACGTTCTGCGTTCTTTAAAAACTCGAAAGTCAGTGGGTTTTGACTATGTAAAAAACTTGTATCTAAAACATCTTCCAAGGTCAAGTTTAATATTTTTACAAGCATTGTTTAATTCGTGTCTTCAGCTCGGATATTTTCCAAGTGAATGGAAAATAGCAAAGGTAATTCCAATTTTGAAACCTGGTAAGATCGCTTACTTGCCTGGTAACTACAGACCAATAAGTCTACTGAGCTCGCTTTGCAAGTGTTTTGAAAAAGTGATCAAGAAAAAGCTTATTGAGCACATTAACTCAAATAATATTTTGCCCTTAGAGCAGTTTGGGTTCCGCGAATTTCACAGTACTGTGCAACAGGTTCATCGCATAACAAAACATATAAAAAGTAATTTTAGTATAGGCAATAGTACAGGACTGGTGTTGCTTGACGTGGAGAAAGCTTTTGATTCTGTTTGGCATGAAGGACTTCTACATAAGCTATTAGTTCTTAATTTCCCAATGTACTTTGTTAAAATCATAAAATCGTTTTTGTCCTCAAGAAAATGTCTTGTGTCTGTCAACAATTGTCTTTCTTAAGTTTTTGTTTGTGCTGCAGGGGTTCCTCAGGGTTCAGTCCTTGGTCCAATCCTCTACAATGTGTTTACGTCGGATTTCCCAAGACTTCATAATTGTGAAACAGCTATTTTTGCTGACGACACTTGTATTTATTCAACAGATTCAATTGGTTCCACTATTGGAACTAACTTGCAATCTGCATTATATATTATACAAGATTACTTTAGCGACTGGAAGATAAAGATAAATGCTTCTAAAACTCAGGCTGTCTTTTTCACCCGAAAAAGAAAACCCTGTTTCCTACCTAGCAATAATCTCATTATCAGTGGTTGCGGAACCGATTGGAAGTCTAGTGCTAAATATCTTGGGGTGTATCTTGATAAGAGATTAACTTTTGGTACACACGTACAAGAAATCATTAAAAAAATTAATTTAACAATAAAAATACTTTACCCTTGAATAAATAGGAAATCTAAGTTGAGTAGTGATAACAAATTACTGATTTATAAAGCGATTTTTCAGGCGATTATGTTTTACGGATCGCCTGCTTGGGGTTATTGTGCAAAAAGTCACGTGCGAAGACTTCAAATTTCACAAAATAAGCTCCTGAAAATGATATTAAATCTTCCATGGCACTTTTCAACAACTGAATTGCACGCTTTAGCCAATATCGAAATGGTATCGGGCAGAATCTCAAAGTTAAGTGAACGATATAACATTTCATGTGTATCTTCCGACAATTCCCTAATCTCAAATCTAGCTTCTTAAATGTATCTTATTACACATTTTCTATCCTTAAGTGAGTATCTATTCTTAATGTTTTTTGTAAAAGCTGTTTTGAACTGGGTATTGTACGCCTTTGTGTTTAAGCCACCCCTTCTCACAACTTTCCTTTTTTTTATATTTATTATATAGTTTTTTTTTCTTTTTTGCATCTTTAATGAATGTTTTTAACAGTAGCTTTTCCTTCAAATTCCCTAATTAGCACTTATGATTTTTTGATTAAACAATTTATCTTTACTTGGCAGTAGTAAGGTAGCATATATACCAATCTCTGTAAATTGTGCAATATAGGTTTAAGTTTAGAAATGTAATATTTGTTGGCTACAATAAAAATTAAAATTATGTTTGTGTACCGCCAACAGAAGGTGTGACAAACGGTGGTATTTTCTTTTTATTTGTGAAAATTACCAGTTCGGTTTTCTGGGGATTTACCGCTAGGCCGCAGTGCCTGGCAAAGATGTCGAGGGTTTTGAGAGCTCCTTTGAATTGTTAGGTGAGTGTTGGCAGTAATTTACCTGTTGCCAACAGCGCGACGTCATCGGCATAAGCCGTTGTTCTAACGCCACTATTCTTTGGCTGCATAAGTGCCTCATTCAGAACAATGACCCATAGTAGCGGGGATATAGCCCCTCTAGAAGCGTTAGCTTCTAGCCTAGAGCCCCCAAGTTCCGCTATAATGTGCCTTTCTTCGAGTATGCCAATAATCCAGTTGATAATAGAATTATCAATCCTAAGGCCGGGGATAAGTCTTCCGGACGTAGCCTGCTGCGAATGTGTATGTCTGTCAGTCTTTCCAATGTTTTTAGTATGAAGGAAGTGAGGCTTATTGGTCTGACATCCTTTGCATTGGTGTGGCTTGCCTTGCCAGCCTTTGGTATGAAAATAACCTTCACTACTCTCCATGTTCTTGGTATATACCCCTGCATGAGACTGCCAATATTAAGTTCCTTTAATACCGGAATAATAGTTTTGACAGTCCTTTGCAACATAATGGGGATGACCTCACCGAGCCCTGGAGACTTATAAGGAGAGAAGGATCGGATGACCCATTGTATTCTGTCTTTCAGTTTTCAAGTTTCAATTCAGTTTATTAACCTTAAATGTAAGCGGGCTGTACTATGAGACTTAGGTCTCTTTTAGTACTTATGCGGTACAATATATATATAAAATAAATTTACAATATTATAAACAAAGACTTAAAACTAAAGAAGTGGGAAACATATGACATGGATATTATGGGGAAGGTAGTAGGATCTATTTAATATTTTTTTCCTCTACTCTCTTTCTTTTTCCTTTTTTATTGCTGCGACGAAAAATGAAGAAAAACTGCTGCCTTGAAATGGTCACTCCTTGATAGGCTTTTAATACGTGAAGGCAGTGAATTCCATAGCCTAATCGCATGAATAAAAAACAATCGGGAGGAATTTAAATAGCGAAAAATAGGGATGTCAATGTTAAATGTTCTACGAGAGCGAGAGAAACTCAATTTACGGTATAAATAAGGTGGCATTTTCGTATTTATAATATTATGCAAGAATATGCAATTCCTCATATTCATGTATTGCGTGAATGTGCAACCAAGAAAGTTACGAGAGTAGACAGAAATCCTGTCATATCTTCGCAGCCCATGAATGTACCTAATGGCATCATTAAAAGCTAGCTGTAGCTTCCGTTGCGATAAAGAATCCGGATGGCCGTACACAACTTCAGCATATGATATAATCGGCATTATTAGCGTACGCACTAGTCTTTCCCGAGTTTCGGATGGAGTAAAACTAGCTGTAAGCCATAGTTTACGCAGACATCCATAGACGCGAGCAACAACGAGGTTAATGTGGTTGTAACATGATAGGCTACGATTAATGACAAATCCAAGACTTTTGGCATGTTCGACCACCTTAATTTTGGAGCTCGACAGCCATATATCCGGTAAAAGGCTGAGGTCAAAAGATTTATTGGATATGGGGATAACCATAGATTTGGTTGGGTTTAACACAAGGCCGTTTTCCTCTACCCAGCTATTTATTGCTGACAACTCCTGATTAAGAAGTGAAACAAGCTGTCTAATGTTTTTAATGGGCAGGGAAAGATGAAGTTGGACATCGTCTGCATATAGATGGATTTTGGAGTGACGGCATACCAAAGGGAGGTCGTTGATAAAAATACAGAACAAAATGGGTCCTAAGATTGACCCTTGAGGTACACCTTGCTTGATAGGATTTAACGCGGAATGTCTTTCACCAATAACTACTCTTTGATATCGATTAGATAAGAAATCTTTCAACAGCCTAACACTACGATCATTGAACCCGAATAAATGCTTTAGTTTCCAGCAAAGAATACCATGGTTAACTTTGTCAAAGGCCTTAGAGAAATCGAGCAAGCAAAGCAAAGTCACGAAACCCTTGTCAAACTCTTGTCTGATGTTGTCAAGGATATTAACCATTGCTGAGGAGCAACTATGACCAGCTCTGAAGCCTGATTGGTGAAGGTTAAGCAATGAGTTTTGTGACAGATGGAAAAGTATTTGCTTTGCTAGCACCCTCTCAAACACCTTTGACAAGCATGGTAAGATGCTTATGGGCCTAAAATCACTAAAAGAGGCAGGATTAGCCTTCTTGGCAACTGGTATAACTTTTCCATACTTCCAGGACTGGGGAAAGGTTGATGAGGTTATACAGAAATTTATTATATGCGTTAGGTGGCCAATGATTTCCGGTAGGATTAGTTTAACGAAACTTATGGGAATACCATCTTCACCAGTCGCATTAGACCTTATTGAAGCTATGGCGGAAAGAACTTCGTTCTCTGTCACCACTTCAAACTCAGTCTGACCTCCAATGCCTGCATCTATTTCTTCAAAGTTAGAGACACTAGTTACTGAGTCATTTTCCAAAAAATAGTCGTTTAGTTCATCAGTGTCCAAAACGCAGTCTTCAATGGACCTACTGCAAATACCAATTTGTCTCAGGTTCCTCCATAACACTTTTGGGGGCAGTGAAGCATTTAACTTCGATGAAAAATAGTTACGCTTAGAACAACGAACAATTTGAGTCGCAAAATTGCGTGCAATTTTGTAAGCATTCCAATTCAAAGAACATCGATTTAATCTCCATTTGCTATAGAGCCTGTTTCTCTTTTTCAGCGCATTGAGGACATCGGTTGTGAACCAAGGGCAAGTGTTATTTCGGACAGAGACTGTTTTAGAGGGAACGTGGTCATTATAAAGCTGATAAATGGAGAATTCTAAATATTTAAGCTTTTCGTTTGCATCCGCACTTAGTCTGCAACGCTCCCAGGGTATTTGTGATGCAGCCTGATGAAGATAAAAGTGGTTTATTGATCTAAAATCTCTAAATTTGAATAATGTTGGAGTGACGTTATGTGTAAAAGAAATATCATAGGTACACATAAGTAAATCGTGTTCAGAGATATTATCAAACGAGAGTTGGTTAAATAAAAGAACTGAAGAGGGATCAGAAACAATGAATAGATCAAGAAGGCTAGGCATTGCGTTTGGTCGAAAACATGTTGGGAAAAGATTATTGACAATGGATAGGCCACTGGAAGCAACAAAATCCTTAATTTGGTGTGCGCGTGAGTCATTCTTAAGTAAGTCTGCGTTGAAATCACCTGAAACAATAATATTTGAGTAGAGTGGTGAGAAAACTGAGAGGACAGAAAAAAAAGGTTCATGAGAATGGCTTCTATCCGGATTATAGCAACAAGCGACCAAACACTTAATCCAGCCATCAGATATCTCTTACAGCAAAAATTCAACCTCCGAATTTTCAGATCTACCAACAACTTTACTGCAAAGAGAAGCCTTACAATAAATTGCAACCCCTCCTCCAATAGTAGTTGTCACCCTATCATTTCGAAATAGCTTATAACCATCAATTCTGTACATTTCGTCAGCAATATCGGGCTTAAACCAAGTCTCATCAACACATATGACATCAATTCCTGAATTTTGGAATAAGTATCTTGCATAATCAATTTTACGTTGGTTAAAACTGCGCGCATTAAAATGACACACTTTGAACCCATCTCTATAATTGGATAGAACACTTAACATAACGATAGTTGGATCAATACTCACACCATGTCTTTCATTCATCACGAAAATGCAAAAAAGAAATAACAAAGAGAGAAAAAAACAAAAATAAGAGGAAGAGAAAAACAAGTAAATATTAAAATGTTTAGACAACTTTAAGGAATTAAATACTAGAACTACGTCCATGGGAAAACTGCTCCGGATGACATTATGGAAGAGAGAGCGTCGTAATTAAGAGAACGTAGAAGCTGAGGTGATTTTCAACTCTTTATCGCCTTTTGTCTTTCTTACATAAACAAATCCATTAATGGTTCTGGCTGAGTGTAGTAAACCCTCTTTTCGTAATTTAATGGCTTGCCGCAACAAAGATGCATTATCAGGTGTTAAGCTTTCATTTATGTAAATCCGGGCTGAAATGTTGTTTTTCGCTGCATTTGATGTGCCGAAGACGTTGGAAAAGCTCACTAATTGATTGAGCAGAAGACCTTCTTTCTGTCGAAACGCAAGTAGAAGAGCTCTTTGTTCAGCGTAGGAAGAGAGCCGTATCAATAGCGGAGCAGCATTATTATTATCGCTCTTGCCAGGGAAATCGTTCTTGCCAGAAAGCTTAGCTTTCATTGGGAGGCGAAAAGCGTCAACGAATGGCGTTAAATGATGATCTAATTTAGCAGCGATCTCTCTCGCCAGCTCCACAGGGTTTTCGTTAGGAACGCGTGGGATGCCACGAACTATAACATCACTAAGGCGTTGTTGTCGTTGAAAATCCGCTAGTTGAGTATTCGCTTTAAAATTCTCCTCTTTAAGTTGGGCGATTTCGCTCTCGCATTTTTGCACTTTGTTATTGAGGCAAGAAATTACTTCACTAATTTTGTCATTTATGCTGCATTCCAGTTCAGATAATAGCGTCTTAAAATTTGCCATTAAACTAGCTTCCAAATCTCGTAGCGTGTCACTCAAAGTCTTTTTATTAAATGCCATATTGTCTGTCGATGGAACTGATTTGTTTTGGTTAGTGTTTGCTGGTGATCTGTAACCTTCAAGAGTTGTTGCACTTTTCTCCTTTGTCGACTTCAAGCGGGTGAGTGCACCATTGGAAGACATACCGCAGAAAAAGCGAATTGAAGGAATGAGGAGAAAACAACACAAAAAAAGAATCACCGTAGATTTTAAGCGCAAATACTTCGGAGAAGAAAAAAAAAGAACTTTAATCGTCTTTGTTAACTACGAGTACAAGATTTGTTGACCGGGTAAACTTTATTTGGATATTGATTCAGTATTAAAAATGGAAACAAAACAATAAATTCCGGGAGCAGATTTAAAACACGTCTATTCCGATGACATTGAACTTAGATACGTCTTCCGTAATCAAATCTCTAGGTAGGATCGTTTCCCCAGTAATATTGGTGCGTACATCGAGACAACGCCGCGTGGTGCAGCCTGGAAAGTGTGTGTTCAGTTGCAGATTTAAAGACTCTGAACAGGACTCGGTCCAACTTCCTTCATGTTTCTTGAGGGATCCCAGAGTTAGTGGTTCTCTGGTTAGAACTATCCCTAATCTCGCGGTTTCCGTAGTGCCCTTTAATTCATCGCATAAATGTTGGCATGATTGGCGCTTGGATCTCTGAATTTCATTTTTCAAGCTTCTCTAACTGCCTTTGTATATGTATATTTCCCAGTCAGAGTCTAGTTTCGTCCTGTTTGCCGTAATAAGAAATTTCCTTGTTTCCTTCCAAATTTTGGCCAGTTTCATGTTCCAGCATGGGGGTGATATTTTAGTCTTTCGTTTTACCACCGGGCCCTTACGAAAGCCTCTTTGAAAACAGAAACTATTTTCTCGGCTTTCAGGTCGATGTCGGTCGGGCAATTGCTTCTTCTTGTAAAAGATCCTTACTTTTCTCGATTTCCTTGCTAAAAAGAATCCAGTCCGCTTTTTTTGGATTTCTGTGTGACTGGGGAGGTTCACAGCAGTAATAGTATAATATTAAACTATATAAAGGCATACGCATGTGTGTTAAGAGAATACACTTGCTAACAACTAATTACAACACTAATTTCTGTAAATCTTCTATCATAAAAGCTCTTAAGTCTTAAAGACTTCTCGCAGGTTTTTTTCGTAATTCCTGCTGCATTTTATGCCATACAGTCTCGATTGGTGCAAAATCAGGGCTAAATGGGCTGCTCTTTTGCCTGGGTTTTTCACGAATTAAATACATTACAAACGTTTAACATTTTGATTTTATCAGGCGAACTCTGTGAAAACCGTATCCCATTTTTAGCTTCCTCGTACACTTTACATAGTATAGGTACTTAAGAGAAAGATAGTGCAATTACAGAGAAATGTGTTTCGAATTTCCGTACGTACAACAGCGAGGCTCCAGCCACATTGGGTTGACGAACTTTCTTCAAACAACCTATTTGGATTTTCTAGGCTTATAACTCGCAAACATTATTTTTTATTCTATCATTTTAAATAACGGTACCTACCATACAAATGGTTTTCTCTACACCGATTTGCTCAAAAATGGCTATACCGATTTTGATAATTTTTGAAGTATGAAATAATTGAAAAAGTGTAAAAAAATGGCGCACTCAGTTTCGGCGAATTTTGTCGAATAACGGAATTTTGCAGAAATGATTATATCTCAAAAACGGGTCAAGGTTTTTTGGATGGAAATTTACACACCGATAAATAGATACTACCAGTTGGATGAAATTTGTAGATACATATTAACTTTTTTAAAATATGTTTTATTAGTTTTTTTTATTCATATTTGTAACATGTTTTTGAATATTTGAAAATCTCACTTTTATCATGACTTGAATACTTGGGTTGAGTGTAGGAAGTATCGATTAACGGTGCTCAGGGTTGTAGAGGTATAAAATTCGGCGTATTAGACACACCTTTTTACGTGTATAAAAGTGTGTATTATACATTTGAAAAATTTAGTTGGTGTATACAAGTAGGTAGATATAAAACTGAAAAAAAATGTAAAAAAATAAAAAAAAAATATTTTGATTTTTAATATAGCTCTGATTTATTCGAGTCTTTTATTAACTTCCCAGTGGAAGTTCTTGTAATGGGGCCGATTTTGTGAATCGCGGATTTTGACATATCTTCACGTTTCAAGGTCAGCAGAATCCAAATTCAACGTTTTTATAGAGATGTCTGTCCGTGTGTATGTATTTTCGCCACGGTTATCTGGAGAACCAAAGATGATATTGACATGGGACCGGGTTTATTCGAAGCGTAATTACGTAACTCAGAACTGATTAAGTTTCCAGCGAAATCGGTCCAGTCGTTTTTTGTTAGTAAATAAATAACTAAAATAATTTGGCTTTATGTGTAATATTTATTGTCATTTGTCATTGAGCAAATCATTTTAACAACGTGCTCCGTTATTTCGTATACATGTAAATTTACAGGTCTCCTTGTGGTTGCATTAATATATATCACACTTCGCTGTTATTAACAACAATTAATTTCCGCGAACAATATTAAAGAACATTTTTAGGTTTCCGTAGACAAATGGCAAAAAACGGAACCCTTATAGATTCGTCATGTCTGTCTGTCTGTCCGGGAATGTCACATCCACTTTTTTCCGAAACTATAGGAGCTACTCGTATATTGTTGAAACTTGGTAAGTAAATGTATTCTGTGAACCGCATTAAGATTTTCACACAAAAATAGAAAAAAAAACAATAAATGTTGGGGGTTCCCCATACTTACCCAAGCAACAATTTGTAACCTAGAACTGACACTCAAAAACTATTTTTTCATGAAACCCATACGTGTGGGATATCTATGGATAGGTCTTTAAAAATGATATTGAGGTTTCTAATATAATTTTTTTCTAAACTGAATAGTTTGCGCGAGAGACACTTCCAAAGTGAAAAAATGTGTGCCCCCCCCCTCTGTAACTTCTAAAATAAGGGAATGATAAAACTAAAAAAAAAATATACGATGTACATTACCTTGCAAACTTCCACCGAAAATTGGTTTGAACGAGATCTAGTAAGTAGTTTTTTTATTACGTCTTAAATCGTAAACCGCAATTTACCTTTCATTCAATCAACTCAAAAATAAAAATAAAAAAACGTTTAATTTCATAAACATAAACCTTTTGCGTAAACCGTGAACCATTATTTTCTAATAATAAATTTGTAATAGTGGTGCCTAAGTAAAAAATATTTATAATTCGCGCGGAACCCTTCATGGTCGAGTCCGACTCGCACTTGGCCGCTTTTTTTAATATTAAATAATTCTTAACCATATCTTATGGTTAACCACATTTCAAAATTTCCCACTAATTGCATAAATCATATTGATTCCAGTGGGAAGTTAGTCGTGTGGACCTTGCGGCCGCACCCAGACCACTTTTTTTAAGTGAGTAATAAATGAACATGAAGCAAAAAAGTGAAGATTTTCCAGAAAAAATAGGGTACTTTACGGTTACGTTTAGGCATGCTGTGTTTTCTGGTCTTATTCTCTTGGTGATAAAGGGAATATGCATTACTACATGTAAACTTTTATACACTTTTATACACTTTTATACAGTTTAATACATTTTTATACCGTTTTATACACTTTTATACACTATTATACACTATTATACACTATTATACACTATTATATAAACACTTTTATACGCTTTTTTACATTTTTATAAACTTTTTTACAGTAAAATGTAAAAAACTCGAGAAATCTGATATTTACGCAACCCTGAGTCGGTGCTTAAGGAAACCAACAATATCTAAAAAACGGGTAAGTAATTTCAAAGAAATTTGATTTATACGAAAAAGTAGAAATCTGCATGCGCAGATTTTTGAAATAATTTTTGTATTTTTTAATTCTTCTAAAATTTTGAAAAACATCAATTTTCTTTAAAACTCCTCCTCTGATTTGGATGATTTTAAGCGTTTTTAATACTTGAAGTAATTGTAAGAAGAAACTCAGATTTGTGCAAGGGACTCGAATAAAATAACGGCACATTAGAGAAACTGGCTATATATCAAAAATATAGAAGAATAACCATACTCAGTTTCAACCAAAAGACAAAAACAACAATATCTTTAAAACGGGTAAAGAGATTTTTAAGAAGTTTGAGATTTAAGCTGTAACAAAGATTAAGGGCGAATTTGCATACGATTAATGGTTTTTTATGTGATACCTTACATTCCTTACCACGTTAAGTGGACGGCTGGAGTTACAGCGCTGTTTCACGGTTAGCCACAACCGATCATCAGACTCCTTCTGTGGTGCTGGTCTGTCTTTTTCCTTCATTTTATCCCGAAATTCCATTTATTCCACTGGGATTCGAACCTAGACCAGCGTCTTCTCAGGCAAGCACTGAGAAGGATAAAATGAAGAAAAAAGACAGACCAGCACCACAGAAGGAGTCTGAGTTGTGGCTAACCGTGAAACAGCGCTGTAACTCCAGCCGTCCACTTAACGTGGTAAGGAATGTAAGGTTATTCATTCAAAATAAAATAAAGGAATTGACGGAAAACAAAAATTAAAACCCGGAAAAATTGTGTGGTATCACATAAAAAACCATTAATCGTAAGATTCTCGACAAATACAATGTCAAAAAGTCATTCACCCTCTCTATCACCCATTTCAGTTCAACTATGCTTGTCGAAATGGAATAGAATTAGAGAAAAACATAGAAAGAAAAAACCAGAATGAATAACTTAATATACATACTTACAGGAGCAAAGTTTGTCCAAGGAAATTGAAATAAAAACTGGATAAACTCGTGGCTTTAATGGCACAGTGCATGAGTGCTTGCCTGATACTGATCGCGACGACCCGGACGTAAGCATGCTGAAGTCAGAGATCCGAATCCTGAAACAGCTGATAAAATAAAATTACAGAAAATCTGTAAGTCTGTATTGGGGCAATAAAATTCGGGCTATTAAAACCTGTAGTCCGAATATGTTCCCACAGATAAATAAGTTGTTCAGGAGAAAAGATCACAATGATATTCCTTGTGTTCGAATCTCCCAAACAGCAGAGAACAGACAGACAGTACTGACTGCTGGAATAAGTCCAGAAAGTGTCGCTTCAAACGACGATTTTTTCGTGGTCGAGGACCCACAGGAGAAAGTGGATTTGCTGGGCGCTTGTTTCGAGGCCGTGTATACGGTGAACAATCCTGTTCGCCGTAACCACGACATTGAGAATAGGGCTCTAGTGAGCCACTTCTATCTGCGCACCGAACTTGAGAATTAGAATTGGCGATCTGAGAATAACGGATTCACCGTGTTCACTGATGAAAACCATGCTAATGCAGTTGTCGCCAATGGCCGAGATGCATCGCACTTGTTCGTGTCGAAGGATGATCTTCTGTGCATCTTCGAGTCACTAAAGAATAAAAAGTCGGCGGGGATGGATGGTGTCCCAAACGTCGTATTGAGACACCTGCCTTTGGAGGCTGTAGATATTTTCACCACGCTGTTTAACAATGCGCTGAATAATGCACATTATCCGGCGCATTGGAAGGTAGCTGTGGTACACCCTATCCCGAAAAAATGTAAAGATAGGACGAACCCTGCCAATCTCCGGTCAATTAGCTTGCTTCCGAATATTAGCAAGGTCTTTGAAAAGGTTGTCAATAGAGCCCTGTTAAAGTGGGTCGAGGACAATAACATAATCCCGGACAACCAGTTTGGTTTCAGGGCGAGGCATGACACTATTCATGCCGCGTCGAAACTGGTTTCCGACATTCAGTGGAATAAATGCAAGAACCAATGCACGGGTGCTTGTCTGGTTGATTTTGAGAAGGCTTTCGACACCGTATGGTTAGAGGGACTTTTCTACAAGTTGACCAGGCGGGGGATGCACAAACCTTTGCTATATGTAATTTATAATATGCTTATGGGAAAGAAGTTCGTTGTCAAATGTGGCAACGTGACTTCCAGCAGAGTCTTTGAATTTAAAAATGGTTTACAACAGGGGGCGGTCAATTCTCCGATCCTGTTTAACATTTACACGAGTGATCTGGTGGGTTCACTCAGACATGCTATAGCGTATGCCGACGATTTGGTGGCATACAGATCAGGTCCTAAAATCGAGGTCATTAATATCCTTTTGCAGCGTGACTTCGATCAAATTAAGCGATATTGCGATGACTGGAAGTTGAAAATCAACTTTCAGAAGACGGAAACAATCTTGTTCAGAACTCCATTGGCTGGGGCCTCTAGGGATACCAGAAAAAACTGGAAGAAATTGGCCATTATTGGACAAAATGGGCAGCCATTGGCGGTGAGAAGCGTAGTTAGATATCTAGGTATCTGGCTTGACCAGTATCTATATTTCGATAGACATATAGTTGCATGTCTTGCTGGGGCCAAGAAGGCTTATGCTCTGACAAGGAGACTGTTTCATAGCAGTCAACTTGACTCTAGAGTGATGGTCATTTGCTACGTGGCCCTTATAAGGCCGATCATCGCTTATGGTTGTCCATTGTGGTTTAATATAGCGCCTAGTTATATGGAAAAGATTCGGGTTTTGGAGAGACAATGTCTTAGGACCTGTCTCCGGTTGTTCCGAACGCCCGAATCCAACTATATAAAATACTATCCCAACATGGTCCTATACGATGGGGCTCAGTTGAATAGGATTGACAACTTCCTCATTAAGGTCACTCGAAGGCACGTTGCAAGGGCGATGGCCAGCGACAATAGTATGATATTTGGGGCTTACTACCCCAATGAAATGTACATAGAGAGTACGCTCCGGTCTGGCTTTATCCCGCCAGAGGCAATTATCCATATTGATTCAAAAGGGCTGGTACAGACGAGGGATGGTATCCCGGTCTTATACCATCGCTACCGTAGCGCGAGAGATAAGCGGCTCCTCCATGACGGGGACGTCGCCAATGCTCATGAGCTCCTTCGTTTTAGTACCGCCATATCGGAGAGGAATAGATTCGACACGGAAAAGCAATTCGCCGAATTTTGGTGGCTTGTTGAGGGGGGAGGGGTCAACATGCCCTCCCAGGACGGTGCGTTACTCTAGGTAACATCCTCTTAGCTTATAAGTTAGATTAAGTCAGCTAGAGCGTTTTTGGAGAGGCCGGGCTCGCCAGCGTGTGGTGGTGCTTCCGGGAGTTGACTGACGCTGTAAGGCTTCAGTCGGCTCACGGCGGTGCGTGTGCACGTTGACGACTGCCAGGCGCTCGGAAAGCAATTGGGATTTTGTCCACTTGTTGCGCAAGCCAACGAGTGCTCAGAATCCTAATTATAGTTAGAATATGCTAAGTAGTTTAAGTAAGTAGAGTAGGTAGTTTGTAATTTGTTTTTTTATATAAAAATATAAAATTTGATAAAGATTCCGAGTTTTCTTAACAATTTTCTCGATGAAAACATAATTATGTAAGATTAGTTCGTAAAATAGTTTTTAGGCCGAAAGGCAATAATTATAAGATAGAGTTAAGTTTAGGGCGTCCGCATAAGGATCAATAATCTAGAATAAGTATCCTGTTAATTTTAAGTTAGATTTAATCATTTTTGTCCAGTATTTAAGTTGATACTCGTATAAGCTAATAATTAATAAAAATGAATTTAAAAGTAAAAGTAAAGAGTGCTTGCCTGAGAAGACGCTGGTCTAGGTTCGAATCCCAGTGGAAGAAATGGAATTTCGGGATAAAATGAAGGAAAAAGACAGACCAGCACCACAGAAGGAGTCTGATGATCGGTTGTGGCTAACCGTGAAACAGCGCTGTAACTCCAGGTTTTGTTAAATCATAGTAAAATTCATTTGCCAACAATATTAATATCGTTTTCATTTTACACATGAACATATGTATACAAAATTCGATTTTCTTTTTATATCAATTCACTTTTCTCGGGTCGTTGTCCTAATGAATACCGTTTGATAATATAGTTGATCTTTTCTGCAATTGACGGTTCACCCAGATGTGGTGGGTCACCAGTGGATTACCTGAAATCATTTAACTCTCCCATGAACAGGAATTTGAATGTACGTACAAAATTGCACGCAGTCTGTATGAGATTTTTCAGCAGGTCACAGTTTTTCTTTCAATGTTAGCTTTTGCACTCATTCTCTTTATTTTGTTACGTCTCCTTGAGCCTATTTTCCAGATAACGTGTTTTTTCAAGGTAAGTTTTTTTCATAAGTATCTCCAATGAATGAATTTAGTCGCTGCTTCGAAACCGTATTAAAATCTAACAAAAATCCGAATCGATATTAAGAGATGAAAATTGAAGTACCTATCTATCTACCCGGGTAGATATTGTCTATGGGAAGTTTCATAGCAAAAACTCGATTCAACCGCAACTTCACTCGGAAAAAAGTATAGGTATCTGCCTGACTTTTCATAAACAACATATGAATCAACTTATCGTCATGCTTTGAGCGTTTATATTAAAACGCGAAAACACCCATTTCATTAGAACCTTTGTCCTTTACGCCATCAGTCCTCGCCACTGCAGGAAAACAATAATAATTATCGTCATGACGGAGGAACGATTTTGTTTCAATAAACCATCATATTTAGCTGATACCGTTTTCCCGTTTTCCACTGCCGTTTTTTATTTTTTCCTCAACGCAACACGATATATTTCCGTAGCAAAACAATGCGAGCCAATATACCAAACCAACTTCCAATGTGCTGGTCTATCCGTGAACCCGCACGATGTGTGGGAAGTCAATTTCAAAAGGCAACCAACACTGCTGAATCAAAAAAAAAAACAGGGCTTTACGTGCCAGCCCGCCGACGTTCAGCTATAAGGCGATGCACTCTGTGGGAACACTGTCCGTGCTAGTGCATTGAGGAAAACGTTCCAAAACACCCTGTGGGTGGTTGTGCTGGTCGTAACACATTCCATCACATAATACAATAAACGACGTAAATTAAGTTCTCGCCAATACCACCGTAAATTAATGTTCATTGCGCTCCAGGACGCTCATTTTCCTCTCATGGATGGTGGTTGCGCCCATCATTGTCACTTTCCAACGATTTTAATTTTAAAAGGATTTTTCCCTGTATTCTTTACGCTTCGTATGTGCCACGCGCAGAATGCGGCTTCAGTTTATCATATTTCTGTGAGTTGCTATTTTGTTGAACATGGTTTAAGGCATGAAACCACCATTCACAAGAATTCTTTCCTCTTTAACGGAAAGGATATGATCTGGGACTAAGGTATTAAAACCCTTCTACTTCGCTGCATGGGTACGGTTTGACCTCAAAGAGCATCGGCAGGCCTCCCGGATGTGAATTAGTTCGTCACTGTGGCCAATTAATGCTGATGTTGTTTCATTTTTGTGATCCAGGGGAAATTTTGTGCCTGCGTCTCTTTGGCGATTGTTAGCGAATCGTGACGTTGATTGAAAGGTACATTTCTTTCTCGTTTTAACATGACAGTACCAACCGAGACGGCCGCGCTCCATTTGCTTCTAGATAGGTTCTTTGACGAAATAAGACCAGGGCCCTATTTCACCAACCAAATTTGCAAAGAAGAAATTATTCTTTGAAAAGTTGAAAATGTTCCCTCTTTGCAAGATTCTTTCACCAATTATTAATTTGCAAAGTGCAAAGGTTTGTTAGTATGCACAATATTCTTCCATTTCGTTTCACCAATGAAATAAGCTTTGCACTCTACATTTAAATTTGTGTAAAGATTGTCAATAATAATTTGCAAAGAAAATAAATCAATTGTTGTTGTTTAAATGAAAAGTTCATTAAAATATTCAAAAACCAAAATGAACACTTTTGAAGCACGTTTTGAAGAGGAGGAGGATATTTAAGGTGTACAAAGAGTTGCAGAATTGAGAACGAATTTTGAATTTGAAAGTAATTGCTCGACTTTGGAAAGCTTTCGTTTAGCAAAGATTAATATTGAATTTGTTTTTAAAATAATTAGGCATTAGCTGAAGCTTATCGACCAAAGAAATAATTGTTAAACTTTTGCAACAACTTAAATGTATATTACGTTGGATTGGAAGTCGAGCTCAATACCATGGAGTGGCATCTATGCACGGTATAAGTAAAGATTCGGTCTGCAGAGTAGTACAACTGCTTCCGGACGCAATAATTGTCAAATTTCTGGCCAATTTTTTGCACAAGGACGATTGCTCGTGTGGCTGGATGCGATGATCTACATCGATGCAGTCAAGCAAAATTGTGAGCAGTTTGTTAATAGGCATGAGAAGCATCTAATAAATTCAATGATTGCTTGTAAGATACTTGTATGCTGTTAACATAAGCTGGCCAGGGAGTGTGCATTACCGGATTTATAATTTTTTTGTTCCTTATAAGTCTCAAGCATAAAATACCCAACAACCGTATCTTCTCCTCTCAAAAGCTTAGGGTAAAACCGGGTAATTCAGGATATTTCAATAAAAATTCAAATAAAACTAAACTTATTATTCAAATAGTGTCTTAAGATGATCGGAGTCCTTATCCTGGAGATCAGATTGTATAGCTCGGTCCTTGGGCGGAATATGGTTAAGAAGTTGTGGCATATTGCTGCACCACTTCCTTAAACTGAAACCTGCTGATTGAAGAACCTGCGTTAATTGTTGCTGCATTTCACGAGCCTCCGCAAGGCTATTGGAGCCCGACATGACGTCATCCATATAGAAATCCTTAGCCAGTATTTTGGCTCCTAATGGGTAGCTTGCTGCATTTTCTTCGGATAATTATTGTAAGCAGTGTGTCGCTAAGTATGGTGCTGATGTCGTACCATATGATACGGTTTTTAATCGATAACAACACAACCTTTGGTCATCTCTTCTACGCCACAAAATTTGTTGATATTTCTGATCCTTCTCTGACATGGTTATCTGCCGGTACATCTTTTCGATGTCAGCAATAAACACGAATCGATGTAGTCGAAAGCGTAGTAAAATCGAGAAAAGGTCGTCTTGGATTATTGGCCCTGGTAGCAATACGTCATTCAATGATACATTGGTTGAGGTTTTCATAGAGGCGTCGAAAACTACCCTTAGTTTGGTCGTGCTGCTTTCTGGTTTGAGCACACCATGATGTGGTAGAAAATAATGGGATGGTCCAATCTGAGCCAGGTCGATTTCTTCCATATGTCCTAACCTTAAATACTCATTTATAAAGCTTGTGTACAGGTTTCTAAGAGACTCATCTTTGTTTAGTCTTCTCTCTAGGGCAAAATACCTTCGTAAGGCTAGTTCCTTTGAGTTACCCAGCGCTGAAGGTGGATTGGCAAACGGTAGGCTCACTATGAATCTTCCAGATCTTAGATCTCGCTTAACTGTTTTCTTGAAATGTTTCTCACATCGTTGTTCGGAAAGAGTTAGACTGCTGATGCTTTCGCCCTTCTAGTCGCCAAAAACTTTCTATGATGTCACTCAGGGATTCCTCTCGAACGCCCACCCCACATGTTGCACTTGAGTTCGATGTTCTTTTAACCTTACCCGATACTATCCACCCAAATACTGTGTTCTGCACGATCGGTAGGTCTTCTGCTAATCTTATTTGTCCCACCGAGAGTAATTCGTGGTAGAACTCAGCTCCCAGTAAAAGGTTAATTTTACCAGGTTGGCTCAGCTAACTTAATATTTGAGGGTAATTTCCAGTTCGATATGTTCAAAGATTGGCCTGGTTGTGGAGAGATTATATGTATCCTTTAAGATGAATGCTTCGACTCTCGCCGAATAACCATTAATATGGGATTGACACTTGACGTTTACCCTGTGAGTTGATTTTTGGGTTACTTGCCCTATTCCTTCGATCGTGAGGAAATCGATCTTTGGCTTGAGGTTTAATGCCCGCACCACTCTTTGGGTTATGAGATTTATCTGCGAACCCGAATCTAATAGAGCTCGACAATCAAATATTTGTTCATTCGGTCCAATAATCTGAACCTTGGCTGTTCCCAGTATTATCAGAGGACGACTAAGATTATTAAGTAGTGCACTTACAGCCTTGTTTGAATCTGTTGGTAACTGGGCTGAACGGTCATTTGCTACCTCTGTGACCTGAGAAATGCCAGCACCTCTTGCGGCATGATTGATTTCTGTACCCAAATGCAAAAGGGTATTGTGTCTTTTTTGGCAATTTGAGCAGTTTCGTGCCTTGCATTTGAGAGTCGAATGTCCATACGGTAGGCAATTGACACAGAGTTGTCTTTGTTTAACCAGGTCTAACCGTGTAGCTGGCATTAATTTTAAGAATTGCGGACACTTGTATAACGGATGATTTTCCTTGCATAACCCACAATTTTGGTGAGACATGGTCGCTCCTGCTAATGTTCGTGATCCAGAATTGTGCATTTTAGGATCATCTGCCTTGGTTCCCAATGCTTCTAGGGCCTGGAATCGATTTCCCATGAACGCAAGAAATTTACTAAAGTCCGGTATCCTTCTTGGTTGATCGAGTGCTTTTTCAAATAGCGCGTGAGTATCCTTATCGAGTTTTTTAAGGAAAAAGAATAGTAGCATAGGATCCCAAGACCTAGCCTCCACATTCAATCCTTGGAGTCCCATTAGACATTCTTGGATTGAATCATGCAGCCCACGAATGGATTTGGCGGTTTCTGTTTGAATATTCGGTTGTGAGAACAATTTGGAAAGCCAGGATGATACTAGTATACTTTTATTGTCATATCGTTCGGTCACAATTTTCCAAGCTGCCGTATAATTTGATCCGGATACCGACAGGTGGTGTATGAGCTTCGCTGCGTCTCCTGTTAAACTTGATTTGAGAAACCATATTTTCTGTATATCCGAGATATTTTGATTATGTATCATCTCCTTGTACAGATCCGAAAATTGCTGCCATTTAAGATAGTTGCCGTCGAATTTCGGCAAGTCTATTTTGGGTAATTTCATCGGTGTCTGAGGTATATCTCGTATCAAGGATGATGTGTCTGTTATTCCGTATAGTTCTTGTAGAACTTCCGCATATTGCTCTTGTAGTTCAAAATAATTTTGTACATCTTCTTGAGTTAGATCGTCCTCAAATTTTTAGAACATGGCTGATAACTCATTCCATTTCTGTTCTAGAGTGCGAATATTGATCTGACAATATGACATGCCCTTGATTGGTTGTAATGCAATTTTATCCACTGAGCCTTTTATGATTCCAAGGGTTAACTGGTATCTCTGCTTCAATGGGTTTGGGTATTCTTGGCGTGAAGTGTGCTCCGTTTCCTACAAGTCGCAATTTCTTCTTGAGCGAATTTCGGAACCGCTCCCTTCGACACCCCTTCATCCACATCCGTGATAGAAACCACAGAGGCACTAGCCCATGCTGTTGCTTCAAGCTTGTCTCTTAAAGTGATCTCGAAGGAATCCTTAATTTTTCGTATCTCTTCATAATAGTCACGTTTGAAATATGGATGACTAAGGTCCAATTGACCTGTCTCCCTGATCTTGGAATCTGTTTCATCAAATTCTTCCCATAAAGATCTTAATTGTTGCAAACGCTCCTTCAAATAGGTAGCCGTTTTGCGCTCTGAGGAGTCCTTCTTGAAGTTCCGCCATAAGGCTGATTATTTTATTTTTTATTTTTTATTTTTCAATCAATCAAATGAGTACATCTACTGTTCTCGCTAGATTACTTTTACTTAACACAAAAATATACTTAAAAACGACCACCAAAGCCTAACAACAGAATTATTTTATTTCTAAATGAATCCCTACTAAGATTAAAATCAAATAAACTAGAAAATTTATTTGATTCTCTAAGACATCTAGAAATTGGTTCATTGAATCCATAATTAACTCTATGATAAGGTACATAAAATAAAAGACGATTTCTTAGAGTTCTCGAAGGAGCATAAAATCCAATTAATGATAATAGGAAAGGGCAATCGATATGACCATTAATCAAATCACGAATAAACATAATTGATAAATATTGCCTTCGTTTAAAAAGAGGTAGGATACCAAATAATTTGCACCTGGTCTCGTAAGATGGCATTTCAATATTCCATCGCAGTCTACGAACAGCTACTCTAGTAAGACGCTTTTGGATCTTCTCTATTCTAATAGAATGTACTTCATAAAACGGATTCCAAACTATACTGCAGTACTCAAGGTGAGACCGGACAAATGCAAAAAATAAACATTTGAGAGTATGCGGATCATGAAAGTCTTTAGAATTCCGCAGTATGAAACCTAACATCTGATTACCTTTGGCAACCAAAGACTCAATGTGCTTACAAAAGCTAAGTTTTAAGTCAAAAATTACTCCAAGATCTTTTTTGGACGAAATAATGGACAGGGAGGTATTATCGATTACGTACGTAAAGTGAATTGGAGAGAGGTTACGGTAAAAAGAAAGGCTTTGACATTTAGAGACATTGAGATGAAGATCATTATTTCGACACCATATGGAAAGTCGTTCAAGATCCTCCTGTAAAAGAATACAATCGTGAACTGAACGTATAGGTCGGAACACTTTCAAATCGTCGGCAAACATTAGACACTGGGAACTCAAAAACAAGTCAGGAATGTCATTAATAAATAAAAGGAAGAGCAAAGGGCCTAAATGACTACCTTGAGGTACTCCAGAGGTAACATAAACTGGTGACGAGAACGTGTCATTTATGCGAACATACTGGATACGATCCGTTAAGTAGGAATGAATCCACTTTAGGAAATTGGAGTGAAGTCCTAAGCCAGTTAGTTTGGAAATTAATATATTGTGGTTGACGCGATCAAACGCTTTAGCAAAGTCCGTATATATTACATCACATTGCAAGCCATTCTCAAGGTATTTCAAGGCAGAGTTACAAAAAATTGAGAGATTTGTGGTAGTAGATCTACCTGCGACGAATCCATGTTGAAACGGAGAGATAAATCTCTTTAAGAGAGGTGTAAGTTTGTCACAAACCAGTTTTTCAAACAACTTAGGAATAGTAGAAATCCTACAGATCGGACGATAGTTAGTAATATCATGTCTCGACCCAGATTTATATATGGGCGTTAAAAATGAGTTCTTCCAATTTTTCAAAAAGTGTCCAGACCGGAGAGACAAATTAAAAACTAAACAAAGAGGTACAGAAAACGCGAAGGAGCACTTTTGAAGTAAAATTGGCGGGATGCCATCCATACCAGGATTTTTATCTAAATTTAATAAAGAAAGACCAGTTTGAACTTCAGCGATTGTACACTCTAACTTGCCGATATTAAGGAAATTACAGGACATTGAACTATTACTGGGGACTATAGGTGTAGTAGTACCAGAAGAATATACCGCCTGAAAGTGGTTAGCGAACATATTACAGATGGTTGAAAGATCAGATGAAGATACGTTATTTAGACGCATACAGTTTGGAATACCATTAGATTGTTTTTTGCTATTAATAAAGCTCCAAAAGCGTTTACTATTTATCTTTAAATTAGATTCAACAGAAAGAACATACTGTCTATAAAGAAACTTATTTAAGACATCGAATTGTTTTTGGAGCGTCCGATAAACTTTCAAAAGTTCCGCGTCGTTATTGCTATTACGGAATCGCTTATAGGCCTTATTTTTCCTATTATTTAAATTTCTGATTCTATCATTAAACCAAATGGGTTTATTACCCTTGGTAGACTTTACTTTAGGTGTAAACAAATCGATTGCCATTTTTACAGTGTTCATAAATAAATTAAAAGAATTATCTAAATTACAATTATTAAAGATTTCTAACCAATTCATGCTATCTAAATAGTTTGAAATGTTGCTGAAATTGGCTTTAGCATAGTTATATTTAAAAAAAATAAGTGGCATATCTTCTCGCCACCCTCATTTTGATGAGGGTTATGGTATCCAATGTCATCTTGATATCCTTATGGAATTCCAGGAAGTAATTGTTGAATTATTCAATGATGAATAGGTTGTCCGCCTTTGGATTTATGGTGAACTGTATTTTTTGGCTCAGTTTACGCCCAAACGCTTTAACCAACGACCATACCACGTCGAGTTAATCGGTTCTCGTCAGATCACCGTAATTAAACGACGTTGGGCGCGGTTAGTACGTAGATGGGGGACCGTTTGAGAACAACCGCGTGTCGTTGGTCAGTCCCATCTAGAGAGTTGAGGTAGATAATATACGTGGTATCACAATGGGCCTAAATTGGTCTAAGTGTGTCGGCTTCTGCCGACAGCCACATAAACCTAACCTAACCTACGCCCAAACGCGAAAAAATATTTAACGATTGAACTGTGTTATAGAGCCCAGTTCACGCCTTAACTACTAACTAGAAAAGTCCTGTCACGGTCGCCAAACGTTGGTTGTTGGATTGCTTTATCCAACCTTGGAGTCGTAGGTACATAAACCTAGACTCTGCAGTGGATGAATCGTAGGTGCGTAAACCTAGATTCAGTAGGAGATGAATCTTAGGTGCATAAACCTAGATTCGGGTAATTTGTTGCGGACAGTTGGCCAAGCATACTCACTTGTTCAGTAAAAAAAGGTGTCTTTGATACTGTCTGGTTGTGAACTACAATTGTTTATTTAATTTGTGGTCTTTTATACAAAAGCGTAGCTTAGCCTAGCAATTAAAGAACTTATTACTTAATATACAGAAATAGCTTAGTCTAGAATGTACGCAATAATTGATTAATTTATAAATGCTGAGTGTATCTTAAATGTATTACACATACAAAAAATATAGAAACCTTGATTGAGCAATGAATCACTGCATCAAAGTACATGCGTTTGCAAAATGCCGAGTTTACCTTTCATTGTTTATGTTTCTCTTTTATTTGATTTGTATGCAAATAATAAAGCATTTTAGGTCATGCCGATATGCAAGTAATGTGTATCAGGTTACAAACAAATGAATGACCTGAGTATTAAATCAAAACAATGAAAGGTAGACCAAACACATATTTTTAATTCACATTTTAAGAAAAACATTTATATTTTTGTTAAACACTAAACAACTGGACGACAAAAACAATAAATAAAATAAAAACGGCTGATCAAGATTGGCTGCGTATGTATGTTTTAATGGACTGTTCCAGCGTGAACATTCAGCGTGCCCAACCTGCGCGGCGACTGTACCACAACTCGTTGTTGCGTCCAAACTCTCTACAAATAAGAGATTTTTTGCTATCATCTTCTATTAAGTCTACAATTTTCCCAGCACTTATATCCGATTCGATAGTAGAATCTTGACAGGTTTGTGTCGTCACTTTTTCAGCTTTTTGGTCTTGTTATCCGCCAATGTCAACTCCTTCTTTTCTTTCTTTTGCTTGCAGTTTAGTCTTTACATATTGTCGCCAAGTATTAGCTATATGGAAGTATCAAGCCACAAGTTAAGAACTATGAGCTGATCAAACCAAATAAAAAATCTGTCGCGACCCCCTTGTAAATCTGACATAGTATTTTTGTTGTACAACTGTTCGAAAATAATAAATCGAAAATAATCGAAACCAATTTATACACAACTATTGAAGGCGCCTTCTCGCGGAAGAAGCTGCTTGCCCTGACAGAAGCGCATCTGAAATAACAAAGGAGATAGACATTTACCACCGCTTTATAAAGCCAGGGGGATCTCAGCACTTTCACTAGAACTTTAATGAAATGAAATAAATATATCCGAGTGTTTCCTTCTTATCGATATTGCAGACAAATGTGACTTCATATCTTTATTGACCCCAGAGTGTCGCGGCCCCCTGTATAAGAACCGCTGCTGTAGGATACACACTTGTCCTACAAGTAAAAATAGAAATCCTGTAACTATATACCACATAATCATTTATTTGTTTTTTGCTAACTGACATTTTTTTTATTTACATACTCCCGGTCCGATTAAGTTCAAACTAAACTTCTCTTCTTTTTTGAAATTTGAGATTTGGTCATATTTCGAAAAATGGCATTTTGTCACATGGCCTTATGTGACAGCATCGTGCAAAACAACAAGATAACTTTCCCTCCACTGGCAAGGCATTGGATCGTCTCTCATCAGGGTATAGATGAGAATGAGCCCTCTGTACCCGATGCCTTCCATTTTTTTCGATTGTTGGAAAGTTTAACATTTGTTCATTTAGAAGTCCTTCACAATACCGTCATCCACAAGAAGCTGCCCTTAAGCATTGTTAATGAACTTTCGCGAACGGATTTTCTGAGCATTTCTCTTTCAATGAGTAGATATTTTGGAGATCATTGCCTCTGTGCAAGCTGGTCTGAAATAGTTTGTCGGTAGCCTGTTTCGTATCAACAACAGAAGACGAAATTTTTTCCAAGTCCCGGCACTCCACACATTTTGCTTCAATTGGTCGCATTTTCTTTTCCCGAGTCCCTTGAAAAGTTTCTATTCCAATAATTCGAAGCGAGCTTTTTCATCTCCATTATTATGGGCATTATTATGGGGCACCAAGTTTAAAATGTTGCCTTCTTGTCTCCTATCACTGCTTTATGTTCATCTTTCGAACAACACATTTCTTTTTCATGTAAGTAATGTCCTTCTGAAGCCCCTATCAGTTTCCTACGCTAGCATCCGACTTGGGGAGCATATACACTCACAATTTTCCACATCTCATCTAGGTTCGAATGACACTTTCGTTACTGAGTAGATATCGATATCGATTGAGAGCTATATAGAGCAATATTTTCTTTTTTCTATTTCTAATTTTATACCTGTCAAGTTTTTTTTCCCCTTTCGGAAGGGAAAGTGTGCACTATCCAAAATCATAAATGAAACAATAGTCGTATTTTATTATTACTAGTGATATATACCTAACATAGATCATCCGACGTTAATAAAACAGTGTGGATCAAAAATCAACGAACGCTTGCACAGCTGAAATGCCAATTGGAAAACTAGCCCGGAAGTACTACACAAACAAAAATTTCTTTAATATTAAAATTTTGCACTTTCAGTCTTTCGTTTTTGGTTTTTTTTGACCATATGCAGATGGATTGAATTTGACTGCCAAACCTTTTTTATTTTTTTTTTTGATATTGATTCATACGTCCTCAGGTGCAATGAAAAACATCTTTTAATGTTTGGCTTTCTGAAATAATTACTTAAAATGTTGGTATGGCAACATTCGTTTTGGAATAAAATCACAACCAATTGGCACCTAAGACACCTATTGGGAAATGGTAGATCATAACATGTGATCCTAACGAGGAGCAATATCGTACACATGATCTGTTGTTAAGCATAAATTGTTGATCTGTATCGATAATTCGGCGATACTAACACGGCAGACGGCTATTTCTGCCATGCTCGTGTTCTCAAACACAAACTATTGTAATTATATTTCATGAAATAAAGAATCTAATCTAATCTAATCTAATCTACTAACACGGATAATGATCCCGATAGCAAGACGAGCGCAAAAGGAAGAATTATCTGGCCTTTATCGACAGGCTCGATATAACGCTAGGATTGTTGCCTCGAAAGATTATTTTCTAAGCCCGGTGCTAAAGCTACTCAGGACAAAAATCGCTTTAAGCCAAAAGTATAAAACGAATTACTTTTCTTAGCCGATCGACATGAAAAGAACGGTTTGAACTTATAAAATGTAATAACATTTTTATCTGATTGATTGGTTTTTTGTTAAATAAAAATTATTTCATTGAGCTTTTTTATAGAGGTATTATTTATTTTTTTAAGAAAATTGTTTAAAACTGAGTAGTATCGGTACTTTCAGTACATACTCGCCGGCTCGATACTAAAGAATACTCGGTATCAATACCCGGGCCGATACTTTGAACCTTAAACATCACCAGTTTGAGACACATCAAATGATCGCTGGACGTTGAAATGGTCAAGGCTCTGCCGGAAGGATGATTTATGTGTACGTATTTCCTCAAAAGCAAGCATTGTGGATTTTAACATGTCCCCAGAGATGGAAATGTGATTTGCCGATCATGATTAAATTTGAAGGATAATTGTCCTCTTTATGAGTCCGGTTTAAGTTGGAAGTCTTAGGTCGGTAGATGATTCAAGTTTAATGCTGACCTTTATTCCAGTGTTTCACCAAAACACTCTGCAAATACTAAATGGAACTAACCAATAATTGAGTTGCACGTCATCTTATAAATGTATGTTTGTGCCTATTATTGGTTTTACAGCCCTTGCCCTGTCTCGTTATGCTCCTGTCTCTATGAGGTGTGAGGGTAGCATTGAACTTGGCAACACAATTATGTTGCTTTGTCCTTGAGGACAGTGGCGTTCTGTTGCATTCAATAGGCTTATTATTTGTGCATATTTTATTGAATACATCATTTATTGAAATCGATTGCTAACAAAATTCTTCTGCAAAAAGTTAAAATCAAATTAATTTGCATACCTGTCCATCCGAGTATTTCTAATTGTATTAAGGTATTGCATTGCATTTCTAATTAAGTACTTATCGTTAATGCTTAACATTCAAAAAATAGCTCATACGAAAATTACAAATTGCTTTTGAAATTCCAATTCTGGAGCCCCGACCCCAGTGCGAGGATGGCATTGGTTAATTTTGAGACACCCAGAGCACGTGTACTTTTAAATTCATTTTTATTAATTATTAGCTTATATCAACTTACATACTAGACAAAAATGATTAAATCTAACTTAAAATTAACAGGATACTTATTCTAGATTATTGATCCTTATTCGGACGCCCTAAACTTAACTCTATCTTATAATTATTGCCTTTCGGCCTAAAAACTATTTTACGAACTAATCTTACATATTATGTTTTCATCGAGAAAATTTTTAAGAAAACTCGGCATCTTTATCAAATTTAATATTTTTATATAAAAAAAACAAATTACAAACTACAAACTACAAACTACCTACTCTACTTACTTAAACTAATTAACATACTCTAACTATAATTAGGATTCTGAGCACTCGTTGCATTACGAAACAAGTGGTCAAAATCCCAATTGCTTTCCGAGCGCCTGGCAGTCGTCAACGTGCACACGCGCCGCCGTGAGCTGACTGATGCCTTACAGAATCAATCACCTCCCGGAAGCACCACCACAAGTTGGCGAGCCCGGCCTCTCCCAGAAACGTTCTAGCTAACTTAGTCTAACTTATAAAATAAGAGGATGTTACCTAGAGTAACGCACCGTCTTGGGAGGGCATGTTGACCCCTCCCGCCTCAAAAAACCACCAAAATTCGGCGAATTGTTTTTCCGTGTCGAATTTATCCCTCTCCGCTATTACGGTACTAAAACGGAGGAGCTCATGAGCATTGGCGACGTCCTCGCCGCGGATGAGCCGCTTATCTCTCGCCCTGCGGTAGCGGTGGTATAATACCGGGATACCATCCCTCGTCTGTACCAGCCCTTTTGCATCAATATGGATAAATGCCTCTGGCGGGATAAAGCCAGACCGGAGCGTACTCTCTATGTACATTTCATTGGGGTAGTAAGCCCCAAAGATCAGACTATTGTCGCTGGCCATCGCCCTTGCAACGTGCCTTCGAGTGACCTTAATGAGGAAGTTGTCAATCCTATTCAACTGAGCCCCATCGTATAGGACCATGTTGGGATAGTATTTTATATAGTTGGATTCGGGCGTTCGGAACAACCGGAGACAGGTCCTAAGACATTGTCTCTCCAAAACCCGAATCTTTTCCATATAACTAGGCGCTATATTAAACCACAATGGACAACCATAAGCGATGATCGGCCTTATAAGGGCCACGTAGCAAATGACCATCACTCTAGAGTCAAGTTGACTGCTATGAAACAGTCTCCTTGTCAGAGCATAAGCCTTCTTGGCCCCAGCAAGACATGCAACTATATGTCTATCGAAATATAGATACTGGTCAAGCCAGATACCTAGATATCTAACTACGCTTCTCACCGCCAATGGCTGCCCATTTTGTCCAATAATGGCCAATTTCTTCCAGTTTTTTCTGGTATCCCTAGAGGCCCCAGCCAATGGAGTTCTGAACAAGATTGTTTCCGTCTTCTGAAAGTTGATTTTCAACTTCCAGTCGTCGCAATATCGCTTAATTTGATCGAAGTCACGCTGCAAAAGGATATTAATGACGTCGATTTTAGGACCTGATCTGTATGCCACCAAATCATCGGCATACGCTATAGCATGTCTGAGTGAACCTACCAGATCACTCGTGAAAATGTTAAACAGGATCGGAGAATTGACCGCCCCCTGCTGTAAACCGTTTTTAATTTCAAAGACTCTGCTCGAAGTCACGTTGCCACATTTGACAACGAACTTCTTTCCCATAAGCATATTATAAATTACATATAGCAAAGGTTTCTGCATCCCCCGCCTGGTCAACTTGTAGAAAAGTCCCTCTAACCATACGGTGTCGAAAGCCTTCTCAAAATCAACCAGACAAGCACCCGTGCATTGGTTCTTGCATTTATTCCACTGAATGTCGGAAACCAGTTTCGACGCGGCATGAATAGTGTCATGCCCCGCCCTGAAACCAAACTGGTTGTCCGGAATTATGTTATTGTCCTCGACCCACTTTAACAGGGCTCTATTGACAACCTTTTCAAAGACCTTGCTAATATTCGGAAGCAAGCTAATTGACCGGAGATTGGCAGGGTTCGTCCTATCTTTACCTTTTTTCGGGATAGGGTGTACCACAGCTCAGCGCATTGTTAAACAGCGTGATGAAAATATCTACTGCCTCCAGAGGCAGGTGTCTCAATACGACGTTTGGGACACCATCCATCCCCGCCGACTTTTTATTCTTTAGTGACTCGAAGATGCACAGAAGATCATCCTTCGACACGAACAAGTGCGATGCATCTCGGCCATTGGCGACAACTGCATTAGCATGGTTTTCATCAGTGAACACGGTGAATCCGTTATTCTCAGATCGCCAATTCTCAAGTTCGGTGCGCAGATCGAAGTGGCTCACCAGAGCCCTATTCTCAATGTCGTGGTTACGGCGAACAGGATTGTTCACCGTATACACGGCCTCGAAACAAGCGCCCAGCAAATCCACTTTCTCCTGTGGGTCCTCGACCACGAACAAATCGTCGTTTGAAGCGACACTTTCTGGACTTATTCCAGCAGTCAGTACTGTTTGTCTGTTCTCTGCTGTCTGGGAGATTCGAACACAAGGAATATCATTGTGATCTTTCCTCCTGAACAACTTATTTATCTGTGGGAACATATTCGGACTACAGGTTTTAATAGCCCGAATTTTATTGCCCCAATACAGACTTACAGATTTTCTGTAATTTTCTTTTATCAGCTGTTTCAGGATTCGGATCTCTGACTTCAGCATCCTTACCTCCGGGTCGTTGCGATCAGTAAATTGCCCCAGAGCACGTGTCATCCACCTTAAATGAACATGTAATTGCTACCACGTAAAGTGGGGTCTCGAGTTTCAGCGCTGTTGTACGGCTTGCCACGACGTTTGCTCCTCGGAATGTCTGCACATTTAAGATCTTAGATGCGTGTGCTGTGTGGATCCTGAGCCTTGGAAACCTAGTGCAAAATTCTGCTGAAAAATCGATTGCTCGGTAGCCGTTATCTGTTGTCGTGCCGTGGAGGCTGTGCCTAGCAACTAATCGGACGAAGATGTTTTCCTTAGCGACTTTGGCATTAAAATCGCCGAGCAAAACGTTGACATTGTACTGCGGACAGGCTCCGCAGACTCCGTCCAGGAGGTCATAAATTTCTTCCTTGATAGGAGCTTCAGCCGCATCGGTTGAGGCGTGTGGACATATTAGGCTAATGTTTTGAAATGTAGTTTTAATGTGGATCACAGCCAAGCGATCACTTATCTGCTTGAAGTCTATTATTTTTGTTCGAAGCCGATTTCGCACGACGAACCCGCACCCTATTATATTCAATCTTTTATGGCATCTGTAAAAAATGTCGTAATTTTTTCTTTTCATCATACCTGATCCTATCCATCGTATCTCCTGGATCACGGTAATATCTTCCTTGTACCGCTCGAGGGCAGACTCAAGTTTATGAGAAGCACCTGACCACCGTTAACGTTCCCGGTCTGGTGGCCATATGAGGATATTCGTTATCCGAGGCTTCTCGTGTATCTTTCATAACTAGACTTGTTTGATGTAGTCGGGAAATTACCCCGACTGTAAAACCTCCAAACTGCAGGGCAAGGCACTTGTTTTTAGCCTAGGACAGCGGGCCGGATATTCTGGTGCCAGTAACGTACTCCGCGGATGTGAGAGCTGCCGTTGGCCCATCTCTTTTTCAACACCCTGACTATAGTTGGAAATTCCTTACTGACCTCACCTCCAAATAAGTCGAAGTAGCTCATGTAAGGTACCTGGCATCCTGATTGTTGACGGGACCGTTGATTCAATCTGGTGAATCTATCCACCGCACTCTCTCTTTCTGAGGGCTCATGTAAGACTTCTGAGACTCACCAGTCAGCCTTTCCGACAGAGCATTATAGTGTTGCTATTTTATTCTTGTTTCACACTCGCGCTTATAACTTATGCAAGTCATGCCTGTATAGCCATGACCAGTGGAGGTAATATAAGCACAGTTGATGTGTAGTCTCAGTTGATGCTATTGTGCATCGCCAGGTTGATGCCTATCACTGCTTAACTCAATTCTACAACTCAAAACCACTCATCAGTAGACATTACAGGCGACTATGGCGAAAAAAGAAAATTAAAACAAACTAAGAAAAAATGCATTAGTTCGTAATAAAGCGCGATATGTACGAGTATCATATATGCTACATCATGCATTTAAGAGTTAATAGCCCGCTACATTCGCAAGGAAAAAGCCACATCACTTGTAACTCTCGTGGAAGCAAAAACGGCTTTGCCAATAATAAAGTAACTCAAAGATTTCACTTAAATTATATATTATTTTCTCGGAGTTAATTAAAGTCATAGGTTTCACGCGGCAGAACATCTGTTGCCATAAATATTCGCAAGTTCTGGGGCTGTGCCTCTTGCGAGGATATTCATAACCACTGAATTGTGCTACTTTAAATTTTTTTTTGTCTGCCATCCTTCGTTGAGTCAATAACAATGATAATAATAATAAAAACCTTTCCAAGAACCAATTTCACACCATTCGGGTTCTATTACATTCCTGTTCGAATGGTATAATCAAAATGTGCCTCTGACTTATTGTGAATTTATAATTCAATTTATTTCGTTTTTGCATCTGTGTTCTTTAAGTTGAGTGCCAGGCTGGTGCTGTTCTGCTGGATTTAATTCTTGGGACTTCGAAGAAGTTCGGTTTCGTGACGTAGTTCTGAGATACGTAAATCTGTCCTGCTTTTAAGGTTACACGGAGCTACTTCTTTGTTGGAATTTAAGTTAATGCTGCCACATGCAAAGCTTTTTCGAAACTCGGTAGGGATTCCTAAAAAAAGCGAGTGTTTGAGTTAGTAAATCTCGAAAATATGGGGCTTACCTTATCGCAGTTGGTCGGGGTTCTGCGTGATAATGTGCTTTGGATCTCAGAGAGCAGGTATGCCATAAAAACAACTGCGTATGAACCCAGGCCACACTCAGTCGCATAATATGAAGTCGATGTAATAAAACTGTACACCTATGTATTGTATATGTATGTAACTATGTGAGGTTGCCATATAAGGTTGTGATTTCATAGGGTAAGTTCGGGCATTATGGCGCACCTAAAGTCAATCTGAAATAACTTTAATACGATCATCATTTTATAATTCAGTATTTTTTTTTATTAAACTAGGCAAACATATAACACAAATAAATTAAATAAAAGTAATAATTAGAGTTCATTGACAAAAAATAAATTAATTTAAAAATAGTTTATAAAACACCATATTGCCCTACCTACGGGCAATATGGCGCACCCCTGAGGGCAATATGGGTGGATCTTTTATGTTATATTTAAACGCCCACATCTATCACAGGTGTTTTTAAAAGCAGTGCATGAGCCGTGGGACCACTGTCCACAAAGGACACACTGCATCCACTCGTCCTTTTTAGTTGTAGTGGTGTAGTCTTCACCACATCCAGCGCAAATATTTTCCCCAAAATCTTCGGGCCCATCCGACTCGTCGGCTATCAGGATCTCTAAATTTCCTTCATCGGATGACGTCGAAGAGTGCCGCTTCACCTTCCTTTTTTTTGGCCTTGCAATTTTAGTCTTAAGTTGTTTTTGGGTTAATTTTTTTCCCAACGAAGTTAATACCCTTGCCTTTTGTTTTCTTGGATTGTTTATCACCCGCCTTGAACAAGATGGGATGGGGGAAATAATGTTAAGCATTTTCCCAGTCGTTATATCGGTATGAGCTTCCTGCGTTGTAGTTACAGTCGTGGCAACTTCAATGAGAGGCGGGGTTCCTAGAGGCATCGGAACAGCTTCCTCGTTTTGGTCAATGAATGCGTAATCAGATATTATTTCTGGATTGAAATGATAAATACCTCTTGTCCCCATTTGCCCCGGAAACCATTATTTGTTTTGCGGATATTTGGCATTTCTGAAATATTATAAATGACTTACAGTTTAAATACTATTTTTACACTTGATAATTATATCATACGCTTCATAACTATGCAATACAGAACGCTAAAACCGGAAGAGACGAAGAGACATAGGTATGAAACTATTATTTACATGAAAACTTCATAAGGGCATTATGGCGCGAGTGCTCCATAATGCACTCACAATGAGTGCGCCATATTACACAAAAATCACTTATTCACAAAACATTAAAAAAAAAAAAAATTCTCTTGTCATTTCAAATATTTTCCGTTACACAACACAACTGAAACTGTATTCTGCATACCACTTTTCACACCGAACACCTGCGTTGTATACTTACCGAGAAAAACGAATCGATGCACAAAGCAAAATTATAAAAATCACAAACAACCTACAAATTTTTTTTGTATATTTTTTTTTGTTAGACGAAACTGGTCGTATCGAGCTACCTTGTTGACTGAGCACGTGTTCTGCAGAGACTGAAGTTTTTGCATTATTTTTATTTTAATTAGAGTTTTGGAAGTTCGATATTTGCGAGGTGCGCCATAATGCCCGAACTTACCCTACACCTAGTTGCTTTAGAATACTTTTCTATTTAGTTTCCTTCTCACACCATGGAATCAGCTATTGGTGTTAATAACTCGTCAATTTATCTTCTCATCGATATCACAGTAAGCCTTCGGCAGACAAAGTCTATTGCAGCCCACAAATTTAATTAGACAATCCCACTTTACTGCTTTCCTATTATTCCGCATGTGGTATTCGCCGGTTTGACCTCAATAAACAACGGCAGGTCTTTCGCTTCCGGATCGCTATTTTACTGAGGCTGCGGTTCCTGCATTGTTGTGATCCAGTTGGAACGCTTGCCCATTTTTTACGAATGCGTTCATACCTCTATGATTGGTTCTTGTTTGTTCGAGCTTTTGCGACACCGATGGTCTCTAGTTGAGTCAACCCATGCATCAAATATAGAAGAGCTGCTCAAACAATTTGTCAAATATCATATGTTATGACCCAGTTATGTCCCGCGGGGATTGAAAAATTCAGTCGACTCGTGGACCACTTTCAGCAAAGAATCGATTAATCTACCTCTTGATACCCATTTCCCAGGTAGCTCCCCCGTTATTAGTAATTATTAAATGCACGAACAAAGAACAATCGGTACTGACAAACTGCTTTGGGTGCTACGCAGCTTCAAACCATACAAATTCAGATGGCATAATACCAGCAGAGCCGAAAAACACCGCGGATATCATCTTGCCTCTGCGTGAGAAAATCCTGTGCATAGAGCTGGTCTAAATTCCGCTGTTATGGAGAAAAGTAAAAGAGGTTTCCATACCAAAAGCCGGTAAATACTCCCATGCAAATCCAAAGGATCTCAGACCCGTAAGCCTATCATCATTCCTTCTAAAAACGTTAGAGAGGCTGATCGATTTCCATCTGCGTACTAACATTGATGCAAGACTCCTGTCTACGGTTTAACATGTACGAGTATATTGCAAAGGCTTATCTATTGAAACAGCTAGACATACGTTAGAATATTCCCTTAAACATAAGGAATCTATATATTAATACGAAGTTGCCTATAACGTGTTTCCACCCATTTTTGCTATTATACGTCATATAGATATGCCAGCACTATATATATTTGGGTAGGGGACAATACATAGAAGTGCATAATACAAAAATTATCCACATATATAACTAACATTATGAATAATTGCAGCAGGTAAAATGAAGCGAATTGGATGAAATTACAACAACAACAACAACAACAACAACAACAACAACAACAACAACAACAACAACAGCAACAACAACAACAACAACAACAACAACAGCAAAACCAACTACAACAACAACAACAACAACAACAACAACAACAACAACAACAACAACATTGCTGTGTGCTTACTTGATAATGCTTGAATATACTTGAAGTTACTTGGACATGCTTGAAGTTACTTGAAAATGCTTGAAGTTACTGGAAAATGCTTGAAGTTCCTTGAAAATGCTGGAAGTTACTTGAAAATGCTTGAAAATACTTGAAGTTACTTGAAGTTACCAACAACAACATTGCTGTGCATGTTATGCATTTGATAATGCTTGCACATACTTGAAGTTACTTGAACATGCTTGAAGTTACTTGAAAATGCTTGAAGGTACTGGAAAATGCTTGAAATTACTTGAAGTTACTTGAAATACTTGAAAATACTTGAAGTTACTTGAAAATGCTTGAAGTTACTTGAAGTTACCTGAAAATGCTTGAAGTTATTTTAAGTTACTTGAAAATGCTTGAAGTTATTTGAAAATGTTTGGAAATACTTGAAGTTACTTGAAAATGCTTGAAGTTACTTGAAGTTACCTGAAAATGCTTCAAGTTACTTTAAGTTACTTGAAAATGCTTGAAGTTACTTGAAAATGCTTGAAAACTTGAAGTTACTTGCTAATGCTTGAACATACTTGAAGTTACTTGGATATGCTTGAAGTTACTTGAGAATGCTTGAAGTTACTTGAAAATGCCGGAAAAATTTTATAGCATGTGAAATCAGAGAATGCAATGTTAAAAAAATTCATTTTCCGATTAATATGTATAACGGTCGACTTTGTTTTTTTTTCAACTTATAGAATAAGATGGTCGAATTTCGACCATGGGGCGACCCCTAGTATACTATGGTTGCGTTCGTGGAAATTGAAGGCGCATTTACAACGTCAAAACATCTGCGATCGTAGATGACTTACTTCATGAGCTTATTAAGCTACTGCCTTCAAAGGCCTATCTGCTAACAAAAGGATTGACCGTTCGTCCTGCCACTAATCCCTTTCTCGTCTTCTTTGGTCTTCTCTTCCAGTATCCATTCGTACCCCGACCGGTCTTCCACAACAAATTGTTACAAGCTTACAAGCTTTAAAAAAACTAGCAAACTAACATGGAACTCTTTTCGGTGATAACCCCCATTCCTTGCCGAAAATGCCCTTGCACTACCAGAAAACCGACAGCGCCTTGGTAGTAAAATGCTTCGACCAAAGAAGTTCGCTATCCATGATGACTGCCAAATATTTTGCTTCATTGGAGAGTTGGATTGTGGTGGCTTTTACCACTGACTGAGTCAACTCGATCGACTTCCTCCTTTTTGTGAGGAGAACAACCCCAGTTTTGAGATTGACTGAGAGCCCAGTCCTAATGCGCCATTTGTCGAACACATCTAGGGCCGGCTGCGCTTTGGCGTAGACAGTCGTTAGGCATGATCCAACAGAATGCACGACAATATGATACTCGTAAGCTTTAAATTCGGGTTTATTTATCCAACTTTCTGCCTCCACCCTCCCACTTGGTGACTAGGTTGACTATGCTCTACTTTGGAACCTTCTCCATTGTTTTACCAAAAAGTGCATTAACTATTCATCAGTTTGTCCAAAATTGCTGAAACCAATTTTTTGGTGAAGCTCTTAGTTTTTTATTCAAACCAATGAATAATTTGAGCCAAAATGATTGATTGAATTGTAAAATGTTGTGATTTTTTGTTCAATTTAAACCCATTCTAATTGAGGAAAAGAGTAACAAACATCCCCAGCGGAGACCCTGGAACTCCTTATAAACACACACTTTCCCGGATGCAGAGATACTAGTACGGAAACCGAGAGGACACGGCAAGTACAGCCTGCTCCCAACAGCAATATCACTTCAATAATTTCCGAGGAAAAGATTTCCTGGGCTATTAACAGCTTCTCTCCGTATAAGTCTCCGGGCCCTGATGGCATAATGCCTGTCATGCTACAGAAAACGCAAAACCTTTCAAAACCTTGGTTAGCGTCGATCTTCCGAAGCTGCTTAATACTAAACCACGTACCACACTCCTGGAGACGCGATAGGGTGGTGTTTATACCGAAGGTCGGCAAACGTGGGCACGTATCCGCGAAGGACTTCAGACGAATTAGTCTAACCTTCTTTATACTCAAAACCCTAGAGCGTGTTATAGAAATCCACATGCGAAGTTCTCTACCGGAATCATCTCTTTCCAAATCACAGCACGCCTATCTGAAGGGCTGATCTACGGAAACGGCTCTAAATGAAGTAGTGCGAACAATTGAAAAATCCATACACTACAAAGAATACACCCTCGCTGAATCCTTTTTGGATATAGAGGGAGCCTTCAACAATGTACACACGGAAGCTATTCTTGAATCTCTGGTTGATCTGGGCATAAAGGAATCTATTGGGCAATGGATAGCTTCTATGCTC
Organism: Portevinia maculata; assembly: GCA_949715645.1. Classification (NCBI taxonomy): domain Eukaryota; kingdom Metazoa; phylum Arthropoda; class Insecta; order Diptera; family Syrphidae; genus Portevinia; species Portevinia maculata. The sequence continues at coordinate 301,459,876 of OX454525.1, forward strand.
GGACAAAGAGTTATTCAGGCAACACTAGGCAACAGTCACTTAACCAAATTTGCCCATAGAGGAACGCTACTCTAGACTAGACAGGGGAAGGATCAAAGTTTTCACTTATGCGGACGACCTAGTGATATTATTGTCCGGAAAGTTTCCTTCCGTGATTAGTGAAATCATGCTGCTCTAGACAAGGTAAGCATCTGCGCTGCAAGCTGTGGCCTTGGCGTTAACCCGAGCAAATCCGAGCTGATGCTGTTCACTACCAAAACCAAAATACCCGATTTTACCCTACCCCGCCTAAACGGTCAACCACTTACACTATCCTCCAGCGCTAAGTATCTGAGTATCACACTCGATCCAAAACTTAACTGGAAACATAACATTGAACACAGAGTGAGGAAGGCTTGCATTGCCTTCTATGCATGTAGCAGAAAGAAGTGAGGACTTCAACCAAAGATGACCTCGTGGATGTATACAGTAGTACGTCCAATGAATCACTAGTATGGTGGCCCGCGTTGAGTAAAGGTTACAACCTCACAAAACTGAAAAGATTGCAAAGAACAGCCAGTGTAGCACCACGGGTGCACTGAGGTCGGAACAACGGACGCCCCTACTATGCTCTTGCACCTTTTGCCTCTTGACCTACAAACAAGGATACCGCACTTTGTAGTGCGGTAAGACTCACGTACGGCCACAGCAACATTGTGGACTCGCTACCAGAAGGCATGGTCACGTTTCCAACCGACTACATCAAACCTAAACTAAATTTCAAAAAAGGCTTCCAAGTAAGTTTCCCTTCCAGAGCTCGATTAAGGAGGGACAAAGTAGTGAAAGATTTCGACGCGGTCATATACACCGACGGATCTAAGATGAACTGTGGTGTGGGGGCAGGTGTCTACTCGGAATCACTACAAATATCCTACCGCCTGCCGGATTTTGCCAGCGTTTTCCAGGCGGAACTACTGGCTATCCAAGAGGCCTGCACGCAACTAGGGCGTGACACAACGTACAAACAAAATATTGCTATCCTCATAGATAGCCAAGCCGCCATCAAAGCTATTGACTCGGCTACCATATGGTGCAGGAGTGCCGGAACGAGCTTGCCCTACTGGGCGAACGTTTCAGGGTTACACCACTCTAGGTTCCAGGGCTTAGTAAAATAACAGGAAACGAGCGTGCAGATGAGCTGGCCAGGCAGGGCTAAGCTCTAGACGGCTCACTCGCGGCAAGGGTTCACATTCCGCTAGGTGCGGTTAAGATACAAATACACGCATACTTCCTGCAGAAAGCCAATCTTCAATGGAGAAGGTTAACTAACTGCATCATATCAAGGAAGATATTGCCTACTTATGACAAAAGAAGTCCAAAGGATCTTCTAAACAGAACCCGCCCCGATGTCGCCAGAATTACGGCGATAATCACCGGGCATTGGCCAATTGGAGACCATGCAGCCAAACTAGGTATGCCATTTAACCTCCACTGCCGAAGTTGCGGGAATGCAAATGAAAGAGAAACTCGCAGCTATTTCCTCTGCGAATGTTCGGCACTAGCAAGAGCCTGACTGCGGGCACTGAATCAACCATTCTTGGACGACCTTAGCACTATATCGGGCAAAGGGAAACAAGATCTTATCCGTTTTCTCAACTCCACAGGTTGGATATAGCCACACATCAAATCCTCTACAACCACTGCAACATAGGTCACTGGAGTCGTGGTAACAAAAAGGCACAACATAGTGCTAATTGGGTTCAGGCTGAACCGCCACCTCTACCTACCTACCTACAAAACTCGTTTTATAGTAAAGGGTTGTCATTAGTTTGTGTTCTTTTGATTTTGGCGCACAGCGATGTTAGGAGCAAAATGATAGATCGCTATGTACATCAGCAACTTAATTGAATATTCCAAGCATACTTCTAATGTGCACCCAGTACAAGAATCATTAGGGATGTTATCAACATTAAAACTCTATCCATCTTCAACCCTTCTAAAGTAGCCATAGGGTAAAGATTGGGTCATTGCCCGACCATATTGGTTGTTAACGTCAGCATACCATAAATACTTTGACTATTGACTATTGCAATGGATCATACGTTCGAATATCTTTTGGAGCACTTACTTATCGGTCAGAACCTCAAGTTTCGCATCAAGTTCAAGTTTCACATCAGTGCATTTTAATATTACTTCCCAAGCATAGCCGGGCAGCGTATAATAATGTGTAGGATGCAGCTCATACGTTTGAATACAACTCAAACAAAATTCTTCGAAGGCGTCTATAGCAAAAGAACGTCAGTTTTTCAAATATAAATCGGAATATTCACCGAAAATATTTATTTCCCACTAAACCGTACATTCATGATAATAATCAGTTTGGCCAATCTCCGAGTCACACAATTTATTATAAAACTTGGATATGTCGGGTGTAGCAGATTCCTAAAATTTGTTAGAATTATTGAGGAAGCTATATTGAAAAACCCCCCTAAGCTTCAATAAATCAAGCTGTGTGTCTGAAAGATTGGAAAATTATTTTCTCAAATGGGGGAACTACTCGTATTTTAAATTGGATGGGAGTGCATCTAACTGCTACTCATAAATTTGAAGGAATCTATAAATCTTAATTTTATAATTCAAGTGTTTTGTGATATCTTTCACAATTTCTACCCTACCTTTCTTTATTGGTGTTGGGCAAATTGGCACTCCCCTTTAAATCCAATGCTAAAATATTGAAATGGGAATCATAACCAGACAATTTTAGAAAAACTATGGGCGCAACCCGACTATCTTGGAAATTATGATTGAATTTCTTATATGCAGGTCCGCAATATTCACCCGTTAGATGACAATGATTGCCTCGTCAAAATTGCTCAGTTCATCATAAGTTTCAATGTGCATAAGCAAAGGACATTGAAAAACAATTTCAACATCTTCGGCGAATTGAGCTAGTTCTTTGATAAACCATTCAACACAATCATCTCCACTATAAGCATTTTACATAACAGGCTATACTATATTTTATATGATTTTCATATATGTACATTCATATAATTGTCATTAATTTTACCATTATTGTTGTTACAATTACGAGTAATTAAAAGCCGTACTTTATGCTTATTTTTTAAGTTCTGAAATGCTAAAGTTGAATAATCCTTTGAAAGTGACATTGCCTTACATAAATTTAATTCTCTACAAACTACTATAAGACTGTCGACAGCGGGAGTATATATACATACTTTTCACCATTATATTTAGATAGTTGAACTTCTCTAAAGCTTTCGATCAGCTATCCCTTGATGGTTTCCCACCAGGTTTAATAAAATGGGTTGATCCTTACCTTAGATCAAGGCTTCATCAAGTAAAATTTAGAGGATCGCTATCTATATCATTCTGGAGTTCCCCAATAGAGTCACTTCGGACCAATTATATTTTTATACTAGCTATTAATGATGTTAAGGCATGTATAAATCACAGCAATATCCTGATCAACGCCGATGATATTCATCGCCATCATCATCGTCATCATCCATCATCAGCACCATCATCATTGTCATAATACTATACATTCTGTATCATAAGTAAGTTAACATGTTTTTCTCTTTTATTACCAGTTACATGGTACCTACTGTCTTTAAAATTTAAATGGTTATATGTACATTTTCGTTTTTTTTAAATATACATACATAGATATATCATTCAAAGATTCAAACATAGAAATATCCTTAATTTAATTGGGTCTTCTATATTTTTAAACTTAAGTATACTTGGTAATGGGGATATTCTGTCATCAGATTGGAATTGATTGCTGCAGGATATAGTGCTGACATCACACTCGGGGCAAAACATGTGTTGTCCTTATTGTTCACATTGGTGCATTATATGTTTTTTTTTATTTCAAGTGGCAGACATCCAAATGATGAACCCTATTTATATTTATCACCAAATTCACTATTCTTGAAAGCGACTCGATCTTGGAATTCCTCAAGCATTGTAACCACCGGTGATGGTAGGTTTATGTGGCTGTCGGCAGAAGCCGACATACTTAGACCAATTTAGGTCCATTGTGATACCAAGTATGTATTATCTACCTCAACTCTGTAGATGGGACTGGCCAACGACACGCGGTTGTTCTCAAGCGGTCCCCCATCTACGTACTAACCGCGCCCAACGTCGTTTAATTACGGTGATCTAATGAGAACCGATTAACTCGACGTGGTATGGTCGTTGGTTCAGCACCGGTGATACTTGGCCTCAACGGGAACCGAACCGGGGACCTTTCGATTAGTAGTCCGACACTGAGCCCGATTTTATTAAATTTACCATAAAAAGCGGCATTTATTTTAACTGCAAAATGTATTTTCAAAAATGCTGCCAAATGTCTGCAGATGATATCGCCGCATTCAACCAGAAAATCAGTGGGCCCCTTGTGAGCTAGGTTGATTTGCACTGGAGCTCGAATTCGGCTTCGAAATGCTGATGCACCATACTCCTATTGAATCCTCTGCTTAATTACAGCAGTTTATGTTGTCGATGGTACTAAAGATGTCGCTCCAGCTCCTACAACTTCCGTTACCTCCTGAGCACCTTGCTATGCACGTTTCCCTAACACAAGCTGTGCTTGCGATATAATTGCATCAGGCATATTGAATGGCAGATGCTTTGTTTCTCACTAACACCATTTAAGTGATTTAATTTTTCTCAAACATTACATGATGCTCTGCACAATTTTTCAGGGCGTTCAACCTCCACTTCAAACAAAAGCTTTGCATTTTTAACAATTTCACTTAATTTACATCCAATCTTGGTTCGGCGCAGGGTCATAAGTCCACAAGCCAAAAGTAGAATAATGGACTTTTGACCCACAAGAAATTCTTGTGGACTTTTGACTCATCTGTTGTGGTGTTATGACTCACTATGGTGGATGTATGAATTCTTTCGCTTTCTGAAAGTGAAATAAGGCCATACGCATTCATCTACCCAAAGTGCAATAAGGCCAAGTGCTAAAATAAAACCTCGCACCTACTCTAAATCAAACAGTGAGCCCAAGGAAGGGGTTGCAGGGGGCAGTATGCAACCCCCATAGGCATTGCACTGTTTATAGAATCTACTGGCGATTTCGCAACTAATCCCATGAACAGAGCAATGCATATGCATATGCCCACCTGCAACCACCCTGCTTGGGGTAACTGTTTGATTTAGTGTGGGTGCAAGGGCAAATTGTTAAAAACAGCACCAATAACGCCAAAATGGCCTTATTGCTCTTTAACATCATTTGGTGAGTGCCAAACATTCCCATACATTCCATTATGGACTTTTGGCTTGTGGCTTATGACCCTGCGCCTCTTGGTTCAAATTTTGAGAATTTAGAAATTTTACGTTTTTCAATCATTCGAGATGTTACAAACGGCTAACTAGATTTCGGTAAATGGGTATGATGGTAATTAAAGAAATAAGACTTAGAACATTTCAACCATCCATTTTTACCTTCATCACATTGAAATTATTTATAAATAAAACAACCACCTAGTGTCACAAAAATCCTCAACTATTGTCAACAGTCAAGCATACAAAATAAACAGCAAGTACCTTCACATCAGCCATCTATAGATGCCATTTATAAATGCCTTAACAATTAATAGAAAAACGTAGAGGTAAGCCTTGCATATATTTCAAAATGAGCCACTGTGACTAATCATCCCATAGTATGCGTAATCATATCTATATACCTCACACTAAATACACAAAATAAACCAACATCCTCCCCCGCAGCCCAGCCACAGAATGACTACTTGTACAAAACTGCCTCGCACTAAATACACAAACCCCCTACACCATCAGCCACCGGGTATAATATAATTCTATAAAATTACTAAACTAAACTCCATAAGAGGGAGAGAGATAAGGATATGGGGCGGCGCAAAAGGGTGAAAGGGTCTGCGGAAAAATATCCACTCATTTCAATACAAATTTGTATTAACCTTCACTTTGTCGCTAAATAAAAACTCCTTATCCTGACAGCGAACACCCCGGTGTAGAAATTGTCTTTCATTAATAATTGAACGAAAATGTTTAATTAAGCCTTGTAATGCGCATACAAAATGTTTCCTTTTTTTGAATTTGGCGCCTGGCTACTAAGTTTTGCAATATTTAATTTTTGTATACTGTCGATTTCTAGTTCAAAGTCACCTACAATAGCGGGTGACAATAAAAAAAAATTATTATAAAGTTTTGAATCAGCCTATCAGTTATTGAATTTCATCGCATCGGCAATATCTTTTTTTCATTTTATTAGTTAGTTGTTTATTAGTTTCAGATTTTATTCAAGTAACAAAGTAAGTAAGTTCTGGCCATCGTCCATAAGTGGAATAGTCAATCAAATTAGAATTCCTACCGTTACTCAAGATTTCTTTTGGGTGTTCTTATTTAGAGTTCAGGATTGTTCTGGAAAAGTGTTTGCATAAATTACGTATTAGTTTATTGCTTTTGTTCAAAATGGAGAAAATGAAGAAATGAAATTTCTCACTAGTACACAACTGAAGAGGTATTATTTAGCTACCATATCGATGAGCATTATTTATCCATTCGCAATACTTATCACAGACTCCCTTATGAAGAACAACAAAGATATTTTCGGAGAATTGTGCAGAATCTGGATTCCGACCAAGAAGATGATCAGCCTACTATTTAATGCTGAAAGGGGTGAAGAAATTGAAGATGAAAATGTTCCGAGAAATATTGGAGAAGTATCAGATGCTGAAGGTGAAAACGTCGAGGTCAAAAACAGTGACTCTGAAAACGAGGACGAAGGAATGAGCGATGGACAGGAAGGAAACGACGATAATGTTGTACAATTGGATGGATTATATTATGTCGGCAAGGATGGAACCCAATGGAAAAAAAACTAAGCCAAATCTGCACCGAATGCCACCACATAATATTATTCGTGAGAAATCGTTTATGGGACCAAAACCTAGCACGGGAAATTTGAGAGACGTCGATACGTTTTGTGAGCTGTTCAACTCGTCTATGCAAGACATCATTTGTAGGCACACAAATAGAAAGGCCGAAAAAAAATACAGCAAATGGAATGCGGCCAATCCCACTAAAAAAAGCTTTGGTCTGGAAACCTTTACAAGAAGAAGAGTTTATGGCGTACATCGGGTTGCTGATTGTAATTGGTAGTCATAGATCCAATTATGAAGCTATTGACCAGCTTTGGAAAATAAATGCCTTCCCACTATATCGAGCAACTTTACCTATCGGGCGATTTTACAACATCACAAGGTTTCTTCGATTTGATTATGATGCCACAAGAACACTTAGAATGGAAACAGACAAAGCAGCGCCAATAAGTGAAATATTTGGAATGCTCAACTTGAATCTAAAAGCGAATTATAGACCGTACGATTCCATAACTGTGGATGAGCAGCTATTTCCTTTTAGAGGCCGAACGAAGTTCACACAGTATATTCCCTCAAAGCCAGCAAAATATGGGATACAAGTATGGTGGGCATGTGATTCTGACACGGCATATCCGTTGAACGGCCAAATTTACACCGGTAAAATTGAGAACAATCGGGAAACAAATCAAGGCGAACCTGTTGTTAAGGATTTGCTTGTTCAATACAAAAACACAGGCAGAAACGTTACGATGGATAATTTCTTTACATCATTTCCTTTATCCAAAGAATTATTAGGCTGGAACTTGTCTATGGTCGGTACTATGAAGAAAAACAAGCGCTGCATCCCTGCCGAATTCAAAGCTTCAAAAACTAGAGAAGTCTTGTCATCGACTTTTGGTTTTGGAGAAAAATTGGTTCTGTGCTCATATGTTCCGAAAAAGACAAGGCGGTAGTGCTTTTATCAACTCAGCATAATGATGACAGCGTTTCTGGGCCAAAACTAAAGCCTGATATTATACATTACTACAACAAAACTAAAGGTGCCGTCGACACGATGGACAAAATGTTGTCTCAGTATACCACGAAAAGAAAAACAAATCGCTGGCCATTTTCGATGTTTTTCAATATTGTTGATATTGCAGCGCTCGCAGGTTACATCATTTTTTCGAAAAACAATCCGTCGTAGAGAGTTCCTGCAAGAGTTGGGTGAACATCTTTGCATTCCAGTGATAAACAAAAGAGCTCTGATTTCAAGAGTTATGGGTAACTTTTCTACTAAAAGTGCAATAGTGTGCATTTTGGGCGTTCCAGCTCAAGAGCTACAAGAACACTTCATACCAGATGATCTGACGGATCGGGATGGATCTGGTCGCCCAACGCAAAAAGGGCAATGTTTTTTGTGCTACAGTGAGGAGAAAAGGAAACGTCCCTCTAGGAAAGTTTGCGTACAGTGCAAAAAACCAGTTTGCCAAGTTCACGGTCTTACGCAAACAAAATGTCAAGATTGTCATACAAAATAATATTTTTGTCTTGTGTTTTGGAACATATTAGTATTTGAGTACCTATTTCCTTTCTTGTGTTAATATTTGTGTCTGCTAATAAGTTTACCTCCTAATAATATTTTCCATTTAGTTATAATGTAAATAAATACGAACTCATGAAATAAAAATACGAAAAAGTGTTCATTGTTTTATAACATTACTGCATTTACTACAGAAACAAGTGTTTCCAATACAAACAAACACAAGGTTCTACTTGTGCGTGCATATTGTCAATATTATCCTTGGATTTAACAATCTTTGAAGCCGAATTCTACGTACAACTTCGGGCTAAATGTAAATCTACACCCAGGTGTATACAGTCAATGTGGTCGAAAATATACTAAAAATTTCAAAATGTCTGCAAAATAAAATATCAAAAAAAAATTCATATCTCTTTTCCGAGAGTACAGATCAATTCAGTCACTGAGCTAAGACGATTTTAGAATTGGTAAAAAAATAAATGAGATATTTAAAGGTGAAAACTGGGATCTACACCCGGGTGTATACCGTCAAGGTGAAGGTTAATAAATAAAAAAATACTATAATATTCATATTATGAACAAAATTACGAAAGCTTATGTTAGGCGCAGTTACCATTTTCATTTGTCAATTTTTGTATGCGTCCAAATGCAAGAATGAATGAAAAATCAATAAACTGTTATCTTATTGATTGTAAGATAACAATAATAAGCAACCACTGGTGTGCAAAAAGAGTCGTCATTGAAAAGTTAGGAGCTACAACCAAATTGTGGACTTAAATTTTAGGGAGGACAGAAAATATATGTATTAGCACCTATACTGCATAAATGCAGAAGCAGTGATTCAAATACTAATCAATAGCTAGTGCCGAGAAAGAAAATTTGGCTTGTTTAATTGCTTTTTCGCTTCTAGCGGACAATTTAAAAAAGTGTAAAGGGCTGATCTCTTACTCTGGCAAACGCCTTTAAAATAAAGTTTAGTATGGTTCTTTAGAGACGAAAATGTAGAAGTTTTTATTTTTAGGACCTTCTTAAATTAATGTTAGTAATTGCTATTATTGTCATATCCTAGATTAATATTCCATTTTTAGTTATAAACGTGTTTTTCGATAAGATCCTTTTTTTGAATTTCGAAATCTTTTTTGTCCGATATTCTTAATTTGGCCATCGTACTAACCACGGTACAAAATCTGGACTGGATTTCAGTCTTAACAGACTATGGTGAGTTCTGGGTTCACTGACAAAATAATACTGCGTAGATATTGGTTTACAGATAAAATGACAAATGAGTTATTACTGAGTTGCAAATTCACTAATATACGAGTACTTAGCTAGGTTAGAATAGGTTAGGTTAGGAGAGTTTCATACACAATTATGTAAGTATCACCCAGAAGCCAAAAAGGGCAATTGTGAGTACTTTTTTTTGTGTACATGGTATGACACGCAGCTAACAAAACCATCGGGATCTGTTGATGAATCGGTTAATATCCGTTAGAGGTATTCCTGCTGGTGTCGGGAAATAACTTCACGGGCAATAACTTCACATGGACTATAACTTCACCTCGAGTGGGAAACAACTTCACTTTTTTTTGTGAAGTTATTGCCCACTCACGGTGAGCAATTACTCCACCGTAAATTTTGTGAAGTTATTTCCCATCTATAATTTGAGAATTTGTCTATTATAACTGAAGAGCAAATGTGAAATGGAGTTATTTATGAGGTTTTTGTATAATTTCATTTATAACAAAATATTACAATTTTAGCAATTTATATCGGTGCCATGAAATAGGGCCTTGCGCAATAAGGTCAATTTCGCGTTATTTCACTTTCGATTGGTGCTGTTTTCAACAATTTGTCCTTGCACCTACTCCAAATCAAACAGTGACCCCAAGCAGGGGGGTGCAAGGGGGGCAGAATCCCCCCATATGCATTGCACTGTTTATGGGATTAGTTGCAAAATCGCAAGTAGATTCCGTAATCATGAGGGGGGTGGGCGGAAGGGTGGCAGTTCTCATTTAGTCAGTAACAGCCCGCCTGTAATGGGTGACCCAACCGACGATTAGCACTGACAGCATAAAATGTTGAATCATTGCGACGTTTCACATTTCTGGAATGTTTGCAAATCTGATTGATTTTAACTAATTTTAAAAAATAAAAATGCAACGCATTTGAAATTCATCGGAAAGAGTGCGTCTGCTACGATTGAAAAATATTTTATTATTTTCGTCAAAGTTTGCGAGCGAAAAATAGTACCGCTTCTATTATGAGTCAAAATGTTGTTTTATGAGTTTTTACTGCTGTTTTTTCGATTTAGGACGAATTGAGGCACTTTTATATAGCTCATCTATGATAGAAACCTTCTCATTAATTTTTAATTTGAATTGTGGAGAAGGTTTCGCAAAATATTCTGCAATCGGTGTTACCATAAATATTCATAAGACAACTTTTGACAAACCATCAGCGTCAACTTCATTTATTGAACTCTTATTTCCCTAAGCGTTTTGCTATGTACATAGATACATTTAACCAACATTCTCAAAGGATAACCATTATTTATTTGAAACAACAAACGGACACACATCGTGCTATTAATTCGTCCTTCGGTACTTAGGGCCTTATTTGTTCAGTCAATTAACTTGGCATTTGTTATGCCATTAAATCCGAAAACCGAAAATTATTTCAACATATTGTTACCACAACAGGATCGTACTGCATAAATGCTAGAGCATGCAAAAGTACATAGCTATTTTCAGTACGTGTTTACATTCACTGGCTAACCGCCGTAGTATACACGTCTGTTGATTAAAAATGTATCTCGTAACGGGAGCAAATTATCCTGAAATAATCATAATTAGTATATGCCTTAGGCTTTGTGAATTTTCATCGACTACATGCTGGTCTCGTATTCGAGCATAATGAGCTTAAGGCAGACTAACATCTGATGGCAATGGGCTGCAGAACCCTTAATAGTTTGGTAATTTTGGTAGTGGTGCTTTTGTGAAAGTGTGAGACGGTGGTCAACACCCGATTGAGTGATTGTCTGGCACAACTTTGTAATTAGTTATTCAAGAATTTCAATTAATCATTTGTTTAAGTCCGGAAGTGTATCTTGCCTTTGGCTTAAAGGACGCGAATGAACGAATGGATTTAAAAGAGATATCGATCCAGTTTGAATGGCTTCGTATCAAGGACTTTTTTAATTCATAGATTTTAAAGTATACTAAAACAATTTCGCAGCCCTCTAACGCTGAACAGATAGCTCTGTGTCACAAGGTGGACTCGGTGCTTCATTATGTTTGCTTAATGGCTTCCATTTGGTTTCATTGCTTGCCACAGAATCGTAACACGTCCGATACACGTGACCACTTTCTAACCTTTAATCTATGTTTCTTCACACAACCGTTTATTATGCTTTCGTAGAATTGGAAGTGACTTTACATGTCCTTATATTTATATTACAAATGCAGAAATACAAATTACTACTTCCATGTAACTGAAGGATACAACAAAATGAATTTAAGTCACAAAGCAGATTCAATACGGCAGTGAATTTTATTCCTTCAAAGCGGTATATTTAAAAATTCTTTCCCAGTAGAAAATTATAAAGCAATCGTGTGTGAAGGAGCTCAGATCAAACGTAAAATTGGTTCACAAGTTCGCTACAGTAGGTACTTACTACACGCGTTATTTTTGTATTCTGTTCAAACACATTTTTCAGCTTAGACCAGGTTGCTTCATCTACTTCCTTATGGATGACACGATGTAAATTAATATAATTTCATGTTCATGTTGAAGTACATCCCTATGATGAAGAAAGTAGTAGCTGAAGTATCTACTTATTTTTCGTTTGTTGGAGTAATTTGAAAAAGAAGTTATTTTAATGGTAAATGTATCTGCATATACTAAAGAGTGTCCATAATTCGTATAAATGTATGTAGGGGAGAGTGGGTATCTACGAGACGCAGGAGGGCGATGGTATACTAACTTTTTCCTCAAAACCATCTGCTTTATTTTGTTCCTGTTGATCAGAAAATAATTTGTCAAGCTGTATCCATTGGTGAACAAAGCAGTTTGTGAGCGCAGTTGAAGTTCCACAGTCAAGTGTTAAAAAGGGTTTGATGTGCAAAAAAGTAGAATCCTTGGGTAACGTTGATTTAAAAAAAAAATCAATGAGCGAACGAATGAAGTTCAATTTTGTTAAGTGTGTGCAGTAATACAGGAGGCCTTTTTATTAACTTTTTAAAGTGCCCTACAGGATGATTGAGACACTACCACGCACTAGAGATGGGACAATGTTCCGTTCCGATCCTTCTGCATCACTTGTTGGGGAATAAAGGTTTATGTTACTTGTTTTTTATTTCTTATCTCTAAATGCTTAGGGATCTTCTGAATTAAGATATTATTTTTCCTTTTTTATTCCTATTGGTTTTTTTTTTGTTTCGTACAAGTTAAGTTTTTTTGTTACAACTTAATTATTATTGGTTTGTTTAATAAACCGAAGGAACAATTCATCTTGTTCTGTCGTTTTCATTGTAGAATAATGGATTTTAGGAAATAACACGTGGCCCATTCAATACAAAGTCTTGCTTCCAAGAGAGAATGAGGTAGGAACATACAATTAAATAATTAAATTTGGTTCTTTCAATAACAAGCCACCATGTTGTCTTATGTTCAGGACAAAGTTTCTGCAGATATGAATTATAAGTTGTGAGTTTTTCTAAAAAGTGTCCCAAACATACCCATTCTCCCCTATGTGTACATGAACAACAAGCTGAAAACTCTTTTAAGCTAAATGACTTTATACCATAATCGGGGGAAAGCGGGAAACCTGAACACATGAACGACTTGAACCACTCGCTACATTTCACTCAAATTCCACTCAAATCGCGCAAGTATTATGCGATGCAAACAGTGACCCGTTAGCTGCAAACAAAACTATTTTAAAATCGTTAACGTGCGGTTGGTGGACGCAGAAAGCGTTTTTTGGTGGTGAAAAGTTGACAATTTTTTCAATGAAATTTCATTAAAAAAGTACAAGAACTTTTTTCCTTTCTGTCAATGCCAGTGCGAAAATATCTTCAAACAAAAGTCAATTATTATGTTGAAGAGGGAAAGTTGAAAACTGGTTCAAGTTCTCATTGCAATAGCAAAGAATGATAAAAAAATATAATAATTAATGCAGTAAGATATGATATGGTTATTTATGGTGAAATGAATTTATTAATGTTTGTTATGGTTTTGAAAATTTTGTTTTTCTTTATTTTATTTAAACCTTAAACTTGTTCAGAGCTTATAGCAATTGTTTGAACTATTTTTAATGTACATATATACAAATATTAATCGAAATTGTTTGGTCTTTAATAATACCTTTACTTACTTATTTAACGGGCTCCCGACCCGTAAAGAGTAGCTGCCAGAGACATATGGAGGTTCGGTCTTCCTTGTCGTCTCGAACCTATATGGGCTAGGAGTCGAAGATTCTCTTTGCTGGAGCAATACTGTCCATTCACTGATGTAGCCGAGCCAGTAGTGTGGTCAACATGTTTTAGCTTTTTGGACTACATCCTCGTCTTGGTACATCTCATAGAATTCGCCATTGTATCTTCTCCTCTATTGGCCCTCAGCGCACACACGACCAAATATTCGACGGAGTATTTTTCTTTCAAAAGAACCCAATATTAACTCCCATTTTCTACTTATCGTCCAGCAATCGGCACCATAAATCAGGACTTGCAGAATTAAGGTTAGATAGATCATACATTTTGTCCTTCGAGGTTTGAACCCATTTGTTTTGCTAAACCGAAGCAGCAGCGGTAATGTAATTCTCTGTCGGATTTCTACTAAGGTTACATTCCTGGAGTTAATGTTAACTCCTATGTTGATGAACTCCTTAAATACTTCGGAGTTATTGCTATCAAAAGTGACGTTTTGTCCTAGGCGGTGGATAAATATTTGATAGCATGTACCTACTTCTTCTTGTCTTCGTTTATTGCAAGGCCAACTAATTTCGCCTTTTCTTCAATAGCCGTAAAATTCTCTAACATCGCACGCTGGCAACGGCTGTTGATGTCGATGTCGTCCACATAGCCCAGCAGGTGTGACGGATCTATTAAAGTTAGTGCCTTTCTCGTTGACCCTTCGCACTGTTTTCTCCAGAACAAGATTGAAGAATGCCGGGATCCCATATTCGGCCATCGCCACGACTTCAAATTCATTGGTATTTGCCAGGATCTGTCTTAGTGCGAATATTTCGTCTATTGTCGATCTGCCGGGCTTGAAGCCACACTGGTACGTGCCGATTAGATTATTGCAGAATGGCTTAAGACGTTCACACAGTACGTTGGATAGGATCTTATATGCGACATTTAGCAGGGATATGAATCGATAGTTCTTGCAAGGTATAGGATCGTCGTTTTTGCAGATGGGGCATATGGAGCTGAGAGTTCAGTCATCGGGCATGCTTTCTTCCACCCATACTTGGTTGATGATTTGGTGTATGCGCCATGCCAAAATTTCACCACCGTATTTAAATAGCTCCGCTGGTAAGCCATCAGAGCCGGCGGGCTTATTGTTCTTTCTTATAGCTAAGTCAAACTCTTCTGTACTGGGTGGTGATATCTGTTCTTCATTGACAGGACGTGGGTTTTTGTGATGCCTATCACTCTCTCTACTTGATGCCCATTTAGCAGCTGTTGGAAATGCTGCTTAGATACATCTACTACTCCCTTCGCTTCGGTGAATAGGTTTTCGTCGCTGTTTCGAAGAGCCTGCGTTCGGGTTTTAAAGCCAGCAGCTAATTGCTTCGCGTTCTTGTAAAATCTCCGGATGTTGTTTCTATCGCGAGACGCTTTGATTTCCTTGAGCGTTTTTAGTAATTATAATACCTACCCTTAACGCAATAAAAATGTAATTTATTTAAAATCAGTTTAATGGTTTTATTGTTTTATTTGCCAGTGGGAGGCTTTAGCCAAAATTCTTTTTTTTCGAAAATTTGCTATGGATAAAAATCGTTTGAATTTATAATAAGAGATATGATAGCATTAGATATGTATATCTATCACATTCGGCTGAGATATGCTGATATGTTTTTCTCAATGATTCAACAGAAAGTGGCTCAAGTCTCTCGCTTTCCTTTGAGTTCCTATTAGAACATACACGGATATCTTCTATTCTAATGCATCTAACTGCTAATTACACCACTTACATATATAAAACGCTATCGTGACTATAGGTACAACGTTCACTTATCACTATAATTTAATATTTTTTTCTTCTTTCCCATTTTCTCGTTATTTATCACAAAAATATTTTAATTAATCCAGCACTTGATACGTATAGATGAAAAAACTCTTCCCAATGACTTATCCACTTTAATTATACACCATGGAACGGGAAACAAACAAACAAAACGGGTCATACCCGCAGAGATAAACCTCCGACAGAAGTTATCAATGTTCCTGGTTTTTGTGGAGGGTAAACTTTAGTGAACTTTTCACCGTTAATTGAATTTTCCCTTTTTAACAAAAATGTATTTTATTTTTAGCACCCGTTCGAATTGGAAACCAAAATTCTGTTCCGACTCTCTATCGACATAAACACAAAAAATAAAACACTGGTAGTCCCAAAACTGTTGAAAAATTCGCAACTTAAGTAATCGTTACAATGTTATTTGAGGATTTTTTTTTACAGAATTTGACCTCATGCAGGTGTACAGAAGGACTGCAAATAATAAAGAATTGGAGGTTTCCCCTTTTTATTCCCTATTCTAAGGGTATATTAATTTTGACGCATAGTTTGTAACATACCTTAATATTGGCCGTAGACCCCTAAAAGTTACTATATTTATGATCAGCATCGATAGTAATGTCGATCTAGCCATGTCCGTCCGTCCGCCCGTCCGTCTGTCGGCAAAAATTAGGCATTGAAACTGGACCTAGACAGCTGAAATTTTAACCATATACTCTCTAGGGTCCCGAAATAATCAAGGTTTACGAATTTTCAAAATCCGCCCACTGACACGCCCACAAATAAATAAAATAATTTTTTTATACCCTATTCTAAGGGTATATTAATTTTTGAAAATCCAAAGTTTGAGCTAGGGAGCTGAAATTTATAATATATACTCTCTATGGGCCCTTTATGCTCATGTGTAAATATTTTCAAAATCCGCCCACTGACACGCCCACAATTTATTTTTTATTTTTTTTGAAAATTCAAAGTTTGAGCTAGGGAGCTGAAATTTATAATATATACTCTCTAGGGGCCCTTTATTCTCGTGTGTTAATTTTTTTTAAATCCGTCTACTGACACGCCCACAATTAAATAAAACAATTTTATTGAAACACCCAAGTTTGAGCTAGGGAGGGTTTTTTTTTTTGATAAAATCCTTTAAATGTTATATAACAAAATATGTAGAGCATTCTTAACAATTCAACCATACTTATACTTTTGTCACGCCCACTTATGAGGGATAGGAACAAGAATAGGGTATCCAACAGTTCGCCCAAGCGGACTGTAGCCTGTCCCTATGTTTATACCCTATTCTAAGGGTATACTAATTTGACGCATAGTTTGTAACATACCTTAATATTGCCCATAAACCCCTTAAAGTTACTATATTTATGATCAGCATCGATAGTAAAGTCGATCTAGCCATGTCCGTCCGTCCGTCCGTCCGTCGGCAAAAATTAGGCCTTTAAACTGGGCCTAGAGAGTTGACATTTTAACCATATACTCTCTAGGGTCCCGAAATAATCAAGTTTACGAATTCTTGAAATCCGCCCACAGACTCGCCCACAAACAAAAAAAAACAATTTATCGAAAAAAATCGAATTTTAAGCTAGAAAGCTGAAATTTTTTATATATGATCTATGACTCCTAAAACTGATCGGGAGATAACATTGTTAAAATCCGTGAACTACACGCCCACAATTAAATAAAACAATTTCATTGAAAAGTCAAAGTTTGAGCTAGGGAGCGTTTTTATTTACAAAAGCTTCGTTTTTTCGATAAAATATTATTTAATAATATTATAATAATATTAACTAAAATTCCTAAGAAAAATTATTTGAATGGTATAAAAACTTGAAATGTAAATTTTTATTTGTATTTTAATGGCCCTTGAGCCAAATAAACTTCAAAATCAAAAAAAAAAATTCCTTTAAATGTTGTATAACAAAAAATGTAGAGCGTTCCTAACAATTCAACCATGCTGAGACTTTTGTCACGCCCACTTATGAGGGATAGGAATAAGAATAGGGTATCCAACAGTTCGCCCAAGCGGACTGTAGCCCGTCCCTATGTTTCTATTAGCTCTTGATGTGTTGTTTTAATGGACTCACGATCTGTGTTGTAACCCAAATAGGAAATAAACGTAAATTATGTATTCAAATAATGTTATATTTATTCAAAATCAGCGTACCCGGTAGATGTTGTCCTGTCCTCCAAAATTTTAAATTGTGGGCTTGTCAGTCGGTGGTTTTGAAAATATTTACACATGAGCGTAAAGAGTTTAAGTTATTAATTTCAGCTCCCTAGCTCAAACTTTGGTTTTTCAATAAAATTGTTTTATTTAATTGTGGGCGTGTCGGTTGGCGGATTTTAGAAATGTTATCTCCCGAGTAGTTTTATGTATCAAAGATCATATATAAAAAATGTCAGCTTCAAAATTCGATTTTTTGGAAAAATTGGTTTTTTTGAGTTTGTGTGCGTTTCTGAGGGCGGATTTCAAAAATGCTTGAACTAGATTATTTCGGGACCCTAGAGAGTATATGGTTAAAATTTCAGCTGTCTAGGTAAAGTTTCAATGCCTAATTTTTGCCGACAGACGGACGGACGGACATGTCTAGATCGACATTACTATCGATGCTGATCATAAATATAGTAACTTTAAGGGGTCTATGGGCAATATTAAGGTGTGTTACAAACTATGAGTCAAAATTAATATACCCTTAGAATAGGGTACCTATAATTACAAATTTGCGCGTTACTAAATGGGCAGGTATATAAGCAGTAATGAGACAGGCCGGCGAATCCTATCCTTTTCTATTCACGAGAGAAATTCAGTTGTCACTCATTTGGCCATCCATCTTGAAAATGGGAACGTGTTTACTTCACAATAGAAAATGCACCACCAAAAACAAGGTTAACTAAATATTTTTAAATTATGCCACGAACGAAATGGTTTTGGACGTTTCGCAAAAACCATACTTAGACGTACCAATATTTTACAACGAGTACGTCTTAAAAAAATTGGGAACCCCGTAATAGAGTTAAACCACTCACCGAATATCTAGGCATTTTTCCTACGAATACATTAGGTTATACACTGTGCATTTAGGACAAACTGAATGCTTCTACTTACGATTGCTTATAATTAATGTTCCAAGAGCAAAATCATTTGAATATTTAAAAACAGTCAACGGTCAAACATATGTCATGAATCATGATCTAGTCGCGCATTACAATTATTAGAAGAAGATTCTCATTGGGATTCGACTCCTACCGATGCTGTTCTCGGTTTTACTCCTCATCAAATTCGTGCTTTATTTGCAATATACATATATTGACAACGTCCGGCAGGTGATTTATTTATACGAGATTTTCAACGAGATACATAGCCGTGTTTTTTTGCACGCGGATAGGATTGGCACAAAAAAACGACCATCGCCGCTTAAGAATTCATCAAAAAAACTTGGCAGCACACAATCACCTATGACATGCACCGTGACACAGCTGTAAGTTGTAGTTATTAGAAATATGTATTGAAAATCCTGAAATTGAAAAATATTTACTTCCGCCAATTGAAATTGATGCCAACATATTATAAAAATATAAAAAACTATTTCACGTGAACCGATTTTCTAAATTCAATTACCCTTATAATAATGTTTGAAAAATAATAATAATAAAATCACGAATAAAATATTCGGCGGAATGTATCAGTGATCGGTGGGATGTCAAAGTTTGACATTTCCTGAAAAATTCATCGCAACAATTCAAAACAAACGAAGAAAATGGATTTTGGAAGCACTGTTTATCCCCGCTAAAGGACTTAGCGGCGATAGCTATCCCCGCTAAAGGACTTAGCGGCGATAGCTATCCCCGCTAAAGTTAGCGTATATAGGATAAGTTGTTGTTGTAATTTGCATGCAAATTTCAAATTATCCCTATATCCGCGTGCAAAAAAACACGGCTAATATTGATGATTTGAAGAACCTACATTCAAACACATATGAACCAAAATTATTAACAGAACAAAAATTAATGTTTGATTCGGATATGCTTGCAGTCACTGCAGGAGAAGGCGGATTCTTCTTTTTGGATGCTCCAGATGGCCTGGCATAACATGTTTGATTTCCCTCATGTTGACTAAAATACGTTCCCAAGGTAAGATTGCATTGGCCATCGCGCTTCATTAGGTATTGCTGGTAACTTATTAGATGGAGGAGGAAATGGTCGTTCTGCAATTAAATTGTCGTTAAATATACAGACAGAAGAAAATACAGTATTCAATATTAAGTAGCATTCAGGTATGGCTAGTGTGCTTAACACCGCGTCTCCACGAGACATAATTTCAGTCAAGACTTCAGTCACGACAACAATGTGTCTCGTGTAGACCGCGACTTTGTGGACATGACAGAAATCTAGACTTTTTAGTCTGACTTTTTTTCCTGCCATCTCTGCAGACTGATCTTCTGACTGAAATTTGACATTTGAAGTCTAGACCAGCGTTTGACAGCAAAAAATCATTTTGTTTTGGTAATTCTGGGGAATACAAGTGCGCGGATACAATTATGGCTGATTTTCGACTTTCGCAAAGTGATACCTTAAATTTAATAAATATGTACCAACATAGTGAGCAATTGTGGAATTACAAAAGCCTGATTTATAAAAGGGTCGATTTAAAAAAAAGGCTTGGGAAGAAATTTCCAGGCGATTCGGAGTGGACGTGAAGGATGTGAAGAATAAGGTGAAGTCCTTGCGCTCCGCTTATGTAGCGGAAAAAAAAGTAGACCAATCGAAGACGTCTGGAGCTGGGACTGATGAAGTGTATCAGCCGCATCTTTTATTTTGATTCGTTTTCGTTCCTGGATGATGTGATTGTTTTGTGTTTTGGGAAGAACGAAGACCAATTATTTTCTGGTAAGAAATATCTGAAAAAAGAAATAAATAATTTTAATTCAAGTTATATTATTAGGATGACACTTTGGAGCGAGCTTTTGAAGCAAGGGAGGACGATGAATATGATGACAACGAGGATTTATTGTTGCCATCAACTTCTTCCGCAAAGCGCAAAAGCCGAGAACTTAATGTTACATCAAAATATGAGGATGCAATTAATGCTATTATTAATAGCACAAGCCAAGTGCCTAAACCAGGTAATAAATAAAAATAAACATTTAAACCTTTAAAAAAAAAATACTTATCAACAGATGAACAGGATAAATTTACAGACTTCGGCAGAAGTATCGCAAGCCAGTTAAAGGACTTATCGCCAATCGAAGCCACTGCGGCAATGACTGATTTACAGCAAACACTTTCTCGCCACATAATTCGCTCTTTAAACAAAAAGCAACAAGCGTACGCATCTTCTGCGTCTACTTCGTTAGAAAGTAACGATATTTTGATATTTCAGTGAAGTTTATAAAGTTATTCCCCGTCAGTAACGCAAAATTTTCTAACGTTATCGCGAATTCTGGTTGCCATTTTATATCCGGTTAGTTCCTGCGTAGTAAGCTGTGTCATTGTACTCGGAAGTTCACATACAGTTTGTCTATCAATTTCAGCTACTGCTCCTCTGGTCAAATTGGGGGAAAGTAAATTATGTAAAACGCAGCAGGTCTTAAGTAATAGATCGCAAGTATCCACTGACACTTCAATGGGCCTATGAAAAACTCGGAAACGCGCAGCAAGTCTGCCAAATGCCATTTCAACAGTCAAACGTGCGCGGCTCAATCTGTAATTGTAAGCCTCTTGAGATACTGTCAGTTTAGTGTTCCCGTCATATCCCTTCATTAGATTTTTGTGAAGTCCAAAAATGATATCACCAATGAAGGAATATGGCGTCAAAGTAACTTGGCCCTTTAAGGCTTTCGCAGGCGGTATATTAAGTCTACCGTGTGATAGCGACGAATATAAAGTGCTGTTTTTTAAGACAACAACATCTGAAGCCCTATAATTGCCTCCAACGTCTATATAAATAAATTTGCTGTGCGCATCTACTACAGCTAATAAAAGGATGCTGAAGAAACCTTTATAGTTGAAGAAATCGGATCCAGAATGTGGTGGTGCTTTTATCCGAATATGTTTTCCATCTATTGATCCCAGTTTATGAGGAAAGTCCCAGAATTTGTCAAAAT
The DNA here is from genome assembly GCA_949715645.1 of Portevinia maculata. Classification (NCBI taxonomy): domain Eukaryota; kingdom Metazoa; phylum Arthropoda; class Insecta; order Diptera; family Syrphidae; genus Portevinia; species Portevinia maculata. The sequence goes on from OX454525.1 coordinate 301,481,640, forward strand.
CTTTGGCGATTTTGAACCAATCGCTTTCTGTGGACGACATCTGAAAGACAATAATTTAAAAATTTGATTTCCATACATAAATATCTGAACTAACCGTCATATGTTCACTTTGAAGTGCGTTGTAAATTGCTGTTAGAACTTGTGGTACGAATTTACTAATAGTTTTCCTCGATACGCGTGAAAGGAACTTCATAGATCGGTACGAATCCCCAGTAGCAATATATCGTAACGTGATTGCAAGACGTACTCTCGATGTTATTGCATATCTCATTATCGTGTCTTGCTTTTTTATCGATGGTTCCACCTTTAATAAAATGCAAAAAATTATAACATTTATCACAAAACTTAGATCCATTTAAGCCTTACTAGTGCCAGAAGATATTCAAACTTGTCTATTGACATTCGGCAAAAGTTGTTGTAATCCGATGCGTTGTCCCATAAAACATCTTTTAACAAATGCGCTTCCAAATCGTGTAGTTCTCGCTTCTGAAGAAACGGATTCACCCACAATCTGTGCTTTCTTTTGTTTTCGGCCAACATCTGGTTTTCTAATTTTGGTCGTTTAATGCTTTCAAAGCGAGAGCCACCTTCACTTGTTTCTTCGTTGATGACATCTTGTGAAATGAAATGTCATAACAAAATTTGCCCAACCAAAGCAATGCAAATATGGCGGACAAGAGGTCTGACTTAAAAGTCTGACATAATTCAGACTCGTGGAGACACCTTGTAAAGGATGCCAAATTATAATCTGGGATAAATGTACAATGGCACATAAACATTCATTAGAGGCTTTAAATCGTATTTTGATAGATTTGTAATGCAACGACGGACTCTTTGGCGATACACTCATTTTGTTTTCATGAGATTTTCGACCATCACTTCCGGTTATTCCACGTTCAACCTATGCAGATGAAATAAATGCCTGTTTCATCACTGTGGAGCAGTGTTCGCAAATTGAAGTTAAAAACAAAGATGCGTGTTCAACTTCTGAGAGATCCATCTACTGAAGAATCCAAAATTTATGTAAATCCAGTGAGCCAGACAATTAAGTTACCAGATAATGGGTAACCGTCAGAGGGGGTAATTCTCCGAAATCGTCCGAATCGGAAATATTTGCTTCGAGGTTATCTTCGAACGGCTGTTCGGAACTTTTTTCCGACAAAATCGAACGCACACCGGCAGTATGCATTGTTGTACGATGAAGTGCATTTTTGCATGTTTTTGACACAAGTTTTTTTCCGAAATCGTCCGCTAGAGCAGAATGTTTGCATCATTGTGCCATCTAGAGACGCATTAATTCAAAAAGTGTTTTGAAACACTCGAGATACTATCAACAATCATCTATGGCTGAGCGAAATTGCAAATTTAGCAGCAACAAAATATTGGTATCAATACCATTAATATCTATATTCAACATATGTTGGATACTCCGTCATTTTTTTTCAAGTCAATATTGATACTGCGGTAGAAGAAGATGAAGGAGTGAATTTTCCAACTGCATTTTCAAGTTCACTTGATTTGCCAGGTATTCATGGTTAACATTATTTAATGGACAATTATTATCGATTTCAAGCTTAAAGGAGAGCATGTTTTGTCGCCAAGAATCCCGATGATACCAACAGATTATACAGTTGCATTTAAAAGCTTACAGTTCCTAATTCGTCTGGCATATTATGCACTGACAATCGAGGCCAGTCGATGCAAGTCTTCGTCTTGGATTTGGAAAATGCATGCTTCGCTCATTATCAATTATAATGTAGCCTGCTTCATTTGTTTCTGTACGCCGAAAATAGAGAAACAAAAAATACTGTAACACCTTGGCCTTAAAATAAATTGTTACTTACTAAGATCAGAGGAACATTATGTTAGGTATGTAAAAAAATAACATAATGAATTTCATTTCATTCATATTAAAAAAAATCCTGCCGTAATTGAAATACTTTTAAAAACAAATCTTGGAATAAAATAATATTTATTTTAGACAGAACAACGTTTGCTGAGTCAGCCAGTGTTTTTATGTATCTAAATAAAAATGTTCGTTTCGGGTACGGGCGTTTAAAACTGGAGAAGGACTGAAACGATAGACACCAAACTTGGACAATATGTGAGTTTAGTCTGCAGTAAGGTTTTTCTTAAGTTTATTTCCGGTAGGTGTTACTGTAGTCGTGATATTCATATTTTTTTAATTTATGTTACGATTTGGTCAAATTCACAAAATTAATTTCTTAAATAAAATTATTTATGCTGATAAAATTTAAAAGTAAATTTAATTTTTATTTAAATTTTAAAATAAAAAAAAGTGGCAATGGAGTCGAGATATTTACAAAAAGCTAAATTTACTGATATTTATTAATATCAGAATGGATAAACGTTGGCTATGATTATTGACATGTTTACAATTATGTTGAATTATAAAAGAAGGCGCTGTATTCCTACTTTTGTAAATATTGGTCGATTTCATTATTGAGATTTCAGTAGATTTGTTGCATGTAGTTAAACCGTGTGCATAAACAAATTGATTGAATTAAAATAAAAATCGAAGTTTCTTTCTTTCGTGTTGCTGTTTGATTCGATCAAGTAAGCTGCCCTAGCACTTGCCCTTAGCAGAGCAACGAAGTTGCGTGAGCGGGCTAAGCTATGCGTTAAAAATGTGCAGTCCCTTAAACCAAACAACCAATTGAGAATATTGTTTTTTTCTAAAAAAAAAAAGTACCTATTTCTTTATGTAGAACGTGTATATTTTTTGATTATAAGCTCTATAGCTCATTTTGGACTTTGGCGAACAAAAGTTTCGAACCCATTTGTTTCGCCAAACCTTGGTTAGACAGTATTGCATAAGAGATCAACCTTTTTGTATCTTCTTTGATCGGGGACTTACTCGAACGAAACCTTACGAGAAGCTTCGGTATTAGATTAGATTTGACGTATTCATATTTTTTTAAATTATGTGTTTTTCTACCTTATTTACGTTGAATTAACAAAAAAAAATCAATAAAAGGAATTAATTCGGGTATAAATGTGTTAAAAATCCCAAACAGGAACATTCAGGCTGCATTAATCAATGACTAAATCTAGATAATACATTTGTTGTCCTTGCTGACTCAGCTGCAGGATACACCAATTGGCGACGCGTGAGTAAACAATTTAGACGTTCAGTTTAAATTTTTTTTTTATAAATAAAATTACTTTTATTCCACAACCTTTTTCCCAAATACTTTAATGGGAATCTACTTTGAGCAATGTTTCCCCTTTTACACCACCAAACAGTGTTTGTTAGTCGTGCGAAATTGACCTCTTTGTGGTAATTTTTATGCAAAAGTACAATACGTTTCGATTGAACTTTGAAATTCATTTTTTGTATTCATTATTAGATATCTAGTTACATACTAGATGAAAATGATTAAATCTAACTTAAAATTAGCAGGATACTTATTCTAAATTAATGGTCCTTATGCAGCCGTTCTAAACTTAAGTATAGCCTTATATTTATTGCCTTTCGGCCTAAAAACTATTTTACGAACTAATCTTACATATATTATATTCATCGAGAAAATTTTTAAAACTCGGAATCATTATTTAAATTTTATAAATTTTATAAAACAAATTGAAACTTCCTATTCTACTTTCTTAAACTACTGTATTCTAACTATAACTAGGATTCTGAGCACTTGATGCCTTGCGCAACAAGTGGTCAAAATCCCAACTGCTTTCCGAGCGCCTGGCTGGTCAATGTGCACACGCTCTGCCGTGAACTAACTGAAGCCTTACAGTCTCAATCTTCTACCGGAAGCACCACCACAAGTTGACGAGTCCGGCCTGTAACAGAAACGTCCTAGCAATCTTAGTCTATCTTATGAACTAAGAGGATGTTACCTAGAGTAACGCACCGTCTTGGGAAGGCATAAAGCCACCAAAATTTGCCAAATTGCTTTTCCGTATCGAAGGTACTTTTCGATTTTTATTTTATCATAATTCTATTTTTCATTTTAATTTGTTTAATTTTCACAACCTGCTTTTTATTATAATTACGACTGGTTTCGGAGCTTCAACTCCATTAAGTCTGGTCATTAGATAGCGTTGTGGGTTATGAAAGCACAAATTAATAACTGCATCAGCATGATCATGCAATGCATTCCAAGAAATTGAGGAAGAATATGTGTGTTGGAGGGGAATGCGAATGAACAAAAATGAATTGACTGAACTAATTAAATTCGTATAAAAGGAGTAGGAATTTTAGAAACAACGCAGCGATGAATTCAAAACATCAAGCAAGAAGCAATTAACCAATAGATCGTAGCCTAGCCAAGACAGCTGATCTAATTGGTTGTGTAACTAAACTATAAATAAAATCATAAAAGCAACACTGCGTCGCAGCCCAGGACAGCGGGTTCAGTTGTTCTCTATAAAAATGAAGAGTTTTATTTAATCTCTCCTCTTCCCTAATAACAGGGGAAGTTGGGTACCCCAACATACAACATCACCAGTGGACCTGTTGCTGCGAAAACCGTACTGTTGTCATTAGGCAGTTTTCGGGATTCAAGATATTTCATTAGCTGACTGTAAATCAGCGTTTCCATCACATTTAAAAGAAGGGACGTAAGTGTCATTGGTCGGTAGGAAGAGACACGATTAATGTGTTTCCGGCTGGTTTATAGTTTCTTCGATTTTCCTCAGATAGGTTGGCCCTATAAGACCGAAAGCTTACCTCTTTCGAGCTGATAGCCTCTTTGCAGCTCTAGTCACAACATGCGTTTACCTTGGATTTGATGCTTTTTATGGCGCAGGGACATAAGTCCCATTTTTTTTTTGGGACTTTTGTCTCACTTAAGTGGGACATAACTCCCAAAATTGATTTGGGACTTATGTCTCACTCAAGTGGGACATAGGTTCCAAAATATTTTGTCGAAGAAGAGACATAAGTCCCAAATTTTCGCAGAGTCCTCTAATCGGCAGCAGGATAGGTTTATTGAATTAAATTTCGAAGGCTCTGTTCGAAATCGGTTGTAAAGGAAGTGTGACGAAAGTGGAACATGTTTGCTTCAATAAATTGAAGCATGTGTACATTCCTCCGACTTATTACTCATTAGCGGTGCCGTGAAATTCATTTACTTAAAGTGCAATAAGGCCAAGTGATAAAATGAAACCTCGCACCTACTCCAAATCAAACATTGCACTGTTTATGGAATCTACTTGCGATTTCGCAACAAAAACAATAAACAGTGTTACGGAGCCGTCCATTGATCCTCAATGCCTTCCTAGTCCCAACTCCTGCCTCCCAATCCACAAACACCTGAAAACAAAAGACAATAATTGACTGGTAAAATGTAAACAAATAATTTCAATCGAGACACATAACATACCTAACATAGTTTATTCCGGCGGACAAACTCCAGTCAAAAGTAGATCCAAGGTGCATGTCCAATTCCCAGATCCTTCACCTGGAAATAATTACAATATTAATGCTAAACTCAAAAGAACTAACAAAAATTATATACTTACAATCCTCTCCAATTGATCGACCACTTTGATGTTTTGACAGTTTTATTTTATTGCTATCAGTTTGTCTTCGCTTTCTCCTTTCTTCCATTCTCCTTCTTTCCTTTCATGTATATATTTTCCCTTTTAAAGTTCCCCAATGAGAAATTGGTGGTCCGATCCCATTCCCGATTTCGTTTTGTGTACTGGCTGATCGTGTAGGTATATGTTTTATTTTTACGTTTATTTTTTTTTTTGATTATTTATTGATTAGGTTTAGATTATGGTTTTGATCACTAGGTTTGTTTTTATTATTTGATTGACTTGACGACTGGAAGGTGAAGTACTTGAGCCTTAAGAAGCGAAATTAGAAAAGTATGGGTGAAAGAAAAAGGAGGGATTAGGATACAAATAGAGGACAAAGAAAGAAAGAAAAGAGATGAACGGACAGGAGACTCAAAACAAAAGGAGGGGTATTTTAGACGACGAAATAAGAAAATTTCAAAGTCATCACCGTCACAGCTGTTGACTTTTAATCTTCATGAGCGGTCGATGCTCTCAAAGTTAATTGTTTTTATACCCTATTCTAGGGTTATATTAATTTTGACGCATAGTTTGTAACATACCTTAATATTGCCCGTAGACCCCTAAAAGTTACTATATTTATGATCAGCATCGATAGTAATGTCGATCTAGCCATGTCCGTCCGTCCGTCCGTCCGTCCGTCCGTCGGCAAAAATTAGGCCTTTAAACTGGACCTAGAGAGCTGAAATTTTAACCATATACTCTCTAGGGTCCCGAAATAATCAAGTTTAAGAATTTTTGAAATCCGCCCGCAGACACGCCCACAAACTCAAAAAAACAAAATTTTGGAAAAAATCGAATTTTGAGCTAGAGAGCTGAAATTTTTTATATATGATCTATGGCCCATAAAACTGATTGGGACATAAAATTTTCAAAATCCGCCCACTGACACGCCCACAATTAAATAAAACAAATTTTGGGAAAAATTGAATTTTGAGCTAGAAAGCTGAAATTTTTTATATATGATCTTTGGCCCATAAAACTGCTTGGGACATAAAATTTTCAAAATCCGCCCACTGACACGCCCACAATTAAATAAAATATTTTTTTTGAAAAACCAAAATTTGAGCTAGGGATCTGAAATTTTTAATATATACTCTCTAGGGGCCCTTTATGCTCATGTGGAAATATTTTCAAAATCCGCCTACTGACACGCCCACAATTATTTTTTTTTTATTTTTGAAAGTCCAAAGTTTGAGCTAGGGAGCTGAAATTTATAGTATATACTCTCTAGGTGCCCTTTATGCTCATACTTAAATTTTTTTTAAATCCGCCTACTGACACGCCCACAATTAAATAAAACAATTTTATTGAAAAACCAAAGTTTGAGCTAGGGAGCGTTTTTATTTACAAAAGCTTAGTTTTTTCGATAAAATCCTTTAAATTTTTGTCACGCCCACTTATGAGATATAGGAATAAGAATAGGGTATCCAACAGTTCGCCCAAGCGGACTGTAGCCCGCCCCTATGTTTTTTGAAAGTTTCTTTCGGTAATACGCCAATACACGGCGAGAAATAATTGTGCAAATTAATCTTGGGTGAGTTTAATTAAAAAAAAAGGCAAATAGAAAGCATATTTATTCGATAAAATTTTAATATGTAGATACAAATTCGAACTCTGGTCTGGTGGATTTTGAAGGGCAAAAAGGTCAGGGGATACGGAAAACAGTCGCTGCAGAGGTAGGTGAACTTGCGACATTTAAATACAAGAAATTAATAGTAGGTACTTTCCTCAAGGTTTGGGTCGTATTTGGGCCACCACTTTTGGCCTGGTGTTCGGACCTCTGCCCCGTATTTAACCTTGGGAGTTTTTTTGTGCAGTGCTTTGACAGATTCTCCGTTGGAAAACCTGCGAAACAGCTCCAACGGTTTTTGGATTGTACGGCCACAGAGCCGCAACCAAATACAAAACAACAACGACAATAATCAAAACAGTGAACAAAGACAACTTACAATAAAACACCAATAAAAATACATAAGTGAAAAACATTAAACAGTGACTGACCACAAGCAAAACATATACCTAATTACCTACAATAAACATAAAGTGCAGTGCGCCGAAGTGCTCCGCCCCGTTTGTGGCAACAACATCCACTTGCACCAAGAAGTGTTTCCCACCCCTCTAAAACGCCGTGGAGTATAGTCTGAACTCCCTGGCTGAATTTAGGTTTAATTTTCAATTTTAATTTTTTTTTTGAAGCCTTATTTTTTTGTTGAATTGGTTTTTTTTTGCTTCTTTATTGAATTGTTTTTTTTTTAAATCATAGTTTTAGTTTTAGTTTAATTTTAATTAGTTTTTTTTTTTTGAATTTGAGTTGAAAGTAAGCTTAGGATAAACCAACGACCGGCTTCTGCCGACAGCCACATAAACCTAACCTAACCTAAGCTTAGGATAAATTTTATTTGAGAGTTCTGCCCTTGAATTTTTGAAATAGTGCGCGTCTCCGAGGCCATATTGGCCAACATCAGCTCACCGTTCTTCGTCGTGCTGGTACCAGGACAACGGGGGACCGTAGAACCGTAAGTAGTTTAAGTTTTCTACACATTTTTGAATTCTTTGTTTTTAAATTTTATATTTTAAGTGCAGAATCTTGGATTTAGTTTTTTTGACGTGTTTGAATTCTTTTACCATAGTTTTAAGTTTTTTTATATTAATTAAATTTTGAAAAGCCTTTCATGGAATTAACTTTTTTGGTTTTATTGTGCTTTTAAAGATGCGCATTTAAACTTTCGCATTTGGTGTGTGGACGGCTGTGAAGGCCGTCCTTCTATAGATCGACAATGACATAACAGGACAACACGAACTTTTACGACATGACGTGACGACATACAAACTTTTCACTACGTACATACTTACCTAAATTGTGACTGGAGGGTTCGTCGAAGGGCTATCACTCACAACATCGGCCAGAGTGATAGCTAAGGTTGTGTCGAAAGACAAAAGGGTGGGCTGGCCAACCCTTGCAAATAACATCTAGCATGTTTCGGGCTCATAACGAACCCGGTACCAAAGAGAGAATTAGGGAAAGTGAGTTGCGGTTAGGGTAAGTAGTGTACTTTTAAGTAAGCTTAGGTACATTTTAGAGCATAGCTTGTAATTTTAGGTTAGGTTAGATTTAATTTAGGTTAGCTAGATTAGTTCGGGTGCTCCTTCCCTTCTCTCTCTTGGGTATCGGCCTATGTCCTTGGACATTTTCTTTTCTTTTATTTTCACTTTCCTATCTTTTTTCGTCCGTCCGTGGTCTACGTAGAGTAGCTTCCTTCCTTTTTTTTCTCTTTCTACAACTTTTTGGCATGGACAAAACGTTTGTTGAGCAGGTGGTATATGGTGAGGGGACAAGAACTACCCCCGTCCGACGAGCTGAGCCGAGCAACCACAAGCATGCCGCGTCCTCCTCACATGTATCAAAGTTGCCCCTGTGGATCGACCCTGGTTCCCAACATAACAACAGTGCAATGCATATGGGGGGGGGGGGGGGGGGGTGCTGCCTCCTGCAAGCCCCTTCTTGGGGTCACTGTTTGATTTGGAGTAGCTGCAACGGCAAATTATGCCTTATTTCACTTTCGCATCATTTGGTGAGACATACGAGTATGTAAGTCCCAACTTTTACTTTTGGGAGTTATGTCCCACTTGAATGAGACATAAGTCCCAAATCAATTTTGGGAGTTGTGTCCCACTTAAGTGAGACATAAGTTCCAAAAGTAAAATTTGCGACTTGTGTCCCCTGCGCCGCTTTTTATCTGGTTAGGGATAAAGTATTTCATACCTATTAAAATTATGTTAGTTGTCATATCAGCAGCAGCATCCACGTCGGTATCGAGGAAGCCTAATGACCATTTAAAAATCTTAAAGAAACCGTCTAGTTTTTTCTAATTGGGTTCCTCTTATTGCCATACGGTTATTTTGGGAGTTTCTTCTTTAACTAGTGGCTGGAGTGCGAGAAATTCGCTGATATGACACAATGGAAACCTAGAAATAAGTCCAGGGTGTTGGCGGTTTTACTGATAATGTCCGGTATTCGTTTCGACTCTTTAACAAGCTGGGTCCAATTAATTACCTCAGCAAAGAATTCAACATACTTTCACAACTTGAATTGTGTATGTTGAAATCGCCCGCAATGACGAGTTCAGTATGCGGATAAAGGGTCACAATTCTTAAGATGGAATCTGACAACGCATTGAACTCATAAGTTAAGTGCCTGTCCTGATTTGAACTTCTGTAAACGAAACAGTAGTGAATTAATTGCCTACGGACAGAGAATTTTATCCAAATAAAATTAAAATCCGGATTGGAACATTGGCCATATTGTGGTTGAAGTTGGTTGGCTACATCAGTACGTACATAAACGGCGAGACCCCGAAAGGGAAAGAATAATGGCACAAGCTTGTAAGCAGGCAGACTAAATTCTGTTATATCAGAACCAACCTTAACCTAGGCTTAGCTAAGTGCCTGATAAGTTTGTTTATTTTTAGAATCGTGTTCATGCAATAAAAAAAAGATTCGCCCTCAACCCACAGATGTTACTCACATCATCTCTGAAATTTCTACACATTATGACAGCCAAACATAAAAATACAAACTCCGACGCTACTCGCCAGATGCTACCTCCATTAATAGCAAGTGCGCATATAGTATGTACACTTACAGTGCCGCTCACTTGAATAGAACCCCCTTTGCTTCGATTTCCAAGTTCAATAACTTTTAAACTAATAAAGATAACAACTCAATTTGCTTTTTCAAGTTTATTTAATTTTGTAAAACATAATAAAAAATGGTGTCTATATTAGGAATAGTGTAACACTCTTAAGTTTAGGTAAATATTAAGGAACACAATTTAAATTAAATCTAAAAACAAAATAACAAAAATTAGTAATGAGTGCTTCCACCCTGGTTATGAATAACCTCAAAAACTCTGTTAGGCAGAGAATCATACAGTTTCTTGATTTAATCCAATGAAATGGAGGCACAGCTACATTTAATTGCTTCTATAAGTTCATTTTTATTTGAATATTGTTTGCTTGATTCGAAGACCTTGCGAACAAGCCATCCCAAAACATTTTCGATGACGTTCAAATCGGGCGAGTATGGTTGCCAGTCCAAAATTGAGACATTTTGTCTCTCAAGGTAAAGTTTTACCACTCTGGCGTTGTGTGTGCATTATCCTGTTTTTTTTTTTATAATGGACACGCACTAAAGGGATTTTTTGATACCCTTATAATGTATTAGCTACAGAGCGCGGGCGTTAAGGAAATTAGGGTTAGAAGATAGGGAGAGATGCCGATGCACGTTGGTTTTAAATGTTTGTAAATCATAATGTGTAGGAAAAATGGAGCGGGGAAGAGCATTCCACATTCGTGTTGTACGGCTAAGGAAAGATTCCTTGTATTTCACTGTACGTCCGAATACAGGCTTAAGGGTAAACTGATGCGCATCCCTGGCATGGCGGGTATTGCGGTTGAAATGTTCTAGGGGTGGAATGCAACTGGCTATTTCGGTTGAGCACTTATGGTGGAAATAACGATAAAATAACGAAAGGCAGGAGACATTACGACGATGACTAAGAGAGTCTATCGATCTCGCAATGTCTCGGTCGCCAATGAGTTTTATCGCGCGTTTTTGGATCCTGTCAAGTAGCTCCAAATAAGTTATTGGTGCACCGGACCAGATATGAGCGTTGTACTCCACTTTCGGGCGAATAAACGCCTTATAAATTGTATCCAGATCAGAAGGGGTGAAATATTTCTTACAACGCTTAAGGAAGCCTAGACATTTCGCGGCGTTCTTGGCGACATCGAATATGTGGTCATTCCAACGAAGATTGTCATTAACACACATACCGAGAATGGAAAGTCTTTCGGTTTCAGCGATGCAAGTGCTATTCATAGATAATGGCAATGTGTGTGGGTTTTGCTTTAATGCCAGGAGACAGCATTGTGTTTTGAAAGCATTAAATTCCACTCTATTGGTTTTACCCCACTGAGTTATGCTGCCGTTCCAATTCCACACCCGAAGATGAGGGGCGTGACCCAAGAAACGAATATGAGAAGCTAAGGGTGCTGTCATCAGCAAAGGAATGGATTGGATTAGAAGTAACAGACAGGAGATCATTTATAAAAATGAGAAAGAGAGTCGGGGACAGAAGAGACCCTTGGGGGACACCAGCATTTATTTGTTGAGTTGCAGACTTGAAACCGTCCAAAACAACTTGAATTGAACGGTTAGAAAGGTAATTTCTAATCCATTGAAGAAGAGTATCATCGATTCCAAATGCACGCATTTTCGACAAGAGAGCTTGATGCCAAACTCTGTCAAATGCCTTTGAAATATCAAGCGCAACAATCTTACTTTCACCACCTTGATGAAGAGATTGGTTCCACTTTTCGGTTAGATATGTCATCAAATCACCAGTGGACCTGTTGCTGCGAAAAAATACTGCCGGTCATTAAGACATTTTCGCGATTCAAGATATTTCATTAGCTGACGGTTTATCAGCGTTTCCATGACCTTAGAAAGAAGGGACTCTTCATACGAAGGGTCAGAAACTGCAATTCTAAAGTGCCATAGTACGTTATGGCTCCACAAACGATAACACCGCTCAGTCGGCAGTGTAATCGATCCAATTGATGCTATATTTTTCGCAAATCATGGAAGTAGTAGTTAAATCCGTCAGGACCCTCAAAATTAATTTTTTGTTCATCGGAGAAAACAACACGGTTCCATTCCTTACTCCAGGTCATGTTAGCGCGACGGAAGCAAAGACGTTGTTGCTGGGTTAAGCGGTGTTTTTTCTTTTAACTTTAAACGCGTTAAGTGTTTAGCCTTTGATATAACCCGCTTTACCGTAGAAACACTAGTTATAACACCACGTTTTTCTTTTATTTTGACTACAGAATCGTGAGAATTTAACGCGAGTCCCAAAATTTATCTTTTTTCATCAGCGGTAACGGCACAAACAGTTCGGCCTTTCATGTTTTTACCATAGTAGAAATGTTGATATTACCTTGCGGCTTCGCTGCATTTTTTTTTTTAGCTATTTGGTGAATAGACAAGTCACACTCGTGATAAGCTTTGTTTTTAGCTTTCTCGTCCCCGGCCAATGATTACCCACGTCCCATTTTGACTGTAATTATTTAAAAATAACTAAAATATATTAGAGACAACTTTTGGATAACTACCTGCCTTGGATTGCACGTGGAAACTAATATTATATGGGGGGATTCTATTCAAGTGAGCTTAAATTTAATACAAATATTTTAAGTCCTATCACTTTAAAATGCATAGTAACATTATCACTTTCAATATAGAGACCTTTTTTTGTTATATTTATTTTATAAAATTTAATAAACTTGAATTGAAAAAAAGAAATTGAGTTGCTTTCTTTATTAGTTTAAAAGTTATTGAACTTGGAAGTCGAAGCAAAGAGGGGGTTCTATTCAAGTGAGCGGCACTGTATGTACAACTATACTGGAGTTGCTTAGACCAAATAGAAACAACACTAAACGAGATAGAAAGGGTATAGAGGGATTTTCACGCACTGAGCACTTGGGTTTTTTTCTTGTGTGCAACTGTGATTTGTTTTATTTTTCACTTGCGAGCTGCAACCTTGTAGGCTTTTTTTTCGCAATATTTAAAAAAAATATTTAAAAAAAGCGCGGAGCGGAGAGAACAAAGTTCGTGCGTGCGCGTTGGTTAACATATCGGCACTCAAATGCGACTCTCCTTCTTTACATACACACCCGTTAGGAAGTAATTTGTTGAGCGAGTATTCCTAGAAGTGTCCCGAAAAGACCTTTAGGGGACTTTAAAACTTAAGTATCGAAGCACGGGTAGCTAGCATACTTACGAGTATGTATAAACGATTAGTACAAACATTTTATATATTCAACTTTGCTAGTTTATTATAAAAGTGACCCTTTTCTGACTTGGCGTTGCACATGCACCCAGGCGTGGTGGTTGGAATCATCAGCCGATTAGCACAACACATCAAATCGACACTCAATTTTAAGTCGATATGAACCGAGTATAACATAATTCCCTACACACAAGTGAGTGTGAATTGTGTTTACCCATTTGAATGCATCTTCGGTTCGAAGACGAGCAATTGAAATGGTATTTTTTAAGCCCAAGATCTGGTTATGATTAAATCCAAAATTATGTACAACTATTCAACTATTTCTAAGCATTGAAATGGGTAAAAATAATGCATACTCACCTTTGTGTAGTGAATTATGTTATACTCGGTTAATATCGAGGAAAAATTTCGTATCGATTTTATGTGTTGTCGTAATCGATCAACCACCGAATCTGGGTGAAACCCCAAATGTGAAAAAAGGTCACTAATATGTACTCACATAAATGTTTAATAGAAATTCTATTTTCGATTCTTGCATGATGTCATTTTGGAGATTATTTGATAAAACTCAATAAAATTTGAATTCAGCCTAATTAGTATACGGGTATAAGTAGGTACCTACAGAATAATCAAAGTTCAATCGTCGACGCATTATTTTTAATTACTCGGAATTGTTCTTCGCTTTTCAAAGGCTTAACCTTATCAATAAGCCATTCAAATATGAAACGCTCAGCCTCCTCAGAAGTATATGAGTCATTGGCGTCAAAATGTCTGTTATTCTCCACTTAGCTTAGGATACGGTTATTTCCACCAAAGTAATCTACCAGGCATTACACATTCATGGTAAAGTTGTTTCCTGCAGCTGCTGGTCCATTTGGTGTTAAGGGTAAATTACCCTAAATATCTGCCATCAAGAGGCGAGACAATGGTCATATCATTAACCCAAGAATCGATTTGCAAACCGAAAAACTACCTAACCGTGTCATTTGCACACTGGTTGACAAAGCAATTGAATTGAGGTACATAATAATTGATGAGGGCTAGTCATCGTATAGCTTAATGTTAACAGCATGGCTATGGGATTGTAAATTCATTTGTTCGTAGACAGGTCTCAGAATAGATCTAATGAAGTGGACTGGATGAAGTCGAGGCTCGAAACATAATAATTATTGAGCAATTAAGAACACCCTTTAATTTTATTTTTTTAAACCCTTGGCTTTATTTTCTGACTATACCTCGCTTAACCCTCTGCGACTGACGTGGTAGTATGACAGACACCAGAAAATTTAAAAACTTGTGTTGTGTCGTTATTTTTCAGTTGTTGACTCTCGCGCTCTCAGTACCTTTCTGTTGTATGCGTGCGTTAGCGTAATGCGAACGGTTGTGGTGTGCGCATTCATTGTTGTACGAAGGAGAGTGTCCACGAGTCAACCACGTCAGTGTTAAGGTATCTTCAATGCTCTAAGCCAGTTTATAAAGACTGCCAAACAAATTTTGATTTTGAGGTTGACATTGAGCCAATGAATGGATATTTTTTTTTGTAAGTCTGATTACCATAAGTGTAAACTTTAATAAATGTGTAAGCAAATAAAGAAAATATTTATGTTTGATTTTTTTTTAACTTTTTTATATGGTGTAAGTTTTGGAAAAAAAAAATGTATGTCATATCAATAAATGCTGTTCATAAAGTGAATTTTTAGTTTTTTATATTAGTAATTTAAAATAATAGTGGACACTCTTAACTTTAAATTATAATAATAAAAAGTGAGAATATAAAAAGAATTTTGAAAATACAAGCTGTTCAAATGGTGTCTGGTGTACTACCACGTCAGTTGAATTGTGAAAACTAGCGCACGTCAGTCGCAGAGGGTTAAGCACAAACGCTGTGAATACGAAAAGTTGCGGAACAAAATTCTGTGGAATGCAATTGAATACATAAAAGTAGATTACCGCTGTTGTGAATTTGATTTATCCATGTGCAAACTAACTTGCAGTACGCAGTAATAAAAGTTGTTTATTACGGACTGTTGAGTTGGGTCCTTAAACACTATAACACGACATTATTTCCAGGAGGAATTAGGAACCCTTTTCTAGTATTTACATCCAATAGGTGTTACCTGTGATTCCGGTATGCATATGCACATATTTCGTTACAAAATATAAATTCGGTTGTATACAGAAACGCAGCAGGTACAGAGGGGTTCTTATTTGCACTGGGTTGGGTAAGTAATCCTTCGCCTTCTTTTCTAAAAGCGAAGTTCTGATCAGGACTAAAGGGACAATAACCCTACCTCACTTTACTTCTTCCTTACTGGTCTATGGGGTTTGCCGGTTTGACCTCAATAAACACGGCTTCCTTCTCAGTTGAGGAACACATTTTTTCTTTGGCCAATCAAATGACGTTGTTATTGGATTTGTGTGATCAAAGAATGTTTAGCGCTACCCGGGCAGGTACAAATTGTGGTGAAGAAAATCCAAACATATTTTTTTAACAATGCTTATATATCCCAAAATAAATTTGTGGAGGAAAGATACAAATGCGTCTGCGAAGCATTTCGCGGTAAGCTACTTTTTTTTGTATAATATTTAATGAAATTGCTTAAAGCGCAAAATTATTTAGAGTGTTTCTTGCTGGAACCAAATGCTATTAAAACGGATACTTCTTCGGCGCAGTTCTGGGTAGCAAAATTTAGTTCAACATCTTTAAATAATGGTCCCTATTGACAGTAACTGCTTCACCGTTTTCTGCTAAGAAGTATGGCACGACAATGCACCTTAATGAAATTGCACACCACACAGTGACTCGTTCTGGGTGCAGTACCGTCTCATGGAGTATTTCTGGATTATATTCGATCCATATACGGTAATTTTGTTTATTTACATTGCCGTTTAGATCAAAATGGTCTCATCAGACACAATCCAAAGGGTTAAACTTGCTGTCATTTGGACTATGTACGGAAACAAGTTTAAGTCATCATGAATTCTCCGTTATAATGACCGTCTGCTTACTCCAATTTGAGCCGATAAGTTTCGAGGCGAAACTCTTGGATTTACCTGAATTGCCGCGATTGTATCTTGAACCCGAACATGGGGATCTGGATGTTACGGTCTTCGTGCATGCATCCATATGCAGCAAACATGTTTACCAGCCTCATAATGGTCCTTCTACTTGGGGGAGTGCCGCCAAACTCCCGCTTAAATCCATTTGGGCGGAAATGAAGGACAGCAAAGTATGGTACTGCTGCACTATACAAATAATCTTTCCGGTATCCCAAGCATTCATTTAAATAAATCTAAATATTGACTGCCAAAAAAAAAACATAGGGACGGGCTACAGTCCGCTTGGGCGAACTGTTGGATACCCTATTCTTATTCCTATCCCTTATAAGTGGGCGTGTTCCAAAAGTCTAAGTATGGTTGAATTTTTAAGAATGCTCTACATATTTTGTTATATAACATTTAAAGGATTTTATCAAAAAGAAAACGAAGCTTTTGTAAAAAAAACGCTCCCTAGCTCAAACTTTGGTTTTTCAATAAAATTATTTAATTTAATTGTGGGCGTGTCAGTAAGCGGATTTTAAAAATATTTTCAGATGCGCATAAAGGGCCCCTAGAGAGTATATATTATAAATTTCAGCGGATTTTGAAAATACTTCAACATGAGCTTAAAGGGCTCCAAGAGAGTATATATTATAAATTTCAGCTCCGTAGCTCCATAAATTGTTTTATTTAATTGTGGGCGTGTCAGTGGGCGGATTTTGAAAATTGTATCTCCCGAGCAGTTTTAGAAGTCATGGATCATATATAAAAAATTTCAGCTTTCTAGCTCAAAACTCGATTTTTTCGAAAATTTTGTTTTTTTGAGTTTGTGGGCGTGTCTGTTTTCGGATTTCAAAAATTCGTAAACTTGAATATTTCGGGACTCAAGAGAGTATATGGTTAAAATTTCAGCTTTCTAGGCCCAGTTTAAAGGCCTAATTTTGCCGACAGACGGACGGGCGGACATGGCTAGATCGACATTACTATCGATGCTGATCATAAATATAGTAACTTTTAGGGGTCTACGGGCAGTATTAAGGTATGTTACAAACTATGCGTCAAAATTAATATACCCTTAGAATAGGGTATAAAAATAAGTCGATTACTCATACAGAAAAAAACTTATAACGTTTTGTTTTTGTAGCACGATTCGTGCGCCACCATGTATTTTACTAACATGCACGTCAATCACATAATCATTCAAATTATATTTAGATGCTATCACATGTGTAAAAGGCTCATGCCGCGCATAATTCGTTCTATGATAAGGGCTTTACAATAAGTCAACACTACGTTAATCATGGGCGCCATCACGGAAATTAAAGCCAATAAAAGACAGCAAATCAGTCGCGTCTATATGACCGGAAACAAGCTGCTTTAACAAAATTATATCGCCAGAACCGAACATCAAATTTCTTTCTTCTGTGGTGTTGGTCTATGATCGGTTGCAGCGAACATTCAAACAGCGATGTAACTTCAACCGCCACTTCCACTTCATGTGGTAGTAATCTCAAGATAATGTTGTTCATTCAAAATTGACGGAAGCTAGGTCAATGTGAATTGACGTAAAGTTTGGCAGAATTACTGCAATTGTGTCTCGAATTGGTTGACTTGCAGAGGTCTAGCCGGGCTGCTGCTGCAAAAAAAATTTTTATTGCACCAATGCAATTAATTCCAGTTTCAATTCGAATGAAAACAGTGGGCATTTCATGGATTAGGAAGTTTCGTAAAGTTATTTATTTTTTACTAGCCTTTGCACTCGACTCTCATCGCATGCGCTTCAAAAAAGAAAAAAACGGTGAAGAGCGAGACGGCCTTCGCTCTATAACATTGCCAAGTTTTTACACATTCCATATCATATAAATGATATCAAATTTGGTCCTAGTCCTAGTCCACGCAGTCGAAATTGAATCGTAGAGGGTTCGAGAGGTTCGATATTTCTAAAATGATTTACCACAACCGTAATACCATGTTTATGGCGCACTTTTAGCTGCTAGATATTCTCTTCATTTGATTTTCTGAAAGATACATTAGGTCCGTTCGCGTACTAATATGCAAACGTAAATTTATTGAAACTTTCGTGCGAAACTGCACAAACGCGTTTGCGTACTGAAAAATGGTAAAAGGAATTTTAGCTCGCAAGAAAATGAAAACTGGCAAATGATCAAATCGAGTTCGCCAGCAATAACAACAGCGATTGCTTCTTTTCAAGTCAAACTGGACGTTTTTCATTTTTTTTACACAAAAGCGTTCGCGTACCTTTCATTGAAATTATGACCATTTCGGAGATTTCACAGTTTTCATTTTTGTACACATAAAATTACGCGAACGAACACAAATAATTAAATCCAACAAGAAGTATTTGTGTTATCTTATGTTGTGATTGCTGATAGAGCATCAATTGCATCTTTCGTGCAGCCGTGCACTCAGTACAATGCCCCCATTAAATTTGGAAATCTGCTATTGATTTGTTTGAATTGCAAGAACAAAACTGACGAGGAATACAAATTTTGTATTAAACATAGGGGCGGGCTACAGTCCGCTTGGGCGAACTGTTGGATACCCTATTCTTATTCCTATCCCTCATAAGTGGGCGTGACAAAAGTCTAAGTATGGTTGAATTGTTAAGAACGCTCTACATATTCTGTTATATAACACTAGCTGCACCTGCCCGGCTTTGCCCGTGTCCGAGAATTCTATTGGCCAATATGTTCGAGTAGACTTCCTTATAATTGTCTATAGCGGGTATCCGGCGTATGTTGCCGCGCCTAAAAAAAGAAGACCGATTTTGACCAAAGTTCACAGAAACACTCTCAGGCCAATACCGAAGATTGCCTGGTTTGAGCTCAACCGGTGAAAGGGACTGCACGTTTTTCTCCGCATGGCTTAGGCCGCTCACACAACTTCGTTGTTCCGTTTAGGGTAGGTGCTTGTTGTCTGGCAGGCGCCTATGTCACCTTACTTCTGCGAATCAAACAACAAAGCGAAAATAAAAAACTTCGATTGAATCACTTTTCATTCACTTCCACACCGATTGTTATCAATGTTGGAAAAGCAACTTTCCGATGTCCGATTCACAAAAAAATGCAAAAAATTTCAATAACAGTTATTTGAATAAAATATTGAACACACGATATCTCAAGACTGAAAGTGCGCACAAATTCCACAATAAGCTTGAAACGTTCGTGTGGTCTCCCTCTTTCATATGCTTGTTCGGATAACAAAATAAGTGACGTCTGTACGGTCCCTGTATCTGCGTCGTAATTTACACGCATACGCACATATGCATGTGTACTCACTCAAATGCCCATATCTCACACACCAATGCAGATATAGCCAAACATAACAACCTTCGTGTAGACGTCGCCTTTCATGGAAAAAATTTTCATTGGAATCGGTTAACGCGTTTGGCCAAACACCGGCAACAAACACAAATATGGATTGATTTTTATATATAGAAAATATTACACAAAAAAACTTTTTATTATTTCACTTCAATTCGTTTTTTTTTCAAAGCACATGATACCTACATATGAAACACACAGTGTATAAATACAAAGTCACCAATATTCCGCGTTCTGGAGCAGTGTAGCGTAACATTGTTTATTAACGTGTCATGTGTTTACTACACAAATGTCAAAACAGAACTGACATTAGGGGCCCAATCGCAAAATTTATAGCATTTTCTGATAGGAGGATTACTTTTGCGCCACCTTGTACATTGTCAATTTTTTTTTCTTTTTTAAGAAACACATAATTTACACACCGATGCAGATACAGACTTCGCACATACATAACATCCTTCGTATAGACGTCACCTTTCTTTAAAAAAAAATTTCATTGGAATCGGTTAACGCGTTTGGCCAAACACCGGCAACAAACGCAAATATGCATTGATTTTTATATACATATATATATAAATAGATATAGATATATTCTCATATCAATTTTAATTCACAAAAATTCACAAAATCGCAATGAAGAAATCCGAATCCGACAGCGCCACCAAACATGAAACAAAATTAGCTTCTCCATTGAACGATAATAGATGGCGTTACGTTGCGTGACTATCTGACAGTTCAATTGTGATACGATATGTTACATTCAAATGTGATTCTTTATTTGGTTGTTGCCAAAATAAATAAATACAAAATGAAAAAAAAAAAAAAATTAAAAAAAATCGAAAAAACCTGTCGTAACACGCTGGGTGGTCAAAATAAGCCATTTTGAAATTTAGATTTTTTTTCTTCTTCTAAAACCCGTGCTGAGAACATACCTTTCCAACAAAGTATAAATCATCAAAATCGGTTGAGCCAATCTCGAGTTATGCGGTTACATCGCTGCGGACACTTTCTTTTATATATATAGATTTAAAAGATTTTATCAAACAAAAACGAAGCTTTTGTAAAAAAAACGTTCCCTTGCTCAAACTTTGGTTTTTCAATAAAATTATTTTATTTAATTGTGGGCGTGTCAGTACGCGGATTTAAAAAAAATTAACACATGAGCATAGAGGACATCTAGAGAGTATATATTATAAATTTCAGCTCCCAAGCTCAAACTTTGGATTTTCAAAAAACGTTTTTTTTAAATTGTGGGCGTTTCAGTAGGCGAATTTTGAAAATATTTACACATGAGCTTAAAGGGCCCCTAGAGAGTATATATTATAAATTTCAGCTCCCTAGCTCAAATTTTGGTTTTTCAATAAAATTGTTTTATTTTTTTGTGGGCGTGTCAGTGGGCGGATTTTGAAAATTTAATATCCCGAGCAGTTTAAGGAGTCATAGATCATATATAAAAAATTTCAGCTTTCTAGCTCAAAATTCGATTTTTTCCAAAATTTTGTTTTTTTGGGCGGATTTCAAAAATTCGTAAACTTGATTATTTCGGGACCCTAGAGAGTATATGGTTAAAATTTCAGCTCTCTAGGCCCAGTTTAAAGGCCTAATTTTTGCCGACGGACGGACGGACTTGGCTAGATCGACATTACTATCGATGCTGATCATAAAAAAAGGAAGTAGCGACCTAGGTGGTTTTCAGTTTAAGCTTTGATCGAAAAAAACCTATACATACCATTGGGTGCCGTGACATAACCTCAAGCGTCATAAGCCCAAATCTCGAAATTTGGCCTTATGTCGTATTGTGAAAGTGATATAGGCCAAATTTTAGCATTTGGTATTATGACACTTTGAAAAAGCGTCATAAGGCCAATTTAACTTTATGACACTTTCGCCTGGTGCTGTTTTCAACAATTTGCCCTTGCACCTACTCCAAACCAAACAGTGACCCCTAGCGGGGGGGTTGCAGGGTGGCAGCATGCCCCCCATATGCATTGCACTGTTTATGGGATTAGTTACCAAATCGTAAGTAGATTCCATAAACAGTGTAATGCCTATGGGGGGGGGGGGGCATGCTGCCCCAATGCAACCCCCTTACTGGGGGTCACTGTTTGATTTTGAGTACGTGCAAGTTACGGTTTTGAAAATTTGACTTTATGTCACTTTCAAAAAGCGATATAAGGCCAAATTTGGAGATTTGGGCTTATGACGCTTGGGGTTATGTCACGGCACCATACCAATGATTTGTGAATTTAGGTGGTTTGTATGAAAACATAACGATACATGTATGTTTCAGGGTTCGTAAAATATCGCACGCGAATAATAAAATAAGGATCTTTATTGTTCTTTATCGATCTTCTCACGAACCATAAAAAAAAAGTTCGCGAACGATAAAGTTCGATCTTTTAAAATTAAGTTCTCTCACGAACGAACTGTATACTTTTTTCTGTATTTCTACTTCGTGAGAGATCGGAAAACTAAAATTCAGGTAGAATATGGTTCGCTCGCGATAAGGATCCGTAAAGATCCATAACACAAATCATTCTCGATTCGCGATTTATATTTTGAATAGTTATTATTTTGGATGAAATGGCAAAATAAAGACATTTGAATTGAATTAATATGTTTCTTATAACTAAGAAGCTGACGAATCAACTTGCTTACTTTGTGAGAGAAAATTGAAGGAAAAATAACAGGGAATAGAAAAGATACTATAGGTACAACAGTACATAGTGTCAATTTTAATGATTCGGTCGTAAATGAGCAACCATCAGGAAGTGGAAGTGGAAGTGTGTCATTTCGAAGAGAGAAAAGTAAATCGGTCTTAATTGGCATGAAAAAGAGTGATTTTTTTTAATATTGTGCGGGATTGGTTACGATTAAAAATATTCCTTTTCCAATTTTCGACGACGAACAATTTTTTAAAAAAATTTTGAAGCCGTACGAGAAACTTGTACGGAGAAAAGACAGAAACAAATTATCCAAAGAAACAATAAATAATATTTTGTTAGTTAAACTGAATATAAATTTATTTCAAAATCTTAATATGTAATAAAAATACTTTTCACTTATTAAAATATTTCATATAATTTTCATGTAAAATTACTTTTTTTTCTTATTCGAACAGTTCGCGAACGGATCTCCAATAGTTCGCACATGATAAATTCGTATTTACAGATCGCAACAGATTTGATTCGATCGTGAAACCGAATTTTATTTTTAATCGAACCGAAAAGTAAGGTTCGCGATCGAATCAAAAATCTAATTCTTCTGCGAACTTTTCATGAGAGAACGAACCATATTTTATCGTTCTGCGAACCTTGGTATGTTTTTTGAAAAACAAAAACATCTGAGGACAAATTTAGTCAAGTAGAGAAATCAGTCTCTTTCTAAGAATAAATCATTCTCGGAGCATATTTCAAAAGAAAAAGTTCGTGTGTCGGGTCTATCGTTACAAATAGTCAAGCAGCAGAAAATCTTTCCTTACATTCGTAACAAATAAAAGTAAATCAAATAAATGGTTGAAGTCCTAAAGGCTGCATGACCCATTTATTGCCCCAAATACCTTTTTATACCCTATTCTAAGCGTGTTATAATTTTAGTTCATATATTGTAACATACCTCAATATCGCTCGTAGACCCCTTAGAGTTATTATGTTTGTGATCAGCGCTGCTAATGTTGATCTAGGCATGTCCGTCCCCAGTTATCACTTCAAGGCATTAAAATTCGAGCACTAAAGCTGAAACTTGAAATATATACTCTCTAGCGGCCCGAAATTGTAATGAACCTTGCGGAAGATTGCGAAGAAGATGCGGTGTGCACGCCTAGCGATCCTCTGTTGCTAGCTCGTCGTATGGGGGGGGGGGGGGTTCTTGCATCCTTTCGCCGATCTCTCACCACACTAATTATTATTTGCGTGCAGAAAAAAAAATATCAAAGAAATAAAAAAAAATCTAAAAATTTAAATTTACCGAAAACAGAAAACCCAATGAATCAAACTTTCTTCGTGAGAGCTGCTGACTTTTGCTCTCTATACCCTAGCCCTCCCAACCATATGCTATCACACCTTTTATCGCCACCGCTCTCGCCTGAAATCCGTTGCACCGGCCAAAAACAAAAACACAATTAATTTAAACCATTTTCCATGTTAAAAATTGTTTATTCGGGTATCCCATGTAATGGTAAATTCCAAAAAGAAAACGTACGTTCATTGATCATAACACATTTAAATTCTATGTATTATATATATACCGATATGCATTGTACAGGTTATTAATTTCAAATTTTTTTTTTCTCTTTAGGATACATGTATTATATACTTATCTCATAAATCTTAGGTAGTACCTATGTATTAAGGGGTCCGTACATGGTCAATCGGTCGACATCATGCATCGTGTATGTGTGGATTGACGCTACCCCTTACACAGTTCAATCGATTGACGTCAAATTTTTATTTTTTGTGAGTTTTCGTGGTGTACGGATCTGCGATGAGTGAAACGGACGATTGTATTGCATATATTTCTCTTGCAATATATTCTTGAATTGTACTGTCGAGATGCACACGGAGATTCGCTGTCTTTAATGAAACTAATTTCATTAAAATACCAAAGAGTTGGTTCACTGAAATTATCAACACCGGATTTTGTTTAATTCATTTAAACGTTTTAGCTCGCGCCGAAAATTCGTTCTCAACGTATTTTTTCTGGTGACATCCGCTTTTTGTGCATCAGGATTTTTATTTTTTTTTATATAAAAGGAATTCCAAATCCTAGAGCACTCAGACTCGGTAACGGTACATTGTACTACCAGGCAGAATTTCTGCTTTTGGTGTAGAGGCATGTGAATAGGTGGCGTATGTTGTAGTTCCCCATGGGGATTGAACCTGCACCGCATCAGGATACTTTTCTTTATACGTTTGCAGTAAAACTTAATATTGTTGCATTTTTTTGTTTCGGTCGCTATAATCTTTCCCTTTGACATCCCATAAACTCGGTAATAACCGATATGTTTCAATTAATTCCAAAACAAATGCTCGGTCTTCATCGTCCTTCAGTTTTACGCACATGTTTTTGCTTCCGCGACACAAAACACAATGAAGTAATTACGTCAATCCAACCCTTACACATATCAATCAGCATGACGTTCATCATGCAAAATCAAACTTGCTTTGATTTTCGTCAATCAGACTTCACCAAATGTGTGTGACTCATACAGATACATTTTCACAAACACATGCTAGTGATTGATGTCATTCGATTGACCGTGTAAGGGCTCCTTTACAATTCAATTAGGTTTTTTGTTTTTTTTCCTAAGAATAAGAAGATACTTAGTCAAATAGAATATATTTTCTGAAAAAAAATGACAAAGAACTCAAGGATCTTACGTTTGACAGGCCTGACGATCACAACTATTATCCCTTTGATCAGAAGCGCGATGAAAAGTATCGCTGCACTAGACAATTCTACTGGTGTTTTTTTTTTCTCTTTTCTTTTCTTGAAAGGGTAAGTAATTTTTCTTTACACTCTGTCTATTACACTTTTTCTCTTATAACTTCTCCCTTTTTTCCCCACTAGATTACGACATTACATACACATCATTGAATTATTATATAACCGCAAAACAATCTACTGTTGGACACACAAAAAAAGATGCAGCTAACACGCGATACAGCGGTACAGCATTTAGAGAAACGTTGCCATGCAATAGCGGGACCATGGCTCGATGTCTCGCTTCGGCCAATCAGGAGATGGCGTCGTTTGTTCGCCCACCGCATGCTTGGCTGACTCCGCTGAGCGCCCGTTACCAACTTGCCTCGTGCAACAAATGTTCGTGTTTTTTTTTTTTCAATATAACTTCTAAATTTTTCCTTTTTTTTTTTGTTTTTTTGTTAATAAACAGGAACGACTCAGTACATTAAAGGGCTTTTTTTCTTATCGGAAAATTTTCCCTCCTTGTCCTTTGAGATTTCACAAAACCCCGATCTAGTAACCGCACTTCACGTGTTTGCTTTATCGGAAATCTACCTTTTCCTTTTTTTTTTGTTTTTTTTCTTGAATGCGCAGAACAAAGGGGCCACAGTTTTTTATACCCTATTCTAGGGGTATATTAATTTTGACGCATAGTTTGTAACATACTGTTACACTTTTAATTTCGCGATCAAACTACTAATTAAACGCGGTCGAAAACGAAATAAAAGACGCGGAATATTTTGCGATAAAACGTAAAATGAAAATTAACTTAACTGTCAAACAAACGCGAAAAGTGCAACAGTCAGCAAAAGTATGCTGATTTTTCCGGCCGCTCAGCTGGGGGTGGGTTCAACGAAAAAGCGCTACGATTGCGCTCAGATAATCGAACACTCTGGAAGGTTAGCGAACCTGCAAATAAAATTGGTGTGTTTATTGTCGTGAAGGAAAAATATATTCCTCCGATGACAGTAACACAATGGGCGCCACACAATTTTTGTTGGAAAATTGTGAAACCTGAAAAATCTGAAAAACTGAGAAAAAGAAAAAAACCTGAAAAATCTGAAAAACTTGAAAAACCCGAAAGAAAAGTGAAATTCCGACCACCGAAGAATCACGAACTGAAAAAAAAGTTCCAGAACAAAAGAAAGAAAGACCGTTCTTTTTTTTTTGTACCACGTTATAAGTCCCCGTTGGGGCACGGCAAATTACTTTTAATGAACGGAAATTTGGCTTTAACACACAAAGAAATAACGGAATTGCCGTTTGAATTGGCGCAAGATCGCGTTATCCCGAAAGACAAAAATTATATTACCACGGTCGCGTGTCCCGTTCTTTACCGGGATTGTACGGAGCCCGATCTTACCGAGATCTGTTTCTACTTTTTTTCTAGCTACCACCAAACACTATACTTATCCCAGTTTATATTTTTTTGTTTTATCCTTTTTCTCCTTCCTAGCCGTCTGTTCCTCCTGAATAGACTTTGGATTTTAGTCCCGCTTCGCAATCTCCTGCACACCCTATTCACGATTCCTCCTTTTCACAAATTTTTCTACTTCTCTTTTTTTTTTTTTTTTTTTATTTGTTTCCACTACCCTTCTCGATTGGTTACTTTTACTTTTTTCTCAAAAACCACTAATTAGCAAGAAAACGTCTATTTCTACGACTGGTCAACCAAGAAGTGATTTTTCCAGATTTCTTTGTCCATTCGACCGGCCAGTGTCCCTCACTCACACCATCATCCAATCTTGGGGAAGCAGAGCCAACGGCAGCCCTAACGTGACAATTCAGCTGTGGCGCTGCAATTGTCGACTGCTTCGTACTCCCTCACTCACACGTACTTGGGATAGACAATTCACAGCTCCCACACGATAACTCAGCTGTCGCTCTGAGAGTATCAACTGTTCCTTGTTCTACCCCACCCATTCACGCACATCCACGCATTTGGCTGGACCATGTCGTTTTTTTGCTACACTGTGTCATCTTTACACTAATGCGCTAACATGATCCGCTAATGCTCTCACGGTTCTCATTCTTTGGAATTCGCCCATCACTGGAAACATCCAACGATAAGCGAACCTCTGGCCGACCCTGGATCCACCCTCACACATTTCAATTTGACAGTTCGCGAATTCAATAACAAGGAAAAATAACCTTTCGAGAAAAGTAATTATTTATTGCACTAATTCGTGCATTTAAAGTCAAGTTCTTTGCAACAAAATTAATTGATACATTTAAATCATGTTTCCCCATTCAACCAACCCTAAAGGAATCGAAAATAGGTGGCATAGGACTATAATAATCCCTAGGACCAGGCACCAACAATCCTATTCGGAAAACCAATCGACCAGGAGATTCTCAAAGTTGGGATTTATAGTATTATCTACGCTAATTTGCCCTAGCTATCTCGGTGGGACCGCGCGCAGATTTGGGGAAAAGGGGAAATGCCAATCTTGCGCCATTTCTCACATGTTCATATGTAAGTGTTTTGATTTGTTGTTTAGTGTTTTTCTTTTTCGTTTTCGTGCTGGTGTCTTGTAGTGAGTTGACTCGTACAATTGTGGCAAGTGTTGTGAGAGTGTGTATACGTGGCCGTCCGCCCACACGTCTCTGTGGCTCCTCCGGTGCTCCCACGACGGAGTTGAAGGACAGAGCGTCATCTTCCCCCCATCGTACGTGGCTCAGTACCGTGACAATGGTACTTCTGGTGCAATTGTCTTTAGGAGGGGCCGTCCGCTCGCCCTCCCCAATTGCTATTCCAGACCGACCGTCTGGTTGTGGCAGTGTCATAGGTGTCGACTACTGCGTTTTACAGACCGCCCGTCTGTTAGGAGTGTGTTGGCAGATGCGTACACGACTCTACCGTTGCAGACCGTCCGTCTGGGTTTGTTGTCGGCGTTTGTGTATCAGACAGTCCATCTGTGTTTGAAGTCGTCGTTTGTGCCTCAGACAGTCCGTCTGTAAGGCAGTGCGTTGGTCCGTTGGGAGTCTCCTGACGGCCCGTGTCAGGCTCACCATCCGGACATTTGGGGCCCCACCTCTTGCTTCGCTGAACAGACCGTCCATCTGTTACTGTGGGTCCTTTCCTCGACCCGTCGACCACCTGTCGATCTGGTTTGCCAGGGTTGGGCCGCCTGCCCATGCTAAGCGTCTACCTGTTGTGGTCGCCTACTCAAGGCTCTAGAGAAGTGGGCGCATGGCTGATGGAACCATGGCTGCCCCTCCACTTCTTCAGACCCTGCATATGCGCACCGATAAAAGAGGGAATTGGTCAGGAAGTCAGGGAATGGAGAGTAGAACTTGTTGCGGGAAATTTTACCGCAACAATACCTTAATATTGCCCGTAGACCCCTAAAAGTTAATATATTTATGATCAGCATCGATAGTAATGTCGATCTAGCCATGTCCGTCCGTCCGTCCGTCCGTCGGGAAAAATTAGGCCTTTAAACTGGACCTAGAGAGCTGAAATTTTAACCATATACTCTCTAGGGTCCCGAAATAATCAAGTTTACGAATTTTTGAAATCCGCCCACAAACTCAAAAAAAAACAAAATTTTGGAAAAAATCAAATTTTGAGCTAGAAAGCGTAAATTTTTTATATATGATCTATGACTCCTAAAACTGCTCGGGATAAATTTTTTTCAAAATCCGCCCACTGACACGCCCACAAATAAATAAAACAATTTTTTTGAAAATCCAAAGTTTGAGCTAGGGAGCTGAAATTTATAATATATACTCTCTATGGGCCCTTTATGCTCATGCATAAATATTTTAAAAATCCGCCCACGCCCACAATTATTTTTTTTTTTTTTTTAAATTCAAAGTGAGCTAGGGAGCTGAAATGTATAATATATACTCTCTAGGGGCCCTTTATGCTCATGTGTTAATTTGTTTTAAATCCGCCTACTGGCACGCCCACAATTAAATAAAACAATTTTATTGAAACACCCAAGTTTGAGCTAGGGAGCGTTTTTTCTGATAAAATCCTTTAAATGTTATATAACAAAATATGTAGAGCGTTCTTAACAATTCAACCATACTTAGACGTTTGTCACGCCCACTTATGAGTTATAGGAATAAGAATAGGGTATCCAACAGTTCGCCCAAGCGGACTGTAGCCCGTCCCTATGTTTTTTTTTTTAATTTTATTTACCGGCACAAGATGCAGTTTGTCGATTACTGAATAATAATATTTTTGTGAGTATCAATACAAAAGGTTTTCGACTGCAAACACGAATTGATTTTATCGCAAAACTCCGGAAGATAATTAATGACGATCACAACTCGAACGCCGACACATCCTCGCTATCTCTATCTCACGGGCTACACTCCACTGTCTCTCTCCCCCTTTTTCTTTTGTGAAATCGAATCAGTGGAGAGTTTGCCAGTGTTCATTGATGATGTTTACTTGTCCTTTTTTCGTAACGTAACCATCACAAAATGATCAAGTGTAAAAAGTTGTCTTTTAACTTCATCATGCGAAGTTGCATTTTCTTTTTGCTCCACGCCGCCCATGTCCAGTGCATTTAACCTGAAGCTTTGTGTACCTGACCTGCTCCAAATCAACTTTCCAAAATTTGTCGACGCATCATAATTTTTTTTCAGCCGCTGTCAGTTGATTCTTCAAAATGGAAAAACTGTGCGCAAACAAAAATTGTGTCGGAAACAACAAGACTAGCAGTTCTAGATATTGCAGATGAAATTGGGTCTGCGTTTAATAAATATGAAAGTAACCCATACCTGTAACCACCCAACAACACATCCTTGCTGACGGAGCTGCTGAATTCGTCCATCGCCTGTGCTACCGCCAAATAAACTATCAATGTTGCTTGTACAACCGATTATTCACTTGGAACCAATAACTTCCAACCGTCAGCTGACTTGAATGACGACTATAACAACTTCAACGGTACCTGGGACTTCAACAACACCCAAAACAGTCTTGGACGAGCCCACACCTTTTACAACCCCAGCCCCACATCTCCCGCATTTTTAACTCTGCCAACAATTATACCGTCACCGATCCACCTTATTCGATTCGGCACACTTTGGACACTTGCGGATCTGAATAAAAGGCCTGACAAAATTCAAAAAGATGATTCATTCGTCATCAATAACGCTCCCAGCACGCTGTAGCCTCTTGCTTGAAAAACTTTTTCTAGCAGAAATTCGCCATCACCTTCGCCAACTGTTAGAAGTTTTCCCCGGCCAAGTCCAGTAACAGCAGCTTCAAACTCGACCTACTCTGGATATACTGGCTATTTTCGAGTACCTCCAACGATGTGTTTGATTTGAGAGACATGTCTCTAAGTTGTGCACTAAATCTATTAAATATAACCATAAGTCTTATAAGCATTACCCCAATTTCATCACTACACTTGATCGAAACTGCAGTTTGAAAGCTAAAACTTTTACATTATTCTCCCCTTATTTCTAGGTTGTGTAGCAATCCCTTGTAAATAAAAAAAAATTTAATATGAAAAGGCATGTCCATCTTTTTTTTCAAATAGTAACGTAAGCAAAGTTAAGCTTACGTCACATCCCTTAAGCGAAACAATCATGTCTCCACTGGAGTTGATAAGCGTGTTTTTTTTTACAATTGCTCCGCCTTGCTCTTCCGGCATTTTACTAACACTCTCTTTTCGACAATAACCGTAGAGCATGACCGACGAACAGGTGAATTCGATCAAAATTGTACGTCCTGGATTATTAAACCTAGATAATTTTATAGAAGTAATTGGTTAAAAAGATAAAAATATTTGGGAGTGACTTTTTATACATTTCAAAGGTAAGCGTAAATTTGCACATAGAATTCAAGCAAAAAAGTGCATTTTGACTTTTTTTATCTTAGGCAAGACTTCAATCCGAAGACATCCACAAAAATAAGAACAAGTGGAGTCTGGGAATTCTTCTCGGAGTCACAAAACCCGATTCCACGGATGTATTTTGTGGAAATTGTGGTTAAAATCTTGCCCGACGTGTCCAGACCACGGCGATTTTGAGAGACAAACGTCAGCAGATGGCTAGTGTAGCAACGGCACTCGCAACGAATTGCCAAGTTAGATCGCTCCATCAACCAAAACGCTCGGTCCATGCAATACCGAATTCCTGCGGATTTAATTCTAATTTTAACTCAAGTTAAACAACACAAAAAAAAATGAAATTTTTTTCATGGTTTAAAAATTAGCTTAGAAAAATAAGCTGGCTTAAAATCTATATTAAAATCTATATAAAAAAAAAAAAAAAAAAAAAACACATGTGCTAAAATATAATTTTGCATAGAATTTCATAGTCTTAGCTGAACCTTGTGAAAAGCGCCAAGAGTTAAGAACTAATACAAAAAAAAACTCTTTTTACTTTAAAATAATAATAATTAATAAGTGTGGCAGAACATCTCATGATTGGCTGTTGAATAAGGTAAGCCATTAAACATTCTACATACCTTGGCATAGTTCGTTTATTAATACAAATTTAATGAACTTAAATATCTTAACTTTTCCGATTGGAACGGTGTATGTATATCGATACATACCGTTATGAAATTAAGCCTATCTATTTTAAATTATTAGTCAAACTAAATATATTTATTCATCTACTTAAAATTAGTTACATACTTAAATATAATTATAACTTTTCTAAACCTTGAAATATCGAACTACTTTTTAATTTCTAATTTCTGAACATTTTTTTTTTGTACGCGAATGTTATTTACTTTATTCTACATGCAGTTGAAGATCTCATTGCACGTTGTTGATTTTAAATCTACTGAAATTCAAAAATTAATAAAAGCTATTTTTCTGATGCAATCGCTTCTAAAACAATGTTTGTTTAAATAAGTTTTATTATGGTGTGACGTGATAATTAAGTGTAGTACCTATTTGGGTTGAGGCGTGAGAAATAAAGGAGGTTGCTTATAGTATACAGGCAAAGTAACCATGGTGTACTTTCACCGGTACATTAAAGGGCGGGAAAGAACTGTTTCGAAGTCTCGATCTTCGTCTGTCAAAACACCTGACAGGGCAGAGTTGTTTGCGATAGTGTGTGTTGCTCTTCCTTCAGGCACGATATTTATTTTGGTAGCAGGTTAGTGACAACAAGATCACCCCCATCCGAGACCTACTGCCGTGCATAGCCAGCGTGCCACCAGTTTTCACAAGGGTAGCATCCACCATGATGCTGCCTGCCACAGTTGACTATCCTTAATACGTCTACCTTACCAAAAACACTTTTCCTATTTATCAACCTACTCCCAAAATCTCTACTTTCACAACTATTTCCCAACCTACATCTCTCCATCTTAGGAATCCCTCTAAACCAACACAGACACAGTTCATTCGTTCACCCCACGACTAACTCTAAGTCACCAAGGCTTCAATTCAAACAGTTTCTTTTAATTTGACCATAAATTCCAGTCTCCTCTCAAGTCATACTACTACTTCTGCAACCACTTCCTTCAATCACCCTCATATTCTTAATCCTATCCGATCCACTCCCGCAACTAACATTACCACTTCTTCCCATATTAACACGCCAACCCCTACCTCTTAATCCTCTGCGATTATTAACCCTCTACTTCCTTCAACGATCAAACTTACCTCTAAATTTGTTGCCCACACGTCCTCGAACAATGATCTTTATGGCCGTTACTTTATGGCTCGGCTACGAGATCACAGACATTTTCAAAACGTTCGCATATACCTTGCCTTCTTGCACGACAATTCTGAGTCAATCTGCATCGACGGTAAGACAGGCGTTCAGATCTCAATTTAGAAAGAATGCCTTCCCACTGATCCCACTGCACTCCGTGATATCTACACCCGTTACGATGAAACTTTTAACATTTCCTCTTCTTCTGTGGCTTAGTACCTATCTGCCTCCTGATTCTTCTATTCTGATAAGAACTCCAAACGTATCGCATATCTTCAACGCAACCGAGTTGACCACATTAAATTTTTTCGTCCCAACCATCTCCATACTTTTTTGTCCATGTATTATCAAAACGTTATACATATTATATATTTGAATACGTTTGTGTTCAGTCTAATATTTCCAAATCACTCTCTTTACCATCAGCTGTTACATAAGACCCTCCCGACCCATTCAATGTTATGAGGTAGCTATCGAGGCTTTCGATTCCATTTTTGACGCTGCGGACCCTTCCGATGTCGTATTAACTGTTGGAGGAACCACCAATCGATGCGAATGCTTCTTGTAGCGTAAACGATAACCGTCAGAAATATCATTCTGTTATTTAATAAGAAAAATATTATGCATTAACATACAGGGCCCAAAAGCTAGCTTCTCCAACCATTTGCTTGTGCGAAGTGGAAAACCCTACAATTTTAAGCCGAATCTCATGACAATTGGATGTTTGACAGACGTTAGCAAGATAACGGGTAGTGAAAAAAAACTCTAGATGTTACTTGGTCCTGGCGGGATTTGAACCAGCGACCTTTCGGTTAGTAGTGCAACACTGCGCCACTAAGGTTTATGATCCCTTCAGTCCAGGTCATAACTTCGTTGTCAAAGAGAAAGAAGAAGAAAGGTTTAGGGAAATGAGAACATCTCCTTTATATTCCTGACACAAAACATCTGTATGTAAAGAGAAAAAGTTTTCATTGAGAATTTTAATGGTTTTTTTTTTTTGTTTAATCGAGTTGCATTAAAAAATAAAATATCTCTCAATAAACTAGAAAACTTTTTGTCAAAAATGTACACTTCGTTCCACGTGTTACGAACAGGTCGTTTCTAGATTTAAGCTAACAAAATTTTTTAAACCCGTCGATATTATGTTTATGTCGTAAAAAGAAATTGGTATTGCGCAGATAAATTAAATGTTTATGATGCTATTCCCAATAAGGTAAAAAATTAGTCCTTTTTTAGTTCCACCTGTTTACGAATGGTAACTAAATCTACCTTTTATCATATTTTGAATCAAATATAAAGACATTAAGATTACCAGGGACTTTAGTTCAACACATAATTTCATAGTTGTTTCTGACTATGGGCAAAAAAATAAGGCCAAATTCGAGTTAACAAGGAGCAAGGTAAATCTATCCATTTTATATAAGATTGGAAGAGGACACACTGTTTTTCAAAGCTATTTTAAGGACCCTGAGAACTAAAAACAGAAAAGGGGGAATAATGAGAGCAATAAAAAGTCATAATCGACGGGCGATACTGAGAGCTACTTTAACCCTAGAAATATAATCATATTTTTTATTGTGTAGAAGATAATCATACATCTCAGAGATGTATGGCACTTTGTGAGTTTATTTAATGAAACCTATGAGCTTTTTAAAAAATATCAATGTTTTATTTATTAATATAGTTCATGAGAGATAAATCAATGATTCAGTAAAAATATATATGTATAAGTAAAAAAATAACAACAAAAAACCTAAACTCCATTACAAATCAACGAAAAACATAGCTTATTTTTAAACGAACTTTAAAATTGACTTTAAGTTCTAATAGTTGCCAAATTCGCATTTTTTGATTTAAAATAAGTCTTCTAATAAGTCTTAGTAATTTTTAATCACATACGATTAAATTAAATGTAAGAATGACAAACGTCACACACGTTTCCCAGACGTACGGTTTAGCTTTAAATTATTACCGCAGGGACTTTCCGTAGCACCATGACCCTCACGGGGAAGCTCCGATCACCGGCTGAGTTAGTTTAAGCAACCAACCCGATGCGGCATACAGTTAAAATGATATATCAAATTTTTCGCGCGCCATACGTCTCACAGACGTAGATTATCTTTCTAGGGCTAAATTCAAGTCTTTTCATAAGTAAAATCAAGGTAGAAAC
This sequence comes from Portevinia maculata, assembly GCA_949715645.1. Taxonomy (NCBI): domain Eukaryota; kingdom Metazoa; phylum Arthropoda; class Insecta; order Diptera; family Syrphidae; genus Portevinia; species Portevinia maculata. The sequence continues at coordinate 301,516,711 of OX454525.1, forward strand.
TGGAGTTGAAGCTAGTAGATCAACTCTTTATCGCGTGATACAACAGTCCAACCATATTAGACACAAACAAAATGAAAAAAAACACAACTGAACGCGGAACGCAAAAGTCGGCGACTTGATTTTGCAATAAGACACATCAGGTGGAGTCGAGAGTGGCATACCGTTGCCTTTTCAGATCAAAAAGAGTTTAATTTGGATGGACCTGATGGATATATTTATTATTTCCATGTTTTGAGGAAGGATCAAATAACCTTGGATAGAAGACACACAGCAATGGAGGTGGAGTAATGGTAATGGGAAGCAGTAAGCTTTTACGGAACTGCAAACCTTGATTTTCAAAGCTCAAGAATTACCGCAATCACCTACAAATTTATACTTGAAAGATCTTTTCCTCATTTTTCCGAATTATTTGTCGGGCAACGATGTATTTTCCAACATCGCCGTGCACCGATACATACTGCAAGAATAACCAAAACTTGGATTCAGAGTCAAAATGTAGACCTTCTGGCATGGCCGCCATATTGACCCGACCTGAACATTATGGAAAACGTATGGGGATGGCTTTCAAAAAAGGTCTACGAAGGAGGAAACCAATACTTCAACCCGGAAGATATTTCGGAAGCTATAAAACAGGCCTGATCCGAAATTTCACTAAAATACTTGGAAGAACTGTATAAATCTCCTCATAGCAGGCTTCTTGAGGTGATTCAGCGATCGGGAGGTATTGTATGTGAAGTGGGGTCATCAGTAGATGACAAGCACTTAGACCTATTGGTCCATTGTACTTCAGCATAGCTGCCCGCACGCTGCTTATTGGCGATTAGTAAGATTCAGTGATGGAGAACCTGCCAGTAGCCTTGGCAAAGCGAAGGATATTAGCAAGTTCAATGTCCCCCATCTCATCTTCGTTGACGAATTGTTTACCTATAGTGTTGAGCCTGGTTTTGGGGAAAGCAGAACATTCACAGATGAAGTGAGATGCCGTTTCATCCGCCTCTAGGCAGCACTCACATAGGCCCGAGCTCCTAATGTGGATGGTTTTGAGGTGCTCGTTAAGAGAACTGAAACCACTGACGAGACCAATCAAGGATCTCAAGTCTTTCTTTTTGGACCGTCCACTAGCTTCTTCGAATACCTGCATGAGACCAGGTCATGCCAGTATTCGGAATGTTGTTGGCGTAGAGCCGAATCCATTTCATGTTGTGGACGGATGAGCAGCATCCTATGGGTGATTGTGGGCCAATGAAGTCTGTTGAAGAGCCCTTCCTGGCTAGAGCATCCGCTCTTTCATTACCCTGGATACCTGTGTGCCCAGGAACCCAGGCAAGTGATACCGAGTTACATCTTCCCAGACGGTTAAGCTTAACCATGGTTTCCTCAACTATTTTTGAGTTGAGAGAGCCAGCCGAACAGGCTTTGATAGCGGCTTGGCTATCTGAGCAGATGTATAAGGTTTTACCCTTAATCCTTCTCCTTAGCAGGATATTGGCGGCAGAGGCAATTGCAAAGATTTCTGCCTGAAAAACAGTTGTTTGTCTACCCAAGGCTGCAGATAGATTTATCCGACAGTCTCTAGAGTAGACCCCGGCTCCGGAGATACCGTCAATGAGTGAGCCATCCGTATAGACAATGACATCACCCGGCCTAAAGCCATTCCACCACTCACTATTCCATTCCTGCCGTTCAGGAAGGATGACCTGAAAACGGCGCTCAAAGACTTGCTTCGTGCACACAGTGTCAAGTGCTCCTCCCCGATGGCCAGGTAGGCTGTCATAGAGAGCTCTGTACCAAGCACCTCTGGCCCCATCGCCGAGATTGACCTGCCGTCCAAGTACTACACACATACGGTATAGTGATTTTTTGGCCTCACTCTTAGCAAGGAACTGCAAGGGAGGTAAACAGAGCAACACTTCCATAGCAGCAGTGAGAGTTCCTCTCATCGCACCTGTAATGCATAAGCACGCAAGGTGATGTAGCTTCGTCAATTGACGTTTGAGGATGTGAGCTCTAGCCCACCATACAATCGCATGATACATAAGGTATGGCCTAACGATGCACGTGTAAATCCAGTGAACCAGCCTGGGACTAAGTCCCCAGGTTCTGCTGAACATCCTACGGCTCTGCCAGAGAATGTTAGTTGCCTTCGAAATTCTAGCAACCAGATGTTCAGAAAAGTTGAGATTTGGGTCTAGAACAATACCCAGATACTTAACCTTGCATGATAGCTTTAGTTGAGTGCCCTGGAAGTAAGGCCACCTCACTTGAGGTATTGCCCTTCTATTCATCTCAATCTTCGCGGGGTTGACTGACAGGGCCTGCTCGCGGCACCAACTCCCAACACTATTGAGCGCTATTTCCATTCGCTCGCAAAGAGTTGGTACAAATCGGATCGGGAGGTAGTACACATTATTGAAAACTATTGTTTTTTTTTTTTTTTATATAATTTGCGTGCGCTAAAGGGATTTCTTTTTTCTGTAGTGACACAGTACCCTTATAATGGTAAAACCACAGCGCAGGCTTTTAGTTTGTTGCGCAAGTAGCTCCCAGCAATTCATTGCCTATTTTTGGGTGCTACTTACTGAAAGAATAGAAGGATAGGAAAGAAGTTTGGTGCGATGGGATTTTTTTTTTCTCAACAGGTGGCGCCTAAATTGCTTTAGGGAGATCAGTTTTTGTTGTGTGTATTCAATTTATAAAAATCATGGCCCTGGTCGGGATTCGAACGCACGACCTACCAATCACTTTAGTGAATACACTACCATCGCACCATTGCCACCTGCTGATTGTTATAATCTTACTAAAACCCAAATTAATTTATTCCAAAAAAAATTAGGTGGTTCCATTACCTTTTAAGCATCTATCAGGTAGATTTATTAACTGTTCGTAAAGCGGTGGGAAAAAGCGGGGTAATTTTATGATCCTATTGGTAAAAGCATCATAAAAATTTAATCTATCTACATAATCCCAATTTTGTTTCCACAACATAAACATAATACAGACTTCTTTCATATTCCATTTGGTTCCATATTATCGAAGGATTTAAGGATTTAAAAATTTCTTAAAATTAAATCAAGAGACTACCTGTTCGTAAACACATTGAACGGAGTGTATAACTGACTTGAAAATCGTGTGCACTAAGCAAAGTTTTAGAAGCAAGATTTTGATTTCTTGAGCATAAGGTAAAATAATATTAAATAACCGCGACATTTGCCATTGCCACTGATTCCTGATTTCTTTAAGTGAAAGGCACCTTGGCTCTTAAATCAACAATTCCTTTATATGTAAGTACATAATGCATAAAGGCAAAGCTCCAATTTCATCCCCAATTGCCAAAACCATTCCAGAAAACACGATAAAAAGAATCATTTCATTTGATTTGGTCAATATTGTGTTCATCTACAGAACCATGATAATCGGGATCAAATCTGCCAACACATCATTGTAATGTTTTGTCGAACATAAATTGGTATTATAATGTATGCAGAAGACATGAGAGAGCAGCTGAAAGGAGATGAAAAACTTTCCTCCGTTATACTTCACCCATCAGTGCGTGCACATCTTGCCACCCAAAATCCTATAACGAAGATGCGAAATCAATTCAAGTGATTTTTCTTTATATTTGTTGACAAAGAGTAAACGAAAAATCTATTATCATACTTAAGTGCGGTCTTATCTCATTGGACTCCAAATTGATTGACTCAAGTGCTACAAAGTTTCGAGCATGCTTTCCTTTGAATTAATTCTAGTTTCATGATGAATTTAAATTGTGATAAAATCCCGTATTTTTGGGAAAACGAAATAAAATACGCACGAATTTGTCCTCAAATAAATGCCCCGCAAGGGGTCAATATATGATATAGATCAGAAAAGAGTACTATCACTGAATCGGTCGGTCGTAATGAAAAGTATGATTTAAATGTTGAATAAATCGGAATTTGTACATCTTCTGTATCAAATCACTTTAAAACAATATTTTAAAATGCAGATTCAGATTAAGGTACATACTTACTTCAATGTCTTCGACAAATAGTTATGTGCAGTCAAAGCACTAAAAAAAACATAGGGGCGGGCTACAGTCCGCTTGGGCGAACTGTTGGATACCCTATTCTTATTCCTATATCTCATAAGTGGGCGTGACAAAAATTTAAAGGATTTTATCGAAAAAACTAAGCTTTTGTAAATAAAAACGCTCGATAGCTCAAACTTTGGTTTTTCAATAAAATTGTTTTATTTAATTGTGGGCGTGTCAGTAGGCGGATTTAAAAAAAATTTAAGTATGAGCATAAAGGGCACCTAGAGAGTATATACTATAAATTTCAGCTCCCTAGCTCAAACTTTGGACTTTCAAAAATAAAATAAAAATAATTGTGGGCGTGTCAGTAGGCGGATTTTGAAAATATTTACACATGAGCATAAAGGGCCCCTAGAGAGTATATATTAAAAATTTCAGCTCCCTAGCTCAAATTTTGGTTTTTAAAAAAAAATATTTTATTTAATTGTGGGCGTGTCAGTGGGCGGATTTTGAAAATTTTATGTCCCAAGCAGTTTTATGGGCCAAAGATTATATATAAAAAATTTCAGCTTTCTAGCTCAAAATTCAATTTTTCCCAAAATTTGTTTTATTTAATTGTGGGCGTGTCAGTGGGCGGATTTTGAAAATTTTATGTCCCAATCAGTTTTATGGGCCATAGATCATATATAAAAAATTTCAGCTCTCTAGCTCAAAATTCGATTTTTTCCAAAAAAATTTTTTTTTGAGTTTGTGGGCGTGTCTGTGGGCGGATTTCAAAAATTCGTAAACTTGATTATTTCGGGACCCTAGAGAGTATATGGTTAAAATTTCAGCTCTCTAGGCCCAGTTTAAAGTCTTAATTTTTGCCGACAGACGGACGGACATGGCTAGATCGTCATTACTATCGATGCTGATCATAAATACAGTAACTTTTAGGGGTCTACGGGCAATATTAAGGTATGTTACAAACTATGCGTCAAAATTAATATACCCCTAGAATAGGGTATAAAGACGAAAAAATTTCTAGCTCGCCTAGGCGGTGAAGGTTAGCTCGACCTTATAAAATGCCATAAGGGACAGAAAATATTTTGGGTAATAGGATTATGCAGTTTCCGTATAAAATAAAAATATCATCGCATTTACTAGGCGAATGACATAATATGAGTATGCGCGACGTCCATAATGATGTTTATTGTTCGTAAAAGTTTTTATGAACATAATGTGAGCTCGAGACAGTGATCCAAACTCAATGACTGCAAAATATACCTCTTGTATGAAGTTTCTTGCACATAGCTTATAGATGCTTAATTTTAAACTTTGTATACATGTTACTGCATAAATCATTATTGTTTAAGCCAAAATTAGGCAGGATGATATAAAATTTATATCGATACCTAATTTCTTAAGGCCATTAATGATTGTTATCTTATGAACGATTTCAACTTTGTAGTAATGAGTTTCCATCAACATGTCTATTTGACGTTAATAAAATTACGAAATTTCATGAAAAACGGAAAAAAATATAATTTTTTTTTTTGAAAATCTGGGGAGCAATCGGCTAAGGTGATAGTTGATAGTTGACAATCAAAATCATACTTTTACGTCCACGTAAGGTGATTATCAAATTGACAATCACCATTTTGCCATCAATTTCATGTGACAGCTATTTAGGTGTCGCTTTCATACATTTTTGTTATTTACATAGGTATGCACCTCGGTTTCTTGGAGTTGAAGTTTAATGCTTTAGTGAAAAAAGAATATATATTAAATAAATTCAAATAAAAAAGTGAAATTGGATAATTTGTGAAGTGCAATGTTTACTTCATTAGAACTTTTCTACACAAATGAAGAAAATAATTACACAAATGTCCAACTGTTAAGAAGAAAAATGAGAAATAAAGCAAATATCTTGGAACTTTCAAACCCGATGAAAGAATTCATAGAATTATAAATATTCATTGTTGATTGCTATCATTTATTATTGTGTATTTTAGATTTTTTAAAAAACTTTCGCTTATCAAAAGAAACGTTTGTGTTTGTTTTGGGACTGCTTGATTTACCAACTGGAATAAGGTCAACGTATGTTCCACCCATCCTTCAATTGGCTGCAACTTAAAATCTTCTTGGTTGTGGTGGCTATCAGACAAGTTGGGGCTGACTGGGCTGCACCAAAGGGTCAAAGTACGGTGGCTGAATTTACTGCTGCAGTCATTAAAAAAATGCAGTCAATACTTTGTCCATTTATGATAAAGTTTTTGCTTAAGGACTCAACAAAATCATATTTGAAATATAAATCATGAAAAATAAACACACATCAGCTGCTCGGAATGACAGCGTCGGCAAGGAAGTGACTTTTAAAACTCTAAGTGCTGCCAATAATCAATCATTTTTTAGTGATCGCTTTACGCAGAGCAAAGAGGAGTTGATAATCAAAAACGACAATCAAAAAGCGACAATCAACTATCACCTTAGCCGATTCCACCCCTGAGTATCCACGTTCTACATAAATTTGTTCTAAATCTTAGTGTCAGCTAAAATTCTAAACTTCTTCTAAAACCTAGGTAGGTAGGTAGGTATATGGATGCCCTTGTGACGGGTGTCACGGCTCACTTAGACCAGCAGTTGGGTCCATTGTGTCCATTTAGGGATTCTTTAAAATTTCCGGGAACCTGAAAAGAGAGATAAAGGAAACCGCTGTTTAACAGCTCGGTAATACGCTTTAACAGAACCACCCTGATTCATATGCGAATCTCAGGAGTTTCTTTAGCTCTAAAGCAGCCAGATCCTCCAGCTCCTCAAAGAAGTAGCTGCCAAGAATCTTCAATCTTTTTGTTCTAAGGGCAGGGCATTCGCATAGCAGGTGACGTATAGATTCTATTTCTTCAACGTCCCTGCAGCTCCTGCAGTAGTCGTTGTGCAGTATGCCCAGCCGCTCCGCGTGTAGGCCCACTATACAGTGTCCACTGAGGACCCCAGTCAGTGTTCGGATGTCTTTGCGGTTAAACCCGATCATGGTTTTTGATTTCGTTTGGTTGACCGCTGGCCAGAGCTCTCTTGTGTGTCTGCATGTATCAAGATTGATCCAACATAAGTTTGCTTTACTCAAGGATTCAGTGTCGATACTTAGCATTAATGTGCTTAGCGGGGTTCTTATGGATTTTAGGGCCAGAGATGCACTCATCTCCGATCCCTTCCTTGCTAGTTCGTCCGCTTTCTCATTGCCCGAGATGTCATTGTGACCTGGTACCCAGCATAAGGTTACCGTATTGGCAGCTGATATCTCGTCTAGGTATTTTTTGCTTCTTAACACCGCCCTTGACCTGATTACTACTGACTCCATAGCTTTTATAGCCGCTTGGCTGTCAGAGTAAATGATGATGTGTTTGTCGGCTATTTTTCGCCTCTGTACCTGATTGGCCGCCTGTGTGATCGCAGCTGTCTCTGCCTGGAACACACTGCATTCATTGCTGAGCCTAAATGATTCACTCAGGTCCAGAGACTCACAGAAGATGCCTGCACCAGTACCCACGTCCATCTTGGATCCGTCGGTGTAGATAGCTATCTCCTCTTCTTTCGTGACCATTTTGTTACTCCATTCGGTTCTTTGGGGGATTCTGATATCGAATCTCCTTTTGAAGACAAGGGTGTGGGGTAAGTAGTCAGTAGCTACTTTCTTTTTCGATGCACTCCATTGTGTTTCCACGGAGGCATGTCCGTATGGTTTAAAAGACCACAGTCCCAACTCTCTGAGTCTGATGGCCGTTTTTACTGCTTTACTGCTGCAGTAGATGTCCAGGGGTACGAGATTAAGTAGAACCTCCATGGCTGCAGTGGGTGTAGTCCTTAATGACCCCGTTATCCCGATGCAGGCTGTCCTTTGGACCTTGGTGAGGTTTGAAAGATAGCACTTCTTTTCAGTAGCCTTCCACCATACCGCCGCAACGTACGTGAGAATGGGCCTCACCACGGTTGTGTACAGCCAGTGTACCACATATGGTTTGAATCCCCACGTATTACCGAACGTTCGTCTGCATGCATATAGTGCCACGTACGCTTTTCTAAACCGATCCTCTATGTTTTCTTTCCAAGTGAGTTTGGAGTCTAGGATAACGCCCAGGTACCTTGCTGTCTTGGATATTTGCAGGTCCACTCCACCCATACTTGGTGGTTTAAACACCGGTAATGTCCTTCTTTTTGTGAACAGCAGAACTTCTGTCTTCGCTGGGTTTACCCCCAGTCCTCTGCCCGCAACCCAGTTGTTAACAAGTAAGAGTGCGAAGCTGAGTCGTTCACTGAGAACTGGTATGAATTTTCCTGGGACAAGGATTGCTACATCGTCGGCATAAGCGCTTACAATGAAGCCTTCCCTCTCCAGTGTCTTTAGAAGCTCGTCTATTACCAGGAGCCATATGAGTGGAGAGAGGACGCCACCTTGTGGTGTTCCCCTGCTTACTTTCCTCTCAATGCACATGTCTCCTAGGTAGGACTTAATCCGTCGTGTGCCTAACATAAGACCAATCCAGTCGCAGAGACTGTCATTGAGATGGGCCCTTCTTAGGCTGTGCATAATCGCATCGGCCTCGATGTTGTTGAAGGCACCCTCTATGTCTAGAAACGCGCTCAAAGTGTATTCCTTGTGTTCCAAGGACCTTTCCACTACTGACACTACCCTGTGCAGTGCAGTATCTGTAGATTTTCCCTTCATGTATGCGTGCTGTGAGTCCGAGAGGTAGTTGTCGCCTATAGCCACTCTTACATACATATCAAGTAGTCGTTCCATTGTTTTCAACAGGAATGAGGACAGACTAATAGGTCTGTAGTCTTTCGGTGTTGTGTGGGTGGCTTTCCCTGCTTTTGGGATGAATATTACCCTCACCTCTCGCCAAGCCATCGGAACGTAGCATAGCCTTAGACAGCTTGAGTAGATGCATCTCAGCCTTGGGATAGTAGCTTCCTCAGACTTTTGAAGCATTATTGGCCGAATACCGTCCACTCCTGGAGCTTTGAATTCGATAAGTCCCTCTTTTGCGAGGTTCCATCTAGATCTCGATGCCTGCATTAGCTCCGCGATCTTGGAGTTCCACCAGGGTGGGCGTTTTTTCCCATTTTTTCTGCTAACTGGGCAGGATCTTTCAAAGGAATTCGAGAGCACCGTAGTAAGCGTTTCGACTGCGTCGTCGATTTCTTGTTCGGTGTTAAGGTCTTTTACCGGGCATACGTTCTTGAACCTCTGGAGTTCTGAGTTGAAGCTTTCCCAGTTCGCCCTTCTTGGGTTCCTGAAAATTTTCCTATCCTGGGGTGTAATTTGTATGTCAAAAAGTATCCAGCAGTGATCTGAAAGCGATGCCTTGCTGGACACTCTCCAGTTCGTAACTTGGACGGAACTGTCTTGAGATACAAATGTTGCGTCTAATACTTCCCTTCTGTTCACTGTAATGAAGGTTGGATCATTACCCCTATTGCAGACAAGAAGGTTGGAATTGAGTACAAAGTCAAACAAAGCCTCGCCCCTTGAATTGATATCTGAGCTGCCCCAGATAGTGTGATGGGCATTAACGTCACCGCCTAAGACTAAGTTTTTCTTACCTTTTTCGGACGCTGATACAAGCGCCCTTACCGAATCCGGGGGGACTGATGTGTCGTCATCGTGGGGCATATACACTGACGCCACCGTGCAGTTCTCTTCTTTCCCTCTAACCTCCACTACCGTCAAGTCACCTGTGCTGAAATGAGATAACATTAGTACATGAAGGTTCTTGTTTGTTACGATACACGATCTCACCTTTCCTCTATCATTTACGTAAAAGGTGTTAAAGTTTTTTGACCCTA